>CM062811.1:249618445-250229448 GCA_031772625.1 Pinus tabuliformis
TGTTACGCAGTAATTTGTCACTGTCTCCCTTCAGTCTCCCTAATGTCTCATGGAATCAAATGCACCATGCTCATGCTCTCTAAACTGGCCAAATGACCCACTTTTCCAAAGTTTACTGCATCAGCGCGTCTGTTATTAAAATAACCGCGCTGACGGGCGGCTTATAGTGTTACTGGTGCGCTGCCAGCGCGGAAGCACACGGTTTCCCGCGCTGGTCGAATTTTGTGCGCCAGCGCATCCTATGAAAGTATCGAGCCGCGCTGACACGGTCTTCACTGTTATTGTGATGCGCTGTCAGCGCGTCAGTTCAGTGTTGCACCCGCGCTGATCCAGTTTGGGCGAATTTGTTCCAACAGCCAGCCTTCCAGATGGTTCCAGACTTGGTTGTTGGCCTTGTGAGTGTTGCCCTCCCTTCTATGGCATGTCTGTTCGTCATTTGGAACCACCTTCCTTGAAGATAAGCTTGTCCTCCCACCATTCATGGAGACTCCTTCTCTACTTAAACCTCCACCATTACCATGAGCAGCTAGTTTTGGATAGTGTGGAATTCATAGTGCTTGGATTGCTGCTGTTAGTAGGTAGTTGGTGTGACAAGTGTGGTTTTGTTAGAGGAAGCTCAAGGAAGGTTGTGAGTATTGCTTGTGTGAGAGAGAGCTTTTGTGTTGGGAGAATCTACCTCCAAGGGTGAATGCTTAAGAGACTTGCTGGCTGGACCCTCAAGAGAAGGACTCAGCGTCAGAACATTGGTTGTACCTTTCTCTGTTATTGATTTAATAATAGATGACTACTATTATGGTTCCATTCTCATTTGTCGTTGCAATGGTTAATGTGAATTACATCCTTTCTGACTGATGTATAATTGCTTTTATTAGATTTCACGCTTGTGTTTGTCTGTCTCTTCGTGTGTGCAGGTATCTATTCACGGAGATCGTGGAAGATCGTGACCGGCCAGAGCGAAGGAGCGAGAGCGGCATCTCTTCATCAAACAATAGCGTTGGAATCCAAGTAGGTGTTCTTTGCCTCTCTTTTAATTGCAATTAGGAACTTGCACAGTAGCATTGATCGATTGTTGCTAGACCCATTCTGGGCTAGTAGGGATCGCCTCTATCCGTAGAGGGGATTTACCTCTCCAACAATTTGGCGACTCCGCTGGGGAGCTGGCCTTTTGTCTCTTTTGTCCATCTTTGTGTTTGAATTTGATTGTTCTCTCTTTTTGAAATTGGGGATTAGTTCTCTGCTTTTAGCCCTCCTGGTTCAATCTGGGAAGTGTCTTAATTGTTTAAAGAGTTCTGGCCTTGGTTTGGGAGTTTTTGGCTTGATTTTGCCTCTTTTTTAGCCTCAGCGCGGTTTATATCAAAACAGTTGCGCTGACAGCGCATAGCTGTTTCTTTAAACCTGTTGTCATCGCGCTTGTACGTAAAACAGTCGCGACGGTTCTGAAATCGAACCAGCGCGCTTAAGTCGTGTCCTTCCGCGCTGACAGCGCCAAGTTGCTACGCGTGACCTCTTGTCAGCGCACAGTTGCTGAGCGCTACCCGCGTTGATCCTGTAAAATTGAATTTGTTTCAATTTTGCCTCCTGAGCCTGTTGGTTTGACTATCTCCAGCTTTTCCTACTTGGTTTATGACTTGATATTTATTGTTTGAACTGTTACACACTTGCTTGCAAAGTCTTGTTGGACGAATTTCGTTTTTGTGTCTCGTGACCTAGTGCCATCATCCAGTTTCCACTGGACTGACCTTGTTTTGCCGCTTGTTCACTTGTTCGCAAAAGTTCGTTGCTGCTTGCCTTTGCTACTGCGGAAACCTTCCTCTTTTTGCCTTCTTTGCTTGATTGGTTGAGGTGATTGTTGTTGAACCGATCCTTCGATTGTTTCACTACCCAGGCACAGATCACAGTTGCTAGGGTTCAATCGGCTCTTTTCACGCTTGTGCTTTTCATTGAGTGATTTTAATTCTTTTTGCTCAGTGTTGCTATCTCTCAAAATTCATTTTAAAGTGCATAGTGCCATTGAAAGAGAAATCAAACTAGCATCTTTTGCATTCAATAGTTAATGAAAAGAAGAGCATTTTATTGATTTGTGTTCTCAAAAGGAAAAATTTCATTTCTTTGTCATTAGCTGCATTAGATTGTTTGATTGTTTGAGTTCATTTTGTTTGATTGAAAGCTCTTAACCTTCTCATAGTTAGAATTCATCGAACAAAATGGTATTCTTTGGCATGTAGTTTGCATCTAGGAAATTGTGAGAGATCATACGATAAGGCCTGAAACCGAAACTTAATTCAAGATCAACCATAAAATAAACTGAATAAATCTAAAAACGCATTGGAACTTAACGCTCATATTGTAGAGGTCTAGGCTAGAGACGTGCTCCGGCGTCGTTAAACCTAGTCACTGTTGTTTCACATTACGGTTGGGTGATTCCTCCTCTTGTGACTCGATAGTGGTCTAGCACGGATTTGAGCTCCCACGTACCGTCGCGTATATAGGGGAGACCCCACTAGGTTATCGACCTTGATCCATAGGAAGCCGAGTCTGCCGCCCTGCGAGCCGTAACGCACCGAACACAGCATTCGGGAAGATTGACTGCAGTACGGAAAGTCCTTGGTTCTCATACGATTGCCAAGGTGTATAAGCAGTTTTACGGATTGCTTGGTAAACCCTTTGCCTAGAATCTCCAGAGCAGTCACTTTTGATCCTTTTCGGACTCCCTAAATGAAAAGGTGCCAGTGAGCTTCTTGTCACTTCGTGCTCATTAAACATTCGAAGGAGACTAGAGTCATCTTTTCGTCCTTTTCTCGACTCTTGAAACATGAAAAGGTCAAGTTCAGTTCCTGTGTCTTAAAAATTTATTCGGCCACGATAACATTACCTGGTTAGATTTTGTATGCGTTAGTTTGAGTAGGGTCTTTGTCGTTAGTTTCCTTTAGGGTTTTGTGTGGGGTTTGTCATCCTGGCTGACCCGTCAACTCCCGGTCCAAGTGATCAAGGTTCTCCATCTTCTGTTGCTCCTGAGGTACCAGTTGTAAGCGATACTCTTCCGGTTATCCCGAGTATCCAGCCTATCAACGTACGTGCCCCGGGCGACCCGGATTACGAAGAGGATTGGAACCCTATCTGGGAGCCTGACGAAGACGATATTCCTGTTACCCCTCCCGGTATGTCGTCTCCGATGTCAACTTCCCAAATGGATGAGACATCACCCAGCGCAGGTGAGACACCCGTGGTGTCAAGTATTGAAACTCCCATTCCAGCTACTTCTCCACTCCCTCCACGGTATCAATCAATGAGGGATAGAATAGCTGCCAGAATGCCTTCTACGACTATATGGGATCCCAGTGTCATTGCCACCACGGAACCCTTTCTTTCGCAACCCCCTAATACGCCTGTTACCTCAGTTCCCACAAATCCAACTGTTTGTGTAGCGTACTCAACTCCAGTCGTCAGTGCTGTGACAGCATCTTCATCTACGAACCCTGGGGCTGGTCCCTCTCACAGTCAAGTGAGCAGTGGCCAACCAGAGGTTTCATCTGGAGTCATCGATCCTGCACAAAGTGCTCAGCCCTCTTCTGGTCCTGTTCCAGGAGGGGGGCCGTATGATGCCCATGGGCAACCCATTGTGGACCCGAATTACCAAGGTCCGCTCTTTTATTATGATTCTAACGGTCAGTACCTCGAGCACGTTCAATCACGCCTCGTCAACCTTTCGTTGAAGTCTCGACACCGTTAGACATTACTTATGATCCCGTTACTCATACTTTTCGTGGGCGCCGGGCAATTCCTGGACAGCCCCAAGGACCACCTAATCTAGGCCAGCCACCTTATGTGCAAGCCCCCCAAGGGCAACCACTGTATGGCCAGTCTTACCCAGGACAATCTGGGGGCCCACAAGGACAACCCTACCCGGGACAACCTTCGGCCATGGGAGGTCCATCCTTTTCCTATCAGAGTCAACCTTCTGGTTACCCAGGGCAACCTGGTATCCAGCAAGGTTATCCGTCTGGTCAGCCAGGGCAGCCTTACATCCAACAAGGCCAACCTGGTTTTCAGCAAGGGTATCCCACTGGACAAGCTGGGCAAAATTACACCCCTCAAGGTCAACCAGCAGTCCAACAAGGGTATCCTTCTGGGCAGGGGGGGCAACCCTACGTGCAGCAGGGCCAACCCACTGTCCAGTCTAGTCATCCTTCTGGGCAGGGGGGCAACCCTACGTACAGCAGGGCCAACCCGCTGCTCAGTCCATGCAACCTTCTGGGCAAGGGGGGCAACCCTACGTACAGCAGGGCCAACCCACTGCTCAGCCAGTACAACCCTCCGGACAAACGGGCCAGCCCTCTGTGCAACAAGGCCAACCCACTGTCCGTCCTACTCATCCAGCTGGACAGGCTAGTCAACCGCAAGGTCAACCAGCCATCCAGCCAGCTCGGCCATCTGTTCCGCAAGGACAACCCGTGGTTGCTCAAGGACAACCTGGCACCCAGCAAGTACATCCTTCTGGGCAAGCAGGTCCATCCCAGGTTCAACCAGGCCAACCTTCCGGCCAGATGATCCAAGCCCAGCCGGTTCAAGGACATTATTCTGGGCCTCAAACTCAAATGGGTTATCAAATGCAAGGCGGGCCACAGCCCCAGCCTTCCTACCAAGCGCAGCCTGCTTATCAGGCTCAGTATGGAGCCCAGCAAACGTATGGCTACCAGCAACCCCAGGGGCAAACTCAGTTTACCCCTTACCAAAATTATCAACAGATGCAGGTCACTCCTTACCAGAATTATCAGTATGCTGCACCTGCGGGTCAAGTTGCTAATACATGGGGTGCTGGGGGGCAGACCCAGGGTCAACTGTCTGCATATGGACAGAATACATATGGGCAGAACCCCTACGGACAAGGTCCCTATGCGCCAGGCCCTTTTGGGCCAGGTCCATCGGGACAAAGTTCCTATGCGCCAGGCCCTTTTGGGCCAGGTCCATCTGGACAAAGTTCGTGGGGGCAACCACCACCTGGTTGGAACCCTAATACTGCCTCGAATCCACAGCCACAAATGTCCTTTAACCCTCAGTTGCCATTCTTAGCGACGTTGGAACTTCCGGACGTGTCCAAGTTAACGAATGATCCCATTCTGCATAATGCGTATTGGCCACCAGTTCCAACTAAAATACCCGGTGATTGTCCAAAATTTGATGGCAAAGCGGGTGAGGATCCTCAAGCACATGTTATGACCTATCACCTTTGGTGTTCATCGAACTCATGGCTTGATGACTCTATCCGACTTCGTCTCTTTCAGAGAACCCTCACCGGTTCAGCCGCTAAATGGTATATTGAGCTGAATCGCGGCATGTTTCAAGATTTCAACTCGTTGGCTATGGCGTTTTTAACTCATTTTCAGTTACCCATTCGGTACGAGACAGGGACAAATCTCCTCACGTCTCTTAAACAGGATACGGCTACGCACATATCTGATCATATACATGAATGGAGAAGGCGTCGTCGCTTGATCAAATTCTGGATTCCTGATCAACTCCTGACCGATTGGTTCACAACTTCCTTTGTCCCTAAAATTGCGAAGGACATCGCCATGGGAGCTTGTGTAACTGAAGAGCAAGCGATCGCGCGAGCTCAGTACCTAGACTTAGTATACTCTCAGTCGGGTACTCTATATGATTATTTGCCAGACGCCCCGAGGCCTGGACAGACCAAGGCTCCGCCCAAACCATCTGTCGATGGGGTCATTGGCTCTGTTAACTCGTCATCGAAGAAATCAGCCGCGAACCCTGGGAAGCAAAAACAGAATGCTTCTAATGAAAATGCTCCTCAGGGCCAACCTAATCCTGGAAGTACCTCCGAGGTAAACGTCGTCCAGTCCACCGCGGCGGATAAATCCTCAAAAGGGAAAAAGAAGGGAAAAGCTAAAGATAAATCTGGTCAGCCCAAGCAGGATGCCCCTAAACCTCCACCCGAGGAAGGAGCTAAACGAAAACCTAAGTATCCTTGTCTCATATGTGATGAGGATCACTACACTAAGGACTGCCCAAGGCGGTCCGAAGTTAGTCGGTTATTGAAAGGTGCTCCTGGGACCCCTGCCGTGCTTAAAGAGCCTTTCCCTTCCCAGCAGACTCAAATGGTGGCAGACCCGTCTCAATCCTCTTCCTCGTTCGGTTCTCAAGTGTTCATGGCTGGCACGATCCCCATCCATGTTTCAACTCGAGCGAAAGATTATCCATCTCGTGCCGGGAAAGAGCCGGAGGTCCCCTCCAACGCTCCTCCGTCTAGTTCTGGTCCTCTCCACATCGAAAGGCCCAGCACTGAGACGATCCCCCGACCCCCTCAAAAAGGTGTACTCAGGAAGTCATCTTACAACCCTAATGCTCGTGCTGCCCAGCACTATAGCATTGTTGAGGACTAGCTCAGGCTCCGTCTGCTATGTCCGCTTTAGAAGTCCTCCAGAGCTGCCCCTCCCAGAGGAAGTCCTTGCTATCAGCTATTGGTGGCATCGACCCAGCAGATTCAGATTTGATTTCTTTCGATCTCGAGGGTTTTACACAGCGACTGCCTCACCAAGTCGCTTTCCTTATACAGGTCATCATCAATAGCAGAACGATTCACCGTACGGTTATTGATGAAGGTGCCTCAACCTGCATCATGTCCGTTGCTTGCTGGAAAGCAATTGGTTCCCCTGCTTTGAGTCAGTCCCCTACGACGCTCGAAGCTTTCGATGGAAGAGAATCTCGCCCTTACGGTATCCTCCAACGCTTACCCATCTCTTTGGAAGGAAAGACCGTAGAAGTAGAGGTTGAAGTTGTTGACGCCAATTTGACTTACAACCTCCTCCTCGGACGGAGCTGGACATACGCCATGCAAGCCGTGGCTTCCTCCCTGTTCCGTGTCATTCGTTTCCCTCACCAGGGGAAGATTGTCACGGTGGACCAGCTCTCTTTCTTCGCCTCTTCTTCTGAAGGTAATGTGCCATTTGTGGAGCATACCTCAAAGTCACTCGTGAACGTGGGTGCTGGACTCTTCAAAGATCCCACCTTAATGGGAGTCTTTCCCCACCCACCTCTGAATCTCGCCCCTATCAACATGATCTCTGTACGCTCAGATCCGTGGATTCTTCCTCCTGCTAATCAGGAAGACTCTTGGGGTGATATGATGCCGTTGAGTCCTGCCGAACTCAACTACATCGAGATTGTCGCTGCATCGGCTCCCCCTGATGAACCTGCTCTTCCGAGCAGTGTTCCCGATTCATATGATCATTTCCCTTGGCTAGGAGATGAGGCTACGTCGGATCCATTGAAGGAAATATTTCCTTCCGACGAAGCCATCATAGAGACCATGTCTCTCGAAGAGCTCCCTTGGTCAGATCACCACCATCGCTCTTTGTTTCTCCCTCCCCATCCGGAAATGACCGCATGTCTCGAGCGGTTTGCTTCTTGTGTCCCATCCCCGCCCCTCCAGACACCCATCCAGCTGTATCAAGTGTCAGAGGGCAATATGGGAAATATCACGCAAACCCAATCAATCGACATCTCTGTCAAACCAGGGATCTTCGAACACATCCATATCGGAGTCACTTGCACTCCTGAGGAAGTTCAGCTCTATACTGCTCTATTTCGCGAATTTCGTGATGTCTTCGCATGGTCCTACGAGGAAATGCCCGGCATCGATCCTAATATAGTGGTGCACGAAATACCTACGTACCCAGGTGCTAAGCCTGTTCGTCAGCGCTTACGCCCTGTGCACCCCCGAAAGGCTGCAGCCATCAAGGCCGAAGTCGAAAAGCTTCTTAAAGCTGGCTTTATTTACCCCATTCCCCTTACGGATTGGGTGTCTAATATAGTCCCTGTGAATAAAAAGCAGGGTACTATCCGGGTCTGTGTTGACTATCGTGATATCAATCGTGCCTGTCCGAAGGATAACTTCCCTACGCCCTTCATCGATCAGCTTATTGATGAGTGTGCGGGAAGTGAGATTTACTCGTTTATGGACGGCTTCTCTGGCTATAACCAGATCAACATTGCACCCACGGACCAGCATAAGACAGCTTTTATTTGTCCTTGGGGCACCTTCGCCTATAAGAAGCTTCCTTTCGGTCTAAAGAATGCCGGCGCTACATTTCAACGTGCAATGTCTTACGCCTTTCATGATATACGTCACATTGTACAACCTTACCTGGATGACCTTCCGGCTCATTCAGCTAAGCGTCAGGACCATCCTTCTCATCTTCGCGAGATTTTTCTCCGCTGTCGACACTACCGCATAAGGCTTAATCCTCATAAGTGTGTCTTCTGCGTAGAATCTGGCCGACTGCTCGGGTTCATCGTCTCCCGAGAAGGCATCCGTCTGGATCCCCTCAAAGTTGAGGCCATCCTGAATCTTCCTCCCCCTGCCTCTTTGCAGCAATTGCAGAGCCTGCAGGGCAAAGCGAATTTCCTTAGACGATTCATTCCGAATTATGCCGAGGTAGCTAAGGGTTTCACACGATTATTAAAGCGAGACACACCCTTTCGTTGGGATGCCATCGCCCAGGAGTCTTTCGAGCGACTCAAGGATCTCCTTGTCTCGGCTCCACTCTTAAGACCTCCGAACTATCACCGTGATTATTCTCTCTATCTAGCTGCTGCTGACACCACCATCGGCATGGTTCTGGTGCAGGATGATGATGATGGCAATGAGCACATTATCTATTACCTTAGTCGCAATCTCTTGGATACAGAAACTCGCTACGCGTATGTCGAGAAGTTGGCATTGGCAGCTGTCTGCGCCGTCCAACGATTCCGGCAATATATCCTGTTGCGCACTACGACCGTGATTTCCGACCGCAACCCTATGACCTACATCTTGTCACGTCAGCTGCTGGGGGCAAATACTCGAAATGGATTGTCATCCTACAAGAGTTTGACTTGGAATTTACTGCCACCAAGTCTAAGAAATCTCTGGTCTTTGCAGAACTATGTTCTTTGCCATCCCCTTCTGTACCATCCCGTTCGGAAGAGCATGTCCCGGATGAAACATTGTTTCTAATCAGCACCCTCGACCCTTGGTATGGGGACATCATAGTATATTTGCAAACGTCTTCCTTCCGTCCTGATGTATTGAAAGATGCTCGACAAAGGATTCGTCACCAGTCTCAACCCTATTGCATTATTGGCGATACCCTGTACCGCCTCGGCGTTGATTCTGTTCTCCGCCGATGCTTGACTCTCGAGGAGGCTGAGCAGGTATTGAATGACTGCCACTCCGGTGCTTGTGGCGGCCATATGTCCGGATATGCCACCGCCCAGAAAATTCTCTGTGCTGGTTATTTCTGGCCTTCTATTTTCAAGGATTGCATCCTTGCCGTCCGTGCATGTCATGAATGTCAGGTTTACCACCGGAAAATGCGTGCACCTCCTGCACCCTGTTGTTACCGTAGGTCCATTTGCCAAATGGGGCATCGATTATACGTCTTGTAACCCTCGTTCGGCCGGGGGGCATGGATATATCATCGTTGCCGTGGATTACTTCACCAAATGGACGAAGACGGTTACACAGCGGCGCAGTTCTTGTTTAATCATGTCATTACTCGGTTCGGAGTCCCCCAGGCTATTGTCACAGATCACGGAAAACATTTCCGTAATCACATGATGACGGAACTAACGACCCAGCTAGGCTTGCGTCAAGATAGCTCGACGCCATATTACCCTCAATCCAATGGCCAAGTTGAAGCTGTGAACAAAGTTTTGATCACAATGCTCCAACGCACCGTGAATACGCACAAGTCTAACTGGCATCTGATGCTGTTCCCCGCCTTGTGGGCTTACCGGACCTCTGTGAAGGACGCCACCAGTTTCACCCCTTTTCAGCTTGTTTATGGACTGGAGGCCACCCTTCCTGTTGAGTGTGAGATTCCTTCGTTGAAGTTAGCTGCCGAGTTGCTCCCCAACACCACCCCGGTGGAGGAACGGCTTCTCTATTTAGTGCGGCTAGACGAGACTCGTCGCTTAGCCTCTCTAGCTATTGAAGCGCAGAAGAAGAGGGTTAAGGCCCACTTCGACGATACCATTCGACCTCGTTCCTTTGTTGAGGGAGACCTAGTACTGCTCTATGATCAAGCTAAGGATAAGCTGGGGGCAGGAAAACTCGAATCCATGTGGCTAGGCCCCTATATCGTGAAGAGAGTTTTGCAAAAGGGGGCATATGAGCTGATCGATTACGAAGGAAATCCTCTTGACAAGCCCCGCAACGGGCTCTATTTGAAGAAATATTATGCATGATTTCGTGCACCTAGTTTGTACATACGTGTGTTCTTAGCAAGTGTGTCATGTGTGCATGATTTCTAGTTTTGCTTTGGTGTGAAGGCGTGTTTGCCTCTTATTTTGTTTTCTGCTTCTTGTGCAGATGTCTAATACACCTTACGTTGGCTTCGCCGATGGCGCCTGCCGTAGTACTTGCAATTTGTCTTCTGCGGCGTGGGCGATCTACGATCCTCACGGCGAGTTGCTAGATCTTCAAGGCGTGTGTTTGGGCCGTACCACCAACAATGTTTCTGAATACAGTGCTGTAATTGAGTTACTAGCCGAAGCAGTTGATCTTGGCATCCGTGCTTTGGTGGTAAACCTGGACTCTCAACTTGTTGTCCATCAACTCAACGGGTGATATTCCGTCAGAGACCAATGCATTCTAAGGTTGTATTTACGTGTGAGATTGTTAGAAAGGAATTTTGATTATATCACATATCAACACATTCCGAGACGATTAAATACGTTAACCGATGCATTGGAAAATCATGTGTTGGATAGACATTTGCGTAATAGATAACCATTATACAAGAAGACATAGAAAGCATAATAAGACCATAGAATAAGCATGTGTAAATAATTTCTTTTTCAAGCATAGTTTGCATGTGTGCCTGCATATGTGCTTTTAAGCTTGCATAAAAAAATTAAAATACATGGGTCGTGTGTTGTGCAATTGATACATAGATCACATTTGTATTAAACATTTGCATAAACATATTTAAAAACATCATCACATGTGAAACGATCCATCCAAAAACAGTATATATATATATATATATCGTGTGGCGCACTGAGGCGCTCAAAAATAAGTGTATATGTCCAAAAAATAAAAGCTGGTGTCCTCGGTACATCCGAGACAGGTGTCTCTCAAAAACATCAGTGGAAAAACCTAGATAACTACTGATCTGGGTTATGCTCTCTATAGCATACTGCTGCCCGTGCCACTCGCCTCAAAAGGCGGTGCATCTTGGGTGCCACCCCCACTGTGTGGATCTGATGCTCTATAGGGACCTCCTCGACCCCCTGGTAATCTGGCACCCCCTCCAGCAAACCCTCGAGGTTGCGAGCTACAGTCTCCGACGTGTCAACTCCTGGAGGAACTAGGGCCAGGGCTCCAGCTCCTTGCCCCTCTCTCCGTGCCATTGGGGCTAGGCCAATGGGTCTCACGGGTCCCACATCTGCACACCATGACATTTATTAAGACATGTACATGAAAAATCAAAAACATTCAAAAATATTGAAAAGAGATCAAGTGTCATACCTCCATCGTCCCAATGCTCTCCCGCGGGCAGTGGCATGTCAGGATCATTGCGGAAGTCCATGCCAGCATATGGCCAGTCCTCTACGATGACAACCTGCCGATCCAGCCACTCTCGGAAATACACTCCCCAAGACACTGGGCGGCCTCCACCTCCACGTGGCATGACGCGGGCCCATCGACTGGCCCTCGTCTCCCGAGGACCTCTAGGTGGATCCACAGCCATGGTCTGTAGCTGTAGGGCCGGCACTCGCTCCAGCATGAGCGGAAGTAGAAGTGACCCATATGCAAACTGCTTCGACTCTCCGCGTCGGCAGTTGTTCAGTTGCCTCTTCATGCTAGTCGTCACGGCTGCTGCCCAGTTGAAAATGGTGGGCTGTAAGCACTCCAGAGCTAGTAGTAGTTGCGTCTTTGAGGCCTCATGATTGGCCAAAGAGCCCGCTGCCTGTGTCACCAGAAAGAGTATGGTGCGAAGAGGCATGTCCTCCACTGTCGGAATACCAACTTTCCCGCTCCGTGTTTTCACAGCCCGTGGGCACACTCGGGCCATGAGCTGATCAAGAGTCTCACCGCTAGGTCGTTGCCCCTCCAGGATGGGCATCTGGCCCCGGCGTGACAATCCAGTCAAAAAGTAAATGTTCGTGGAATCAAACTCAATGTCCTGGCCACGGATCGTGAATTTTCCATCCACTGGGTTCCAAGCTCTGATTAAGAACTCAAGCAAGTCAGGTTGCGCCCTCAAGCGCGGAGTAAGGAAGAATTTCAAGAATTCGCATGCCCGCATTGCATTTCGGCATTCGGCAAGTGCATAGGCAGCTATATCCTCATCACCGTGAGCTCTCTCTTGCCAAACAAAAGACATTTTGCCTTGCAAGACCATGAAAAAATATTAGGATGCTAACCGTTGAGATTTGTACGTTCATTTCTTAAAAAATAAATCTTTACGGCGCCAGCGCGACTGTTTCTAAAACAGTCGCGCTGAAAATGGCGCACCGTTGTTTTTTCACTGGGTCAGCGCGGAAGCACACGTGTTTTCCGCGCTGACCCATGTGGTGGTACGTGTAAATATAAATCGATCAGCGCGGACCCGAGCGGGAAACCCGCGCTGACCGAGAGCGCACCAACGCTCAAAAAATTTGCCCAAAGGGCCACTTCCCACCGTGGAATTGCTCCCAAAAAGACTTAAATTAAAGCGCAGGAGGAGGAGAACCTACCTGGAACCAGCTGCCGGATGAATGGTGTCTGTACGGGCTGGAAATCACTCCGTCAACCTTGCAGCTCCTCAACGTTCTTCACAACTCAAAATGGTAACAATGGTAAAAAATGACTTTTACCCCCCTATTTATGGTAAAAAATTCATAATTAGCCATAATTTCTTATCAATGTGGGTTTTTGTCGTATTTTCACCATGGATTTAGCGCTAATGTCACTGAATTATGCCTTTATGCATGTTTTACTATGTTTTTACACATATCGAACAGGTTTATGCGGGTGGTGTTCTTGTGCAGGTTCTCGTAACCGGCGTGGTCATAACGATTTTTCGCACACTTGGTCCCAAAAAATGTCGTCTTTAAGCTCTTTTCCGACATGAATCAAGAAAAGATGGCCGAGCTTCCTTTCGGCTCGTTAAAGGGAATGAGAGGCGGTCGTTTTAAGCTCTTTTTCCGACCGTGTAACTTAAAAAGATTGCCGGGTGTTTGTCGTTTCGCACTCGTTACTGGCTCTAAAACGACGTGCTTCTGACCGCTTTTTTACTTTTTCGGGTCGAAGCTACTATTCACGAAAAGTACTCCTCGATCGTAATGGTCGGGCGGTTCTTTCGAGCATTGTTTTATACTTTTTCGGGCTCGAGAGACACAACTTTACGAAAAAGGACCCCCCTGGAGTTTCCTTTTCCGCTGTCTTTTCAGACTCTCTAAACAAGAAAAGACGCCGAGCTCCTCCTTTGTCAGGCTCGTTAAAACTCGATGACATCGGATATTGTCAACATGACGCCTCTCCAAGCATATGCTATCCCCGTCAAGCTTGTCATCCAAAAATAACTGGGGTACCTGCCAGAAATGGTGGGGAAAATGAAACTGTAATAATGGTCGTGTCGGCAGTATGTCGCTCTTGAACATGGCACTCGTCTGCATTCGTGTCTGGGTGGGGATTTCTCATCTTGTTTTACACTAGCCTCCATGGGTTTGGGTTATCCTATTTGACCTCTCATCTGCTCATTGCCTTGTCACCATGACCTCTGCTCATTTGATGTCAGATACTGCCAAATCCACTGTCGTGCCGCCGATATGTTCAAGAGAAGTTGACCTCTGCAAGATTACCACCTCCCTCTGATGTCTCACACAAAATCTTTTATCCTTCTCTGTCTCGTGTCGATGATGTGGGAAACATCATGGCCCACCTTCGATCAAGGTTACTTCCTGTCGACTTCAGCTCATTATCCAGGAAAGTGACCTAGAGACTCCCTTCAGGTGCCTTAGAGCCTGCATGCCTCAATGGCAGGTTCTTCGTGTTCGACGTGAGGTTTTCATCATTGGCCTCCGATCGGATGATTCTGTGGGTGTTCGACAGCAGCTCAATGATTCACACGTCGCGGATTGTACCTATAAGTACCTTGAGGACCATTGTCATTATTGGTGGTACCTCTCCCGTCTGTTAACAGTTTTCATCATTGACTGGTAATCAGACGATGTTCATGCATGTTCGACTTCAACTCATGTATTCACATGCTTGAACTTGTACTTTGTTCGGGTTGAAATGGAGCGCGAGACCCTGGTTTTTGTCTGTTGCAAACCAGGCTACGATTTTGTGGATTGTGATTACATGACTCATTGATGGATGGCTGCGCCCATACCTGAGTCTTTGGGATGGCTGCGACCATACCCTCTTATCTTTATGGTCTCTTCAGCTGGGTGGCTGCGTCCATACCACAGACCTTCTTCGTATGTCTTTTGGATGGCTGCGCCCATGCCTAGACTACATGTGATCGAGATGTCAGTTGTACATTCATGCAGGTCCTTCCTCGTGGTGTTCCAGTTCAGCAGTTTTGTAAAGCATTTCACCCCTCCCACTCTCTCGGGTCTCATGCTTTAGGGGGCATCTGTTACGCAGTAATTTGTCATTGTCTCCCTGTCAGTCTCCCTAATGTCTCATGGAATCAAATGCACCATGCTCATGCTCTCTAAATTGGCCAAATGACCCACTTTTCCAAAGTTTACTGCATCAGTGCGTCTGTTATTAAAATAACCGCGCTGACGGGCGGCTTATAGTGTTACTGGTGCGCTGCCAGCGCGGAAGCACATGGGTTTCCCGTGCTGGTCGAATTTTGTGCGCCAGCGCATCCTATGAAAGTATCGAGCCACGCTGACACGGTCTTCACTGTTATTGTGATGCGCTATCAGCGCGTCAGTTCAGTGTTGCACTCGTGCTGATCCAGTTTGGGCGAATTTGTTCCAACAACCAGCCTTCCAGATGATTCCAGACTTGGTTGTTGGCCTTGTGAGTGTCGCCCTCCCTTCTATGGCATGTTTGTTCGTCATTTGGAACCACCTTCCTTGAAGATAAGCTTGTCCTCCCACCATTCATGGAGACTCCTTCTCTACTTAAACCTCCACCATTACCATGAGCAGCTAGTTTTGGATAGTGTGGAATTCATAGTGCTTGGATTGCTACTGTTAGTAGGTAGTTGGTGTGACAAGTGTGGTTTTGTTAGAGGAAGCTCAAGGAAGGTTGTGAGTATTGCTTGTGTGAGAGAGAGCTTTTGTGTTGGGAGAATCTACCTCCAAGGGTGAATGCTTAAGAGACTTGCTGGCTGGACCCTCAAGAGAAGGACTCAGCGTCAGAACATTGGTTGTACCTTTCTCTGTTATTGATTTAATAATAGATGACTACTGTTATGGTTCCATTCTCATTTGTCGTTGCAATGGTTAATGTGAATTACATCCTTTCTGACTGATGTATAATTGCTTTTATTAGATTTCACGCTTGTGTTTGTCTGTCTCTTCGTGTGTGCAGGTATCTATTCACAGAGATCGTGGAAGATCGTGACCGGCCAGAGAGAAGGAGCGAGAACGGCATCTCTTCATCAAACAATAGCGTTGGAATCCAAGTAGGTGTTCTTTGCCTCTCTTTTAATTGCAATTAGGAACTTGCACAGTAGCATTGATCGATTGTTGCTAGACCCATTCTGGGCTAGTAGGGATCGCCTCTATCCGTAGAGGGGATTTACCTCTCCAACAATGCATATCACACTTTTTACTTTCATTAGTTTGTTTCGTAGATGTAGTACCAATTATTACTTTTGCAGAAGGAGTATAGATAGTTGACATGTGTGGAAAGGTTCTACAAATTCAGAAGTAAAGTGACTAAAGCTAATTGCAAGAAAGTAAAAACACTTTTAGGAAAGCAAACACTCTTGCAAGAAATTAAACACACTTGCAATAAAGTAAAGACACTTGTAGGAAAGTAAACATGCTTATAGGAAACCAAAGATTACACTTGCAAAATTGAAATAGCTCACTTCTACCTAGTGCGCTTAGGAAGCTTAATGTTGTAATCCTTAGCAAAGGTAGAACAAAGTACATGGGTAGGAAATGAAAAGACTAATCATTTCCAAGATGACCCAAGGTTTTCCTAAAACCAACAAATGTAATCATGTGTTGAGCACATTTATTCAAAAACATAAATGAATGCAAACCGATCTTAAATGCATGCATGTCAAATTAAAATAGAACATGAAGAATCAATTGCATAACTAAATCAATAAATAAATTATATAACCATGAAATGATAGTTAATTGTTGTTGTCGTTGCACAAACACCCTCCAAAATTTTGCCTCCACTTGAATTTTGGAGCCTCCTTGTGATCTTATGATCTATTGTTCCTTGATTGTTCTTAGTTGCTTCGTGATTGGTTTATGATTTGCTAAGTGTTCAAGTCTTCTTCTAAGGTTATAACTATTGAAACCACTTGCTTACACATGTTTAGGCTTTGATGCATTCATAAAAGCACACTTTTCTAGAAAGCTAGCAATTAATGTGCACCCTATAAATTCAAGCGATGTGCAATCCTTGCTGATAGTCATTACGCAGATTCTGATGACAGTGACTGCGCGGTGCCTAAGGATAGTGATTGCAAAGTTCCTTGTGGATGATGACTATGTAGTCCTAAAATACATTGCTCGCGCAGTCTCTGGTGATAGTGATTGCACAATTCTTAGAGATAGAGACTGCACAATACCTATGGATAATCAGTGTGAAATTCCAGATGACAGTATCTCCCACTATTAGTTGCAATTGTATCATCACTCTGGTGATTTTTCTTAATTGTCCTTTACATACCTTTTTCATTCACAAGTTTCACTTTCACTTTTGTGATAGTCATTTTTACTTTCTTTCACTTTAACAAGTGTCTATTTTTCTTTCTCTTTTCTTTTGCATGTGTCGCTTCACTTTCTTTAGATTTTGCAAGTTTCGTTTTCACTTTTCTTACTATCCCAAGTGTCACTTTTAACTATTTGTACTCTTGCAAGTGTTGCATCTTAGCACATTACTAGAGACATCTCTAGCACATTAATTGATCGTATATATCATAAGAATATGTGCTCGAAACTCTCCCACAGCCTAGAGTACATTCTGGTTGCATTCGACACTTCGGTCATAACTTGTATTCTAAGTGTCGGAAAGCTACCTTTTAATTATCACATTTACAAATAAGTGTCACTTTGTTGTCGTTTCAAGGTATGCGTGTTGATTTTGGGTATTGTGCTTTCTTTAGCTTATGTTGATGTTATCGAGATCACTTTTTCAGGACTTATTTGCATGTCTTGTTCTCTCTTGTCTCGCTAATTCCACTCTCAATCATTTTCAGATATTTCACTATCTGTGAAACTTGACAACCTTTCTCCCTTCTGGAAGTATGCACTATGTAGTCTTAAGTCACAATGAAGCATCCTCTACCTCTTGGAACTACACATTGTGCATTTCTAGAGGACAATCTTTCTCAACTATAAACTTAGAAACCCTGAAGTATGGATCATTACTCTGGCTTCTTAGCCCTGTCTACTACACAGTTCATGATTCCTTCTACCCTGGATTGTGCATTGTGCAGTTGCAGTGGATAGTGGGATAATCTCAGTGTCACTTTCATGCCCAAATATGTTTTTCTCAAAACTTCCTCTTAAACCACTATGCATTGTGTAGTTATAGTGTGCAACTTTGTCTCCCTAACTTTCCCAACTATGTGAATTCCTTCATCTGGTGAGCCTCCTATTGTGCATTGCACAATTCTAGTGAGTAGTATGTCAATGAAACCCTCAACTAAGAAATTCACTAAGCCTATCCCTCAATCACTGCACATTGTGTAGTTACAGTGGTCAATCTTACCACCCCTTCTTGTTGAAACCCCTCAATGTGCAATCCCTTGCCTTTGCTTTTGTCCTACCGTGCATTGTACAGTTTTAGTGGACAATGAAGTCATCCCTCAGCCCTTGTGATGCCAAACTACAAATTCTTAGCCTCCTGCTCTAAAAAACCCTTGCCTATTGCCTCATCATAGTCAGCATCTTCCATGAGCAAACAAAGGTAGAATAGTTGCTTTCTGAATTGATGTTGGCTTGTCATGAGTGAAATATATCTACAAGTGTTATCATTTCAACATGGCAAGGTGATTCTCAAGGCAGGTCATCAAGGAGAGGCTAGAAGATAGCACTTGCGAAGAATAAGAATAAGAGGAAAAATCATGAAGGATAGTAAGGAATTATGGATCAAGACGAAGAGGTGTCAACTCATGCTAAGTTGGAAGGTTCCAACACTCACCTAAACCGTTTATAGGGTGAAGATGAATAACAAATAAATATTCGTCATGAAGAAGTTAAAGTCATAATAGTAAGGAGAAGAGCTTGGCATTGATGAAATGAAGTCTTATGTCATTGTTGCCAAGTCATGGCTTCTTAAAGTGTCATTACCAAATTCACAATTGTCAATGTGTTTTTCCTTATCATTTGTGGAATGTCATTATTGTATTTTTTAAAAATGAGAAATTGTAAAATGTGTGGAAGACCAAGGGTCCCACATGCAATGTGAAAAGTCACTATTAATTTCTAAATTCATGTAGAAGATCAAAGGTCATGTAGGAATTTGAAAAGACATTGTAGAAGCTCAAAGTCACATGGGAGGTGGAGAGTCACCTCATTTGTTATAAATACACCCTCATAGCTCAAGAAAATGTACTTTTGACTTTTCACCTTGGCTTCTCTAGTTTGGCACAAGAGAGAAGGTATTTCTTTGGAGGAGCAAGTGGTGACTTAATGTTCTACTATTGGAGCTAGTGTGGCAACATTATAACTGTATATCTTGGGAATTTCACTTAATATATGAAGCTCTCAGAGCCAGCTCACTTTCATGCATATGTCATGAATTATTGTGAGACTATTCTTTCATTGTTTGTGTTATTTGTTTATGTTAACACATAGTAATGAAAATGAACTATTTTGTTGGCTTTTGTATGCATCTTATTGAATGTACGTTGTTACTTTCTTTTATGATAATTATTAGCTTGTGAACTACTTTGCAGGTTAACAAACGATCCCCTTCATGCTCGCATGTGTCTCTTTTAGGATAGTACTATTACTTTTCTTCTAAAGGTTCACTCTCTCTTTTCCCTACCATGAAAGTAACTTATATATATTGTAGTTGTATGCCTCACAGTGTCAACTTACTTTCTTGTTACAAATATTGTTTGCATAATCTTTTATGTTGATAATTGCAGCCAAGGAAAATTCCTAATAATAATGGAAGCCAACCTTATTTCATGGTTGGGGCTCCTACTCCAAATGGTGTGAGGTTGAGTTGGGACTTCATATCGAGGAGACCCTCTTGGTTGAAATATTTCCAACACTGTCAATAGTTGGCACTAGAAGGAGGACCAAATTACAAGCTCAATCCTTTGAGCCTGTTTTGAATCTCTTAGCTTGAATGGCTAATTCCGAAATCATACTCTTGGGATGTTTTTCTAATATATCTAATCTTAAACTTTCAATCCCCGTGGAAATTTTTACAACTTATCTCAATTAAGGTTTTATGGCGAGGATGAAATATCCATAACTAAACATACATCTCATTTTCTCAAGTTTTGTGAATCTCATTAAATAAATTATGAAGATGCTACTTGTAAATTATTCACCCTCACCCTTTAAGGTCGACTTAAATTATGGTGTCATACCTTACCATTTGCTTCTATTTATTCATTTGAACAAATTTTCAAGGAGCTTCATCAAGCCTTTGACAGGTATAATTATCATGATGTTTATAAAAGAATTAATCAACTTAGAATGAAGTCTGATGAATCAATATAGGATTTTTCTAATAGATTTCTTCACTTGAGTTACCTGTAGAAGATATGGATTGGGATTTCTTCAAAGAAAAGTTTCAACGCTTGGTTCAAATCTCCTTGAAATAATATGAATTTGAATCCTTGGCTAATAGTGCTCTCCCAACTTTTGTTAATCATGAGACACCTCCAATTTTAGAGGAGGAACTTACTATTCATTTTTTCCCTTGTCCTCCTCCCTTTTCATAGCTTAAAAAGGTTGTCTTTGGTGCTATTGTTGAAGTTGAGAAGTCTGAAAATCAAATTGATGATCCATTCATCCCATCCTCATTTTATCTACTTGCATAAGAAAATATTGAATGTTCTAATAAATCCATGGAGCCTAAGGTGAAGAATGATCCCTTGATTCCCCCATATCACATTAATGTGTACAACCAAAATTTTGAATCTAACATCATTAAAAGTGTTGTTTCTTTAAGGGACACCTATTATCCTCCATCGTCTACATGTTATGATCCTTTGTACCTCCATCCTCTTTATCAATACACTCCATTTTATATTTCTTCATACCCTCTTTATTTTCAATTTGCTCGTCCAAATTGTGATCAGGTACAAGGTGGTCACATTTCACAGGTTGGGGGAAAGGAGTGTGAATATTATTTTAATATCTCTTCTCTCTTTCAAAATCCTTCATGTTAAGATGATGTTTCTTCCTTCTTGGCTGATTTAGAATCTAGTGATCTCGGCAGTCAATCAAAAGAAATAAAGATGTTTAATCAATCTCATGCCTCGAGAAACCATCATTCTATTGTACATGGTGATTATTTCCTAGGAAAATTGGCCAATCTTTTGATTTCTCAAGAATATTTTCTTATAGGAACTTATTCTTCAACTTTTTATCCCTTGTGTCCTATTGTTTGTAATGAATTAACTCATGAAGAAGATATGCCCTGCTCTTCAAGTTCACAATCTAAGGAGTGGGATCTTGAATGGACACAAGATGGTAGGGTTGAACATGATGAAGAAGAAAACAATGAAGTCATTGAGAATCCATTTAATTCCTTACAATTTCCAATATTGCATGAGGATAATTATTTATTTGAAGTTATTCATGAAATTTCTCTAATATATACTTTCTCAAACATGCAGCTAGAAGAATCTTAGGACTTGAGTAATTTGTTTCTTGAAGAGGAAAAATATGGTCAAACCAGTGGTGAAGATGGCTTCCATCTTGGTAATAGTGATATTGTTGTAGTAACTAGTAGTAGTTGTCCACATACAATTTGTTATTTGACTCAACTCTCAAAATTTGATTTTTCAACTTTCAAAAGTTTTGGGACTTATTAGAGATTCGGGGCACTTCAACTCTCATTGATGGTTATGTGAAGTTCTCACAATGCTGATGAGGTCCCTCCACTAGATAAAATATGTATTTTCTCGCAAAATTCTTTTCTTCATATCATTTCACTGGATGCAAACTCATTCTTGAAAGATTTTGAGCTTTTTTGAGACAATTTTCCTAATTTTCAAGATTGGATAAAATATTATGTTTTAGTTAATTCATCTTCATGTAAATCACCTGCATCGAACTTGGTATCGGAATGTACATCTTCGTGGATGCATAGAGCGATAAAGCCTATCATTCACATTATCATGACAAAGATTATCATCGGAATAAAGCTTCATATTTTTCAAATACTTATGTGAACAATCAGCTCCTAGTCTTTCTTGTGAATATTGTGATGCTAATTATTTTCCTTCTGGCACAAACTATCCTTTCGAGTGTTAGTGAATGCTTGAATTATTCAGTGAATCAAAGTCCTCATATTGACAAATTAATTTCCTAAGCTCATATAAAGGTTGAATTTGATTCAACACATGATGATCCATTGTATCTTGATTGGTTTCATCTATTTGCTATACTATAATTTATTTTTAACTCTTCTAATATGATACAAGGAAGTGGTTTTTTGTGTTCAAAATGCGAGGAAAATGATTATATTATTCAAAGCATTTGTGAAATTCCTCAAATTGATCTATCTCTATATTTTAATAACAGAGAATCTTATGCCTTAACTGGCCCATTTGATCATCACACCGACCTTAACACCTGTTTTTCAATTAATCATTTTCTCACTAATGTATATGATGATAATTATTTTATATTTTTTGATCCCATCAAGGTGATAAATTGTTTTGATATTTATGGTTTATCATCCAATTGTTCAGATACTTGTCAAGAATTTGAGGCACTTCAGCGTTTGATGATGGTTATGTTAGGTTCTCATTATCTTGACGAGGCTCCTAAACAAGATCAGATCGATTTTCTCTCACAAGATTCTCTTTATAATTCAATTGAGCTAATTGAAAGTTCATTTTCCCAATAATTTCAAAGCCCTGAAAAGGATTATTTTGAATTATATGATTGAATATTTGATTGGTTGGAAGCATCTTACTTAGCAAGATTTGTTACTAATAATAAGTTGCAATCTTACCTGATGTTTGTTGAGACCGAAAATATGGGTGAATGTATATTCACAAGAACCCTTCGAGGTTTGTATCATAATTGTTCTCGTCGACACGGTGAAGTTGCATATTGGTTAAAGTTAGTTGTTATGGAACATATTTCTTATAATAGGTAAGACCTTCAATTTCTTGTGCAAGATATTTAAGTTGTCATCTTTATTTATGCACATTATTTTATAACATTCTTAATTGCGTGTATCTTTGTAGTTGCAGATCAGGAGAAAATTTGGTGGCTATATTGGAAATTTCATTACACTTAACCCTAACCTTCTAGTTGGTTAGATTAGGAGTAGGTTTGGTTGCACGTAATAGCCTTGGTGAAATTCCATGTAATAAAAGTTAACAAAGGAAAAATAATAACCACGGTTGATGGGACACTTATTCCTAGGTTAATGTTGGGCAAGACATCCTAGTGTGGGTATTCGTCGGTTTATTAATGGCTAAGGAAATTGGAAAAGGAAATGGCTAATGATTAAGGAAAAATGGAATTTTTGGCACATTTATTTATGAAAATAATGGAACTTAGGAGAAAAGGGAGGTGAAAGGTCATAGGTTGCATGTGAAAAGGAAAATGAATGAAAATAATGGAAATTGAAGAAAATAGAGGCCTCATTCGTAAAAGGCTTCTGAGCATCAGTTGGTAACATTTTGTCAATTTAGTTTTGGAGCTCTCTCATTATTCTCTCTCTCTCTCTCATACTCTTGGATACTTATATTTTTCTTGGAGAACTCTTGGAGGGTGTGGCATACTTGGATTCTTGGAGAAAGAAGGCAAAGGAAGAGTAGGAAAGTGCAAGAGGACATCAGGATCAGCAGCTACATCAGATTTTTCTAGCAGGTACCAAGTTGCATGTATTTTTTCCTCACTAGTTTTTCCATGCATGGCATATGAATTTGGCTTTTTTATTGTGATCTGTCATGGGCATGGAGGATGCTTGAGATTGACAGTGGATTTCCTAGCTTTTCCATTTCCTGGATAGACATGGTGATTGTGGATTTATTTTCCTTGTTTTTTTTGTTGGTTCTCATGTTTCCTTAGCTTGGGTTGAGTTATTAGTCCTGGAAGCCATGGTTGGACAAACTCTCTAGAAGCCTTGTAAAAGCTTGGGTTGAGTTACTAGTCCTAGAAGCCTTGGTTGGACAAATGCTCTGGAAGCCCTTGGTGGGTTGAGTTACTAGTCCTAAAAGCCCTAGTTGGACAAACACTCTAGAGGCCTGGTAAAATTTGTGGGTTGAGTTACTAGTCCTAGAAACCTTGGTTGGACAAATGCTCTGGAAGCTCTGAAACGCTTGGATAGAGACCAATCTGATGATGGTTTTGTGACGTCCGACCATGAGGTGGAATCATTGTTTGATATGTTGAGGTGGATGGTCCCTAGAATCGCTGGATGGTTTTGGATTGATGTGTTCTATGAGATCCCACATTCATGCTTAGAATATGGCATGGGGGTGAATGGTTAAAGAGAGATTTGGCTCAGCCCTTCTACAATCTAGTGGAACGTGGAAGTCCCATCCGAAGTTTGGATTTTGCATCATCAATGTGAGTTTATTTCTCCCTGTATTTATATGTGTATTATAATGGTTTATATGTGGATCATATGGTTGTGATTCCATTGGTATTTTTATTTCCATTATGTTAGTTATTGTTAGGACCTCATAATGTCTCTTTTTGACCATACGTTTTGCTATGATGTCATCCTTTTTCAACTTACATTTAAAGTCCTTGTTACTGTTTTAACCCAATTATTCCAAAGGTACACAATATTTCTTCTCATCACTATAAGTTTAATTATTTTACATATAATTACGCTATCTCCATTGTTAATCATTGAATTGATAGTTGTTGAACAGTTAAAGAACGATGTGCAGTCCATGTTACTGAAACTGCCTGGAGATTGCAATATTACTTCTACAGTTGTTGAAATAGTAGGAACGATGCACAAATCTCGTGGCTGAACAGTTGTGATTTGGAGTCTAGATTTGACAACAACAGAAGAAGATCATTGAAGGAGCTGCTACACTGGATGTAACGATCATGATCTAAAGACAGTATTATTGTAATATCATTTTGTTGATGGGAAAACTGACTTCCCTATTTTTGTATAAAGGGTTAAAATAGGACTTACAATGTAATCTATTGTAATAGATGTCTCCTCTTTAAAAAGAGGAGACATCTACATTATAAGAGAGGGAACAAACTGCGGAAAGGCTTAGTTGAAGGAACAGAACTGGAATCCTTTTTTATGTAACATGACATATTGATGGATGGATAAAATTTTGTTCTGAACATTTATTTCTAGTTCTCCTCTCCTGGGGAATCTTGTGAGAAGGATAGGGCCCACCTCCATCACAAGATTCACCCATTATATTTTTGCAGTCTGTTAAGTGTGTCTTTTATCCATGCCTAGTTAACAATACTGTTTACTGAATATTGTTTTCACATTATTGTTGAAACTTTGTTTTCTTTCCAGTTTTTTGTTGCATTATTTAGTTTATCTCCAGTTCATTCATGAGTGTTTCATTGGCAATTGAGTTTACAGAGTGAGTTGGCAGTGTGGTAAACATAAATAGGTGCTGAAGATTCTCGCTCTGGGAATAGGGTCCTGTTATCTGTTACAGCATAGCTAGTGCTTCCCTTTGCAGATTGATTCTTTTTCATTAGATTACTCATTTAATGAAATTAAGCTTTCTTTGGTAGCTGTCTGTAATAGATTTTTTTTGTTGTAACTTAGAGTGGAGCTTTAGTTTGCTTAATCAAGGTGTGACTAGTATTTACTACAACTTTTATTGCTTTTAAGATTGAGTACATATAGTACACAGTTGCCTTTGAAATAAATAGACTTCCCTGGGTTAACAATTTATGTAGCACTTGGTTGTTTGAATTAATAATCAATTAAAGTGACCAACATTTTGGCGTCGTTGCCGGGGAAAGCAATCATAGATTTTAAAAGCACTGATGATTTTCTTTTAGATATGTAGGATGCATGAGAGGACGCAGGAAAACTAATCCTACAGGTGGCAAGGGCAAAGGAAGAGGAGGAAGAAAAACTTTCAATGATGAGATTATTTCAAAAGCTGAGACTTCTCAGAGGCTAAGCTCTCGAAGGCCACAAACTTAGCACTCTCTCCAAACAGACTACGAAACAGAGGAAGTAGTGGGACCTGAAAGGGTTGAAGAGATAGTAGAACATACTGAGGAACCAGTGTAGGACATTGAAGAACCAATAGAAGATATTGAAGTTGAGGAACTAGTTCAGGACATTGAGAGTCCAACATAAACTACTGAAGTTCCTCAAGAAGCAGTCGAAAATCCTCAGGAAACTGCTGAAATTTCTCAAACAACAGCCGAAACTCCCTAATTAAATGCTGAAAATCCTCAACAAACCCCTGGAATTCCTCAGCAAATTAAAAATCCTTCTGCACAACAACCAGGGAGCGTCTTTGATTCCCTACCACCCGTAGCAGTTAATCCAATTGACCCCTCCACTGCATCGACCCCACCCCATAATTTAGCTGAATCATCCACTCCCACTATCCATATCCCTAGTGATGATTCAGATGACAACATTCCCATTGCTAAGTTAAAAATAAAAAGGCAACAAAATGTTGCGCCCCTACCAAAAAGACGAACAAGGGCCTCAATCAAACAAGCTATTACTCCTGATGACCCTCCTACCCTAGAGAAAGTTACTCATAAAAGAAAAACCATTGTTCTTCCTGCCTTTTTAACTTGAAGATGAACGAGGACGTCTTCTGAAGCAGCAACTAAAACCACTACCCTAAATTCCCCACCTATTATCCTAAAACCCCATAGCCCACCACAATCCCAAGGCCCCAAATCTTTACCTACCTCACCCTCGGGTACTGAAATACAAAATGCACAGGATTTTGTGACATCATTCCTTTCATAGAACGTAGCTGTCACACAAGAACCAGCTACTAATTCAACAGCTGCTCCACAAGAACCAGTTGTTGATCCATCAAAAGTAGATACCCAAGATGATATACAACATGTAGCTATCCCGCAAGAACCAGCTACTGACTCAGCAGGTGCTACACAAGAATCACCTGTTGATGTCCATAAAACAGATGACCAGGACGTAGTTGCTCTAGCTACTGACTCAGCAGTTGCCACACAAGAACCACCTACTGATTTCCATAAAACAAATGACTAGGACGTAGCTGCTCCAGCTACTGACTCAGCAGTTGCCACACAAGAACCACTTGCTGATGTCCATAAAATTGATGACCAAGATGTAGCTTCCCCACAAGAACCGACTACTGACTCAGCAGTTGCCACACAAGAACCACCTGCTGATGTCCATAAAATTGATGACCAAGATGTAGCTGCCCCACAAGAACTAGCTACTGACTCAGCAGTTGCCACACAAGAACCACCTGCTGATGTCCATAAAATTGATGATCAAGATGTAGCTGCCCCATAAGAACCAGCTATTGACTCAGAAAATGTTACACAAGAACCACCTGCTAATGAACAAAATATAGATAATCAGGAACCAGCTACGTAGTCAACAGCTGCCACACAAGAACCATCTGCTTGATATGCAAAATTTGGATGTGCAGGATGATATAGTTGTTACAAAACCAGTTGATGATTCAGCAGATGTCACACAAAAACTACCTGTTGAGGCTACAAATAATGAAGTTTCTACCGAACAACAACCCTTCCATCCACCGGAATCAGCTACTGAGACTGTGACTGCTACACAAAGCCCAGTCACCTTGGCTTCCCTTTTACAAGAAAACGAGTTTCTGAAATCAGAGCTCGAAGTTTATAAGCAGGAATTAATAGTGGCAAGGGAAGCCTATGCAAGAGAGCTTAATATGTATACTTTAGCTCATGCAACATCTGCAGCCAAGAAAAGTGTAGAGAAATATCGATATAATGAATACATGTGCAGCCAATGTGGTAATATTTATCATCAAGCTGGTTATAAGATATTCGAAGTCCCATTGCCTAGAGCCACTCCTGCATTGACTCCTATTATAGTTAAAAAGGAACGCCCTGCTGTTACACAAGAACTAGTAGGGCCTTCAAAGATTTTTGAAAAAAAATTGAAACCACAAGTATCTCAGCCTACTCTGGTTGTTAAAACTGAAAGTCCTGCATCAAGGCCTACAAAGACTGTGTTTACTCAGACTGAACCTTGGCATTCAAAGACTGTCTTCACTCAAACCACAAGCACTCAAGCACAAATGGATATATGGAAGAAGGAATATGTTATTTCACAGGAAAGGATCTTGCAGGAACATAAATTATCATGGAAAAATCAAATATATGCAAATTGGGAAGTGTTGGAATAGTCTCATGCGCAGAACAAGGAGAATAAACAGTTAAAAACTAGATTGTCTCTCATGTTTGATTTGGTTCAAAGACTACTGGCCACCAGGAAACCATCCTTTAATTATTCTGTGTTTATTGTAGAGCGCCTAGCATTCTTCCAAGTAAAGGCAATCAGAGATGGACGACCTCATGAGGTATCGACACCTCAACAGTTTATCAAAACATTCACAGAGGCATCATTCAGTGAACAAATTGTGAACTATACCTCCATAATGAAGCCATGCCTGAGGATAGAAAGCTTAATCTGATCCCTCTAGTTGGGGACATTCAAATTAGAGCCTTTTTCTCTTTCCTAGCCAATCAGCTCATGTGGCAAAATGCCTTCCTTTCAGCAAAACACAATGAAGATAATCGCCTTCTATGGATTCGATCCGAACCATAGAATGTTGTTGTTTTCGTCGATGAATATCATTGGTTTTTAAGGGAACCAAGAATGACTGAGCATCTCAGAGAATTATGGGCAGCAGTCTTAAAAGATTTCCAACATTATGTCAAAGCCAAGGGAGCTCTTGCCTTATGGTTTTGGGAACACTACCCTAAGGAGAAAGTAATATCATCCCTTTAACCCTCTTAATCTTCAAACTACAATTTCACAGCTACCTAATTATGTCAAATGCATTCAACAGTGTGTTGAAAAGTGGTTAGGATATCATTTTCACTTCTCTCTTCTATGGTTGCCAGTACAGCAATATAAGGCTTATTTCAGGTTGTCTAAAAAGGAGGAGCTCGCAGCATGGCAGAGATTACAAAATGTCCAGGGTTTCAAAGATTTGGTTGATAGTACCTTCTATACTTACTGTCTAAGTAATTTTCACTATACAGCCTAGTACTCAGACTTAGACTCAGAGTAAAAGTTGCATGAGGACATGCAACCCTTTCAGTTGGGGGGGATGTTAGGACCTCATATTGTCTCTTTTTGACCATACATTTTGCTATGATGTCATCCTTTTTCAACTTAATTTAAAGTCCTTGTTACTTTTTTAACCCAATTATTCCAAAAGTACACAATATTTCTTCTCATCACTATACATTTAATTATTTTACATATAATTACGCATCTCCATTGTTAATCATTGAATTGATAGTTGTTGAACGGTTAAAGAATGATGTGCAGTCCAAGTTTCTGAAATTGCCTAGAGATTGCAAGATTACTTCTACAGTTGCTGAAACAGTAGGAACAACGTGCAAATCTCGTGGTTGAATAGTTGTGATTTGCAGTCTAGATTTGACAGCAATAGAAGAAGATCACCGAAGGAGCTGCTACACTAGATGTAACGATCATGATCTAAAGACGGTATTATTGTAACAACATTTTGTTGATGGGAAAACTGACTTCCCTATTTTGTATAAAGGGTTAAAATAGGACTTACAATGTAATCTGTTGTAATAGAGGTCTCCTCTTTAAAAAGAGGAGACATCTACATTAGAAGAGAGGGAACAGACTGCGGAAAGGCTTAGTTGAAGGAATAGAACTGGAATCCTTTTTCTGTAACATGACATATTGATGGATGAATAAAATTTTGTTCTGAACATTTCTTTCTAGTTCTCGTCTCCTAGAGAATCTTGTGGGAAGGATAGGGCCCACCTTCATCACAAGATTCACCCATTATATTTCTGCAGTGTGTTAAGTGTGTCTTTTATCCATGCCTTGTTAACAATACTGTTTATTGAATATTGTTTTCACATTATTGCTGAAACTCTGTTTTCTTTCCAATTGATTGCTACATTATTTAGTTTATCCCCAGTTCATTCATGAGTGTTTCATTGGCAATTGAGTTTACAGAGTGAGTTGGCATTGTGGTAAACATAAACAGGTGTTGAAGATTCCCGCTCTGGGAATAGGGTCTTGTTCTCTATTATAGCATAGCTAGTGCTTCCCTTTGCAGATTGATTCTTTTTCATTAGATTACTCATTTAATGAAATTAAGCTTTCTTTGGTAGCTTTCTGCAATAGATTGTTTTTGTTGTAACTCAGAGTGGAGCTTCAGTTTGCTTAAGCAAGGTGTGGCTAGTATTTACTACAACTTTTATTGCTTTTAAGATTGAGTACATATAGTACGCAGTTGCCTTTGAAATAAGACTTCCCTGGGTTGACAATTTATGTATCACTTGGTTTTTTTAATTAATAAGCAATTAAAGTGACCAACAGTTATATATATGTTTTATGATAGTAGATATGTATGGCTCTCATCATGTTTTTACTGGTAAATGAATGAACAATGTATCTATGACCTAATGGATGAAATGGCAGTTGATGTGTTGAGGCATCAATGTTTCTTAGTGATTCTCAACTAAGTATGAGACCCCTATGCTCAGATATGTTATTTATTCATGTAGATTACATATTGGTGATATGTTTGACGAAATGTTTATCATGGATAGTAGGGGTCCAGTCAAGGTCTCATTCAAGTGATTACATTTATATTGTCATTTCCTTGTTATTTTACTATTCTGAAGATGTGATTCAATTGTGGGAAGTGACCTGGGCTCTGGGCCTGAAAGAATGGCTCAAATCTCAGGGACGGTGGCATACTACTGTGAAAAAGAGTCCCTGGACACTGGCTTGCAGGCCTGTGAGAGTGTCTAGAGGTCCTTGGATGTTGGCATGCCCATAGCATGAGAGTGTCTAGAGGTCAATTGGTCCAAAAACTTAGTGGGACCTAGGGGCTAGTTGGAAGAAAGATTGGATTGGTTCTTGAGGGTCCTAATGTTGATGTTGAATGTCTGTACGGTGTGTTTCCATCAGTTCCACTTCCTTAGTGTGACTTAGGAGGTCAAATCATATCATAGTGGCCTCTCGTCGCATGTTTACCCCGGCTAGTCAATTGCTTGGGTAGATGTGGGAGGAGGGTGTTACAAAGTTGTATCAGAGCATGGTTCACCCCTTGGACTAGATGGGTTGTGTGTTGGTCATGCATGCATGTCAGTTGCATGTGTGTCTCTTACACTTGCATTCCATATGCTTGTTGCATTTTCATAATGTTGATCATTGTTGTAGTAATGTCGTCATGAGGAACTTGATGTTGTTATTTTGGAGTGTATCGTCATGAGTGTATGACTAGTTACATGTTGTTATATGTCACTTGGATACATTCTTGTATGTTTGGTTTCATTCGTGCATGCTTGGTTACATGTATCATTCCTGTAAGCTTGGTTACATGTATCATTCTTGTAGGTTTGGTTTCAAGTATCAATCATTTATGTTTGATTACATGTGTTTATGCATGTGTGTGGTTGGTTAGGCATTGCTTATGCATGTTAATGTTTGCATGAGGTCATGGAATGCGTTGTTGATAAGGTCATGCATTGATGACTGGACCCTAGCTAGAATGATGCTTGCATGGTTATATGCTTATGTGTTATATGATGTCATGATTATGTTATACATGTACCATTTTTATTTGTTGATCTTGCAGACAAGGTATCCTCCCCGAGTTATACTAAGGTACGTTGGTTTATTGTGATTTGGTTTAGCTAACATGATATACCTTGCAGGAAGAAATATCAAATGGCTAGAAATATGGTAGACTAAAAAGACTCTCCCTATGAATCAGAAGAGTAATATCATGTTGGGAACTCTTCCAATTTAGCAGATACACTGAGAAGCTTAAAGGAAGAAATAAGGAGTTGTAAGCTAGATAAAGACAAAATCATATAGGCACAGGAGAAGATAAAGAGGCAAATGGAGTGATACTTCAATGTTTGTCATATTTGCAGTGACAGGGATCACTTCAGATCAGCCATGAGCAGGAGGAAAAAATTAATGGGGCATATGGTAGTAGGTCGCATGGTGGTCACAGGTCAGATAGAGATGACACGATTAGACATGGCAGGTTGTTGGACACTTCGGATAAGAGAGGGGATAGACACATGTACCATTCTAGTTCTGGTTCTGACAGGTATGATGATCAATATGGTTATCATCCATATTGGAGGAGTGATAGGGAATACTTTCCATATGAGTTTAAGAAAGCAAAAAAACCTACTTTTGATGGAGAGATGAAGAAATCACGGGATGTAGAGGCATGGTTGCTTGGTATGAAGAAGTTATTCAAGTTGCATGATTATTCAGAGAACATGAAAGCTAGAGTAGCTACATTCATCATTAAAGGTAAAGCAGACATTTGGTGGGAAGATGTTAATAATTTCAGATGTATTCATGAGGAGGACTTGACTTGGAGTGAGTTTGAGCAGCTATTCAAGAAGAAGTATTTGTTAGAGAGATACTTTGATGACATGGAAAAATAATTCTATGAGATGAAGATGATGCCTATGACAGATGATGAGTACACCAGCAAGTTCTTGGAGCTACTAAGGTATGTGCCTTACCTCAAGGAGGAGAAGGCCAAGATTCAGAGATTCACTAGTGTGTTACCAATGGCATTCAAAGATAGGATTGAGTTCAATGGTCCTAGACCATTGGAGGATGCCATTCGAAAGTTAAGGCATTACTATGAACAATTGAACCACAAATCTGAGAATAAGCCAAACTAGAAGGGTAATGCAAAGAACAAAGGGAAATGGGACAGAAACTGAGCAAGACCTCGGGGTACAGCTAACAAAGAGAATGTTGTACCATCTAAGAAGTTAAATGCATCAGATAGAGGACGGGGATATCAATCTGAGGAGCAAAATAAGGGTGCAAGGTGGAATACTATTGAGTGTTGGACTTGTGGCAAAGATCATCGCAGGAGAGATTGTCCACAGAATCAGGGTGGTAGGCCTCAGATATATGGTGCACAGGACGCACAAACTGTTGGGGATGTTGGTCAGATTGTTCCTTGTATCTATGAAACATTGGATAACAAATAGGTCGACCATCAAACATCTATCATTGATATGGACGGTAAGATTTGTGATCAATTTATTTCTATTTTGATTGACCCTGGATCTAATTATACCTATGTTAGTCCCGATGTGGTCAATAAGTGTGGTTTTAGTAAGGAATTACATGTAGAATATTAGCTAGTGTAGTTGGCTACAGGTACAAAGAAGCGAGTTCATAATTGGGTAAGGGCTTGTGCATTTTATTTGAATGGTGTGCCTACCACAACACATTTGAATGTATTACCACTAGGATCATACAGTATGTTTTTAGGCATGGATTGGTTGTATCTTCATAGAACCAAGGTCGATTGTTATGACAAAGCTATTAAGTGCTTGGATGACAATGGGGAACCAAGAATCTTGCAAGGAAAGAAGAAAGATACATTAGTTAGGATGGCGACAACTATGCAAGCAAATAACGGTCGCAGAAAAGGGTGGGTTTTATTTGCAATACACATTTCTAGTGATAAATGTAAGGAAGTTGAGGATGCAGATGTTTTGATCAGGTACCCAATTTTACAACAGTTCAAGGATGTATTTCCTAAGGACATTACAGAGCTTCCACCTCATGGGGAAGTAGACTTTTCTATTGAGTTGGGGGCAGGGGAAGCTCTAGCGCCAAAATTACCTTACAAGATGAGCACACCTGAGTTGGTGGAGTTGAAGCTACAGTTGAAGGAAATGTTGGACAAGGGATACATTAGGAAAAGTGTATCACCTTTGGGCACACCGGTATTGTTTGTGAAGAAGAAAGATGGTACTCTTATATTATGCATTGACTACAGGCAGTTGAACAAAGTGACCATCAAGAACAGGTATTCATTGCCAAGGATTGATGACTTGTTCGATCAATTGAAGGGAGCAGCAGTGTTCTCAAAGATTGATCTGAGATCTAGATATCATCAATTACGCATCCAAGAGGAGGACATTTACAAGACAACTTTCCGAACCAGGTATGGGCATTATGAGTTTGTTATAGTTCCATTAGGTTGGACTAATGCTCTAGCTACATTTATTTTCTTGATCAATAGTGTGTTGCATCCGTATTTGGATAAGTTTTTTATTGTGTTCATTGATGACATATTGGTATATTCTAAAAAGGAGGAAGGGCATGTCAAGCATTTAGCAGCAGTGTTGAGGTTGTTGAGAGAGCATCAGTTGTATGCTAAGCTTGGCAAGTGTAGTTTCTTTCAAACGGAGGTACATTACTTGGGGCATGTTGTCTCCAAGGAGGGCATTGCAGTAGATCCAGAAAAGATAAAGGCCATCATGGAGTGGGTAACTCTAAGGAATGTAGATTAGGTGAGATATTTCATGGGGTTGGCAGGCTATTATAGGAGTTTCATAGGGAACTTCTCACAGATTGTTTATCCTATCACATCATTACAGAGAAAAGGTAATAATTTTGAATGGACAGAGGAGTGTGAGGCTATTTTTGAGTAGCCTAAGCAGTTGTTGACACATGCACCAGTGTTAAATATTGCAGATATGGATAAAGAGTTTGTATTATGCACATATGCTTGCAAGGGAGGACTTGGTGGAGTCCTTATGCAGGATAGATAGGTGGTAGGTTATGAGTCACGGAAACTGAATGAGCATGAGCAGAACTATCCCACGCATGATCTTGAATTGGTAGCGATTATTAATGCATTGAAGATGTGGAGACACTATCTTCTGGGAAGGAGGTTTACATTGATGAGTGATCACAGTGGTTTTTGGTACCTGTTTGACCAACCGAATCTGAATGGTATGTAGACTCGGTGGTTGGCTACGATTAGTTAATTTGATTTTGAGATCATGTACATCAAAGGCAAAGATAATAGAGTGGCAGATGCTCTTAGCAAGTGGATACAAGTAAATCACTTAGCAGCTATGAGCTCCTATGGGATAGAATTACAAGACAGGATCTTGCAGGCAGATCAACAAGATGTTAGATATATGGATATTATGCACAGGTTATAGTAGAGTACTAGTGCAGGTATAGGTGATAGTATAGGTGCAGGTATAGGTGATAGTACATGTACATGTGTAGGTGTTACACAACATTTTGTCACTATCCATGTACTCCCCGTTCCTTGATCCTGGAGGACCTCTACAGTGAACCCTACATGCTTTCCCTTCATGAAGAAACTCCCATTATGTCCCTCTTCATGAGCAGAACAATTCCCTTTTTCACTATTTCCCAAAAATCTTCTGTTTTTCCCAGTTTACAAGACCGACACTAATGGCCCTTGTCCTCCTCATGCCGATATCCAGGGATTAACAATGTCCCTAGCACCGATCGGAGTGACTGAGCTTTGTTCCAGTCGCGTCGATCCTTTTATGGAAAGTTTTTTAAATAAAGAGCTGAAGCTTCCAACTCTAGAAGCTTCGTAATGGAATTTGGTAAATGGTTTGTCCGGATGGGGTCGAGGATGTCAATTTGGGCTCCTTTCCCCTATAAGGATGGAACTACCTCAAGATCTTCTCCCATGAGAAGAGGATCCATCTCCCATCCATTCATGCTATATAAACCTCTCATTTTCCCAAGCACAAGATAGTGTTAATGTTGGTGTGATAGTGCTAATTAAGTTTGGAGTAAACAGCAAGCTATTCATAGTTGTAGCTTTCTATTTGTGTGAGGGAGAATTGTCAATTTGGTTTAGTATGAAGCCTAAAGGGAAGAGCCTTAAAACTATAATTGTTAAGGCCATCATGGAATGCTAGCAGAAGTGTGTGGGAACCTGGTTTTGTTGAAGGAGAATGGAAACGTCAAGACAATGGTTGTAATCTCTTCTTGATTTAATATATATGCAACTATCGATTGATTTCCTACATGATGTGTCATCTTACATGTTCATGGATTAATGTTTCTTGACTTGTTAAGTAGTTTTAATTACAATTTGTCTATTATCACAGTTGTTGTTTTTTGTTGTTTACTTGTTTCAGGTGTTTGAAGAAGGAAACGAGAGATAGCTGGAGCGAGCAAGCAAGGACATCATCAAACGGGATAAGCATACTAAGAGGTAGGCCCTCTTAATTGGTTATAACCTAAGGAAATCTTCCATAGAATGTATCAGTTGTGGCTAGACCCATTATCTGGCTAGAGGTGTTGCTTGTGTCCGCACTCATAATTTGACTTCACCACAAATTGAAACCATACTGGGGAGCCAATCCTTTTGTTTGTCTTGTTTGAGATTTCATGGTTTTGTGTGAAATTTTCTATTTCCACTTTTTCCCTTTGGATCTATTTTTTTTCCTTTGCTTACTGGCCTAAGTTTAAAATTCATAGTAGAAAATCTAGTCCCAACTTTAAAAAAAAATATTTTTTTTATTGGCTCCCTCTCTTAGAACGCTTAATTCACTGACAGTCGCACCGATCAGTGTGATATGCTAAGAAACAGTCACGTCGACCTCCCTCTGGCGCTTTTTTTCAGTTAGGCAGTCACGTCGATCCCTGTAAGTGAAGATTAGGGTTTGTCCCCAATCTTGGCCAGTGTGTTTTTCTCTCATGATTTCGACCCCATAAGCCTTTTAGACCATTTTCTCCCTGACTAGAAAGTTGCTTTTCATTTGGTTTTGTTTGCTTGTTGATTTGTCATATTTCCGCTTGATTTCTTGGGTCATTGGGTGGTTAGTGGCACTAGGTCATCTAGATTGTCATCCATTCAGTTGATTGTGAACTCAGTGAGTCGAGTTGTTGGTGCATTTACTCCTTGCATTTCATTTGTGGTCCTGTTATGGCTTTGACCTCCATTACACAAGTTTGAAAAGTTTTCGTTTGCTTGTTTCAACGTTTCTTTTCCAGCATGGAAAACATTGCTTGTCTTGTTTTTGGTAAAGTTGGTGTTTCATTAGTCTGAATGAGTTTCTCTTTTCGCGTTTTCATTTGTTTGAAGAGCTAATTGTTTCGAAAACTTTTTCATTGAAGTTTTGTATGCGAAAAATGCATTTCGTCGTTTCATGAAAAGGTATGAAATTCTAGTTTGTTGCATCAGTATGCTACGGTAGTCAGCATTGTTAAAGACTAGGGTTGCATTGGCATTTGAAATGAAAAATAACTCTTTTTCTTTTAGAAGTACTATTAGAAATGTACTTGTCAAGAAATTAGGAATTGGAACGTATTTTCATTAGTTTATTTTCTCAAAAAGTGAAGTAGTGAAAAATCATTTTGCTTTCAGTTGCTTGGTTGTTTGCATTTGATTGTCTGTTTTCTACCCTCTCTAGTGTAGACAATTCATGGAATTGAAAGGGTCTTGTCTCATTTAGTTGCATTTATGGTTTTTCGAGTCACATTGCTAAGGTCTAAAAACTGAGACATAACTCAAGATAAAATTTAAAATGAACTCAATTAACCTAAGGCGCATTTGAAATCTAACGATCATATCTAGAAGGTCTAGGCTAGAGACGTGTTCCAGCATCTTTAAACCTAGCAACTGTCGTTAGCTTCGGCATTAGATAGCGCTAGTATGGATTTGTGCTCCCCATACCATCGAGTATATAACGAGAGACCCCTCTAGGCTACAATCCTTTATCCATAGGAAGTCGAGTCGGCCACCTTCAAAACGTGATACACATCACAACATTCGGGGAGATTTCCTGCCCATACTTCTCGATTCGCCAGGAGGTACTCTGCAATTCATGGTTTCCTGGTAATCCTTTTTACCTAGATCATCTAGAGCGGTCATTTGATCTTTTTGACTCATTAAACTTAAAAGATCATTCCAGCACTTATCCTTTAGAGCTCGTTTCCAATCAAAAGCAATAGTCATCTTTATTTCTTTCTTGAATCTTAAAAAATGAAAGAGCACCAGCCTATTTATGCATCTTAATAAATTGATTATCCACAATCTTATAACATCCTGTTATTCTTTTCTAGACAAAATCATGAGTTTCCCTTAAAAGAACTTTTAAAGCCTTGAATTTTATTTCTCTCTTTTCATGTTAACTAAGACAAGGTCATCTTGGCTGAACCATCTGGTTCACCTATTTCCTCTTCCTCTCCTTCGTCTGAAAGATTGCCTGAGGAGTCATTTCCTAAATTACCAGAGTCACTCAAGGACCAAGGTGTTGAGCTTGGAATTTTTCTGAGCATTCAACCTTTGTCATCAGGTCCTCCACCTACTTCAGATACTAGGTCACATGCTGATTTTGGCCTAGAATCTCCAAACAATCCCATTCAAACTCCTGAGACTTTGTCGACCACTAACGGTCAGCTTGGACTAGTTATCTATCCTCTGAATCCTTTGTTGGACCTTGTTGTGATATCCTCGTACCGTTCATACAGTCCGTACGATTAGCCGGGTGTTCCTTTGGAATTATCCCCTCGTACTTCTTCGGTCATTCGTCGTCATTTGTTCCCATATATGGAACCCGAAGGCGATGCTCTAGTCACCTCTCTAGATGATTCAGAAGTTTCTACTCCAGACACTGTTAAGGAGGAAGAACATCCTTTTCCTCCTAAAGGATTCCCCTATACAGGGAGCATTCCCATCAGTGTGTATCGGGAATTGCTGCCTAATTATGTATCCCTGGCACAGTTGGTTTCAAGTACACCTAGTGCCTCATCATTTTACCATAACCCTATTTGGGTGTTCGGCACCATGCCTACTATAGGTCCGTTCATTGCGAACGCAACCTCCCAATAGGCCGTTACCTCAATCCTGGTGCAACCCACTGTTCCAAACCCTCTTGTTTTGTCCGTCCCAGTCACCCATCTGGTTCAACCGGCAGTCTCAAGGAATGTCTTTGTCAGTTCCTCCATCCATCTGGTCAGTGGCCAAGCTATTCCACCACCTGGGGGGTAGAATCTGAATGTTTCTATGGTGTCAGGTGCCACCAATGTGAGTGGCTCACATGCTTGGTATGAACCAGCCTTCTTTTGGCGTTATTCAAAACCATGTTGATCCTGCTGGATCGAGCAATGTCTAGTACCACTAGGTTCAAAATCTTGTTGGTCCGTCTGGGTTAAGCAATGTCCAGTATCAGTAGCCTTATGAGGCTCAGGTCCCTTCCAAACTTCTTACGTTCCATGTGGTTCTCAAGGAATGGTTAATCAGCCTTACACCCTTCATTCTGGGCAGTATGTTCAGCGTCGTTCATCCACTCTCTAGGTTGGCTATGGCCAAATTCAGTTCGGGAATTTTTCGAGTGTTGTTCAAGTACCCTTTTAATAGCAAGGACAGCCTCTACAACAACAATGGAAACCTTTGTTACCGCAAGGGAAACCTTTATTGCAGCAAGGGCTATCCCTGCAACAAGAAGGGAAAATGATCTCACAGCAAGGTCAACTGTAACAACCGTAGGGGCAACCCTTGCAACCGTGCAGCAGCAGATGCACTATACTCCACAAACCTCCTAGCCCATGTCCTCGCAAGGCCAACCTCTGCAGCCCCAAGAAAAAAAAATTGTAGCCACAAGGCCAACCCTTACAGCAACAAAACCAGCCTGGGCAGCAGCAACAAAACTCTAATGTCCTGGGTCAACAGGTACAGAATCCTTTTGGTCAAGGGCAGCAGGTACAACATCCCTATGTCCAAGGGCAACAAGTGTATAATCCTTATACCCAAGGGCACCAAGTCCAAAATCCTCTTGTTCAAGGGTAATAGGTTCACCACCCATATGTTCAAGGACAATAGGTACAATACCCATATGTCCAAGGTCAACAGTCTCAATAGCCTCTTAACCCATACGTTGCTTATCAACAACCTATGACTGGACAGTTTCAATCTATTTAAGGTCAAAATCCTGCCTATGGCCAAGGTAACCCATAATGGGGTAACATCAAATTCCATATGGCCAAAATCCCTCACTGTGGGGCCAAAATCCTTACCAGAAGGGATGGGCTCCTCGGCTTGGACCTGCTTACCAACCTCCAATGCCTTTTGTTAGAGCCTAGATTTGTCTCAGGCTGAAAAGACAAGGTTCTAGGTCCACATCAAACCACGCTCAGCTTCGTAGCTAGCCCTACGAGGACAGGAGAGGGCTCTCTCCGGGTCAATCTCAGAAAAATGTGATCAATGAGGCTCGAGATGACTAAATTGGCAATTGATCTTAGGCTAAGTATGAAGTACAAGGAGTTTGAGGTTGATTTTTGAGGTTTTTGTTGAATCAAAGGAAAAGGCAATTTTGGGTGCGGGGACGAGACACAGTTGTTGCAGAGGTCTACTTGGGGCAAGGTAGGCGATTGTCTTGATGCTTTTAAAGAGAATAAATGGCTAGATCTGACTGATGAGAAGCTAAGGAGAGCAAGAGCTTTCAAGGATTCTCCTTAAACAGTTGAAAACATAGAAAATCAAACAAATTTAAAGGCAGAGCATAACAATCTATGGATTCTACCTTAACACTTCATTTTTTCAATTGCAGAAGATGAGAGAAGGAAAATGATACACATAATAACTTAAAATTACTGAAAGAAGCACACCATCAAACACATAAAGCCACAAGGATCCCAAATAGTGCTGCAAAACCCTGGTCTTTCCTTTGCCAAAAATGTTGAAATGAATGTACAATAGAGTGTCAAGATTTTCCCAAGAGTCCAACCCTGAAAATGACTTGGAAATTACATAATATAGGCAAGCCAACCTCTTCCCTTGCCTCTAGGGGTCGAGCTCATCATTCTAGGAGCTGTTTCAACCAATTCTAAACAAAGCACTACAATCTAGGCAGTCAAAACAACTTGCCTCTATAAGGTAGGAAACTGATTCATTCATTAAATTTTCACTCTTTGGTGAATGAATCTTCTAGATCAAGTAACTAAGTGTCAAATTACATCATGTTTCAATCAATTACATCAAGAAAAGTCACAAATTACATCACAAATCAAAACTGGTCAAACTAGGCGAGTTTTTGAGCTGAAAGATGAAAAATAGGGCAAAAAATCTATATGTGTCGCGCTGATTTCTATATGCGCCGCGCTACTTTGCTGTTGTTTTTGAGGTACCTGCAGGAGTCCAAATTGAGCTCAGGTTGGCTTGTTAGAAATCCCTGCCTGTCTACTATCCAACCCAAGTGGAATTTTCAAAATTGGTGTCCATTTGCCCCTCCAAAAGTGCATTCTCCCAAGACTACTTCCTGTGTGTCAAAATAGGGGCAATGAGGTCATTTTTTGCATGTTTTTTGACCTTTTTGGGACCCAAAACTTTCCCAAACTTCTTTTCCAAGTACCAAAATTCATGATTCTCCATGAAAAATCCAAAACTGCAAGCCATTTGTGATTTGGAGCTCCCAATCCTATGGGTCGCCCAAGGTGCGTGGCGCATATAGGGAAAAAACCTGTTTTTTAAATGCAAAAATTTCAAAATGACCAAAAATGCCCCAAATCTCTTGAAATTTGGGCTGGAGTTCCTTCATCAAGTGTGATGATGAGCTAAAGAGGCCTCGGCCAAAATCTGAAGATGATCGAGCTCCCTTTGTTTCTTTTGCTTGCGGATTGCCTTCTTCAATTTTGCCTTTAGATTTCTTATCTGAGCCTTGCAAACTTGGTTCTGTGCCCTGTAGTGAACAGCCATATGTCTCAACAATGCATTATCTCTATTGGCCTTGCTCAGCCGCTTCTCCAAGTAAATTTTGACCCTTTCGAGATTAGACTCTCGATCCTCATTGACCTGTCGCTCTAGAGAAGTGAACTGAATCCTCCTATGTCGGGCAGCTTGGCGATTCTCACGGATGTTCTGTAGCTCCATGATCGCATGTTGATCTTCAAGCTGCTTATTTCTCTATTCTAGATACCTGATGTTCCATTTGGCCATCTCCAACTAGATTTCTAAGGCTTGAATGTCTGTTTCTTGCTCCTTAATCATCATTCTATATCTAGACTTTTCTAAATCCGTAGCTGTCTCAACATCAGGAATGACAACGAAACCTGATGGCTCACCTGAAAGCCCTTTCTCATGCATGGGCTTCTTGCCCTTGTCCTGTACCTGTGCCTGTGGTGCTGATGTCGGAAGCGAGGCCCCTTCCACGCCAGGTGGAGATAACACTCGCTTTGCTGCTGCAAACAAAGGTCTGGTACCTTTCGGATAGCCTCTCTGATATGTAATGAAAATAGGCATGGTCTTATGACACTCATACTACTGAGAATTTTCACCCTCGTGTTTCACCTCTGATACTTCTTGTGAAGCTCTGAAGAAATCACGTGAGACAAAGTCATCCCAAGTGATGCCCTGCGAACCAAGCTGATGAACCACCAAAATCTTTATAAGCGCAAAATGATATACATTGTTGAGTTGCTGCTGAGGGGTTCTATGATGTATAAAGTTTGTCATCCTCTCTATATTCCGATAAACGAAATACGGAATGTTCATTATCCGCACCCTGGTGAAATGCATAAGTAACCTGATGTGATAAGCATAAAGACAAGAGAATCGTCCCTCACAGCTGAAATATTTCATGATCAATCTCATGAGAGGAGCATACTCATCTTTTAGGTACCTGAACAGGGACACTCTTTTGAGCTGCCTCAAGCAATTGGGTTTGATATATGGCTCATAATGTTGCTTATCAATCTGCTGTTTTTTATGCCATAGTTCACCAATATTTGGTATACCTGTTGCTAGAGAAACAGTTTATGGTGTAAGTGTAAAGGTGACCCCAGCCAAGGTAGCTTGGTCTCCATGCAAATGCAAGACAAAAAGACAAGCCAACTCATAATGAAACTGGACCTCAGCTACCTTTTGACAAAACTCATAGCATGACTAATGCTCAAAGCACTGCATAGCAAGAGGACAGGCATGCAGTTCTATAAGGGTGATTGGTTCTTCCCTGACATGTTTGCCACTTTTACGAGGCCTCCGGGGTTCTTGTTCACCTACGGGAGAATCACTTTGGGTTTCTGCCTCATATTCCGATGAGTGACCAGATGACATCACTGCTGATATACAAACTGCCTCAAATGAATGCTGATAAGTGAAATTGTTGTGTGCAACTGAATATGGATTGTTCCTTTGATTTAAACAATGCTGTGACCAAGGGGAAACAATGTACAAGGGATATTAGGAAAGGGAAAACATCAGGGAATTAGGGAATTTTGAAATGAAATGTATTTAGGGATAGGAGGGGAAATGTAAATATGAGATTAGGGTTTTAGGGTTTGGGATATTAAATAGGATTAAGGAGTTTTTTTTTATAGAGGTGGGGGATTAGGATTTCAGGGATTGTAGTGTAGGATTAATGAGGGAATTAATGGAGGGAATTAATGAGGAACTATGATGAGTGGATTTGGGAATGAGGAACAAAGGGAAATGGGGAAAAAACACAACCTTGGTAACAAAACTATTTTCAAACCCTACAGCACTTTATATTGACAAAGGGAGGCTTTCAAAATCTGGTCTCCACGGCAATCATCCATGAGCCCATCACATTCACCATTAAAAACAAAGCAAAGGCAATGGAGGCGAGCCTACTTGATAAATTGATGTGAAGAGAACGCGATTTGATGAGGTTTCGAACAAGTTACGGGCTCCAAACTATAAGTGCCGCGCTCCTTACCCAGTGTGCCACGCAAGTTATATGCGTCGCGCTGGTTATAATTTGCACTGGCCTGAATGTCTGTGTGCACCACACAAGTTATGTGCACCGCGCAGCCTGTTATATGCGCCACACAGGTGAAATGAGGACCAATCTGCTCCAAAACGCTCAAACACGACTTGCAATGGTTTTCTCCTCCTTTGGCATGCACAATGACTTGAAACTTCATTGAAAAACCCTTATATAGACACCAATTTGATTTTTGCCTCTTTCATAACCCACTTTGTTATGTTTTGCAATTGACACTTTTTCAGGATTAATAGAATTTTGACCTTTTTGTTTCCTCCTTAAATTTGGTTGAAATAATGATTTTCTTTGACAAATTTTTGCCGGGATAGCTATGATATGATCTGGCAAAGGAGACCAGGGCTGTGCCGGGACATTTCAAGAACTGAAATTTTTGAAAATTTATTACAAAAATGAAATATTGACTTGTCTTCAAAGCAGAGTTTTGAAGAGAAGTCATAATCTATCTGTATAATGATAAAAATCTCTGAGATAACAATCTAACAAGGAGCTCCCTCTGGCCTGCTGGCTTTATTTAAACTTTTTCAAAGACCTATCGACTTAACCCTAGACCTAATGACCGAAAAAACTATTATGACCTAGAGACTGAAACAGGACTACAAATGACTTTTCAAGACCTGATTTTTAAGAATAGACCTGAGCCAGCAGTGCCAAGCACGAGGGGAATGAGTGACACAAACCTCTACATCAGGTTTATGGCATGCTTCTAATGAAATGCAACTGATCGAAACTGATGAGACACCTAAACATGAAGTGCAAAAAAGAGTTTTGATCTCTGACGGAGGGATAACCAGACCGACTCTAACACCTTTCAATACTCAATTTCCATTCTTGGCCACACTAGAATTGCTAGATGTGTCTCACCTTACGAATGATCAAATTCTTCATTCGCCATACTGGCCTCCAGTTCCGTCCAAGATCCCAAGCGATTGTCCGAAATTCGATGGGAAAGCAAAAGAAGATCCTCAAGCCCATCTGATGACATATCACCTCTGGTGCTCTTCAACTTCTTACGTTGACAATTCCATTTGTCTCCGTCTTTTCCAACGAACCCTCACAAGTGTTGCAGCCAAGTGGTACACTGAGCTTCCTTGAAGTACTTACCATGACTTTAACTCTTTAGCCATGGCTTTCCTCATGCATTTCCAGTTGCTGGTTTGCTATGAAACTGGAACCTATTTGCTCACATCACTTAAGCAAGATATTGGGACACACATCTCCAACCACATCCATGAATGGAGACGTAGATGTCGCCTGATCAAATTCGAGATTGTTAATCAGTTTCTCACATAATGGTTCACTAAGTCATTCATGGCCCCAATTGCTCGCGATATAGCTATGGGTGGGTGCGTTACTGAAGAAAAATCCATTAATCGTGCCCAATACTTAGATCTAGTTTACTCTCAATCTGGCACTTGTATGTGTTATTACCTGATGCTCCGTAGCCATCATCCGATCCCACGGCATCGAAGACGCAGGCTACACCCCCTGTGGATGGAGTTATTGGTTCAATGTCCCAGACCCCTGTTAAATCTTCTTCCAAACAGAAGTCGCTCTCAAACATTGTTTCCAATAGTTCTTCATAGAATCCACCTGGCCCTAGTAAAACCTTAGGGGTCCACACTGTCCAGTCTACCGCATCGGACAAATCCTCGAAAGGTAAGAAGAAAGGAAAAGGCAAGGGTAAAGCCAATGCCCCAAAATAGGGTCGTCCTAAATCATCTGCTAGTGAATATTCACAACAGAAACCTAAGTATCCCTACCTCATTTGCGTGGAGGATCACTATACCAAGGATTGTCCCCAACGATCCAAAGTTAGTCGTTTGCTCAAAGGGACCCCAGCTATCCTAAAAGATCTATTTCCGTCTCAGCAGACCCAAATGGTAGACCAACCTCAATCATTTTCTTCCTCGTCATCTCAAGTGTTCATGATGAGTACACCTATTAATGTGGCTACTAGATCAAAATATTACCAAACAACTGCTCCGATAACTGGGAAAGAGAAAGAAGCCACCTCTTCTTCTTCTGCCCTGAGTTCTGGCCCTCTTCATATCGAGCGCCCTAACCTTGATTCCGCTATACGGCCACCCTCTCGAGGTGTGCTAAGGAAATCTTCGTACAATCCCAACACCTGAGCCACTCAGCACTACAATATTGTTGAGGACTTGGCTCAGGCGCCGTCAACTATGTAGACTCTCGAGGTGCTCCAAAGTTGCCTATCACAGCATAAATCTTTGTTGTCGGCTATTGGGGGTATTGATCCCACTGATTCCAAATTGATATGTTTTGATCTAAATAACCATGTTCCGTGCCTGCCTCATCATATTTCCTTTCTCATTCAGGAAATCATCAATGAGAAGACCATCCATAGGACTGTCATTGATGAAGGTGCTTCCACCTGCATCATGTCAATCGCATGCTGGAAGGCCATTAGTTCTCCTGCTTTGAACCAATCCTTGAACACTTTGGAAGATTTCAATGGGCGGGATTCGTGACCCTTCGACGTCTTACCTAACCTTGCCATTACTCTGGAAGGAAAGACAGTACAAGTCGAGGTAGAGATTGTTGAGGCTAATCTCAATTACATTCTTCTACTCGGCCAGAGCTAGACCCATGTTGTAGTCTCCTCCCTATTCCACGTGATTTATTTTCCCCATCAAGGGAAGATTTTCACTGTCAACCATCTATCCTTTTTTGCATCTTCCTCCTCGGATGGCAATGTTCCGTACGTCAAGGATACTGGTGCTCCCTATGACGGTAAGGGGGCAGGTTTTTTTAAAGATTCTGTCTTAATGGGAATTTTTCCACTCCCACCTCCTCATGTTACCTCTATCAACATGGTCTCAGTCAAATCTAACCCTTGGGTCATACCTTCACCAAATCTTGTTGATACCTGGGGTGAGGTTATGCCACTTAGTCATGCTGAAATAAATTACGTGGAAATTGTTTCGGCCTCGAGTTCTGCATCCTATGATTCTTTTGTTTCGAAGATCTCTCTCGATACATATTCTTAATCCCCATGGCTTGGCACTTTGGAATCTCTTGATCCCTTAGTCGATACTTTCCTTGTTGACATAGATATCATGGAAGTAATGTCTCTCAAGGAATCACCACGGAATGATATTGGTCCTCGTTTCTCATTCCTGCCTAGCCCAACGGTCATGTCTATGTGTCTTGAGAAGTTTTCTCCTCAGTTGTCTATTGACATGTCAGTTTATCCTAACATGATCAAGATCTTTCAACTGAGGGCACCTTTATCCCTTGATGGATTCAGGATTTTTCACCCTCCCTGAATTTTTACCGATTTCCCATTCTTGCAATGGGGTTTCCATCTAACTCGTAACCCTCCCTTGCCCAGGGGGCATGGGGGAAACACCTTATATGAGTTCTACTCTATTATTTGGCCGAGTCGATGCTTACTCATCATGTCAACGGTAAAACTCTGGTGTTCATCTATGTTGATCGATTACCCGAGTCCCAGCATGGACTCTCTCAAGAAGTACTATGCTTAGGTCATCTTGCATGGTTACTTATGTACATTAGTTTGTCATTCATTTTTGTGCAGTGCGGTTTGGTGTGTTAATTTAAAAACAACTTTCATGTTTACTATGTTTTCATTGCTTTGTAGATGTTTGTGACTCCCCATATCGGTTTTGTTGATGGTGATTGCCATAGTACCCAGAAACTATCATCCATGGCATGGGTTATTTATGACCCTCAAGGTGAATTGGTTGATCTTCAAGGTATATGTTTAGGTCGCACAACTAACAACATTGTTGAATATAGTGTGGTCATCAAACTATTGTCAGAATCCATTTCTCTTGACATTCGAGAGTTGGTTGTCAACCTGGATTCACAACTTGTCGTCCTTCAACTCAGTGGGCAATATTCCATCAAAAACCCTCAAATATTGAGAATGTATCTCCGTATTTGTCTACTGGAAAGGAATTTTTATTATATTACATATCATCATATTCCTAGATGCATGAATACATTAACAGATGCATTAGCTAATTATGTGTTGGATAGACATTTACGAAACATGTGAAAAGATAAAACAAATCATTTGTACCATAGTAAGCAAGAAATACAGCATATATATATATATATATATATATATATATATATATATATATATATATATGGTGATAATGTTTGATACATCAAAACCCCAAAAAATAATATGTGCATCCAAAATAACATCAGTGGTTTTCATGCCTCATATATCTGTGGCACGCAGGCCTCAAAAAATGTAAATATTGGACCTAGGAACTAATCAGCATGGTGATCGTGGTAGCATGACACGGCTCGTGCAACACGAGTCAACAATCGGCAGATCTGATCTGATACTCCCATCGTGTGTCGCTGGTACTAGCAAGGAATGTCTCCCACCTGAGCATACTCTGAGATACCACTAGTCAACCCCTCAAGGTTCCTCGTGATATCCTCCTCATTATCACTCCCCTCCTGATAAGGAGCGACATCATCAACTGGGCAAGTGACGCGCCTAGCTATTGGGTACATCCCAACATGACGCTCTGGTCCAACATCTGCATTAACAAAGCGAAATGTTATAAACACATATATATCAAAAACAATTAAAAAATCACAAAATTAAAAATTAATTTTTTACCTTCATTATCAAAATCCTCTCCATCTGGTAGCGGCATGTCCAGATCTCCACGAAAGTCGGTGCCACTGTATGGCCAGTCCTCCTCGACGATCTTTTGTCGTCATAGCCATGAAAAGAACATAGGTCTGTACGACATGTGTTGGCCCCTAGTGATCCTAGGCATCAAACGACTCCAGCGAGCCATCCGCGAGTCGCGTGGCATGGGAGGATCTACCTCAGTCAACTGGTACTGGAACAGTAGCACTTGCTCCAAGAAAAAGGTCACTAGTACGGATCTGAAGCAAAATTGCTTTAGATTCCCTGCCTTAGATTTAGTCAACTGGCATTTTATCTTGATCTACATGGCCTCTGCCTAGTTGAAGATCGTCGGTGCAGTGCAATAGATGGCATACAGGAATTTCAACTTGTTAGTCTCGTGCACTTCCTAGGACCCCACCACTCTGTTGATATTCAACAATAGCACTCTCAGTGTTAGATCCTGAATGGTGGAAATCTCAATATTGCCACTCTTGGATTTGAGGGCTTTAGGGCAATATTCAGCGAGCAACATGGATATGCTTGCCCCAATCGGTCGTGACCCATATAAGTTGATTGGTTCCCCTCTTCGAGATAGTCATGTGATGAAATATATGTTTGAATTTTCTAACTCCAGCTCTTGGTCACCAATGACGAATATTTCTCGATTTATGTCCCAGAGAATAATTAGGTACAGAAGCAACTCAGGTTGGGCCCACATCCCAAGCATAAGAAATAATTTGAGGAGCCCACAGGCCCTCAAAGCGTCCAGGCAATTTGGATCATTCAGTGCCTAGGTGTCCACATCCTCATACTCACATTCTTTCCAGTCTACCATTTTCGGCGATTCTTTCCTGCAAAAACCATAGATTTAAGTCAATAATCATTTTTGACCCATAAATTTCAAATTTCAATGGTGGTTTTAAGGGGAAATAGGTTTTTTCCCTATTCACAGCGCCGGCGCGCCTGTTTTAAAAATAGTTGCACTGACGGCGCGATATGCCATGTTAATTACCCTCGGTCGATCGAGGGCGAAAAACTTTTAATAAATCCTCCCTCAAAAATCCCAAAAATGATTAAAAATAGGAATAAATGGTATGAAAATGAAGCTTAGGGCTTTAGATCTTACCTGTAACTAGTGGCTCAACGAATGACCTCTCGAATCTCCCACAATATTCTCTAGAAAAATTAGGGAAAAATTGAGTAAAAATTCTTTCACAGCAAGGTAAAATAGTAAATGGTAAAAAATATTTACTTTTCCTCCTTTTTATTTAGTTTTTCATGAAATATTAGGTTTTTGTAAATATTTTGACCTATTTTGCCTCAAGAATTGGATAATGCACTTTACCTTTTTGTGTAGCGACAGGTGATGGATGTTCAACGATGATGTCGAGTCACATTTCAGCTCTTTTCTTGACTCGTAAAACTCATATGAAAAGATTTTCGAGTATTTTTCCCTTTTGACTCGTAAAAGAGAATAAAATGGGGGGTCTGCTTTCAAGCTCTTTTCCGACCCTTTAAAAATGAAAAGATAGTCAAGCCCTTGTTGTTTCGAACTCATTAACGAATACGAAACATCGTGCGCCCAGTATAAGTTTACCCCTTTTTTGGGTTGGGATGCACTATTTATGAAAAAGGTACTCCTTGACTGAAATGGTCAAGCAGTTCTCTCAAGTATCATTTTCTACCTTTTCAAGCTCGAGAGACACAAATGTACGAAAAGGGACCATATGGAGTTTTCTTTTCCATGTCTTTTTCAAACTCTCTAAACATGAAAAAGATACCGAGTTACACCTTTGTCAGACTCATTAAAATATTAAATGACATCGGATTTGTCACCATGACGAACATGAGCTTCTCCTTCTTAGGGCTCATTAAACTTACTAGGTCGGATTCATCCGAAGGATGAACTTACAAGGCAAGCATATGTTATCCCCTTCAAGCTTGCGATTAAAAATAATTGGTTTACCTACCAGAGATGGTGGGGGGGAATTTGGAAATCTAATTAGTTGTGTCGGCAGCTCACTCTTGAACATGACACTTTCTGCTTCGTGTCGGGTTGGGATATCCTCCTTTGTATCGTTGACCTTCCTGGGTTGGGCCGTTCATTTTTGCCTTCCATTTGATCTCTGCCACGTCATCATGACCACCGATCCTATGGATCCAAAAGATTCCAAACTTTCGGTTGTGTTGTTGATATGTTCAAGAGTTGTCCTTTTGCAGTTACACTTACCTTTGATTCTCTGTATCATCCAAAATCATTTTTTCATCCCTTTTTCTCAAGTCGATGATGTGGGATACATTATGGCCCTCCTTCGACATAGTCGCTTCCTGTCGACTTCAACTCATTATCTGGGAAGTTGACCGAGAGACTCCCTTCTAGTACCTTAGAGCTTGCATGCCCTAATGGCAAGTTCTTCGCACTCGACGACAAGTTCACATCATTGGCTTTTGATCGAGTGATTTCACGGGTGTTTGACTTTAGTTCCTCTATTCACATTCCGTGGATTGTGCTAATAGTACCTTGAGGACCATTGTCATTATTGATGGTTTCTCTCACACTTGTTAACAGTTTACATCATTGACTGGTAATCAAGAGACTTTCTAGCATGTTTAACGTCAACACATCTATTCACATGTTAGGATTTGTACTTTGATCGGGTCGTGTTGGAGTGGAAGACCCTAGACTCAAATCACAAAAGTCCAGGTTGCGAAGTGATGTGACATGGTTATGTTGATATACATGTCTCTTTTAGATGGATGGTTGCAACCATACCATGAGTTATCTTATGTGATCCTTCTCATTATTGGGTGGCTGCGACCATACCTTGGTTTCATTATGTTACCTTGGTTGCGCGCATGCCTGGATCCATTAACATGATCATTCTCTGGGTGGTTGTAAATCTGATCCAAAAGATATATGATAACAGAAATAACCCAAGAAATAACAAGATAGAAATAGATAGAAATGATTCTCTTTATTATCAAAACCCTTACGGTAGGGCAACACCATACATTCACTCCTTAAGGAAGGAGAATACTCCATAAGCCATATGCCTGTTCATACAATAATACTTCTCTTCATCTTCCTATGTGGAGTCTCTAGCCTTTATATAGGCCTCATACATACAATACCATGCATCATTACCATGGTTTCCTCATACCATCAACTAATACCATGGGCCCATTACATTATTATTAACTACTTATGGTCCCTTACATGACATGGGTTAACCACCTTATTTATTACTATGGCCCATCCCATTATTACATTATTACCTTGGGTACCTCCCTTGGTACCCCATATTACCCCCCCTAGGTACATAACATTCCACCCCCCTAAGCATGTTTCGTCCCCGAAACATGGGAAGAACACAAATAATAAGATCTACTCAAAAGAGTAGTCCAATGGTACCATGCACGTGCATCTAGCCATCCAAGAGAAAGGTGAACCCTCGATCTCGCTGGTGCCTTGCTCGCTTGAGATGGAAGTTGACAGTGGTAGCTCTTTTTTGTGGATGTGTAGTAGGGGGATCTTCGCTCCTCTCGATCTGTCATGCGGGGGTTGTTGTCCATGTGGCTAATTGGTTGCCATCTTGATGGTGGTCTTGCTGGGTGATGTGGGTGATGATATGTTGAAGTTTTAACCCACGATGGCTTTTTCTTTACTTCACCTTGTTGTGGTGCCTGTTGTGGTGTCTTCTTTTTCAATATGACTTCAACCACTGAGCCCTCCTCTGATGTATCATCGCCTGTAACCTTTTCTTCTTCAGCCTCTATTTGTGTTTGATTGTCGACCATCAACTGTTCATCATCTGATATGTCAGTCCCTTGAACATCTTCTGCTTCAGCCTCCATGTGTTCTACCTGTTTATGGATGGAAATATCCTGTAATGTAATTTTCTTCTTTTTATACCATAGCTTCAAGAATTTCTTCTGCACATTAATATTGATAGTACCCATGGATTCCATCCAAGGGTATCCCAAAACAACATCCATGTTATCCATATCTGAAGCATAAAAATCACCATGAAACACATACTTATCCATAGAAAGCTTCAAATCCTTATAGATTTGAACATCCTTATCATCAACCTTTGTATGTTCAATTTGTTTTACTGGGACTTGCAATTTCTTTTCCAAGTTGACATTTATAAGATTTTGTTTGCAACTTGGATTGATAGACACAATGATTTTCTCCTTCTGAATCAATCCATGAACCTGCAATACAGAGATACCAGCCAAAAATAACCCTTTTGGTTCCTTGGTTTCCTTCTTTTCTGTAAAAATAAAAGCTTTGCTAGGCTGTGTGTCTGTCTGTGTGTGCTTATCCACAAGATTTGATTTACGTTCAAAGCGCTCTAGAAGAGCTTTTTTGAAGGCATCCCAAGTCAAAAACTCTCCCTTGGAACGTTGATGCTCGTGCCACCATTTGCATATGTCACGGTCCAAATACATTTTTCCCCTGATCAACTGTCTCTCATAATCATAGATGTATTGCGATTTGAAATATTCCTCCATTTTTTCTAGCCATTTAACTGGATGAGAGCCATCAAATATATACAAGTCCCTCGAACTCCGATCTAGGCCCGCCATCACAAAAATATTGGTGAAAAATTGAAATGGTCACAGATCCGTCAATATTGCTCAGAATCTCTATTATAACCTGTTTTTAGAAATGGAACAACCTCTCTGCATCTGCCCATGTGGTAGAAATCTTGATCCAGGCACTTGAAATTTCAGATCTGCGCTGCTACTCTCCCGCCGTCACCCAAAATTTCTGCAAGAAGAGCTGATTTTAATTCAGCGATATCTCTCTCATCCGGACTCCCATTCGACTGTTTTTTTTTTTAAATCATGTGTTTTTTCACAAAGATTCCAGATCTCCAATTAGATCTTATAGATCTGGCACCAGGACGTCTAGATCTGCGCTGCAACTTCCCGCCGTCACCCAAAATTTCTGCAAAAAGAGCTGATTTTAAATCAGCGATATCTCCCTCATCCGGACTCCGATTCGACTGATTTTTTTTTTGAAATCAGGTGTTTTCTCTCAAAGATTCCAGATCTACAATTATATTTTGCAGATCTGGTGCCAAGAGGTCTAGATCTGCGCCGCAAATTCGCTGCCCCGAAAAATTGTCTGCAACCCTACTGATTTTTAAATCAGCGATATCTTCTTCATCCGGACTCCGATTCAACTGATTTTTTTTTTTGAATTTGGGTATTTTTTCACAAGGAATACAGATCTGCAATTAGATTCTATAGATCTGGCACCAAAATGTACAGATCTGATCTGCAAATTCGCCGTCCCAGAAACCCTGCAAAAATGAAAAAAAATTCTCCACGGTTTGCCCAAGAAAGTGCTCTGATACCAATTGTTGTAAATCTGATCCAAAATATATATGATAACAGAAATAACCCAAGAAATAACAAGATAGAAATAGATAGAAATGATTCTCTTTATTATCAAAACCCTTACGGTAGGGCAACACCATACATTCACTCCTTAAGGAAGGAGAATACTCCACAAGCCATATGCCTGTTCATACAATAATACTTCTCTTCATCGTCCTATGTGGAGTCTCTAGCCTTTATATAGGCCTCATACATACAATACCATGCATCATTACCATGTTTCCTCATACCATCAACTAATACCATGGGCCCATTACATTATTATTAACTACTTGTGGTCCCTTACATGACATGGGTTAACCACCTTATTTATTACTATGGCCCATCCCATTATTACATTATTACCTTGGGTACCTCCCTTGGAAGTTAGAAACTGATACCAATATTGATCAGATTTACAACAAGTAGTATCAGAGCCACTAATTGGCGGCGACTTTGCAGGTCAGATCTGTACATTTGGGTGCAAGATCTGTAAAATATAATTACAGATCTGGATTCTTTGTGCAAAAATAGTCGAATTCAAAAAAAAAAATCAGTTGAATCGGAGTCCGGATGAAGGAGATATCACTGATCTAAAAATCAGTGGGGTTGTAGACAATTTTCAGGGCAGCGATTTTGCGGCGCAGATCTAGACATCCTGGTACAAGATCTGCAAAATCTAATTGCAGATCTTGATTCTTTGGGAAAAAATACCCAACTTCAAAAAAAAAATCAGTCGAATCGGAGTCCGAATGAGGGAGATATCGCTGATTTAAAATCAGCTCTTTTTTCAGAAATTTTGGGTGACGGCGGGAGAGTAGCAGCGCAGATCTGAAATTCCAAGTGCCTGGATCAAGATTTCTACCACATGGGCAGATGCAAAATGATTATTCCATTTCTAAAATGTGTCATAATAAGGATTCTGAGCAATATTGACGGATTTGTGGCCATTTCAAATTTTCGCCAAGTTTTTTCAAAATCCTCTTCATGGCTTCTAGCAAGATTCTATATTTTACAGGAACAGATGATGGTCCTACTATTGAAGAATTTATACAAAGATACAAGTCCTCACATAGGAAATATTGGAGGCTTCCAATAACATGTAGTATGAGTATGAGAGATGAGGCTAAAAATTGGTGGTTATCACTTGACCACCAGCAGTTGACCAAACTTTCAGATGCAGAATATGAAAAAGTCTTTCTGGACAAATGGTCTCGCGCTAGAAAAAAGGAGAATAAGACACATAAAGGGTTAATTGCTACGGGTGTTACAAGTGGTATCAGAGCACTTTCCAGGGCTCGGTGGGATCTCCAAATTTATTGGAAGTTAGAAACTGCCCGGATAAGACACATAAGGGGTTAATTGCTACGGGTGGTATTGGAAGTTACAAAAATTTATTGGAAGTTATTTGTATGTTCAATTTGTTTTACTGGGACTTGCAATTTCTTTTCCAAATTGACATTTATAAGATTTTGTTTGCAACTTGGATTGATAGACACAATGATTTTCTCCTTCTGAATCAATCCATGAACCTGCAATACAGAGATACCAGCCAAAAATAACCCTTTTGGTTCCTTGGTTTCCTTCTTTTCTGTAAAAATAAAAGCTTTGCTAGGCTGTGTGTCTGTCTGTGTGTGCTTATCCACAAGATTTGATTTACGTTCAAAGCGCTCTAGAAGAGCTTTTTTGAAGGCATCCCAAGTCAAAAACTCTCCCTTGGAACGTTGATGCTCGTGCCACCATTTGCATATGTCACGGTCCAAATACATTTTTCCCCTGATCAACTGTCTCTCATAATCATAGATGTATTGCGATTTGAAATATTCCTCCATTTTTTCTAGCCATTTAACTGGATGAGAGCCATCAAATATATACAAGTCCCTCGAACTCCGATCTAGGCCCGCCATCACAAAAATATTGGTGAAAAATTGAAATGGTCACAGATCCGTCAATATTGGAAGTTAGAAACTGCCCAGACAAAACAATGTGCTGCTTCAGCGATCTTTTGGTGGATGAAATTATGGGTACTTCCACTATCAATCAAGACTACTACTGGGCGATGTTTAAGAAAACCCCTGATTTTGAGAGTTTGAGGGGAAGAAATTCCTGCCAATGCATGTAGCGAAATCATTGGTTCATCAGATACCATCTCCTGTTGGTTATCTTCTTCGGTGGCCTCTGGTTCCTCAAGTGGTGGATCTTCCTCGGTGGAGCTGTAGTCAGTGGCATCTATTTGAAAAAAACTTGTGCTCTTTGCATTTATGACCTGGGGAATATTTTTCATCACAGTAGTAACATAGTCCTTGCTTCCTTCTTTCGGCCATTTCTGCCGGTGACACCCTTTGAATCTTAAGTGTTTGGGTCATATTGGGAGCCTGTGAGGGACGACCTTTAGCGGGGAAGTTGGGGCGGCTGGATTGGGCTGTTAATGCACGTTCCACCTTACGGGCTACCTGGCAAGCCTCGGTCCATGTGGGGGGGTGGTGGAGTAGAACCTGAGCTTTGATGGCTTCTTTAAGACCGCTGATAAAGCATTCCATGTAGAACTCATCTGTGAGACCCTTAGTGCGGAAGGCTAAAGCTTCAAAAGCAGTCATATATTCCTCCACTGTACCCGTCTGTCGAAGCTTAGTGAGACGCCCCAAAAAAGAGTCTTCCTGTTCAAAGCGACTGTGGAGAGTTTTGGCAAATTGGTCCCAATTCTGAAAATGTCCATTGCAGCGTTGATGCCATTCCTTCCATTGCCATCTTTCATTGTCCAAGTACATGGTGCCCACCATAAGCTTAGTTCCCTCATCTGTGATATGATTCAATTGGAAATACTGCTCCATTTGTGCTAGGTACATAAAAAAAATCTCCACGGTTTGCCCAAGAAAGAGCTCCGATACCAATTGTTGTAGCTCTGATACCAATTGTTGTAGATCTAACCCAGAAATATTATAGATCTGATAAGAAAATACAAGACAATGCAAATAAACCCAGAAATAATATGAAATGATTCTTTATTATCAAACCCTTAAGGTAGGGCAACACCATACATTCACTCCTTAAGGAAGGAGAACACTCCACAAGCCATATGCCTGTTCATACAAGAATACTTCTCTTCATCTTCCTATCTCTCCATGTGGAGTCTCTAGCCTCTATATAGGCCTCATACATACAATACCATGCATCATTACCATGGTTTCCTCATACCATCAACTAATACCATGGGCCCATTACATTATTATTAACTACTTGTGGTCCCTTACATGACATGGGTTAACCACCTTATTTATTACTATGGCCCATCCCATTATTACATTATTACCTTGGGTACCTCCCTTGGTACCCAATATTATCCCCCCTAGGTACATAACATTCCATCCCCCTAAACATGTTTCGTCCCCGAAACATGGGAAGAACATAAATAATAAGATCTACTCAAAAGAGTAGTCCACTGATACCATGCATGTGCATCTAGCCATCCAAGAGAAAGGTGAACCCTCGATCTCGCTGGTGCCTCGCTCGCTTGAGATGGAAGTTGACTGTAGTAGCTCTTCTGTGTGGATGTGTAGTAGGTGGATCTTTGTTCCTCTCGATCTGTCCTGCGGGGTTTGTTGTCCATGTGTTGCCATCTTGATTGTTGAAATGCTGGGTGATGTGGGTGATGATATGTTGAAGTTTTAACCCACGATGGCTTTTTCTTTACTTCACCTTGCTGTGGTGCCTCTCGTGGTGCCTCCTTTTTCAATATGACTTCAACCACTGAATCATCCTCAGATGTATCAGAACCTGTAACCTTTTCTGCTTCAGCCTCTGTTTGTGTTTGATTGTCGACCATCAACTGCTCATCATCTGATATGTCAATCCCTGTAACATCTTGTGCGTCAACCTCCGTGGACTCTACCTGTTTATGGATGGAAATATCCTGTAATGTAATTTTCTTCTTTTTATACCATAGCTTCAAGAATTTCTTCTGCACATTAATATTGATAGTACCTACAAATTCCATCCAAGGATATCCCAAAACAACATCGATATTATCCATCTCTGAAGCATAAAAATCACCATGAAACACATACTTATCCATAGAAAGCTTCAAATCCTTATAGATTTGAACATCCTTATCATCATCCTATGTATGTGCAATTTGTTTTGCTGGGACTTGCAATTTTTTTGCCAAATTGACATTTATGAGATTTTGCTTGCAACTCGGATTTATAGACACAATGATTTTCTCCTTCTGAATCCATCCATGAACCTGCAATAAGGAGATACTAGCAGAAAATAACCCTTTAGGTTCCTTGGTTTCCTTCTTTCCTGTAAAAATAAAATCTTTGCTAGGCTGTGTGTCGGTCTGTGTGAGCTTATCCACAAGATTAGCTTTACGGTCAAAGCGGTCCATAAGAGCTTTAGTGAATTTGTCCCAAGTCAAGGGCCAACGATAGCGACGTTGATGCCCTTGCCACCATTGCAACCTTTCATTGTCCAAGTACATTGTTCCCAAATTCAGCTGAGTCTCATCATTCATGATGTAATTCAATCTAAAACATTTCTCCATTTGTGCTAGCCATTTGGCTGGATGAGAGCCATCAAATGGATATAAGTCATTCAAATTCAGATCTAGGCCCGCCATCACAAAAAAATTGGCGAAAATTTGAAATGGTCACAGTTTCGTCAATATTGCTCAGAATCCCTATTATAACCTGTTTTTGGAAATGGAACAATCATTCTGCATCTGCCCATGTGGTAGAAATCTTGATCCAGGCACTTGGAATTTCAGATCTGCGCTGCAACTCTCCCGCCGTCACCCAAAATTTCTGCAAAAAGAGCTGATTTTAAATCAGCGATATCTCCCTCATCCGGAGTCCGATTCGACTGATTTTTTTTTTTTTAAGTTGGGTATTTTTTCCCAAAGAATCCAGATCTACAATTAGATTTTGCAGATCTTATACCAGGACATCTAGATCTGCGCCGCAAAATCGTTGCCCTGAAAATTGTCTGCAACCCCACTGATTTTTAAATCAGCGATATCTTCTTCATCCGGACTCCGATTCAATCGATTTTTTTTTTGAAATCGGCTATTTTTTTACCAGGAATACAGATCTGCAATTAGATTTTGCAGATCTTGCACCAAAACGTACAGATCTGATCTGCAATTTCGCCACCCAAAAAATCCCTGCAAAAATAAAAAAAAAATCTCCACGGTTTGCCCAAGAAAGTGCTCCGATACCAATTGTTGTAGCTCTGATACCAATTGTTGTAGATCTAACCCAGAAATATTATAGATCTGATAAGAAAATACAAGACAATGCAAATAAACCCAGAAATAATATGAAATGATTCTTTATTATCAAACCCTTAAGGTAGGGCAACACCATACATTCACTCCTTAAGGAAGGAGAACACTCCACAAGCCATATGCATGTTCATACAAGAATACTTCTCTTCATCTTCATATCTCTCCATGTGGAGTCTCTAGCCTCTATATAGGCCTCATACATACAATACCATGCATCATTACCATGGTTTCCTTATACCATCAACTAATACCATGGGCCCATTACATTATTATTAACTACTTGTGGTCCCTTACATGACATGGGTTAACCACCTTATTTATTACTATGGCCCATCCCATTATTACATTATTACCTTGGGTACCTCCCTTGGTACCCAATATTATCCCCCCTAGGTACATAAAAAAAATTAGTGGCTCTCAATTAGTGGCTCTGATACCACTTGTTGTAAATCTGATCCAAAAGATATATGATAATAGAAATAACCCAAGAAATAACAAGATAGAAATAGATAGAAATGATTCTCTTTATTATCAAAACCCTTACGGTAGGGCAACACCATACATTCACTCCTTAAGGAAGGAGAATACTCCACAAGCCATATGCCTGTTCATACAATAATACTTCTCTTCATCTTCCTATGTGGAGTCTCTAGCCTTTATATAGGCCTCATACATACAATACCATGCATCATTACCATGGTTTCCTCATACCATCAACTAATACCATGGGCCCATTACATTATTATTAACTACTTGTGGTCCCTTACATGACATGGGTTAACCACCTTATTTATTACTATGGCCCATCCCATTATTACATTATTACCTTGGGTACCTCCCTTGGTACCCCATATTACCCCCCCTAGGTACATAACATTCCATACCATGGTTCATGTATCATTTGACAGAGTTTGTAGTTATGTATATGTATCTATACTTGCTTACAGGTTTTTCGATGACAAACTCTAGTTCCTCGTACTAATTCATAAATCATTTCATTCCTCACTCTAGTTCAGCCTTCGTGCTTTAGGGGGCATATGTTACACAACATTTTGTCATTGTCCTTGTACTCCCCGTTCCTTAATCCTAGAGGACCTCTATAGTGAACCCTACATTCTTTCCCTTCATGAAGAAACTCTCATTGTATCCCTCTTCATGAGCAGAACAATTCCCTTTTGCACCATTTCCCCAAAATCTTCTGTTTTTCCCAGTTTACAAGACCGACACTAATGGACCTTGTCCTCCTCGTGTCGATATGGAGGGATTAACGCTGTCCCTAGTGCCAACCAGAGCAACTGAGCTTTATTCCAGTCACGTCGGTCCTCTTATGGAAAGTTTTTTAGATAAAGAGTCGAAGCTTCCTGCTCTAGAAGCTTCGTAACGGAATTCTAGTAAATGGTTTGGTCGGATGGGGTTGAGGATGTCAATTTGGGCTCCTTTCCCCTATAAGGATGGAACTAACTCAAGAGATAATACCTTCTCCCATGAGAAGAGGATCCATCTCCCATCCATTCATGTTATATAAGCCTCCCTTTTTCCCAAGCACAAGCTAGTGTTAATGTTGGTGTGCTAATGCTAATTAAGTTTGGAGTAAACAACAAACTATTCATAGTTGTAGTTGTCTAGTTGTATGAGGGAGAAGTGTGAATTTGGTTTAGTGTGAAGCCTAAAGGGAAGAGCCTTAAAACTGTCATTATTAAGGCCATCATGGAATGCTATCAGAAGTGTGTGGGAACCTGGTTTTGTTGAAGGAGAATGGAATCATCAAGACAATGGTTGTAATCTCTTCTTGATTTAATATATATGCAACTATCGATTGACTTCCTACATGATGTGTCATCTTACATGTTCATGGCTTAATGTTTCTTGACTTGTTAAGTAGGTTGAATTACAATTTGTCTATTATCATGGTTGTTGTTTGTTGTTGTTTACTTGTTTCAGGTGTTTGAAGAAGGAAACGAGAGATAGATGGAGCGAGCAAGCAAGGACATCATCAAACGGGATAAGCGTACTAAGAGGCAGGTCCTCTTAATTGGTTCTAACCTAAGGAAATCTTCCATAGAATGTATCGGCTGTGGCTAGACCCATTATCGGGCTAGAGGAATTGTTTGCGTCCACACTCATAATTTTACTTCACCACAACAGGTATAGGTACATGTGCAGGTACATGTACAGGTGCAGGTGCAAAAGTCATGGATTATTTTCTTAGATAATATGGATTGGTCATATTCAGCAACACGATATATGTGAAAAATAAAAATGAGCTCAAGAAGGTGATCTTGAGGGAGTTTCATGTGAAACCATATTCGGGTCACCCGAGTTATCATAATACACTTACAATAGTGAAGAGATTTTATTATTGGCCAAACCTGAAGAGGGATGTAGTAGAGTTGTGGGTAGGTGTTTTGATTTCAACGTGTGAAGGAAGAGTGTAAGCACCCAGGTGGACTGATATAACTGATTACGATTCTGGAATGGAAATGGGAGTTCATTTCCATGTACTTCATCACAGGTTTGTCAAGGACAATGAGATAGCATGATCCCATCATGGTTGTTGTGGATAGGTTGACAAAGGTTGTGCACTTCATTCCAGTGAAGTCTACATTCTCAGCTAGCGATGTAGCACTGGTGTTCATCAGAGATGTGGTTAGATTGCATGGTGTTCCAAAGAAGATTGTGTCAAACAAGGATGTGAAGTTCACATCCAAATTTTGGAAGGAGTTATTTGCAAGTTTGGACACAGAGTTGGCCTTCAGTAAAATTTATCATCCATAGACAGATGGACAGACAAAGAGATTCAATTGGATATTGGAGGACATGTTGAGGATGTATGTGATGCATCAGCAACGAAAGTGGGAAGAGTACCTTCCACTGGTAGAGTTCACTTGCAACAATGGGTATCATGAATCTTTGAAGATGAGTTTGTTTAAGGCATTGTATGGGTGGAGTTGCAATACTCCTGTCAGTTGGAGTGATATAGTTAACAGGGTGTTAATTGGACCAGACATGTTGGCAGAAATAGAATAGGAAATGCAGGTTATAAATAAGAATATGAAAGTGACACAGGATAGACAGAAGAGCTATGCAGATCAGAACAGATTGTTCAAAGAGTTCTAGGTTGGGGAACAGGTGTACTTGCACATCAAACCGAAGAAGATCTCCTTACGGATTGGATCATGTACCAAGATGGCACCATGGTTTCGTGGACCCTTCAATATTATTGAGAGGATTGGGTCAGTATCATATCGACTTGTACTGCCTCTGACAGTGAAAGTCCATGATGTTTTCCATGTGTCATTGCTTAGGAAGTATGTTAGAGATGTTGATCATGTGATTGAATGGATTGTATTGCAGGTGGAACCAGATGGAGAATTCCAGTCGGAGCCTCAATGTATATTGTAGAGAAAGTTGCTCATGCTCTGGAACCGAGAAAGTGAGAAAGTTAAAGTGCGATGGAAGCACTTTGGGCCCGATGAAGCTACATGGGAGATCGTGGATCAAATGCAGGCTATGTATCCTTCTTTGTTTTTTAGTTGAGGAAAAGCAGTCTTGGTATATGTTTTGGTGATCATGCTATATCTACATTTGTATATGGATGTAAATACTGCCATGAGCTATGTTATAAAGATCCAATAAGTGGTAGGGGTGTCATGTCATTATGTTGTTATGTTGTTATGTTTTCATGTTGGTTTGCTTCTCAGCAGGTTGATCATTGTAAATATTGCATTGAGCTAATTTATAAAGCTCCATCGGTAGTATATTTTTCTTACAACATTTTTGTGGTTATAGGTGTTGTTGAACACCAAGGGTAGTGTTCCCCTAAGGGGGAGGGTTTTGTAACAACCGTGGTGAAAATTCCATGTAATAAAAGTTAATAAAGGAAAAACAATAACCACGGTTGATGGGACACTTATTCTAAGTTGAATGTTGGGCAATACATCCTAGTGTGGGTGTTCATCGGTTTATTAATGGCTAAGGAAATTGGAAAAGGCAATGGCTAAGGCTTTGGAAATGAAAAATGGCATTTTTGGTACATTTATTTTTTAAAATAATTGAAATTAGGAGAAAATGGAGGTGAAAAGGTCACATGTCGCATGTGAGGAGAAAAATTAAGGAAACTAATGGAAATTGAAGAAAATAGAGGCCTCATTCATAAAAAGGCTTGGATCAGTTGGTAACCTTTTGTCAGTTTCGTTTTGGAGCTCTCTCATTATTCTCTATCTCTCTCTCTCATACTCTTGGATACTTAGAGTTTTCTTGGAGCACTCTTGGAGGGTGTTGCATACTTGGATTCTTAGAGCAAGAAGGAAAAGAAAGAGTAGGAAAGTGCAAGAGGACATCATGATCAGTAGCTACATCAGATTTTTCTTGCAAGTACCGAGTTGCATGTATGTTTTCCTCAAGAGTTTTTTTCATGCATGTCATATGCATGTGGTTTATTGATTTTGATCTATCATGGGCATGGAGGATGCTGGGATTGATAGTGGATTGCCTAGAATTACCATTTCTTGGATAGCCATGGTGATTGTGGATTTATTTTCCTTGTTTTGTTTTGGTTGGTTCTCATGTTTCCTTAGCTTGGGTTGAGTTATTAGTCCTAGAATCCCTAGTTGGACAAATGCTCTGGAAGCCCTATAACAACTTGGGTTGAGTTACTAGTCCTGGAAGCCTTGGTTGGAAAAATGCTCTGGAAGCCCTTGGTGGGTTGAGTTACTAGTCTTGGAAGCCTTGGTTGGACAAATTCTCTAGAAGCCCGGTAAAAGATGTGGTTTGAGTTACTAGTCCTGGAAGCCTTGGTTGGAAAAATGCTCTGGAAGCCCTGAGTGGCTTGGATAGAAACCAATCTGATGATGGTCTTGTGATGTCCGACTGTGAGGTGGAATCAATATTTGATGGGTTGAGGTGGATGGCCTTTGGAAGCCCTAAATAGTTTTGGATTGATGTGTTCTATGAGATCCCACATTCATGCTTGGAATATGGCACGGGGGTGAATGACTGAAGAGATATTTGGCTCAGTCATTCTACGGTTGGGTGGAAAGTGGAATTCCCATCCCGGGTTTGGATTTTTCATCATCAATATGAGGTTATTTCTCCTTCTATTTATATGAGTATTATAATTGTTTATATGTGGATCATATGGTTTTGATTCCATTGGTATTTTTGTTGCTATTATGCTAGTTATATATATGTTTTATGACAGTAGCTATGTATGGCTCTCATCATGTTTTTACTGGTAAATGAATGAACAATGTATCTATGACCTAATGGATGAAATGGAAATTGATGTGTTGGGGCATCAATGTTTCTTAGTGATTCTCATCTAAGTATGAGACCCATATGCCCAGATTTGTTATTTACACCTGTAGATTACATATTCCCGATATGTTTGATGAAATGCCTGTCATGGCTAGTATGGTTCAAGTGAAGGTCTCATTCAAGTTGTTATCACTTAAGAAAAATTTCAAATTTCTGAGCATCAGTTTGATTTCAAAAGATTGGTGTTAGTCTTGATCTGGTCTTTCCATGGTTGTTTTAGAGTCTAAGATTTGAATAGAGTCTTGTTGGTATGGTCAAATAGGGTCAATACTCTGTTCTTGCCTATCATTGGTCTCATCTCACACATGGATTCCATATGTCAAACTTGTTTCAAGGTTCTTATGCGCTACGAAACTGTCTAGGAGTTTTCGTAGCACAAAACCCAGTCTAGGTGTTTTCGTACCGCAAAACCCAGAATTTGCAATGGTTGCGCTACGAAATCGGGGATTCGTGCAGATCCGCAGCAAATCTCATCTAGTTTTCAAATCTATAAAAATTCGTTATTTTTACATCATCAGTTGTCAGCCTGTACACTTTTCCTATCACATTCAACCACTTATTCTCATCATTAGGGTCGTTAAGTGTCTTGGTACGCTCAGGTTGCAAGTTTCAAAAAGAAGCCAAGTATTCACAGTCATGATTATGTTTGGGTTCATGCATGAGGAGAAAATTGGCAGGCATTCAATTAGAATTCCTTGAAGATCTAGCGAAGCAGTGATCAAGATTGAGACAGTGCGAGTTTTTTCAAATCTTCACTTTGCTGGAATTTCATGGAGGGGTCTATAGAAAGAAGAGATCATAGGTCAGGCAGGTGTTTGAGGAATGAACCTAAAGGCTTAGATATCATCCTAAATAACAATGAAGTTGAACAAGCCTTCAAATAGGTTGGCTGTTGGATATTTTGTGAAAAACTTCAAGGAGGCCATATGCAAGTCACCAGGGAATTTGCTTCAAAATTTCACAAGATTGAATTCAAAAGTTGGGGTGCTTGAATTTCCAATCTCTCCAGAGGTTATATCTACAGTCATTGATATTCCAAGGGGACAGGAGAGATGGTTTAAAAATTTCAAGTTTGATATGACCCCCTGCAAGGAATTTCTGAAGCCGCAGTTCATTGATTCAGACTTAAACAAGTCAGTGCCCAGGAGTTTTGTCAAAGATTCATATGCTAATTTACTTACCTGCATACAGAGATACTTCACCTGTGAGGGGAGGTATCATAAGGTGTATTCTTATCACTTCAAGCTTCTGCTTCATTTCATTGGAAAGATATCTCTTGATTTGCCTTTCTATTTGTTTCGTAGCCTAGGAAAAATGTGTGACAAGGTTTAGTTGAAGAAGGAAGCCTGTGAGACCTCGTTGTTTCATCACGGCTTAGTCAAATTGATCATTTTGCATGAGCTCCAGAAAATAGATAGGGAATGGTCCATGTTCGTGTTTATGTCTGGCTTCAAGAATGAAACTAGTCTCAGTCCTCAGGCTACGAAGAGTTCTCCACTAGTAGTTAGTCATCATGCAGAAACCCGATCAAGGAGATTCGTGAAATTGAAGGCTAGGAAATAGGTAAAGGAGCCCCCAAGATCACTAGTAATCTAAGACACACCTCAACAGTCACAAAAAGGGAAAGCTCATATTAAAAAGGGGGTACAAGAGCAATCTACAGGTGAAACGGTCCAAAGAAGAGTAACCAGGATAGCTAAAGAAAAAGAAAAGACAGTGGTTACTTAGGCAAGCCTGGCTTCAAAAGGAAGTCTAAATGATTTGCTTCAAGCTATTTACATTGAGGAGTCCCCTATGGTTTGAGCAGACTTGATAGAAACAAGTAAAGGCAAAACCAGAAAGGCCAAAACCTATAAAAAGATCAAATTTTATGATCAGGTTTCTGAATTTGTTTTTAAGCCAAGAAGACCTGTGACAAGGCATTCAAAAGAGATACAAGAGACGCTGCCAAAAGCAAGTGAAACAGGGGAGGTAACAAAATCTCATGAAGGACCTGTGACTTCATCAGAAACATCATCACAGCTGCATAAAAATGATAGAGGTAAGGCAGTTATCTCTCAAGAGGAATATAGTTTTGAAGAGTTGAAAAAGAAGTTGAAGTTAGCAAAACTTGAAATTGCCAAACTGAGGAAAACCTCAAGGAAACATGCAATCAAGGAAGCTTATTTCAATAAAATGGAGGCTCTGTGGGAAGACAAAACAATTTCAATACCCGAAGTGGTCAATTGTCATGCTCAATACTACACCTGGTCAGTCCCTGCAATAAAGGAAGCGAAATACATTAGGAGAGTTAATACAAAACAAAGAGCTGGAATCAGAATTATGAAGAGGCAAATCGAGGATTTGAAGATACAACTAAGCCAACATGAAGGACATCCTTAGCTAAGAGAAATCACATAGCAAGTAAGGCTAAGTCCTAAATTTTGATAAATTACCTTTTTGAAGTTTACCTTGAAGAATGGTGTCTATGCATTCAGTTTTGAACAGCTTCAGGACAGATGAAAAAGACATTTCAAGAAAAAAAAAAAGCTCAAGATAGTCAGATTTTGGCCTTAAACTGTGTTTTTGAAATTACACAACAGTTTCGTAGCGCGCTATGAAACTGTTGTAGGTGATGCCTAATGCACAGCAGTTTCGTAGCGCACTACGAAACTGTTGTAGCTGCATATTATGATTCAATTGACCAGTTTTGAGAGACAAAAGGGAAATCTTTTTGAAAGGGAGTTTCTGAAGAGGATCATTTACAAAGTGTAAGCATCCAGCAAGGGCAAAAACAAGTAGAGGAAAGACATATATGAACTCTAAGTTATGCGTTATAAAAATGATCATTATTCATAGCTAGTATTGTTCATGATGCTTCAGGCAGCATTAGAGAAGTTTTGTCTTCTCATGTGTATATGGGCAAGGTCTACAGTACATGGAAAACAAGATAGTCCAATACATTTTTGTGTAATTAAGAAGAACAACAGGGATAATTGATTTCGAAGATCCTTGTGGAGACCAAAAGCAAAAAAACAAGAGCAGTTTCCTAGTTTCCAGGAGCAGTAAAGAGATGAGGCATCAAGGGCCAGCAAGGAGTTTCAAACCTCCACCAAAGCTAAATTGAAGAAGGCCATTTGTCAGAGAACGAGTTTGGATTGTAATAAATGCTACTACCAACATGATGAGGAGTTATAATCCTAATTGTTTTAGGTCTCTAGAACTGCCAGTTAGTAGTCAGTTGCATTTAATAGTTAGTTTTAAGTGTTAATAGGTGTCATAATAGGAAGAATTCAAGTTCCCCTCATGCTGGAGGAGGAATATCAGTTATGTAATGAGCTCTATATATAGGATAAAATCTAATGTACAAAGGGTTGTAAAGTTTCAGAGAAACTTTGTTATTGTGCTTTGTGTAAGACTCTATTTTTAGTAATACAGCATTTGGATTTACTTCTCAGGAATCAGAAGGAATTCAATGTTCAAAATGTCTTGTATTGTTCTCTTCTCATTATCTACAGCGGTATGAATGTATGTTTACTTAGAAATCATTGATTGTGCTCTAACTTCCTTCATACATTTATAGACTATGTTGTACTATATTTTTCTGATGTGTTCTCCATGTGTTGAATTCTAGATGCCCTTCCATGTAAGGCTGACATTATTGTCATACTTAAACATGTTTGACTCCATAAGCCCAATGAATATTTTCTAATTTTTCACTTCTTCATTTGTTTCATAGATTTAGCCATCTTATTCTTTATCAAAATCTTTAGTCTTGTGAGAGAGCCCTCTTAGGTTGAGGAGGCTAAGCCTCAGCCAAAAGTAGGTTTGAAATAGTTACTCAAGGTCTACCTGATCAGCAGCCTTTCAGGGGTTGATTTTGAGATAACACAAGTTATTGCATTTATACTCTCATTTCCTTGTTATTTTATTGTTCTAAATATGTGATGCAATATTGGGCAGTGACCTGGGCTCTAGGCTTGAAAAAGTGGCTCAAATCCTAGGGACGTTGCTATAGCTCTGTGCAAAAGAGTCCCTAGACACTGGCTTGTAGGACTGTGAGAGCATCCAGAGGTCCCTGGATGCTGGTATCCCATAGCATGAGAGCATCCAGAGGTCAAGTGGTCCAAAATCTCGGTGGGACCCAGGGGCTGGTTGGCAGAAAGGTTGGATTGGTTCATGTGAGGGTCCTAATGTTGATGTTGAATGTTTGTATGATCGGTTTCACTTCCTTAACATGACTTAGGAGGTAGAAACATATCATAGTGGCCTCTCATCACATGTTTAACCCAATTGATCGGTTGCTTGGGTAGATGTGGGAGGAGGGTGTTACATTGTATTTTAGTTTTCTTTTGCATTCCATTGACCTCGTATTTTGCTTCGCATCTATTTTGTTCATTTGTTTTGTCTCCTGCTTTCCATCTTGCATGTTGCTTTTGTTTTAATCATACATTTTCTTTATTCTTTTGATTTTTTCTTTCTTATTTTATAATGTCTTTTCTTTTGGGTTTTTCTCAATAAGACCATGCATGAATATTGTTCTTGTCTATCTCAAGAGAACAATGTGGTGACATTTTGAAAAGGAAATTGCGATGACGAGAAACTATTGGCTAATATGTCTTCTTCTTCTTCTTTTGGGCCTACACTTCCCTTATAGCCAATGATGTTTGAATGAAAAATTTGATTCATTCTAGATAGAAAGCCTTTGGTAGAACCATGATGCTCATATCTATTTTAGGATCTTCATTCTGTGACTCGATATGATAATTGAATGGTGTTTTTCTTAACGATCCAATCAAATAGAGAAGAGAAAGGCTTCATGTGCAAAGAGGTGAGGCAAGAAACTTCATCGAGTTACTAAACAGGCTCGTTGGAAATGAAGCAATGTCTATGTTCCTGTAGTGAATCTGTCGGGGTACTAAACAAGCCTATTGGTAGTAGAGCAACACCAGAGATGGAATTAAAAATCTGATAATTTAAAACTCGTGAATATATACTATCCTTCTCTCGAATAAAAAAAATGAGATATGGTAATCCTTGTAAATGTGTTTAGTCAAGAAAGGAAATAGGAGAGACTATATTTATAACTAGGATAAATGGGGAAGCTGAGGTGGTCCACATGATGGATTAATACTTTCTAAAAGAGGAATAAAGATAAACCTAAACAGAGAAGTTGGAGTTCTTCTAGTGTGTCACCAAGTGTTGTCATTGCAACAAACACCCTCAAAAAATTCTCCTCCACATGAATTTTGGAGCCTCCTTGTGATCCTATGATATGTTGTTCCTTGATTTTCTTAGTCACTTCGTGATCTATTGATGATTTTCTAAGTTTTAGGTATTCTTTTGAGGTTCTAACTATCAAAACCACGTGTTTACACATGCTTAGCCATTGTTGAATTCATAATCACACCTTTTTCTAGCAAGCCTAACAGTCAATGTGCACCCTACAAAGTCAAGCAATACATAATCCTTGATGATATTCATTCCACGGATCTTGATGACAGTGACTGTGTAGTGCCTAAAGATAGTGATTGTGCAGTTCCTTTTGGATGATGATTGAACAGTCCTAAAAACAACGCTTATGTAGTCTCTGGTGACATTTATTATGTAGTTCTTAGAGACAAAGACTATGAAATCCCTATGGGCAGTCAGTGCGCAATTCTAGTTGACAGTATCTCCCATTGTTAGTTGCAATTTTATCATCATTCTGGTGAGTTTTCTCAACTGTCGCTTTTGCATGGATTTTTCTTTCACAAATGTCACTTTCACTTTTGCGACTGTCATTTTTGCTTGCTTTCACTTTAACAAGTGTCACTTTTTCTATCTCTTCACTTTAGCATGTGTCACTTTCACTTTCTTTATATTTTACAAGTGTCGTTTTCACTTTTCTTACAGTCACAAGTGCCAGATTTACTTGTTTGTACTCCTGCATGTGTTTCACCTTAGCAAATTATTAGAGGTAGCTATAGTACATTACTCTACATTATTTGATCGTATATAGGATAAGAATATGTGTTATACACTCTCCCATAGCTTAGGGCACCTTATGTTTGCAATCGAGACTTATGTCATAACTTGTATTCTAAATGTCGCAAAGCTATGTTTCATCTGTCACACTTAGGAATAAGTGTCGCTTTGTTGTCGTTTCAAGGTATGCATGTTAATTTTGGGTATTTTGCATTCTTTAACATGTTTTTATGTTATCTGAGTGTGAGATCATTATTTCAGGACTTGTTTGCATGTCTTGTTCTCTCTTGTCTCACTGATTCCATGCTCAGTCATTTTCGGAGCTTTCATTGTCTGTCAAACTTTCTAGCCTTTCTCCCTCCTGGAACTGCACATTGCGCAGTCTTAAGTCATAGTGAAACATCCTCTTCCTCTTGGAACTATGCACTATGTAGTCTTAAGTCACAGTGAAGCATCCTCTACCTCTTGGAACTGCACACTATAAAGTCGTAGAGGATAGTCTCCATCAACTATAAACTCGGTAACCTTGAAGTGTGGATCAGTACTTTGACCACTTAGCCTTGTTATTTACGTAGTTCATGATTCCTTCTACCCTATGTGAATAGTGCAGTTTCAGTGGACAATGGGGTCATCTCTGTGGCATTTTCATGCCCAAGTGTGTAGTTCTAAAAACTTCCTCTTCAACCACTATGCATTGTTGTAACACCCTCCACCCACATCTACCCAAGTAACCAGCCAACCGGGGTAAACATGTGATGATAAGTTACTATGACATGATTCGACCTCATAACTCACCTTAAGGAAGTAGAACCAATGGAAACACACCATACAGACCTTCCACAACAACAACAAGACTCTTAGGAACCATCCCAACCTCTCAAGTAACTATCCCTTGAGTCCCATTGAGTTTTTAGACAAATTAGCCCCCAAACGCTCCCATGATATGGGCATGCATGTTTCCAAAGGGCTATGGATTCGCCCCACAACATGGTATGCCAGCGTCCAAGGGCTATTTTTCTCATGGTTGTGTCAGGGTCCCTAAGATTTGAGCCACTTTTTTAGGCCCAGAGCCCAGGTCACTGCCCAAAATTCAATGATACCTTCATAACAAAAAGATAACAATTGAACAATGATACAAATGACACTACTTGAACAAGGTCTTGATTAGACCCCTACTATCCATGATAGGCATTTCATCAAACATCAAAAATATGTAATCTAGAGGTTTAGACCACATATCTGATCATAGGGGTCTCATACTTATCTGAGAATCGCTAAGAAGCATCGTTCCCTTATATAATTAGTTGCATAATCATCTATTAGGTCATAGATAGATTGTTCATTTATTTAAAAATCAAAACATGAGGAGAGAGATACATCATCATTGTCATAATACATGCTTATAACCAACATAATAACAACAAAAATATCAAGGATACATTAGTGACATAATCCACACATAAACCAGTATAATAATCATGAATTAACAAGGAGAAATAACCTCATATTAATGATGAAAATGAAAACCCGGTATGGGACTACCTCGTTCCACCCAACCGTAGACATGGTTGAGCCAAATATCTCTTCAGCTAGTCACCCATGTGCCATATTCCAAGCATGAATGTGGGATCTCATAAAACACACCAACCAAAACCATCCAGGGCTGCCAGAGGCGAAAACACCTCAACCCATAAAACAATGATTCCACCTCATGGTCGGACATCACAAAACCATCACCATATTGGTCTCTACCCAGGCCTCTCAGGGCTCTAGAGTGTTTGTTCCAACCAAGGCTTCTAGGACTAGTAACTCAACCAACAATTGTTTCCATGCTCCAAAGCGTTTGTCCAACCAAGGCTCCAGGACTAGTAACTCAACCCACTAAGGGCTTCAAAGTGTTTTTCCAACCAAGGCCCCAGTAACTAGTAACTTAACCCAAGCTAAAGGAAACATGAGAACCAACCAAAAAACAAAGAAATGAACCCACAACACCATGGCTATCCAGGAAATGGAAAGTCTAGGAAAATCCACTATCAATCCAAGCAATCCTCCATGCCAGTGACAGATCATGACCAATAAACCACATGCATATGCCATGCATGCCAAAACTAGTGAGGAAAACATACATGCAACTCGGTACCTGCAAGAAAAACCCATTGTAGTTGTTGATCCTGATGTCCTATTGTGCTTTCCTGCTCTTCCTTTTCCTTCTTGCTCCAAAACTCCAAGTATGCCACACTCCTCCAAGAGTGCTCCAAGAAACTCTAAGTTTCCAAGAGTATGAGAGGGAGAGAGAATAGAGAGAGAGCTCCAAAAATGAACTAACAAAATTCTACATTGACCAAGCCTGCCCACTAATCCTCAAAACCCTTTTTATCAATGAGGCCTCTATTTTATTCATTTTCCTCCTCACATGTAATTTGCGACCTTTCACCTTATTTTTCTTCTAATTTCTTTTATCTTCATAAATAAAATGCCAATAAATGTCATTTTTCCTTTCCAAATCCTTAGCCATTCCCTTGCCAATTTCCTTTAGCCATAATAACTTAAATGAACACCCAATAGGATGTTTTTCCCAAAACTCAGCTTGGAATACATATCCCATGTCCGTGGGCTTATATTTTTTTCATGGATTTTTAATCAAGGTTGTTATAGAACCCTCCTCCTTGGGGGAACAACGTCCTTAGTGTTCAATGACACTTATAACCAGCAATACTGCTAAAAACAAACATACTACCCATGGAGCTTTATAAGATAGATCGTTGCAGTATTTAGAATGGCCATCTGCTAAAACATGATAAAAAATACCATTTACTGGAGCTTTATAACACAACTCATTACGGTACTTACAATATTAACCACATACACACACATAGACATTTGCCTCACCCAACAAATAAAAGGATACGATTCTTGCATCTGCAACAAGGGAATCCATAGGCTCACACCTCCACCCTCAAAGTAATATCAGGATTCACCTCATTCCTAGGAATTCCAGAATCCACTGCAAGGTCAAATTTGCATCCAATGTCCAGTGTTATAATCCTGTGTCACTTTTCCTCTCAATGAACAGTTATCAACTCATTGTTCCAGGGCACACTCCCAACATGCATCTAATTCCATATGGCAATGCTAAAGACCAAAACAACTATATCCCCAGCCTTCTCTTCTTTGTTACACAGTACCTCGAGCAATCCAGTCACACCTTTCGTGTAGTCACTCACCTTCCAAGTTCCCCGACATCCCCTATCCCGAGTGATCCATCCCTTGGCAACGATTCCTAGCATCGGAAGGTCAAACAACCATGGCATATACCTACCTCAAAACCATCATACAGGTCATAGCATGCTCATGGTAATCAATGGACACTATTGGGTACCAGTGTCCCACAATGGCCCTGCTCCTAAATTCTTTACCAACATACTGCTACCTGTTCCAATTTCTTTCACTGTTGTTGCTAATTCTTGTAGTTGGTTCAACCACCGAACCGTGCATTTCATGCTTTCCTATACCAAGCACATAATTTCCATTAGATTAAAAATAAATTGGAATAACTTCAAATCATACCTCATTGGTGGCCCATCAAGAAGGTACACTTGCAATTCCGTTTGCTTCTTGTCACAACAATTCAAACTAGCATCTTTGACCAAATCATCATGTATAAACATATGACATCCGGTTAGCTCAGACTCAACCATCATAAATTAAAATCGTGAATCACATGAAATCATCATAAATCATGTGTAACCATCACAAGTCAGAATCATAGATCACTTGCATAAAAAAAATGAAATGAAATATCGACACTTATCCTTCATTGATCCTTACTTATGCCTTTGTTCTTTTTATACACACACTCGATCGGTTGCCACACCCGACAAACACCCATTGCCTTATCCTCAACCATGTACACATACACATAGTGTGCATCACAAACATACAACCACACATGACATACAACACCATGCAGTACATGCATCTACACTTAACATGTCACACATACATTTACACCCAATGTACAATACAACACAATACAATGTACTCCTATATCCAATGTACACCACAACACAATACATACACCTACACCTAACGTAGAACACAATACATATACGTACACAGAGTACAACACAATGAATAAACATGTCACAATACCACAACTACACAATGCACATACATAGTACCGCATGCCCGCAACAACATGTACGACATGCACACAATACCATATGTACACTAGTAGCATGTGTACAACATGTACACAGTACCACATGTACAAAGCACAACCTGCACAATGTGTACACAACGCCACATGTACATCGTACCACTTGTAGAATGTGTACACAATGCCAAATGTACACAGCACCACATGCATGACATGTACATGACACCACATGTATACAACACCGTATGCACGACATGTACAAATCACCACCTGCACATAGCACCACTTGTATACGACACCACATGCTCGCAGCACCACTTGTACAATCATGCACACAACACCATATGTACATAGCACCACATGTACAACATCCACACAACACCATATGTACATAGCACCACATGTACAACATCCACACAACACCATATGTACATAGCACTGCATATACAACATGTACATAGCACCCTATATACACAGCACTGCATATCCAACATGCACACATCACCATATGCACACAACATTGCATATCCATCATGTGCATAGTACAATATGTACACAGCACTGCATATCTGATATGTACATAACACCATCTATATCTAGTGTTGCATATGCAATGTACACACAACACCATACATACAATAGGCACACAACATCATATTTACACAATACTACATATATTACATGTACACATCACCATAGGTACAATCACTGAATATACAACATGCACAACATATACACAATAGTAGTACTGCACATCCAAAACCACACTATCTCTACCAGACAACCTTGCTTCTAGTGTCTCTCTGTCTTCCATGATTATCCTAGCATGTCGTGAATCTCACTGCTTTCATTCAGTTGATGTATCCATCAGAATTACTTGTCATAACATAAACATAGGCATAATACAACCATACAATATCAATTGATATCCACATGATATTGACCTCGTATATTTGTCTTAACTACTCTCCCTCCTTGATTCCCCATAAGACCAAGAACCTCGTCATGCCATTCACCAACATAAGAAATCATTCCTCCACAAGAATGATCCCTGACAACCCTATTAGACAGTGACATAGATTAATGGATACATACATACATATACATAAACATTAGCATAAAACAATCATATCATGTCAGACAACAACATACATACATGCATATATACATATAAACATTAGAATTAAATAGCCATGATCCATGATGACCATGTTAGACACAACATACATACATACGTATATAAACATCAGCATAATCATGATCATAACATAATTACCAGATAGCATAAGGTCAAGGTTAAGAGAACTCCCTTTATCTGTGCACACCATGCACAACATTGAGAATGATTGTTCCCAACATAACCAAGGCATCTTACGCCTTAGATCCATTTACTTCACCTTTCTTGTTACCTTTCTCATTATTGTACTGCCACTATCCATTCACACCAATGGACCGAACCAATCCAACGATTGTCATATTCTTACCTTTAACTTCCCTTACTCATGCACCGAGCTTCATTTGAATCTTACATTACCTGTTAGGTTTCACTCAGCTCTCCCTGATCTCCATTAAATTTCCTCTTTCCCAACCAATTCCCAAGACCCTCAAGACATAAAGGCAAGAAAAAACACAAACAAGAATAAAACCATGAAAACCAATAACAAAATGACATCACAAACAAAGTAGCAAGGCCTTACATCAGACACAATAAAAACCCATAAATCAACCTCAAACAAATCACAAAATACTGAAGGCACAAAACTCCCAACAAACACCATGACTCAACCCCATGGGTTCCCAATGCCTCCAAGGGGAATTCAACCTGAGCCTTCTTCAATATTTCATGGAAATCTCTTTTTCATGCAATCCCTTGCATCATATTTCCATAAACACATAATTGTCAGTGCATAAATAAACATAAAAATACACAAGTTACCTTACCTTGTTGTGCCAATCATGTTGCTTGCAACTGAGACATCCACGCCATCTCTCAAGGGACTCCAATCCTTTAACGAATGTAGCCATATCTAGAACTAGTTGTTATACTTGTCAAATACATATTTATGAATATAACACATATCTTCATAATGTCAGAAAAATTCAAGGTTAAGAAGACTTCATGTATGAAAAACACTCACTCATTTGGAATTGCGGTTTCCAAACATAGCCATAGGAATTTTCACCCAATTCCTTTCTTTTACCTTTTCCTTGTTGCAATTTAGTCTTACTATGCACTATCACATCACCCAATTTTTAGTTATATAAACACATCAACTATTACCTTGTCAAGTTAACATCAAGCATGTTGCCTTGCAACTGCTAACACATGTCAGTCTCACGTTCCAAAGATCATTACATCATGTATATTAATTTGAAATCAACCTTTTCCAAGTCTAACAACCATGTCATACTCAACAATCAACTCACATTCATCAGTCATAATACATAATGCTAGAACTATCACCTACTTACACTCAAGTACATACCAAGTGTCTAAACACATATGTATTAGTACAACCATCTTAAAACAAGATCGTTTCAGCAAGAAATCTTATAGACACATACTCATATCATTCAAGTAATCAAACATTCAAACAACAGAAGATGACATAATAGACGCCAAACACTCAAACACCAAATAAACGGCATATTCAAACATTCAAATACCAAATAGACAACTTAAGAAAACTAATTTAATGTATCTCAGGGGAGACTATCTTGTTTGCACAATCAATCTAGATTAGCATGATATAACTTCACAACATATCAACTCAAACATAAATAAGGTCATGATATCCATAAATGTAACTAGCTAACATGTTCACATCATAAGCTCATAAACGATTGCCATTCATGCATATCAATCACATATGCATAGTCAGTCTAGATTAGTATGACATAATATCACAACATATTAACTCATAATTGAATGTCATAACCCTAACCATTTGCATAGACCAATCCAACTTAGTATGATACATATAACATCAAGATATTAAATGAAATAACCCTAATCATCAAGTTACTAGCATATAACAACAACAAGTTAACCTATAACATACTCATCAAAAACATATAACATAATCAAGTTATATAACATAAAATGACAATATAAATGCATACAACCACAAGTTACTATCATTCATGACTATCTGACACATGTGCATATGACTACACTAATCAACTAGCATCTATCATGTATGTAACCATAACATCAATAAAATGAAATCCATACACATAACCATAATGCATATAACAATCCTTAACCTACATACCTACATTCCCAACATACAAATATGTATGAAGACATGCTCTTGCCTTGAGGTCCAATGCTACAACTTCACTTTGATTATTTGCATCTCCTTCTCTATCTCAGTGATCCAGGGATCTTTTGCTTATAGATGTATCAAAAGAATCACATGTAAAAATTGTAGCTTAACATAGAAATTTAATGTGCATATTAGAGAAGAATAAGAAACACATAAGGCATAAAAATAAGACAACAAGACTTGATAAGGAGTTCGTCCAACTTGGACTATGTCTCTGGGCCCTGCTCGATCAATGGGGAGGTCTTCATTCATTAAATGGCATGAAAAGAAGAGAACACAATCATCAGTTACATAAAAGGAGGCTTATACCTCCATTCTAGAAAATGGATGAGAAATGGAGAACTCGTATGGAGAAACAGATAGCACCACTGCGTTCGTGGCATCGAGAAGGGCAAAAACCATATAAAATTTGTCCAATTTAGACAAAATGAACTTTTGCCCCTCCTGTAAGCTCTGCCTCGAATTGCGTGCCAAAAATCCTCTCCCCTATACTTTTCCATGTCCATCGCGCTTTATAACATTGCTTTGTTACAATTGCCGCTTAAATCGGGGGTTGATTGTTCAGAATAGAAGCCGTTTAGATGGAAGGATCAGCAGGCGCAACAAAACCCCAAAAATGGCCTTTTTCCACTCAAAGCGATAATACACAAAAACATTGAAAAACCCGACCGAAAGCCTTTTACCCGGACTTCAAATTATATAAAATCGGGTCTATAAACCCATCAGGTCTGGTCCTTTATCGTTGTCATCATATCACGTTGTCCATGGCCATTGTAGCGGGGGAACTTTGATCGTTGATTGCTATCGGCAGATCGCATCGACATATTGCATTTATAACGGCTTGGGGGTTCTTTCCTTTGGATTCGCCGATCGCCGATATGCCGATCTGTTGATCGCCAATATGTTGATCCACTGATCGCTGATATGCCAATCCGTTGACCGCCGATATGCCAATCTGTCGATTGCCGATATGCCGATCCACCGATCGTTGATACGCTGATATGCAGATTGCCGATATGTCAATCGTTGATCACCAATATGCCGATCTGCTGATTTCTGCGATCCGCCGATCATCGATATGTTGATCCGCCGATCTCTGATAGTGTGCCTTGTCTATTGGATCGGCGGGGTCGATTCCTTCTGCTCCTCCGATCATCGATGCCTACCTTAAGTCGCTGATATCGCATGTCGCTGATCAGGGGTTCCTTCTGCCCAGCCTTAGGTCTGCCCCTTAGACTCCTCCAATTGTGATTTTCCTTATAAGGCTTAAAACCCATTTTTTTAAAGAAAATGCCTCATTTTCCAAAGAAACAAAGGCAGAGTCTTTTGGTAATAACTTCATCATCCGGACTCGGATTGGAGTGGCGTTTGTACCGTTGGAATCAGGGCGACGAGAACTTTGATATGATGTCAAGATACTTGCTTTTCTACCACTTTGAATTTTGAGCTTTTCCATGCCATTGTATCTAAAGATCCACCTGGATCAATCCTCCCCATTGAGGAGCTTTTGGACCGCCAAAAGCTTTATTAGCCACTTGGAAAGTGAGGGAATTGTTCCCTCACTCTTTCCTTCTCTAGCCATTTTATTTGTTGGGGTGCATCCCCTTGAAACCAACTCAAAGGTATTCCCATGGACGACTCGGAATAGGGAGTGGTGTGTAGAGCCTGAGTTTTCTATTAGAGGGCTTTGAAACAAAACACATCACACAACGCTTTACATAGCGAGTCAAAATGCTCTTCATATGAGGCCAAAAACAAAATCTTTGTACATGTCATAAAGTCTTTTCAACACCAAAGTGACCAGACACAAGAGAGGTGTGGGCCTCTCAAATTACATGTACTCATTCCCCTATGGGAGTGCATAAGTTGCCAAGGTGATACAACAGTTTCCCCTGCAAGTGATAGTTGTCCACCTGCGAACCATGGGTTAGTTTTGCATAAATCTCCTTAAAGTCATCATCGTTAACATATTGTTCAGCATAACTCTCAAAAGACAATGAAGCATTATGCAAAATAACAGAATCAGAAATAGGAGGGTGAGATAGCATATCAGCCACTTTATTGCTAGTGCCCTTCTTATACTTATTACCAGATGAAACTGTTGAAGAAAACCCATCCACCTGAAATGATGAGATTGCTGCAACTTGGTTTGTGACTGAAGGTACTACAAGGGCTGATGATCTGTATGGATGATCGTCTCCTTGCCGATCAGGTAGTGTTTTCACTTTTTCACACTCTGCACCAAGGCATAAAGCTCCTTGTCATAAGTGGGATAGTTTATCACATCCTGAGAGAACTTCTCAGAATGGTAACATATCAGCTTCTTTTGTTGCATCAATACAGCTCCCATGGCATAACCACTGGTGTCTGTTTCGATTTCGAATGGTTGTTGGAGATCTGGTAAGGCTAAGACTGGTGTGGTGTTGATCTTTTCCTTTAATGTTTCGAAGGCTTCTGTTGTCTTCCTCCCTATTAGAAGACCTATTTCACACTTGTCAATGTGTGCAAAGGTGCTGCAATAATAGAGAAATTGGAAGTAAATCTCCTCCAATACTGGATTGCACCTAAAAAGTTGCGGACCTCGCTTGCACTAGTAGGCTTAGGCTAATTTGCAATTGCTTCAACTTTAGAGGGATCAATTTTTAACTGACCATGACCAACAATATGACCTAGGTAACCCAAAGAGGTTTTCCCAAACTCACACTTTGACAACTTTACATAGAGTTTTTCTTTTTTCAATACATCAAGCACTTTCTTCACATGACACACATGTTCATTCCAACTTTTAATAAAGATAAGTATATCATCTAAATATACAAGAAAAAATTCATCAATGAAAGTCCTAAAGAGATCATTCATGACCCTCATAAAAGTGGCTGGAGCATTACAAACTCCGAATGGCATCACCATCCATTTGAACAGCCCCTGTTTGGTCTTGAAGGAGGTTTTCCACACATCATGCTCTGCAATTCAAACCTGGTGATAACCACTACGCAAATATATGGTCGACATCTTGTGCATGCCAATATTTGGTAAAGGAGTGTCATGTTACAAATGGATCTCATGTTGGATTTCCCTCTTCGGAGGCAATCCCTTCGGTTCCTAAAACATCTCATCATAGTTAGAAATTAATTCACATAATTCATGTTTATGTTCCTGATCACAACCCTGGAAAGTGTCAGCTAATTCTACCTCTTTTTCCCTTACAACGATAAGCATGCAACACTTACTGGAATTTACCAACCTCTTCATTTGTCCTGCACTTACAAGGTTGGCATTGATTTTAGTTTGATGAGCCCTTACTACATATTCTACCCCATCTTTTGTGATTTGGTATTTGTTTTCATGACGGAAGAAGATTGCCTTTATATCATATAGATATGGACTCCCAAACACCATGCCACAGATATCCAATGGTATCACATCAAGTTCTACTTCATCCACTAGCTTAGAAGTAAGCACAAATTTTACTTTACACTGCTTAGTTACATTTAGTTTTGCTTTATCATGTATCCATCCAAGCGGGTAAGGTTTCGGATGTGGTTTTGTTTCTAAGCCGAGTTTCTTTACCAAGGATTCTGCAATTAAGTTTGCTTTGGATCCAGTATCAAATAGAGTTTCCACTTTAGTATGATTTACAACAACTCTGATATGAAACAGTTCAATTCTCTTTCAATCATTAGGAAGGGACTCGTTTACAGAACTAGTGACTTCATGCGATTCAGAATTAACATGAGGTGTAAGAGTACCTTTTGTTCCTATTGTTGAGATCAACGCTTCATCTCCCAAATCAGATCCAAGGTCTTGCTGCGCAGTTGCCACTGTCTTCTACTTGCCTTTTCCTCCATACTTCTTCGGTCTCTTTTCTGGGTGTTGTTTCCAACAGTGATCGTCATCGTGACCTTCCTTTTTGCAGTGATTGCAATACAGCCTTTCTCCTTCTTTGGCTGTTGCCGTTTTCTTCTCCTTTCCTTTCCATTTCACTTTAGATTTTCCATTGGGAGGTTTGAACAGTGGTTTTCTGGAATGATCATATCTTTCATTTTTGCCCCTGTTCTCAATATGAATTGCCTTCACACTGGCGGAGTCAATAGTAGTTGGTTCAAACAACAATAATGAATGCCTAATATAACTATGTAATGATCCAATGTACTTAGTTACTACTTTATGTGTATCAAGTGCAATACCCAAATTAAGTACTTGCTTTCTAAACTCCTCTGTAAAATTCTGAATATCCTGACCTTTGCCTTGCCTTAAATATTGCAAATTCATTAAAGATTTTTGTTTGTATCCCATGGGATAAAATTGTTCCTTCAACGCAAAAATAAAATCAGGCCACGAGGAAAAGAGGTTAATCACATTCTTACTACTTTGCAATTTGCTCTCCCACCAAACAAGAGTGGTGTTGCTCAGTCGTAGAGAGGCCAACTGAATCTTTGCCTCATCCTCCACGATTTACTGAATCCTGCAGTAGATCTCAATCTACCTAATCCAATTATTAAGCTTTTCTGCATTACTTTCACCATTAAACATGGGAAGATCAAATTTGACATCTAATTTAAAGAAAGGTTTCTTAGATGCATCCCTTGAATTTCTATGATTATGGTGGTGAGAGGAAGAAGAATTTTCACTCATGGAAGGAGAAGGAGGGGGTTCTTCTCCACCATTTCCATGCGTTGAACCTTGTTCTTCTGGGTTTCTTTCTTCTGCTTTCTCCAGCCTTGAAAGCAACTGACCGACATTCTCTACCATTGAATAGAAGGTCTTGCGGAAATTGCACTCCTCTTCAATACGAGCCTCTTCATCTGCCATGTTTCTCCTTCGATGTGCACGCCCCACTTCAGGATCGAAAGGCTCTAGTTCCCCTTCGCCTCTTTGGAGCTTGTTTCTTGTTAGCATACAAACATGCAATTCACATCTAAAAAGACCTGCTCTGATACCACTTGATCCAGGGATCTTTTGCTTATAGATGTATCAAAAGAATCACATGTATAAATTGCAGCTTAACATAGAAATTTAATGTGCACGTGAGAGAAGAAGAAGAAACACATAAGGCATGAAATGAAGGCAACAAGACTTGATAATGGAGTTCATCCAACTTGTACTACGTCTCTGGGCCCTGCTCAATCAATGGGGAGGCCTTCATTCATTAAATGGCATGAAAAGAAGAGAATACAATCATCAGTTACATAAAAGGAGGCTTATACCTCCATTCTGGAAAATTGATGAGAAATGGAGAACTCATATGGAGAAACAGATAGTACCACTGCATTCGTGGCGTCGAGAAGGGCAGAAACCATATGAAATTTGTCCAATTCAGACAAAATGAACTTTCGCCCCTCCTGTAAGCTCTGCCTCGAACTGCATGACAAAAATCCTCTCCCTTGTACTTTTCCATGTCCATCGGGATTTATAACACTACTTTGTTACAATTTTTGCTTAAATCGGGGGTCGATTGTTTAGAATAGAAGCCATTTAGATGGAAGGATCGACGGGCGCAACAAAACCCCAAAAATGGCCTTTTTCTGCTCAAAGCGATAATACACAAAAACATTGAAAAACCCGACCGAAAGCCTTTTACCCGGACTTCAAATTATATAAAATCGGGTCTATAAACCCATCGGGTCCGGCCCTTTATCACTGTCAGCATATCGCGTTGTCCATGGCCATTGTAGTGGGGGATCTCCGATTGTCGATCACTGATCACCGATCAGTGTCGGCAGATCGCATCGGCATATCACACTTATAACGGCCTAGGGGTTCTTTCCTTTGGATCCATCGATCGCCGATATGTCATTCCGCCGATCGCCAATATGCCGATCTGTCGATCGTCAATATGCCGATCCGGCGATCGCCGATATGTCAATCCGCCGATCACCGATATGCCGATCCGTTGATCGCCGATATGTCGATATGCCAATCCACCAATTTCCGATATGTCGATCCACCGATTTCCGATATGCCGATCCGCCGATTGTTGATATGTCGATCTGCTGCTCGCTAATATTATGCCTTGCGTATTGGATCGGTGAGGTCGATGTCTTCTACTCCTCTGATCACCGATGCCTGCCTTAAGTCACTGATATCACATGTCGCTAATCAGGGGTTCCTTCTGCCCGGCCTTAGGTCCACCCCTTGGACTCCTCCAATTGCGATTTGCCTTATAAGGCTTAAAACCCATTTTTTAGAGAAAATACCTCATTTTCCAAAGGAACAAAGGCAGAGTCTTTTGGTGATAACTTCATCATCTGGACTCGGATTGGAGTGTCGTTCACACCATTGGAATCAAGGTGACGAGCACTTCGATCTGATGTCAAGATACTTATTTTTCTGCCACTTTGAATTTTGAGCTTTTCCATGCCATTGTATCTGAAGATCCACTTGGATCACTCAGCCAACACATTAGCATCATAACATACCAATATCATCATGATGACCTCATTGCATATAATGACCTCACAATGCATGTCTGACCTACCATACATGCATAACCATAACCATGACAATGCATGCATAACATCATATAGACACCAACATGCATAACAAATGCATATACAACCATACAATCATGACGACACATTCCACAGCAACACCATCAACCTTCACATGGCGACATCACTACAACCATAATCAACACCATGCAAATGCAACTAGCACATGGATTACAATCATAAGAAGGACATATGCAACTGACATGAATGCATGACCAACACGCAGCCCATCCAGTCTGAGGGGTGAACCATGCTCTCATACCACTTTGTAAATCCCTCCTCCCACATCTACCCAAGTAACCAGCCAACTGGGATAAACATATGATGAGAAGTTACTATGATATGATTCGGCCTCTAAAGTCACCTTAAGGAAGTGGAACCGATGGAAACACACCATACAGACCTTCCACAACAACAACAAGACTCTCAAGAATCATATCAACCTGTCAGGTAACCAGCCCTTGAGTCTCACTGAATTTTTATACCAATTAACCCCTGGACGCTCCCATGATATGGGCATGCATGCACTCAGAGGGCTCTGGACACTCCCACGGCATCGTATGCCAGCGTCTAGGGAGTATTTTGCTCAGTGTTGTGCCAATGTCCTTAAGATTTGAGCCACTTTTTCAGGCCAAGAGCCCAGGGTACTGCTTAGAATTGAATGATACCTTCATAACAGAAATATGTCAATGGAACAATGATACAAATGCAGTTACTTGAACAAGGGCTCGACTAGAACCCTACTAGCCATGACAGGCATTTCTTCAAACATATTACAAATATGTAATCTATAGGTTTAAACAACAAATCTCACCATAGGGGTCTCATACTTATCTAATAATCGCTAAGAAGCATTGTTCCTTATATCATTAGTTGCACTATCATCTATTGGGTCTTAGATACATTGTTCATTCATTTACAAATCAAAAGATGAAGAGATCCATACATCATCACTGTTATAATACATGCTTATAACCAGCATAATAACAACAGAAATATCAAGGATACATTAGCCACAAAATTCACATATAAACTAGTATAATACTCATGAATTAACAAGGAGAAATAACCTCATATTAATGATACAAAGGCCAACCCGGTATAGGACTACCACATTCCACTCGATCGTAGACATGGCTAAGCCAAATCTCTCTTCATCCAGTCACCCCATGCCATATTCCAAGCATGAATGTGGGATCTCATAAAACACATCAACCAAAACCGTTCAGGGCTTCCAAAGGCCAAAACACGTCAACCCATGAAACAGTGATTCCACTTCATGGTTGGACATCACAAAACCATCACCAGATTGGTCTATACCCAAGCCTCCTAGGGCTCTAGAGCATTTGTTTCAACCAAGGCTTCCAGGACTAGTAACTTGTTGAGCCGCTAATATGTCATTATTATTATCACTCTTTAACGCCTATTTCATCCATTTCTACCATTCTTTATCACGTCATTTATCATGATTTATCATATAATTCCATTTTATAATTATTTATGCTATTATGGATAAATATTATTTTTTCTCCTTTATTTTTAATAAATTGATTATTATGCATGATTTTACCAATGATAGTTTATTAATAAATTTTTTCACCATTTTAGCCTCCAAGATATTTTCCAGATTGAAGATTTGAACTCCAACTCATCATTAAATATTCCAACTCAGAAATTCGCTGGAATAAGAAGTGACAATTTTTCATTGGACGTTTCGAGAAAATGGAGAAGAATCTGGAAAATCTGAAACATGGGTTTTGTTCATAATGGACCAAATTAGTTTTGTAATGAATAGATTTCCCAAATGTTGGAAATAATACTGAGAGGGGGGGGGTGAATCAGTATTATCAGATCAATAAAACTTTTTCAATACTCAGAAACATATACGCTACTTCAGTTAAGTGAACCAGCGTGTACACGCTACTGTGTCTAAAGCAACCAGCGTATAACCAGAAATCTTATGATTCAGTTAGTTTATCTTCAGTAAATGCATCATGACATTATTAACCATATTAAAGATAAACAGGTGCAGTATAACAGAACAGATCATCACACAAAAGCCACACACATGAACACCATGATATAAGGTGGAAACCCAATGTGGGTGAAAACCACCTGCTGCAAGTCGTCTCTATCTTTCTTTAATAAGAAACTTCAGTTTACAATCTTTTGTACTGGTGCAGCCTTATACCAGTACGCAGGCTACAACCTGCAGAAGGATACAACCTTCTCTCGTTTTCCAAACTCTCCTGGAAGGGAGCTCCAACCCCCTTTGCTCTTGTACTAGAAAAGATACTAGTACGTAGGTGCTGGCCTACAATCTTCTTTCCTTCAGGTACCACTTTTCATCAATTTTCAGACTGGATACTCCTGAAGCACAACATTTCAATCTGAAGACCACGATTCATTCACTTTTCATAGAAAATCATAGAAGCACAAAACAACCAATACTAGCATCATCAAACTTTGAATCACTGAACCACTGAAACCCTGTCAACACCCAGTTACCAGAACACAGAGCAGACTACAGAACCTTGCAATAACAGACAGACCCAAATTCAACCCAAAAATTAAGCTTCAAAAGATATACGCTACTTCAATGAGACAAACCCGCGTATACACGCGCTTTTACCGAAGCCAACCTGCGTACAAATCTAAAAATAATTTCTCATAACTTGCAGCTGTACCAGTCACCAGTCATACTCAGAACATAACATTGCGTCAGTATGCAGATCTAAAAATATGCGTAATCAACCATATACCGATAGTTCATTTCAAACAATTTGATCCCGATCTATCCTTCCATCAACCGATGTGATCTCTCCTTAGCTCAGATCAAGCAATGTATCATCAACCCAGAACCTGCATACTAGATCTCTTTCTTCATTAGATATTCAAGACTTTTTCGATACTATAGCCTAATGATCTTCTTCTCCTTATATAGCATTAGGCCCTCCTCAATACCACGGGCCAAAACCATAGTAATACAATACCATCAACTTCAAAACTCGGGATCAACACGACTGTCGAGATACCTTGGTCCAAAAACATAGGCTCAAGTACCACGGACTAACTACCATGGACCAAAGGGAAGCTTCTCGACATGTACGCTCTTTTCTGTTCATGAAACTGCGTGTATACGTGACTTCGTATATAGCGAGCCTGCGTATCCGCGACTTAGTATATAGCGTACCAGCGTGTATACGCATCTTGGGCTTAATGAACCTGCGTATATGAGATTTCTCTTCATTCTTGTAGTCTGGACTGAGATCTGTCATCAAAGAGAGTTGCCATCAAGGACAACACCTATACCGTATGCCACACCTGTGCCAAAATGCCAACAATCTCCCCCTTTGGACTTGATGGCAACCCCAAGATCCTTAGAATCATTCTCCCCCTTTGTCATCAAGGGCAAAGGGCTGTGCTTCCCCTGAGAACATGCTGATATCTCTGCTCTGATGTGCTGAACATGCTCCCCCTGACTGTAGGCAAGATCTGCAAAAGATGATCTTCAAAAAGAACCAAGACTTATACATCATAAAGGACCTTCCTATCACCAAAAGACTCAATACATACATCCATACTCCCAACCAAGAGGGGATACATCAGAAATTTACGTATAACAACCAAATACATTACATCATTCATCCCAGGCATAGTGGGGAAACCATCATAGGCCGTTACATGACCTTGACATCATAAAAGAGATATCACAAAAGAGATACATGACATAGAGACGAAAAAACTAGACCAAGACTTATGAAAGTCACCAGCAGCATCTGATAATCATCTTTTAGATCAGCAACCAAGATTTCCTTCTGTGCTCCTTCTTCAACAATAGTTGTGAACTAGGACCAAAAGCATCTAAATGCCAACAATGCTTTATTAGACTTTAAGATGCTCCCCCTGAAACTGTGCCTGCTACTCCCCCTGAAACTGTGCTTGAAGGACTCTGTCATACCCATCTCAGACCTTGTCCAACCAGAATCTTCCCTTGCTGTTCAGAACTCCATATACGCGACTTCACCTGCATAAATCAGCGTATGTACGCGGATATCCCTTATACAACGCGCGTACACCAACCTTTCTTTAGAACAGACAAGTTTCAACAGCAGGATGAAGCATCAACTACTCCCAGCTTCTGTCTGAGATATTCAAAAGTCTCCCTGGGCAGTGGTTTTGTGAGAATATCAGCAACTTGTTCTTTAGAAGGAACATACTCCAACTTGACCTTTTGTTCAAGCACTTGTTCCCGGAGGAAGTGATACTTGATTGGTATGTGCTTGGTCTTTGAATGCATGACTGGATTCTTTGAAATGCTGATTGCACTTGTATTATCACATAAGATAGAGACAGGTGGAGTGCAAGTGATTTGAAAATCCTGCAAGGTCTGCATCATCCAAAGAAGTTGTGTGCAACAAGATGCCGCGGCCACATATTCTGCTTCAGCTGTAGATAAAGCAATCGAACTCTGTTTCTTGCTGAACCAAGATACTAATCTGGAACCCATGAAGAATGCACCACCACTTGTGCTTTTCCTGTCATCCACACTTCCGGCCCAATCTGCATCTGTGTAAGCATGAAGAGTGAGATCTGTATCTCTAGGATACCATAGGCCATAGTTTTGAGTCCCTTGAAGATACTTGAAGATTCTTTTGACTGCCTGAAGATGAGTTTCCTTTGGGTTGGCTTGAAATCTTCCAACAATTCCTACTGCATGCATAATGTCTGGTCGGGTACCTGTCAAATAAAGCAAACTCCCTATCATGGATCTATAAGTTGGTTGATGAACTGCTGCTGATTCATCATTTGTACTGAGGCTGCATCCTGTAACCATGGGGGTACATACTGGCTTTGAATCTTCCATGCCATACTTCTTCAAGATCTGCTTGAGGTACTTGGTTTGAGACAAGAAAATACCTCCTTCATTTTGTTGGATTTGCAATCCAAGAAAGTATGTCAATTCTCCAAGTAATGACATTTCAAATTCTTTCTGCATAACCAAGGCAAAGTTTTGACTCATAGCCTCTTCATTGCTGCCAAAGATAATATCATCTACATACACAACAAGTATTAGCAATTTGTTATTTTCAAATTTCATATAGAGATTGCTATCTGCTGATCCTTTTGAAAAGCCTTGTTGGTGAAGATATTTGTCCAACCGATAGTACCAAGCCCTTGGAGCTTGTTTGAGACCATAGAGAGCCTTTTTCAATCTGCATACAAGGTTTGGATCATTCCCAAGAATGAAACCATCTGGCTGCTCAACGTATACTTCTTCTTCTAAGTCTCCATTCAGAAAGGCTGATTTCACGTCCATTTGAAATACCTTGAAGTTTTGAAAACTTGAGAGAGCAAGGAACATTCGGATGGCCTCAAGTCTTGCAACAGGAGCAAAGGTCTCTTCAAAATCTATTCCTTCTTGCTGTGCATACCCTTTACAAACAAGTCTGGCCTTGTTTCTAATTACTTCTCCATTTTCATTCAATTTATTTTTGAAGACCCATTTTGTCCCTATGACATTCTTATCTTTTGGTCTAGGAACCAATTCCCAAGTGTGTTGTTCTTTTCGATCTGCTCAAGTTCTTCATCCATTGCTTTGACCCAACATTCATCTTTGCATGCCTCTTTCACATTTTGTGGTTCAATGGAAGAGAGTAATGCCAAATAGCTTGAAGCTTCTGCAATTGTTCTTCTTGTTTGTACTCCTGCTTCTTTCTGTCCCACAATCTGAGATTCTGGATGATTCTTCTGGACATATCTGGATGGAGTCTTCTCTTCTATTCTTGTCTGCTCCTCTGGTTCTTCTTGAGGTTCTTCTTCATCATTCTGTCTTTGAGGGTAGCCTTCATCTTCTTCGATGTCTTCATGATGAACTTGCCTAGGAATGTATCCCTTCTCATCAACCACAACATCAATGCTGTCAACAATTCTGCCAAGTCTTTTATTGTAGCACTTGTATGCTTTGCTATGTGGAGAATAACCAAGAAGAATGCCTTCGTCTGCTCTTGGTTCAAGTTTGCCAAGTTGCTCATCAGTATTCTTAATATAACATTTGCTCCCAAAGATTTTGAAGTGCTTCACCGAAGGAGTCTTACCACACCAGAGCTCATGAGGAGTTTGAGTGTTGTTTACTCGGACATTTGTTTTGTTGAGAATAATAACCGCAGCATGTGCAGCTTCACCCCAGAAAGTTGCGGGAGTACCTGACTCATCAAGCATAGCACGAGCCATTTGTTGGATTGTTCTGTTCATTCTTTCCACAACTCCATTTTGCTGAGGAGTTCTAGCTGTAGAGAATTCTCTTCTTATCCCATGTTCTTCACAGAAATCGAAAAATTCATTCGAGGTAAACTCCCCTCCTCTGTCAGATCTGAGGCACTTAATTTTGTGTCCTGATTCATTTTCAGCCAAGGCTTTGAAGGATTTGAATTTTTCGAATGCTTCATCTTTGTGCTTCATAAGTCCTAACCAGACAAACCTGGAGAAATCGTCAATGAATAATATCAAATATTCTTCTCCTCGAGGTGTTCTTTTTCTGAATGGACCACATGTATCTGTATGTACTAGCTCAAGAGGCATGCTAGCTGATCCTTTCTTCTCAGGAAAATTAGTTCTGGTTTGCTTTCCAAACTGACATGATTTGCATATGGTGTTGTTTGGAATTTTGATATCTGGAAGATCACGAACTGCCTGATATTTGCATGCTTTCCTTATTTGTGGAAAGCTTAGATGCCCCAACCTCCGATGCCATAGCCAGTGTTCATCATTCTTGCTCAAATAGCATTGTTGTTGTCTTTCTTCAAATATGTATAGATTATTTGGAGTCCTTTTTCCTTTGATCATTGTTTCGCCTGTATCAAGATCACGAACACAACATCCATTTGATCTAAATATTACCTCTGTTCCTTGATCGCACATCTGACTGACACTCAGAAGATTATGCTTCAATCCATCAACATACAAAACATTTCCAGCTTTGACCTTCTCTTTCAATGGAGCAACGCCTTTTCCTTTTATGGCTGCAGAGATATCGTTTCCAAAAGAAACTTTCTTTCCCTTTTCTAATGCGGTATATGATTCAAGTTTTTCTTTGTCCCCTGTCATATGCTTCGAACATCCGCTGTCAATGTACCATAGACTTTCTTGACCTTCTGCATAAAAGGCTATCCCACATCTTTCTGGTTGCAGTTCCTTTATTCTCCATGTTCTGACATTTGAGGTTTGTTCCTTCTGAGTTGTCTTCCAGAACCTGCTCCTGCATTCAAAGTCTTCATGACCAAAGTTATTACAAATAGAGCATTCAACTTCATTTTCAAGAACCAAAAAGTTGTTATAAGTCCTTTTCATGGTTCCAGTCATACTTCTTTGCTTTTGAGCTTCTCTAGTCATGATTGTCTTGTAGGCAACACATTGAGCTGCTTTGTGACCGAAGTTATGGCAAGAAAAACATTGGCCATTAAAGAAATTTCTCCGATAATCAGATCTATCATCCAACCGATTGTAGCTTCTATTGACATCCATTCTTGGGGCAAATTGGGAAGATTTTACCTGTGGCTGATTGTAGCTTATGTTTTTCCTTAAGGTCGCTTGTCCCCGAATTTCTTGATAGTCTTTATTTGTTCTTGAGGTAAACTATCCCTGATTCACCTGATGACTTTTATTTGGTCTTTGCTCGCTCCTCCTTGCTGCATCAAGATAACTTTTAGAGGTAGAAGCTTGAGATGTTTCTCCATTATATCCCAGACCTGTCTTGATCAGAGGAGAACGCTGCACATTGATAATCTCATCCAAGGTTTCAGATCCTTTAACAAATTTAAGATTAATTGCTTTTGTTTTCTCAATCTCCTTTTTAAGACAAACAATCTCACATTCCAATTTTTCAAGGTGTTTTTCCTTTTCTGCCAGTTGACATTGTAGAGAATCAATAATAGCACTTTTCTCTTCTAAGCAAACTTTGAGATTATTCATTTCTTCACAAAAGCCTTCTACATCTATAGTATCCATGTAGTCATCATCTTCAAAAGCCATTAAAAGTTTATATCTATAACCCTGTTCATCTTCGTCACTATTTGAAAGACCATCACTATCTTCATGAGTGTAATAGCTTTTCTTCTTTTCATTCTGTTTCTTGTTCCATTTAACAGGTTCCTTTCCCTTGTCATTCTTATCTTTGTGAGGACATTTGGCAGCATAATGACCTACTCTTCCACAAGCAAAGCATTTAAAAGGTAACTTACCTCTGAACCTTCCAGAACCCCTTTGAAGATTTCTGACAAAATTTGATTCTTCTTCTTCATCTTCTGGCACGTGACTTGCTTCAGAATAATCTTCTTTGCCTGAAGCCTTGAAAGCAGCTTCTCTTCTGTCTGATGGACCTCCTTTTCTCATTTCATAAGCAGTTAGAATTCCGTGAAGCTGAGACATAGTAAGAATTCGTAGATTTTCTTTTTCTTCTATTGCAGACACTTTAGATTCAAATTTGGGGGACAATGATCTTAGAACCTTTTCAACCACAATAGCCTCTTTTATTTCTTCACCCAAGTTTTTCATGCAATTAACAATCTCATCTACCCTAAGGAAATAGTTAGCCACACTTTCATCATTATACATTCTGAGAGTCTCATACTTAATCCTGAGAGTTTGAATTTTAGCACGCTTTACCTGTTCGTCTCCTTCATAGCTCGTGACAATTTTGTCCCATATTTCTTTTGCGGATTTATAGTGCATTACCTTCATGAATTCCGATTGGGATATACATCCTAATATGGTACTGACTGCTTTCGCATTTGTTTCATACTTATTTTTCTCGGCTGCATCTGTAGGAGTAGCTGAAGGAAAAGTGTAGCCTGTCTCTACGATGTCCCAAACTTCTGTACCAAGAGATTGAAGATAGGCAGTAACTCTTACCTTCCAATAATTGAAGTTTGTCCCATCAAAAATCGGTGGCCTGATTGATGCTTCTCTCTCGTAGTTGCTCATGATGAACGATCTACCTTCAAGCGATCAAGCTTCTCTGAAGGACCTGCTCTGATACCAATTGTTGGAAATAATACTGAGAGGGGGGGGGGGTGAATCAGTATTATCAGATCAATAAAACTTTTTCAATACTCAGAAACATATACGCTACTTCAGTTAAGTGAACCAGCGTGTACACGTTACTGTGTCTAAAGCAACCAGCGTATAACCAGAAATCTTATGATTCAGTTAGTTTATCTTCAGTAAATGCATCATGAAATTATTAACCATATTAAAGATAAACATGTGCAGTATAACAGAACAGATCATCACACAAAAGCCACACACATGAACACCATGATATAAGGTGGAAACCCAATGTGGGTGAAAACCACCTGCTGCAAGTCGTCTCTATCTTTCTTTAATAAGAAACTTTAGTTTACAATCTTTTGTACTGGTGCAGCCTTATACCAGTACGCAGGCTACAACCTTCTCTCGTTTTCCAAACTCTCCTGGAAGGGAGCTCCAACCCCCTTTGCTCTTGTACTAGAAAAGATACTAGTACGTAGGTGCTGGCCTACAATCTTCTTTCCTTCAGGTACCACTTTTCAGACTGGATACTCCTGAAGCACAACATTTCAATCTGAAGACCACGATTCATTCACTTTTCATAGCAAATCATAGAAGCACAAAACAACCAATACTAGCATCATCAAACTTTGAATCACTGAACCACTGAAACCCTGTCAACACCTAGTTACCAGAACACAGAGCAGACTACAGAACCCTGCAATAACAGACAGACCCAACTGCAACCCAAAAATTAAGCTTCAAAAGATATACGCTACTTCAATGAGACAAACCCGCGTATACACGCGCTTTTACCGAAGCCAACCTGCGTACAGATCTAAAAATAATTTCTCATAACTTGCAGCTGTACCAGTCATCAGTCATACTCAGAACATAACATTGCGTCAGTATGCAGATCTAAAAATATGCGTAATCAACCATATACCGATAGTTCGTTTCAAACAATTTGATCCTGATCTATCCTTCCATCAACCGATGTGATCTCTCCTTAGCTCAGATCAAGCAATGTATCATCAACCTAGAACCTGCATACTAGATCTCTTTCTTCATTAGATATTTAAGACTTTTTCGATACTATAGCCTAATGATCTTCTTCTCCTTATATAGCATTAGGCCCTCCTCAATACCACGGGCCAAAACCATAGTAATACAATACCATCAACTTCAAAACTCGGGATCAACACGACTGTCGAGATACCTTGGTCCAAAAACATAGGCTCAAGTACCAAGGACTAACTACCACGGACCAAAGGGAAGCTTCTCGACATGTACGCTCTTTTCTGTTCATGAAACTGCGTGTATACGCGACTTCGTATATAGCGAGCCTGCGTATCCGTGACTTAGTATATAGCGTACCAGCGTGTATACGCATCTTGGGCTTAATGAACCTGCGTATATGAGATTTCTCTTCATTCTTGTAGTCTGGACTGAGATCTGTCATCAAAGAGAGTTGCCATCAAGGAAAACACCTGTACCGTAGTGCCACACCTGTGCCAAAATGCCAACACCAAATTCAGTTCGTACTAAGAGAAACGGAAGGTTCTCTTAAGACGTTTTTCTCAGATTCACTATTGTGGCCAGTTTCCAAATTATCTCAGCTGCAACACAAAATTCGACCTGTTTCTGTTGAATGTTGATGGAAAGATATTTCAAATATGATATTCTTGATTAATTTGTTGTGAACAATCCAATTTTGTAATGGGAATCATATTGTAATCATCTCTGTTGTAACTGCTCTATGCTCTCTGTGTATTTAAATGAAAACTGAGATCAAAGTAGGAGAGATGGGAATTATGGGGAATTAGATAGATCATTATATTAGAGATAGGTAGGATAGGATAGGAGGAATGGGAGAATTACTATTGAAATTGTAACTTTGATCATCGACTCTCGTTGTTGAAGCAGAGCACAAACTTGCTGTAACGATTATGCAATGATTAATATAAAAATAGTTGTTGTTTCTTCGCATCTCCTGAAGTAATCCGGCAGTATTCATCGGCGGCTAAGGGCCCGGCTCCTGGTGGATCTACTTGTTGCTCCTGTACCAGCCTAATTCCTCATTTCTGCAAGTGTGGTTTGTTTAAATGATTACCTTCTACAATTGAATTGTGTTGCTGTTCATTTCCATCATAACAAGATCATTGCTTTCTGCAAGTATATTGTAGTGTTGTTCATTCTAATTACAGAGCTTTGATGTTCATTTCAGTAACTTAGTTTTGTTGTTCATTGTATTCACATAAGCTTTGTTGTTCATTTCTATTATATAGCTTCGATGCTCATTTAATTTTTGCAATCATCTAGTTTTACCTTTTAGAATTCTTACAGTTAACAAAATTATCTTATCTACATAATCTGCAATGGTATTGTTGATTTACTTCATTTTCATTTCCAATTTGGTTATTTAGTGTGTTGTGTGTGAGGTCAACAACTGTAAAGAACATTGGCTATTGCTGTCAAGCTCTCAGATTGGGGATCTTATTTATGCTTGATTTAGTTTACATCAGTTAAACAAGGAATGAGTTGTTACTACTGTATCCTTGACTGATAGTTGCTGTTACTTTTTCAAATAAATAATTTAGTTTCACAGCATTGAGTTTCCTTTAATTTCAAGTGAGTTTTATTTTTATTTAAAGCATCTGTTTACTCTTGTATTTGAAAGCACTGTATTGCAATTTAGAAACATTACTCTTGAGTATATAGCCGCCACCAACTATGTACACTCTTGAAATAGAAAATCTTGCCCAGATTGATAATTAATGTGGGATAAATAGGAGTTAAAAAGACACCTTTTAGCACCCAAAATTTGAATTACTCAATTTGGATTTGAAACGAAAAAGTTATAACCAAAACATTAATAGGGTGTCTAATAGACAGCTTAGGAACAGAGTTGGGACAGTCAGTTTTTGGAGGCCTAAATGACTATATTTTTAAAACCTGTTTCTATCCTAAGTATCCATTGATTTCTACTTTCCAACCCAATTTGAATCACTCAATTTGGATTTGAAACGAAAAAGTTAGAACCAAAACATTGACAAGGTGTCTAGCAGGCAGCTCAAGAACAGAGTTGGGACAGTCCATTTTTGAAGGCCTAAATGACCATATTTTGAAAACCTGTTTCTATGGTATATTCCCCTATGAATCTAGTTTACAAGGCAATTTGAATCACTCATTTTCGATATCGTATGAGGAATTTATGACAAAAATACTGACTGTCTATCGTAAATCAGCACTCTTAAAACTTTATTTTTCCGATTGTTCCTTAGAGTATTTGACCTATCAATTATTATTTTCTTCAAAACCTGTTTCTATTGGAGATAAATAAATGAATCTAATTTCATTTCCAATTTGAATCATTCGAATCTGACATCAAACGAAAAATCTATGCTTAAAATATCCACTGTTGTTCTAAGTGGGGTAATCAAAAATGACTCTGTTATGCAGGTTGTTCTAAGTAAAATTGACATATCATATCATTGAATTTTTAAAAATTGTTTCTATTGGAGATATACTTTTGAATTAGCTCTCATCTGGCTTTGGAATCACTCAATTTGGAGTTGTGATTAAAACACTGCAAGTTAGCATGATTGGCCACTGCTCTCCCGCAAGTGACAAATAAATTTGACTTTGTTATTTTCTCCATGGATTTGTTATACAGAGTAACTACTTGTTATTTTTTTGGCATAATTATTGGATTAGCGGATCCCGATCACCTCTCTTTCTCCATGATTTTATGTTTTATTGCAAGTAGACACTCATTTTTTGCATGCCCTAGAAAAATAAAGAAGGTCAATGTATGGACGAGCGATTCTTCAAAGAAATTTTAATGAAACAAGGGAATTTCATCAAATTCATTACCCAATGGATTCATAACAAAAGAATTGATTTCTATTTGAAGATTCATGTCATGTCTCTGCTGCCAAAACATTTTTCAAAGAAATCATTCTTTTCCTTGCCTTAGGAAATAACATCATAGTTGTTGTAACTTAATTTATTCACATACTGTTTGTAAATAAAGTGTTTGTGTTTTTGCTGTTCCATTTAAGGAACAATTGTTGTTCCTCTTAAGGAACTGCAGCCGTTCCATTTAAGGAACAGCAGTTGCGCGTGTTTTTATTTTTGTTGTTCCTCTTAAGGAACAGTAGTTTTGCGTGTTTATATTTTTGTGGTTCCTCTTAAGGAACAACTGTTGTTCCTCTTAAGGAACAGCAGCCGTCCCTCTTAAGGAACAGCAGTTTTGTGTATGTTGTATTTTTTCTGTTCCTCTTAAGGAACAGTTGTTGTTCCTCTTAAGGAATAGCAGCCGTTCCATTTAAGTAATAGCAGTTTCACATGTTTGTGTTTTTATTGTTCCATTTAAGGAACAGTTGTTGTTCCTCTTAAGGAACAGTTGTTGTTCCTCTTAAGGAACAGTAGCCGTTCCATTTAAGGAACATCAGTTTCATGTGTTTGTGTTTTTTCTATTCCATTTAAGGAACAATTGTTGTTCCTCTTAAGGAACAACAGTCGTTCCTTTTAAGGAACGGCACTTTTTGGGCAAACTGGTCAAAAGCACAGCGCTGCTTTCCACCTACTCTTGGAGGTCTTTCCCTTAGCAAAATTAAGCATGCAATAGCTTTTTGAAAAGCTTATCGAGTCTAGTTTCTATAACATCTTGAATGTTTCAATTTGGAGTTCATTTTCCCTATCAAATTTCCAATCTCCCAAGACTAGTCAAAATGTGCAGATTGAGGTTGCCAAAATGCATAGTGGTGTTGCAATCAACTTTTGAATGCCTTCCTCAACTCCAAATTTAGCACATGATAGCTCATTTGAAAGTTATTTGTGTCTACTTATCATTTGACTCATCAAGAAAGTCATTTGTTCATTTCATATAGGAGAAAAAATGATTTTACCAAGGTCACTCCAGAGGTGCACTAACCCTCCTGAGGCAAATGATGTTTTCGATATTTCTCCCAAACCATGAAACCTATGTAAAAAATAAAAGAGGTTTTTCTTATTAAGTCAATGATGGACAAAAATTTCTCTCACTTTTCTCAAATTCATCTTTTCTTGCCTAGAAACATAGTTTGAAGAAAAATTGTTCCTTATGTGTAGTGAATGGCTTGTTCCTTGGAATGACTTCTCGACAAATGATGGAGACCTGATGTTTGATGATATGAAATGGCCTCATACCTTCTGATATCCATCATACCTCCTCTGCTCAGATATCTCTAAACAACACTTTTGCGTGTATTTTCCTTTGTTGTTCCCTACAAGGAACAACACTTTTTTGAGTGTTTTTGTTGTTCCTTCAAAGGAACAACACTTTGGGAGTATTTTCAAGAACAACTCTTCTTTCCTTTTATGGGATTATTCCTAGTTCATCTCAACCACATTTTACTAATTCCCTTTCATGGCATGAAGTACACTACTTTTATGAGGACAAGAATTATGGATTCTATTGAAACGAGTTAATATCATTCACGTTATGATCTTTAACAGAACAGCTCCTTAATGATAGAATCTTTCCAAAAGGGACACAATTACTTATATACTACTTTATTGCATTGTTTTCTGTTGTACATGATATTGATTGATCATCTTAATACCATGTTGGTTCTATCCTCTTGGTTATAATCTTCTCTGTCTGTAATAAATGAGATTATGGGTATATTTTTTTTTTATTGACATGTTCAACTTCTTCCACCATCCCTACTCTTAAGGAGTACTGAGCCTCCCTCTATTTATCATAAAAATGTGTAATAACAACAAAATTTTGCCTACAGATAGAGGATAGGGGGTCTCATTAAGAGCCAGCCTACCATGTTCATAAGGATGTAGCGAAGTGACATTCCCACTATGGCCACCACACCAGGGTTATGATCCATTGGATAGCCAAAATATCCTTGGAACAGGAGGTCTCATCACGAGCCGGCCTGATCACTTTTGCTACATCCCAGTGAATGGCAATGTGGTTATCTGGTTACCACGCCAGCACACTGATCTCTTTTGTAGAACAACACTGGAACTCTCCATTTATAAATTGAGGATCCTGGCTCATATGGGTTAAAAAGCAACCCTGCCGAGGCTATGGACGCCTGTTGGCAGCAGAGGCTCTACTTATGGTATTGAAGTTATATCTTATTGTCAAATATTACTATAATACCCTTTTCTTATTCTTTCTTTTTATCAAAGAAGTTATTTCCTTAGATTTTTCCCGTTTTGAACCTTTAAGCATGAGAAATTATTTTCCGATCAATCGCATCATTTTTAGCTAGAATACCATCAGCAAAGCATCTTTTTGGCATATTGATGTCCTTTTTCTTTTTCGCATAACTTATCATCAATCCAACGCATCCTATCTCTTATTCATAACTATGTTTACACACTCTGCTCTCATTATAACCATACCTCTTTTCGTAATATCATTGATATGTGTCTTCTGCTTCATTTACTGTTGTATTGTTCATTCCCTTACCTTGTCATCAGCACAAAACCTTTCATATGCTTTATGGTCATGGAATCCCTTTTCCAATTAAAAGGGGGAATGTATGCATTATGGGATCGCATGTGATATAATTACAACACTCTGCCACAACTTGTTGATTTGACAAAATATTAGTATTGCATATAAACAAAGGTTTTCCTAAATGAAATTTTTGCATGCATCTTATCTGTTGCTATTCAAAACTAACACTGTGGATTCAAGAACATTGTATGCAAAATAGTGATTTGTTTATAGGAGAACAACAAGTATGGGCAGAATTTTATTCAAAGCACGACCATAGTATTGCAACTAACAGAAGAGGCTCGAGCAACTAGCGAACGCACATAATTATTCAAACATGATGTGCTTGCCTGGATTCCACCTTTTGCATCACTTTCAGCACCAACTCTACTTACATCAACTTCAACAAATTCCAGTCCATACATGTCATTCTACATTTTTTTCAAAGGTAAAACTTGAGGTAAAATAGCATAATTTTCTGATTTATTACGAATTTAGGAGAATTTCATGAAAATCCATTGAGCATTATTTATCATCATTCATTCCACATCTTTACCACTTCCCATTTTTTAGAGACATCTCATCTTTCAGTTTGGGGGAGTGTTGCTTTCATTCATTTCTTTCTTATGACCATGTCATTAATATTCTTTATCATCCATTAATATTCTTATTCATTCTCAACACCTCCCTTATTCCATGTTGTTTTACACCAAGCATAAATTTCAACAATTTGTGCCAACCGCCTCTATTTGTTTTCTAGCATTGCTTGAGGGCATGCTAATTCTTCAGTTTGGGGGAAGAATTGCTGCACATGATGAATGTTTTCTACTTTCTTTCTCATTTAAGGCATACAATTTCATTTTTATACAGTGCAGAAATTGATTGGCATATATCTTTAAAACTATGAACTGAATTCTTGCGATTTTTGGATAACAAAGACGTATCATTAAATAAACAAACCCAGATAATTTCAAGTTAAATCAGTTCATAAAATTTCTGAAATCATGCACTATCACCTACAACCATTTTGTTTATATCTCACGATTCGTGCATCAAAACAATCTGATTTTTGGATCATAGAAGCATTAATATATTATAAATCTACTTGCAAAATTTCAGCAAAATCTGGTTTGTAGTTTTTGAGAAAATGGTTAATGAAGTTTGTTGTTACTTATATCATATTTTGTTGCAACTTCATATACACATAAGTTGAACGTCAATGTAAAAATTGTTACACCTTCATCAAGATTACTAAAACTGAATATTCATTATTTGAGGAAGAATTCATTTGTTCCATCCATTTCATGAGTTGGGATGACAAATTTTTTATTGCTTGGTTAACACAGAGTTTTTGGGTTGCATGAGGACATGCAATATATTCAGTTTTGGGTTGCATGAGGACATGCAATATATTTAGTTTTGGGGTATGTTGAGCCGCTAATATGTCATTATTATTATCACTCTTTAATGCCTATTTCATCCATTTCTACCATTCTTTATCACGTCATTTATCATGATTTATCATATAATTCCATTTTATAATTATTTATGCTCTTATGGATAAATATTATTTTTCTCCTTTATTTTTAATAAATTGATTATTATGCATGATTTTACCAATGATAGTTTATTAATAAAAAATTTTACCATTTTAGCCTCCAAGATATTTTCCAGATTGAAGATTTGATCTCCAACTCATCATTAAATATTCCAACTCAGAAATTCGCTAGAATAAGAAGTGACAATTTTTCATTGGACGTTTCAGGCAAATGGAGAAGAATCTGGAAAATCCGAAACATGGATTTTGTTCATAATGGACCAAATTAGTTTTGAAATGAACAGATTTCCCAAATTTAGTGCGTACTAAGAGAAACGAAAGGTTCTCTGAAGACATTTTTTTCAGATTCGTTGTTGCGACCGATTTCCAAATTATCTCAGTTGTAACACCAAATTTGACCTATTCCTGTTGAATTTTGATGGAAAGATATTTCAGATATGATCTTGTTGATCAATTTGTTGTGAACAATCCAATTTTGTAATGGGAATCACATTGTAATCATCTCTGTTGCAACTGCTCTCTACTCTCTGTGTATTTAAATGAAACAAAGATCAAAGCAAGAGAGATGGGAATTATGGGGAATTAGATGGATTATTAGATTAGAGATAGATAGGGTAAGATAGGAGGAATGGGAGAATTACTATTGAAATTGTAACTTTGATCATCGACTCTCATTGTTGAAGCAGAGCACGAACTTGTTGTAATATGCAATTATTAACATATAAAAACAGTTGTTGTTTCTTCGCATTTCCTGAGTAATCCGGTGGTATTCACCCGCGGCTAAGGGCCCGGCGCCTGGAAGATCTACTTGCTACTCCTGTACCAGCCTAATTTCTCATTTCTGCAAGTGTGGTTTTTTTAAATGATTACCTTCTACAATTGAATTATGTTGTTGTTCATTTCCATCATAACAAGATCATTACTTTCTGCAAGTATATTGTTGCGTTGTTCATTCTAATTACAAAGATTCCTTGTTCATTTCAGTAACTTAGTTTTGTTGTTCATTGCAATCACATAAGTTTTGTTGTTCATTTCTATTATATAGCTTTGATGCTCAGTTACTTTCTACAATCATCTAGTTTTGCCTTTTAACATTCTTACAGTTAACATAATTATCTTATTTACATAATATGCAGTGGTATTGTTGATTTTCTTCATTTTCATTTCCAATTTGGTTATCTAGTGTGTTGTGTGTGAGGTCAACAACTGTAAAGAACATTGGCTATTGTTGTCAAGCTCTCAGATTGGGGATCTTATTTATGCTTGATTTATTTTACATTAGTTAAACAAGGAATGAGTTATTGCTATTGTATCCTTGACTGATAATTGTTGTTACTTTGTCAAATAAATAATTTAGTTTCACAGCATTGAGTTTCCTTTAATTGCAAGTGAGTTTTATTTAAAGCATCAGTTTACTCTTGTATTTGAAAGAATTGTACTACAATTTAGAAACATTACTCTTGAGTAAATAGCTGCCACAAACTGTGTACACTCTTGAAATAGAAAATCTTTCCCGAATTGATAATTAATGTGGGATAAATAGGAGTTAAAAAGACACCTTTTAGCACCCAACAAAACTCAATCCACAGTTGTTTCCAGGCTCCAGAGAATTTTTCCAACCAAGGCTCCAGGACTAGTAACTTAACCCACCAAGGGCTCTAGAATGCTTTTCCAACCAAGGCTCCAGGACTAGTAACTTAACCCAAGTTGTTATAGTGCTTCGAAGCGTTTGTCCAACCAAGGCTCCAGGAACTAGTAACTTAACCCAAGTTAAAGGAAACATGAGAACCAACCAAAAAATAATGGAATGAACCCACAACACCATGGCTATCCATGAAATGTCAAGGATAGGAAAATCCACTGTCAATCCAGGCAAACCTCCATGCTAGTGACATACCATGACCAATAAACCACATGCATGCCAAAACTAGTGAGGAAAACATACATGCAACTCGGTACCTATAAGCAGAACCCGTTGTAGTTGTTGATCTTGATGTCCTCTTACACTTTCCTACTCTTCATTTACCTTATTGCTCTAAAACTCCAAGTATGCAACACTCCTCCAAGAATGCTCCAAGAAACTCTAAGTGTCCAAGAGTATGAGAGGGAGAGAGAATAAAGAAAGAGCTCCAAAAATTAACTGACAAAAGTATACACTGACCAAGCCTGCCCATTGAGCCTCAAAACCCTTTTTAACAATGAGGCCTCTATTTTATTCATTTTCCATTATTTTCCTTCATTTTCTTCCTCACATGCAATTTGTGACCTTTCACCTTCCTTTTCTCATAATTTCCTTTATTTTCATAAAAAAAATGCCAATAAATGTCATTTTTCCTTTCCAAATCCTTAGCCATTGCATTTGCCAATTTCCTTTAGCCATAATAACCGAAATAAACACCCACTAGCATTTTTTCCCAACATTCAGCTTGGAATACATGTCCCATGACCGTGGTCTAATATATTTTTACATGGATTTTTAACCAAGGTTGTTACAATTGTGCAGTTACAGTGTGCAAATTTTTCTCCCTAACTTGCCCAACTAGGAAAATTCCTTCATTTGGTGGGGCTCCTGCTGTGAATTATGTGGTTCTAGTGAGTAGTACGTCACCTAAGTCATTGAAACCCTCAAATGCATAGTTCACTGAGCATGTCCCTCAATCATTACGCATTCCGCAGTTATAGTGGCCAATCTTACCACTCCTGCTTACTGAAACCCCTCATTGCACAATCCCTTGCATTTTCTTGCCTCCTACTTTGCATTGTGTAGTTTCAGTGGACAGTGAGGTCATCCCTCAGCCCTTGTGATGCCCAACTATGCAATTATCAACCTCTTGCTCTCGAAAACCCTTGTATGTTGCCTCATCACAATCAATGTCTTCCATGAGCAAGAAAAAGTAGAATCGGTGGTTTCTACACTGATGTTGACTTGTCATGAGTGAAATTTATCTATAGGTGTTATCATTTCAACATGACAAGGTGATCCTCAAGGAAGATCATCAAGGAGAGGCTACAAGAGAGCACTTACGAATAATAAGCAAAAGAGGAACCACCATGAAGGGCATGAAAGAATTCTGGACCAAGACATAGAGGTGGCAACTCATGCTGACTTAGAAGGTATCAACACTCATCTAGACCCTTTGGAGAGTGAATATGATGAACAAATAATGATCAATCATGAAGAATTTAAAGTCATAGCAGTAAGGAGAAGAGCTTGGAATTAATGACATGAAGTCTTATGTCACTGAAGCCAAGTCATGGCTTCTAAAAGTGTCATTACAAAAGTCATATGTGTCAATGTGTTTTGCCACATCACTTGTGGAATGTAATTATTGTATTTTCAAAAAATGAGAAAATTTAAAATGAGTGGAAGACCAAGGGTCCCACATGGAATGTGAAAAGTCACTAGTAATTTTTAAAGTCATGTAAAAGCTCAAAGGTCATGTAAGAAATTGAAAATTCATTATAGAAGCTCAAGATTCACATGGGAGGTGGAAAGTCACATCATTTGTCATAAATACACCCTCATAGCTCAAGAAAATGGACTTTGTAATTTTCAGCTTAGCTTCTCTAGTTTGGCATAGGAGAGAATATATTTCTTTGAAGGAGCAAGTGGTGACTTAATGTTCCACTAATAGGGCTAGTGTGGCAGCATTTTAATTGTATATCTTGGGACTTTCACTTAATATATGAAGCTCTCAGAGCTGGCGCACTTTCATGCATATGTCATGAATGATTGTGAGACTATTATTTCATTGTTTGCATTATATGTTTATGTTAACACATGCTAATGAAAATGAACTATTTCATTAGATTTGGTATGCCTCTTATTGATGTGCGTTGTTACTTAGTTTTATGATCGTTATTATCTTGTGAACTACTTTGCAGGTTAACCAACAATCCCCTTCATGCTCTCGTGTGTCTATTTTAGGATAGGACTATTACTTTTCTTCTAGAGGCTCACCCTCTCTTTTCCCCGTCGCGAAAGTACCTTATATGCATTGTAGTTGTATGTCTCACAGTGTCAACTTACTTGCTTGTTGCAAATATTGTTTACATAATATCTTATGTTAATAATTGCAACCAAGGAAAATTCCTAAGTGTAATGGAAACCAACCTTATTTCTCGGTTTGGGCTCCTACTCCAAAAAGTGTGAGGTCTATTTGGGACTTCACTCCAGTGAGACCCCCTTCGTTGACAGATTTCCAACACCGTCAACAATTGCATAAATATATCAAGTCATACAACTAGAAATTAATTACATAAGTAAATACTATGGGAATACATATATAAGGAGTTAAATTACACACACAAAAAAAGAAAAACACTAAAAAACTACCTAAATTACACAACAGTGTTCTATTGGAGTGGGCCCTGACTCCATAGAACAAAGTGTTGATATATATCAACGTTTGTTACATTAACAACATTGAGTAATTAAATTAACTAAGCTAATTAAAAGAAATTATTATTTCATAAATATGCAAAAAGAAATAAATTAAATTAATTAATCAAATCATAAACTATGGAAATTATAAACTACAATTAAAATAAAATCTTAATAATTAAATTATTTCATTTGATTTAGAAGTTGCTCTAATAGTCCTCTCTCGTGAAATAAAATAGGAACTCCTTTTATACATAGCATTTGTTTAAAAATAAAATAACAACCAATAAATGAGATTCTCAAGTTTCTCATATGGTTTGTTAATAATTAGTAAACAATAAATATGTTTCCACAAGTCTCTCATGTGGTTTTCTAATAATTAGCAAACAATAAACGATTTAAATAATTCCAAAATAATTATGAACAACTCAATTAATCATGTATAATATTAATCCAAATTGAAACACTAGAATAACAACTATTTAACAACATCAACTCATGTTTCTAGTGAGCTCAAGGTTTCGTTGTCTCATGGTTTTAGTGTCAACTCGCAATTTCAAGGGTTGTAGCACAAGAGTTCCAGCACCATAATTGCAACAGTGAGTTGCAACATAACTCTTGAGTTGTAGCAATGGCTTGAATTGGATTGTAGTAATGACGTGAACTAGAGTTTCAGTAACAACGTGAACTGGATTTGCAATAATGACATGAACTAGAGTTGCAGCAACGAGAGTTACCACAACAACGTGAACTAGAGTTGCAACAATGACATGAACTGGAGTTTCAGGAGCGGGAGTTACAACAATAGCATGAATTGGAGTTGTAGCAGCGAGAGTTGCAGCAACAACGTGAAATGGAGTTGCAAAATAACATGAACTAGTGTTGCAACAATGGGAGTTCCAACAACGGTATGAACTGAGTTGCAGCAATGACATGGATTAAGTTGCAGCAACAAGAGTTGTAGTGATTGTGACCAAAAAATTCCCTATGGCAACATCTCAACTTGCACAAGAACATGTTTGGAACATTGTCTTTGCAAATTGACTCAAATATAAATGCAAATATTATCTTTTTTCTAATGTTTAAACATATATTTGTGTAAACTACTAAGGAAATGCAATGGAAAGTTCTTTATGTCTAAATCCGCGTTAGAATGGACTAATATGGGATCATAGGCAAGTGAAAAGGAATTATTAATAAGGAAAAGAATGTGTAAAAAAATGTCAATTCTATCGCCCATCAGTACTCTTGAATTTATAGGTGAAATTTTTTATGTATCATTTTTCAAATTGATCAATTTCATGCTTTACCCGATAGGATATAGGCACTCTTGTAGATTTAGGTGAAGGTTGATATATATCATTCTTCCAATTGATATACTTATCATTGTCACATGGAGGGACCCCTAGTAGAGGCATTAGTAGTGGTGGTGATTTTATTGTTCTTTTTAACAAGACAGTGAAGAGTACAAATCTCCTAGTCTAAGTGAGTATCTCTCTACACTTCTTAGTAATGATAAGAGAGTTTGTGAGAGTTGGAGCTACTTCTAGTATCCCATGGTCATAGTGATGCTATAATGCATGAAGGTGCCACTGGTAAATAACATGGATATTTCATCCTTGTCTTAGTGAACCAATGGTGTTGTTGAGGTGTTATATTTCTTGTACAAAACACTCAATCAACTAGAGTGCAGGTTTCCCACTAGCTAGTCAAGGTGGATCAACTAGTAACTTATTGGTCAAGGTAGATTGACTAGGAGAAGGATCAACAAGATGGTCAATATTGAAGTTAGGCCGTGGATTGTAGTTGAAGGTTGTTAGAAGAACCGACATAAGTTAATAACGGATGGAACAATTGAAAAAAATCACAATCATGGATCCACATGGTCGAAAAATGGTCAAGAGGGGTTGAATACACTTGAACTATGTCAAAAATGGTTAGGAATATTAGCCAATGAGATTCATCCTTTTGTAACTAATTCAAGTGTTGTGAATTATGGTTTCTTATTTAAGAACATGTCTATAAATAGCGCATGATGTAATATTTGTAAAAAGATGATGAAATGAATTTATCAATTGACATCATGTGACATAATGAGCACATCGGTCTTAGGTATGGACAAAGGTTGATGTTTATTTTAACTTGGCTAAATATTTTATAAATAATATAAAGAGAAATGAAGCTTAAAGGTTGGCTATTTTCCCTAGTTAAGGGCTTCTAGGGTAAAAATCTCTATGTATTATGCATATCCTTATGTGTTTTTCATTGTATCATTTATGGTATATTTCTCTCCTACAAAGTTTTAGGTAATTATGTCTGTTAGAGCTTGGTTTAGAGTTTGGTCAGCTGAAACAAGCGGTATTAGAGCCACAACATCTGGTAACAAAGCAGTTTTTGCTTCAAGGCATGCCTCTGTTGCTAATATTTTGGTGATATTTGGAGTATATATGGAATAAATATGGTTCTAGTGGGAACCTTGAAACAATGTTTCTTGTAAAGAATAATGTCTAACAATATGAGAATTGAGATTGAGAAGTTTAATGACCAGAATTTGAGCTATGGAAGCTTCAAATGGAAGATCTCCTTGTAGATCAAGAACAGTGGATCATTGTGCATTCTAGAACACCTTTGACTAGAATGTTAATGTGGGATTGGGAGAAATTTGAGAAAAAAAAATAGGGAGCATGGTTTGACTTTTTCTTGCAAATTTAGTATTTCTAATTATCTAAGGGGAACTTGTACTAGCAAAATCCCTAGTAAATAGGCCATTTTTCAAAAGAAGTTGTATCCTCTAAGCATGAAGGAGGATGACTTGGTTAAAGAGAAACTAAATGCATTCAATATTGTGATCACTTTGTCATTTCATGTGGATATCACAATTGGTGAGGAGGAAAAATATATCAATCTATTGTGTTCTTTGCAAGATTCATGGGATATCTTAATTGTGGGTATTATGAGTAATGTGAACACACTAGTAGTTGATGATGTAGTTTCATCTTTGTTGTCGAGGAGATGGGGGAAAAGAACATGGAAGGATTAACCAAGCATTCCTTGTAAATGAGGTAAAATGATTGACATAGGTAAAGGTAAATTCTCTAAAGGGAGATATAAGTCGAAGAGAAGATCTAAATATCTAGTTTAGCTAATGAGAAGATGTTGGAATTGCAGTAAAGGTAGTGTTGCAGTAGCTGCAACACCCTCCAAAATTTTGGCCTGCACCCAATTTCGGAGCCTTCCTTGGTTTTTCCTTGATGATTGCAAACACTCAATCTCATCCCATGAGCTCGTGTCGAGTCTTTACACACTCTTTTCTTGACAAATCACCAGACTTCTTTTAGCATGTTGGTTGCAATGTCATGTTTGCAGTCTTGTTATGGCGATGTCAAAGGTCTATCTTTGTGTGTACAAGTTGTGTTTGCTATGTAAAAATTTGTCACACTCACACACGGAGTTGTATGCAATGTCGTGCAAGTGTCGTCACGGTCGTTCAATGGTTTATCTCAAGTGTCGCACTTGTCACTCTCAGCCTTTAGTCAATCACACTGAGCATATGTTGTCTTGTTGGTTTGAGGTGTCTTGTCATCGAGTCACTTTGAGTGTCTGTTTTCAATGTCATGTATACACAAGTTCACTCGCTCACACACTTAACCATTTTTTCGAAGATATGTTGACTAGACCAGCCTCCATTAGTCGAACCTCCACTAAGTTGCACTGCGCAGTCTCATCCCTTAGTGACCAAGCATTGTTGCCCAAAACTGCACAGAGCTTGAGGCTTCCCTCCGGGTAGTCTGCATTGTGCAGTCTTAGAATCAACCTGGCTGACTGTCACCCAGAATAGTGCGGAAGTTTTCCAAGAATCCATCTTAGTTTGTGTTTCCCATAAGCCTATACATCAAGTCTTCCATTGATCAACCGGAGAATTTGACTTAAGCAGTGACCCAAGGCTGCACTCATCCCCAAAACTGCGCAGAAGTTGTCAGCCTGCCTGCTTGCACTACTTGAATAAATTTCACATACATGAGGGACAAGCACCCACTGCCTGTCATTGCATTGTCCTAGGAAATTGCGTAGTTTTGTCAGCAATCCCCTTGCGGGCCTGCTTGCCACTCCTCTTGAAAATTGCGCAGTTTTCACTGACAACCCACCTACTGCCTGGCACCCCCCTCAGCCCGGAAACTGCGTAGACATATCCTACTTGACTTCCACCCAAATATGCATAGTTATGACCAGCAAGATCCTGTAGCCTGATCCCGACCTCCTCTACAAATCTACGTTGTTTTCACTGCCAATGCCTCCTGCTACCCGCACTGCCTTCCTCGAAAAAATTGCACAATTCCGCCAACTAAGCCAGATCCTGCAGATGTCACTAATGTCCCAAACTGTTCAACCCAGCCTCTTAGTGACCTCTACACAGTTTTTCCCGAAAGTGCCCTGGAGCCTCGCATCCCAGCTTGAAATGTGCTCAGTGCAGTTTCAGAGCATTGTCCTCTCTCCCGTCACCTGCACCTAAAAACGAAAGATGATGCATCATGGTAGACTAGTGGATTTCTTGATTTGATGTCATCTCATCATGAGTGATTGCAAATATAGGTACATGGATGATACATGGCGCGACGATGAACGGGATGAACAAGGAGGCATGCTAGGAGACTTGTTTGCGAACGGATGAACACATGAAGCATGTCAAGTACTAGCAAAGGGGACACATGCGCATGCAATATCAAGCAAACACCAAGACCATCGAAGACTCTGCACACCTTATCATGCGGATGTGAAGTTATGATACACCAAGAGCAGACTCACTACTCAGTAGCACAACAGCTTGACATGGACACCACCATCAGCATGAACATACCAGCAGTATCATGTCGAGTCAAGTCATGAGTCATCTCAACTACATCACTATTGTGGGCCATACTGTTGTAATCAATGTAATGTAACGTGAAAGTCCAAGAGACCCACATATTTAGTTGAAGAGTGATGTAAGTCAAACAGTCATGAGGGAAGTCAAAGAGTCACAAGGGTCAAGTTCACTCTTGGCTATATATACCCCTCATTTGTACATGCAAATGACTTTTCACCTTGGCTCCTTCCATGTATCCTTGAGAGTCTGTAGTTTTTTCTTTGAGGAGTGAGAAGTGCTTCGAATGCCCCACTACTAGGGTTAGTGATGTATGGTGTACAGATGTCTCTTGAAACTTCACTTAATTCAGAAGCATGTTAATAGGCCAGCACATTTTCACAAATGTATTGTATTCGTTTGTAAGACTATTCTTTGGACGCTTGTAATGCATGTTGCTTTAACCTATACTAAGATAATTGAACTATTTCGGTTGTTTTAGTGCATATGTTGTTGGAAATGTTTTGTATCAGTTGATAACATTGTCTCACCCTTGTGGACTACTCTACTGGACACTAGACATATTCATTCTTGTAAACTTGTTATAATGACCGTCGCACTCGTGTGGAATACTCCATTGGGTGTTGCACGTGCTATATGTTCACTTTGTGTTTGTGACTATCACATCCGTGTGGAATACTCAAGTCAAGTTGAGACTCACTCTCACCCTCTCCCTCTTCAGTGAAAGAACTTAGACATAAGTTACACTAAGCACTCACCAGGCACACAAACCTCATTGCTTGAAGACTAAGTATACCACTCTCATTTGCTGACAAGCAAGAGCTAAGGCATATATTTAAGATAACGGCAATAGGGCCATCATACCGGATGGGACTCCTACAACAAACGGTGTTAGGTCTAGTTGGGACTTCATACCAGGGAGATCCTCTGAATGTTGGCAAATCTAGCACCAGCAACATTTATGACACTAGAAGGAGGGTTGCTAGTTGTTTATGGTTGAATGTCCTCTCACCGCCACTCATCAATCATTTGGTAAAGGTACTAACTCACACTCCCTCTCACCTACGCACAACTTTGAGGTTGGTCAATCCTCATCTCCCAGACGTGAACACGAAATTTCATATTAGCACCTCTGCTTTGTCCGTCCCATCACTCGTTAGTTTTCCAAAGTAGTCGGACTGATCCTACGAATACAAGATCTTCGATATGCATCAAAGAAGCCATAGACCACTCCCACAGGATTTGTTGTCTCGTTAGTGGAAGAATTTGTTCTTGCCGCTCTCAAAGATCTGGCAGAAGTTGTTCAGAATAGAGAGGAACCTCCAGTCTTCTGACAGGGAGAAGAAAACACCCTCGTGATCGTGGGCTCAGGCTCTGGTATAGGAGACGAAGGGGAAGGTAGTGGAGGAGTTGGAGGTGGAGATGAACCAACCAACTCAGAGGCAAAACCATCAGATTCTGAAGAAGAGGAGGAGGATGAAGAAGAAGAAGACATGGCTGACCAAAACTTGGAATGGATGACTCAGGGACCATTAGCTCTTTCGGGTGCTTTACACAAGATGCTAAAGTGTTTGGAGAGGATGTTGATAAATTTTGACCCCGACATAACAGTGAAGGTCGAAGACCACTTGGACAACTTCTACCTACAACTACAGACACTCGAGGTATGGTACGACGACGTGGCATGTAGATTTTTTTCGTGTACCTTAGATGGCCGAACAAAGGTATGGTATCACAACCTTCCTATAAACTCCATCGAGAACTGGGATATGTTCAAGAGAATGTTTTTGGAAAAAATTGTTGATGACAAGACCCCTGCCATGTTGCTCAAAGAGTTAGGCAGTCCGAAGATAGATTCAAAATAGAAAGTGAAAAACTTTAACCAGAGACTTTTACGCATCTTGAAACAGTTTGCAGCAAACAAAAAACCTCATGACTTCGTCACTGTCAACTACTACACGTCTGCACTGCCAACCAGTATTGTGCAGTTCATCAAGCGAGCTGTGAAACCAACGTTACTTGAAAACTGCGAAGGGGCAATCGTTGTGGAAAAGGACTTGCACGCGATTGGAATCATCAAGGATGATGAACCAAAAAAGGACTCCAAAGATGCGAGAATGAAGCCCTAGGCTGCTGCGAGTAAGGGGAAATACAAGGAATCAAGTGACATAGAAACCCTTACTCGTCTTGTCAATACATTGACAAAAAAATTGTTTGAAATGAAGCTATGAATGGTTGAGACATCTACCAACATTCAGCCTCCCAGACCACCAAAGGGGAGCATGTCATTAGGCAGTAGTAGCTACCTAGCTAAAACTACACGGAGCTCTAACTCAGTGTTCCAGATGGAAATGTACGCGAAGCCTAATTTTTTCTCATTCCATAATGACCATCACCCCAAAGAGACTTGTCTAGAATGGAACCAATTTGACGACTCTATGTTCCATGGTATGATAAACATGGGAAACAATCCGCAGTGTCATCCAGAAGACGAAGATGATGAAGAATATGTTGCATCTAATGAAGCACCAAGTGTTGGGCAGGTGATCAACATGTATCAATGCACGCATGCAACACAGAAAACAAACACCGAGAAGCAACCTCCAAAGCAAGATGGTCGATACAATCTCAGAAGTCAAGGGGCTCCCCTTACTGTTGGGGAGGTGCAAGAAAAGCTAAAAATGATGAGGAAGGTTGATCCACCAACTGTCCTAAAGCAGAAAGCACAAAGAAAGCCTGTGAAAATAGCTACAAATAAGCGTATGTCCATGAGCAATAAACTTCAGAACACTCTGTCAGACAATACAAACACAATTCTAACCCCAGACATCTCGTTGAGTTTACCCGCTCTTGACTACAATATTGTTGAAGATATGAAGAAAACTTGTGAAAACATCTCTTTGTTCGAGTTAGCTAAGATCAAGGGTTAGCGGGATATTCTATTACACGCATGGGCAAACATCAATAGATAGCACAACCTCTACCAGCAAGGGAGCAAGCACATCTCTCGGTTCACTCACAACTGTGCTCAACACACTCTGGATGGAAGAAGAAAACTTTGTTTGCCCTCCATTCTTGCTCTCATTTGAAATTTTTAACTACAATGTTCACAATTGTTTGGTTGACTCTAGCGCATCAGCTAATGTCATGCCACTCTCCATTTCCAAGAGGATCAATGCACAATGGAGCAAGACATCTACGCAGATCATCCAACTAGATCGAACATGTGTGCCAGCCATTAGTGAACTACATGATGTTATCATCTATTTATCTCATGACGATCGAGTTCACCAATGCATCAACATTATCATTGTGGACATACCAAAAGCATATGGCTTACTTCTTAGTAGAGACTAGTCCAACAAGTTGAATGGATACTTTGCCACAGACTGGTCACACTTATGGCTTCCATACCAGGGAAAAAGAAACCAGATCTGAAACTTCTTATCTGAGAGATACATGAAACATAATTTCACTCCCATGAGAACGAACCGTTGGCTTTCGTGGAACTCATGTTCGGCAACTGACTCCTGGAAACACAGCTAGGGTGTTATCTCACACAACCATCTCCAACCCAACCAGACACACAGTTGGGTCTCCTTCCTTGTCCAACTGATGGAAATGAAACATGTACATCACATTGTAACACTAGTAGCAGTAGAAGTAGTAGTACTAGCGCATCAAGCAGTCTATGTACGGACAAGTTGTGGACCATGTATTTTGATGGACCAAAGACACGGGATGGATTTGGAGCCGAGTGTGTCTTAATAGACCCAAAGCATAGGGAACACTTCATCTCAAGCTTTAGATTTTGAGTGCATGAATAACATTGTTGAATATGAAGCACTCATATTGGGCTTGCACAAAGCCATTAACATCAATGTTGTTGTGCTCAAAGTGGTAGATGATTCAGAAATCGTGGTATGACAGGTATGTAACACCATACACTGTTTGTCACCTAATCTCAAAATTTATCAACAAGAGGTATGGTGACTGATCTCTAACTTCCAAGCTTTCAATATCATTTTTTTGCCAAGAATGTGTAATGCAGCTACCAATGCCTTAGCTAACACAATTGTTAGGATGACACCGCTTAGGGATAGGTTTACTGTTGAAATTTTTTATAAGCCTTCTATCCTTGATAACATAACTAATTTAAGTGTTTTTTATGATGATCAATAGATACTGCACTTCATGGACAACATTGATTTCTTCAGTAATGCAAGGATTGACGAAGATGAGCATGATCAGTCTTTGCAAGCCGCAACTGATGACAAGAAAGGAAGTCGCATCCCCAAGGGTGTGATATCTCTCGAAAATATCTATGACTTGCATAATCACTATCAAGGGCCAAGGAATAGAAAAACCCAAAGTTCCACCATGATACATGAACAGATCAACTTGGGAACAGAACAAGATCTAAAGTTCATCAATCTCGCTACGTGTTGCACACCGCAGGAGCGGCAAGCCTTTGTCCGTTTGTTCAAGCAGTACCGGGATGTGTTCGTGTGGACATACGATGATCTAAAAACATATGACATGTGGATAATCCAACATGTGATTCCGATCAAAGAAGGGGTCAAGCCATTTCAGCAGAAGCTAAGAAAAGTACATCCGTCACTTGAACCCCTTATACAAAAAGAACTGACTAAGTTGTTAGATGCTCGGATCATTTACAAATTTTGTCATTCTATGTGGATTTCTAACGTAGTTCTTGTACATAAGAAGTACGTAGAGATTTGCTTATGTGTTGATTTTCGAAACCTGAACCACGCCTTAGACAAAGAGAACTACCTCGTGCCATTGATAGAACATATTTTATAGACAATATCTAGAGTAGAAATGTTTTCTTTGCTCGAGGATTTTTCAGGATACAACCAGGTTCTAGTAGTGGACCCTGATAGATAGAAAACAACCTTTCATACCAAGTGGGGTATTTTTTCCTACAGAATAATTCCATTTGGGCTTGTGAACATAGGCGCAACCTTTCAATGCACTATGGACATCACCTTCCGTGGACTTATCAGATAGAGCGTAGTGGTTAACCTTGATGACGTGATTTTATTTTCCAGAAAATGGTTAGACCACATATGCCATTCGAAGAAGATATTCGAACGATGCTGAAAATACGAGATATCTTTGAATCCCAAGAAAAGTGTATTTGCAGTGTTTGAGGGGAACCTCCTCAGGAAAATCATTGCCAAAAGTGGGATCAAGGTTGATCCACACCGAGTTCAAACAATCAAACAGATTCCTCACCCAACCAACAAGAAACCCATGTAGTCCTTCTTGGGAAAGATCAACTTCCTCCGGAATTTCATCTCATATTATGCACAGATGGTGAAACCTATGCAAGGCATGATCAAGAAGGATGCAGTCTACAGTTAGGGTAAGAAGGAAAAGAATGAATTCACCCGTATCAAGAAGGCTATAGCAGATGCACCTGCACTTTACATCCCAAAATTTAACAAGGATTTCATTTTGTACACCTTTGCCTCCGACACTTCACTTGTTGCAGTGCTCACTCAGAAGGATGAGCTAAATGACGAATGTCCCATCTCCTTCATGAGTGAAAGCATGCAGGGACCCGAACTCAACTACCCCATTGTCGATAAACAAGCATACGTAGTATACAAGGTGATGAAACACTTCAGACCCTACTTGTTGAAGAACCATTGCATAGTCTTTGTGCCACACCCAGCAGTCTGATCACTGCTTGTTCAACAAGAGTTGGGTGAAAGATGTGCGAACTGGATGAAAGGCTTGCAATAGTATGATCTTGACATCAAGCCTGTTCACATTATCAAGGGTCATGTTGTCTGTAGACTCACAGCTGAAGCAATCCATGCACAGGAGGAAGAAGAAGAGCTCATTGGTTGGGAGGAAGAAATCGAGATGTACGATGTAGATCGAGCACCACCCACTTCATACGAAGACTCTTGGTACGAAGATGTGTGCCAGTACCTTGAGCATGGCACCATGCCCTCCCACTTCCCCATGTGACAGAAGAGGGCACTTCACCTCAAAGAATTACCTTATTAGTTGGTGCAGAAAGTGCTTTACAGAAAGCATAGCAATGGAATTTTGTTTAGGTGCGTGGAGGCACATGATTCAGAGAAGGTCTTGCGTGATCTGCATGACGAACCAGTCAGGGTCCACTTCGCAGGAAACACCACTACGCACACATTCATGGAAGCCAGTTTCTACTGGCCCACATTATTCAAGGATGCTCATGCTTATGCTCGCAAGTTCTCGGTTTGTTAGTGATGCACCAATAAAACACGAAGGTCAGCAACCCCGCTGCACCTTGTTGCAGTGAGTGAATCATTTCAATAAATGGAGCTTAGACATCATTGGGGAATCTTCCCACACTCATCGAAGCAGCACTACTACATATTGATAGCTACCAATTACTTCACGCAGTGGACAAAACCAGCTCCACTTAAGCAACTAAACGACCAGGAAGTTATCAACTTCCTTCAACAGAACATCATCTCATTCTTTGGTGTTCTGGTATCACTTGTTTTTTAAAATGAAACTTACTTTTCATCTTTAAAGCTTTATGATTTTTCATTGCAATATGGTATCATGCTTAAACACTTAGCTAACTACTACTCGCAAGGAAATGGTCTCCTTGAATCCATAAATAAAAACCTCATCTGCATTATCAAGAATACCATTTACTCTGAACGGAAAAACTAGCACTTTGCTTTGACGAATGCCTTATGGGTTGACTTTGTAACACCCAAACCCTCTTTGAACACTTCGCCATAATTCCTGGCTTATGCGAAAGAAGCCATCCTCTCGCCAAACATCTAGTACTTGCCTACTCTTTAATTGTCCCAAGAATATTAAGGCAAGCCATGTCTATTAGTTCAGTGTAGGATGGATACATTTCACAAGCTGCAGGAAGAATGGATGAAAGCAAAAGAAAAATTCACACTCCAATAGAATCGTATCAAGAGATGGTTCGACAAGAAGTTTGCAGGGAATGCTAACTTCAATATGGGTGACTTGGTCCTGAAATGGGACAAACCACATGAAGACAAAGGAAAACATATGAAGTTCCAGTCCCTGTGGATTGGTCCAGACACTATCCAGGAAAAGCTTGTCCCACACATGTATCATCTACAATCACTTGACGAGAGGATTGACAACCTTCCTATCAACGGCCAAGACTTAAAACAATATTTTCAGTAACCCAAGGTTGTGTCCTTTGCTATGTACATAGTATTTTTACTGCTTGTATTTTCACTTTTCTTTGCTATTTTTTCTTCGCTTTGTTTTGTTTGCTTAATATCATGTTATTTTTTGTTTTTCCAATAAGTGTTGCCCTCTACTGAGTTCTGTATTTTGAATGAATATGTGGCTGAGATCCAAAGAGTCTTATGACACTGCAACACTTGGCCAATCATGTGTCCGTCTTCTCTGTGCTTGATTGTAACCTTCAGCCGATGAAGTCTAGATCGAAAATATGAGACATATGTAAGGGAAGCTCTGGTCCAACCATGAACCTATGTCCACACTGGAAAACCCCATGCCTATACTCAGTCTTCTACTTTGTGTGTTCAAGCTCATCCAACTAGTAGAAACGGAGAAGGGGAAAATCTAAATGAGCAAACCTAAATCAGAGGTCTTACATGCTTCTCTGAAAGAAAAACCTCTTCTATTCTCAATAAGTCAAGATCCCTCATCCACCCTAAAAATAAACAAGTGTCTGTGCACAGTCCTCTTTTCAAAAATACAAAGGCGAAATAAGAGAAAGGTTTCCTACGCAGAGAGGTGAAGCATGCAACTCCATTGGGGTATTGACCAAGCTCGCTAGCAGTGGATCAATGTGTGTCTCCCTGCATGACTCCGTCAGGGTACTGTCCAGGTCTACTTGCAACGAAGCAACAACAGAGATGAAACTTATACTCTGAAAATATCAAGTTCGCGATCCAAACTACCCTTCCCAATTTTGAAACACTGTGATCATGCTGAAATTTATTGTTGTGTTTGACTGAGTGGAAAAAGGTAAACCATGTCTATCCATGGGGAAAGTGGGGAAACTGAAGTAACTCGTACATCGATTCAATACTCCCTAATAGACCAAGGCCCTGTGTTGTCAATGAACCAAAACGGAGAAGCTGGTATTCAACTAGTGTGTCTCCAAGTGTTGTAGCGGGTGCAACACCCTCCAAAATTTTGGTTTGAATCCTATTTCGAATCCTTCCTTGGTTTTTCCTTGATGATTGAAAACACTCGGGCTCATCCCATGAGCTTGTGTCAAGTCTTTATGCCCTCTTTACTTGACCGATCACCGATCATCTTTTAGCATGTTGGTTGCAATGTCATGCTTTCAGCCTTGTTCTGGCGATGTCGAAGGTATATCTTTGTGTGTACAAGTTTTTTTCGCTAGTCACACTCACATAAGAAGTTGTATGCAATGTCGTACATGTGTCGTCACGGTCATTCAATGATCTATCTCAAGTGTCACACTTTTCACTCTCACCCTTTAATCAGTCACACTGAGCATAAGTTGTCTTGTTTGTTTGAGGTGTCGTGTCGTTGAGTCATGTTGAGTGTGTGTTCTCAAGGTCATGTATACACGAGTTCACTCACTCACACACTTAACCATTTTGTTGAAGATCTGTCGACCATACCACCCTCCATCAGCCAAACCTCCACTAAGCTGCACTACTCAGTCTCAGCCCTCAATGACCAAGCATTGTTGCCCATAACTGCATAGAGCTTGAGGCTACCCTCCAAGCAGTCTGCATTGTGCAATCTTGGAATCAACCTAACTGACTATCACCTAGAACAATGCAGAAGTTTCCCAAGAAGCCATCTTAGTTTTCATTTCCCGTAATCCTATCCATCAAGTCTCCCACTAGTCAATGGGAGAATTTGACTTAAACAGTGACCCGAGGCTGCACTCATCCCCAAAACTGTGCAAAAGCTGTCACCTTCTTGCCTACACTGCTTGAAGAAATTGCGCAGACATGAGGGACAGGAACCCACTGCATGTCACTACATTATCCTAGAAAATTGTGGAATTTTGTCGGGCAGTCCCCCTACCGGCTTACTTGCCACTTCTCCTAAAAATTACGCAGTTTTCACTGATAGCCCACCTACTACTCAACACCCTACTCAGCCTGGAAACTGCTTAGACATGTCCTGCTTGACTGCCTCCCATATCTGCGTAGTTCTTACCAGTAGGTTCTTGCATCCTGATCCCCACCTCCTCTTGAATTTTGCGCAGTTTTCATTGCCAGTGCCTCCTACTGCCCGCACTGCCTTCCCAGAAAAAATTGTGCAATTCTTCTTCCCAGCTGAGCCAGATCCCGCAGATGTCACTACTGTCCCGAATTTTTCAACCTAGCCTCTCAGTGATCTTTACGCAGTTTTTCCCGATAATTCCTCGAAGCCTCGCATCCTAACCTAAAATGTGCTCCGCACATTTTCAGAGGCTTGTCCTCTCTCCCAGTCACCTTCACTCGGAAAAGAAAGATGATGCATCATGGTAGACTAGGGGATTTATGGATTTGATTTCGTATCATCATGATTGATTGAAAAGATAGGTACATGTATGAGACATGGCGCGACGATGAATGAGATGAATAAGGAGTGCATGCTAGGAGACTTGTTCGCAATTGGATGAACACATGAAGCATGTCAAGTACCAGCAAAGGGGACACATGTGCATGCAACATCAAGCAAACACCAAGACCATCGAAGACTCCGCACACCTTTTCATGCGGGGGTGAAGCTATGATACACCAACAGCACACTCACTACTCAGCAGCACAACAGCTTGACATGGACACCACCATCAGCATGAACATAGCAGCAGTGTCATGTCGATTCATGTCATGAGTCGTCTCAACTACATCACTACTATGGGCATATTGTTTTAATCAATGTAATGTAACGTGGAAGTACAAGAGACCAACATACAAAGTTGAAGAGTCATGTCAGTTGAAGAGTCATGTAAGTCAAATAGTCATGAGGGAAGTCAAAGGGTCATAAGGGTCAAGTTCACTCTTGGCTATATATACCCCTCATTTGTACATACAAAGGACTTTTCACCTTGGCTCCTCCCACATAGCCTTGAGAGTTTGTAGTCTTTTCTTTAAGGAGCGAGCAGTGGCTCCAATGACCCACTACTAGGGTTAGTGATGTATGGTGTACGGATATGCCTTGGAACTTTCGCTTAATTCAGAAGCCTATTAATAGGTCAGCACGGTTTCACACATGTATTGTATTCATTTGTAAGATTATTCTTTGGACGCTTGTAATGCATGTTTCTTTAACTTGTACTAAGATAGTTGAACTATTTTGTTTCTTTTAGTGCATACGTTGTTGGAAATGTGTTGTATCAGTTGTTATTGTTGTCTCACCCATGTGGAATACTCTGTCAAACACTAGACAGATTCATTATTATAAACTTGTTATAACGAATTTCGCACTCGTTTGGACTACTCCGCTGGGTGTTGTATGTGTTATTTGTTCACTTTATGTTTGTGACTACCACATCTATTTGAACTACTCCACCAGAAGCTGCACAGATCCTGTTGTATTGTGTGTCTCTACCTGATTTGGGACTATTCCCTTTGGACTTGAGACTCACTCTCACCCTCTCCCTCTACAGTGAAAGAACTTAGACACAAGTTACGTTAAGCACTCACCAGGCACACAAACCTCGTTGTTTGAAGACTAAGTATACCACTCTCATGTGCTGACAAGCAAGAGCTAAGGCATATATTTATGATAATGGCAACCAGGCCATTATATCGAATGGGACTCCTACACCAAACGGTGTGAGGTCTAGTTGGGACTTCATACCAGGGAGATCCCCTGAATGTTGGCAGGTCCAACACAATCAATAGGCAGGCAATTACAAAATATATTATAATTCAAAGGTTGCTAAGAAAATCAACAGATCTAGCAAGACATATTCAAATGAAGAAAAATATTCTTTGAATGAGGGAGGTGAGATCCATATGGAATCAATGAGTACATAATCATATCATGAGGCATGGTTAATTGACTTAGGAGCATCCAATCAAATGACACCTCATAGGGAATGGTTCTATGAATATGAATAATATGAAGGAGGTGATGCATACCTAGGGGATGACCTAACAACCAAGATTATGGGATGGGGTTGGTTTGATTTATGCTTAAATATGGGAAGAGTAAAACATTACCATGTGTGCTTCATATTATAGGTTTGGCAAGAAACCTTATATATGTTAGTAAAATGGGCGATGCTGGTGTGCACACTATATTATACCAATTATCATGGTATATTATACCAAGTGATTACTCCATATACCCTTTAGTAGAATAGAGTCACTAAAAGGATGACCAAGATGTTGATGGAAAAGACAAGGAACATGCTGAGTGGTGCACGTTTGGCACAATAATTATGGGTGGAAGCAGTGAATATTCCATGTTTATCTGGTAAATAGATCTCTTTCATTAGCACCAGTCAATAAGACTCCAAAAGAAGTATGGTTTGGTAAAAATCCATCATTCACAGATCTTAGACTCTTTGGTTGTGAGGATTTTTTCCATTTCCTCAAGAAAAAGAGGTATAAACTGGACAATAAGGCAATCAAGTGTATTTTCATTGGGTGCAAAGATGGAATGAAAGTGTATAAGATATGGGATCTCACGACAAGGAATATAATTTATAGTATAGATGTGATCTTCAGGGAAGTTAGATGTACTTCTAGGATTGAAGATGGTCCAAAGGAGGAGGAACCACAAAAGTTGGTGTTTAAATTGAAGATGAGGAACATGATTCAAATGAATCAACTAAAGCAAATGAAGAGGTGAAACAACAATCTTTGGTCTTAAGGAGGTCTGATCAAGTAAGGAAACAAGCTAAAATATATATTCCACCTAATTTCCATTCTACTTTTTTGCTACCTACCATTTTTTATGATTCCATGTCAATCAAGAAGATAGTTGACTTTAGAGAGGGTATACTTAGGGAAATACCATAGTGGAAAAAATGGAACCTTTGCATACAAATGAGACATGGGATTTAGTTGAGTTTCCTAATGTAAGGAAACTTGCCAGTTGCAAGTGGGTGTTTAAGAATAAGTTAAAGGTAACAGGTTAAATGATGAAGTACAAGTATCTAATGATACCGAAAGGTTATTCCCAAGTCAAAGGGATTGAATTTAGTGAGATGTTCTCTCTTGTTTTGAAATTAACTTCCATTAGAATACGAATGTCTCTAGTTGTAGCATTTGACCTAGAGATAAAGCAAATTGATGTGAAGAAAACATTTCTATATGGGGACCTAGAAGAAGAAATCTACCTGAAAAGGGTTGAATGGATTGTAGTAAAGGGTACGAAGAAGCTAGTCTTCAAGCTAAATAAGCCCCTTTATGGTTTGAAGTAATAACTAAGGATACGGTACTATAAGTTTGACACATACATCTAAGGATTGGGATATGTGTTTTGGAGAATTTGGTATCTATGGATAAATACTAATTCCTTAGATAAGTAGCCATATCTAGAACAACAGTTTAAAGCACTTTAGCCTTTTCCTATAAGCAATAGATAAGACAGAAGATGAGAAGATCTACTTGTAGTTCCACTTTCCTCTTGTCTCGTTTGTATCGATCCTGTCGCTCCTTCCCATACTTAACACACTTAAGAAGTACCTGTAAACACAAATAGAAGACAAAGAACCAATCAACGCAAAATATATATTGAATACAAGTGAATGGAATCAGATACATTTCAAACATATAAGCATCATATAACAATACAAACATATGGGAAAACGATTCAAATACTTTATTTAATAGAAGAAGGAATTACAACCATCAATTCTGATTCAAAGTCACTCCTTCAACGTTGGTTCCATCCACATCACATCATAAGCATGACAATCTGGCAGCATAACAACACTTACAATAGTCTCAAATATCAAACTGACATTATCTCCTTACAATCATCAAAGTCCAGTCCTTGATCACTTAGATGAGTGCTCAATTTATAGGAAGTGGAGGAGGTCTTGTCATAAATGAGGGTATTGAATGGCCTTCCAAACTTAGAGTTAGTTTCCATGGAGGAAGGGATGAGAGGATAGGAGGTTAATGGATCCTTAGCCTATCCAATTTCGAGCTCATAGGAGGGGATAAGAGGTGGTATCCTTCTAGAATGATCTAGAACCAAGAAATATTCCTAGAACCCTATGCAAATTTCACTTAATCTTGCCCAGCGCAAGTCAAAGTGGGCCTAAGTGCTCTATAGAGCACCCTTTCATGGGCTTAAGTGCTTTGCAAAGCACCCTTACATGGGCCTACCTGCTCTAGTCCTTCAAGGAGTCATTTCAAGATGTCTTTAAGCCATGAAACTATCAGGAAGGAGGCATTCAAAGTGTTGACTTGTTTAGGACATGTAGCAACTGAAATTAGGGTTTGATTAGCCCTAAAACACTGACCTGGATGATGGAAGTGATGTACCCAAATGGATATGTAATAGCTGCCCCCTAAAGCATGAAGTCGAAAATAATAATGTCGAGTGATATGCTTTACAATGTGATGAGGAGGTTCCGAAGTGGGTGGTGACCTGCATCGATTACAATACATAATATCATGATATTTTGATTTTTTCTCATGAATTGCTAAGGGAAGGCATACCCATGCTCAGCATATAAACTTTCATTACAAGTACATAGATATTCGTCTACAAATATAGACCCATGATCGGAATGACCATCAATGTAAAGCCATTGTACGAATGATTTGGTACATTTCCTAAAATCGCAGCCCGAATGGATGAAACTAGATCCAGGGTCTTCTATCTCGTTCAATCGTTCTCTCAAGTACGAGTCTAACCATGTGAATATGTGATCTGAAATCGAACATGGGAAGACATCCTCTAATTACCAGCCAATGATGTGAGTCGTTAACAGACGCGAGAGAAATCGTCGATAATGATAATGATCCTCAAGGAACTGCAATACATTATGCATGGTGTGAATGGATGATTTGATGTCGAACACCATACAAATTCTTTCGGTCGAAGGCCATTGATGTCAACCTATCCCTGGAAGCGAGAAACCTGCCATTGATGTATGCAAGCCTCAAGGTACTGGAAGGGTGTTTCTAAGTCAACTTCTTAGATAATGTGTTGATTCTGAAAAGAAGCGACTCGTCGCAGGTGATCCAGGTGGATCTTGGTGGCCACCTACCAAGTCCACCTAGACCCCCACCATTGTTTCTCTCAGCATTTTCAGCTTCTTTAATTGTAGCACAATCTACTATTTTTAGCAGTTTTTGGGTCCTGAAATTCCGGAGCCATTTTGAGGCCCCAAACGACGTTTCTTGGGAAATCTAGGGGCAACATGGGTCCATTGACCAATTTTTCCCTTCCCAAAGTGGTAGTGCTCGGATATATCTTTCTAATGAGCTATTGTACGCATCAAACGGAGATCGTATGCCAAAGTTACGACCCCGGGAAGTTGATGTACCAATTTACCCAAACGGGGCCCACAGTTTGGCGTTTCATCTTCTAGGGTTAGGTTTTGGAATGTTAAGGGTTTTCCATTGTTTCTCAACAATAAATAGGCTTTCGAGCCTCATAATAACACAGTTCAGAGGCATGTAGCCACCACATCTTTTCTCAGAGATAAGCTACCATCGCCCTAGCTGGTTTATTTCCATTACTGTTTGTAAGCATATTTCAGTATTTTACATTAATGAAATGAAGTATTATTTCCGCTGCATATTTGTGTTTATGGCTATTTCTGTAATTTGTTGCGTTCCTGTTTAACTCCGGATCAGTGGTATCAGAGCGGTCTACTTTTTCTCTATTTTTCTTTGCATGTCCCCAATTAGGTCGGCATATAAGGAGTTAGGGCTTGAACTGGTCGAACCTTTGCGAGACCAGCCTCGCAAATCCCGACGGCCTCCCATGGCAGATGAGAAGAAAGACGAGGGGGCAGGATATCCTATCAAAATATTGCTCGAAGAAGCCCTCGAGCGACAACGAAACGCGATGATGGACAGCTTTGCCCAGATCCTTCAACGGCTACCCAGAAGCGACGCATCGGCTTCCAGCAGCTACTCTGGAAACGCCACGCCATTTAAGGTACAAGTCAATTTTGAAATCCCCATATTCGAGGTTCAGATAGACGTAGATGCCGTAGATAAATGGTTAAATCGACTAGAGGGTTATTTTTCTGTTCATGAATTTTCGAGTTGGGAAAAGATTGTTTTCGCTCTTCTCAAAGCAACCCCCCACGTCAAGGACTGGTGGGAAACCTACTGTAAGCAGAAGGATGAAAATACCGGCTCACTATTTTCAGCCACACCCACCTGGAATTCATTCTGGGATGCCATCAAGGAGCAATACTACCCTGTCGAAAGCTATGAGGATGAATACATAAAGTGGACCACGCTGCGGCAGGGAAGGGACCAAGACGTGCCGGAGTTCACCAATCTTTTCCATACCCTTCGCACAAAGTTGGGTATCAAGGATATGGAGCAGCATTTGATACTCAAATACTACGGTTGCCTGCAAAAGTACATCCAGGAAGAAATAGAATTCCTGAACATCTCCTCGCTCGGCACAGCGTACCGATATGTCGTCAAGGTCGAGTAGAAGTTTAAACAAAAGAAGCGAGACTTTGGATCTGCGAACCTGAAGCAAGGGAAAGGTGCCCCTAAACCACAAAACAAAGGACAAAGCCAAGGCGGGGTAGCCCAAGACAACCCGCCAAAGCTACAAGCAAAGAATAGCGCCGCGAAGCCGAAAAAGGACACGGGAAAATGGTGTGAGTTCCATAAGAGCTCCACTCACAACACAAGTGAGTGTCGGGCCAAGCAGTCACTGGTGGCTGAGATAAAGGCTTCAGAATCAGATGCATGTTCTGACTCTGAGTCAGAACCCGACAAGGGGAATGACAAAGGGAAGCAGATCATCGATGTGGATCCCAATGCCACTGTTGCTACTGCCAAGGTCTGGAAAAATGAACCCGAAGATCCAGAGGAGGAGGAGCATCTCTTCCACTCCCAGATGTGGGTAAAGAGCTCCCCACTACAATTCATTATCGACAGCGGAAGCCAAAAGAACCTCATTTTGGCCGAGGTCGTGAAGCGGTTGGGCCTACCGACCACAACACATCCACAACCGTACACCATCGGGTAGCTTCACCAAGGATGGGATCTTCGCGTGAGCCAATAGTGTCGCCTTGCATACAACATCAAGCCCTTCACGGATGAGGTATTGTGTGACATTGCTCCCCTTGAAGTTTGTGATGTATTATTAGGACAACCATACTTGTGGAAGCGACATGCTATGTATGAATCAAGGCCCCGTGCTGTTACTATTACATTGGGAAATAAGTTGTACAGGATACCAGAGGTAGCACTGCCTACCACCATCTCTTTGATTACTGCAAAATAATGTATTAAGCTCATTTCCAAAACTGGGAAATTTGTTTTCCTGATGATACGCCCTCAAGGAAAGAAGAAGACGGTGGCCACGGCCTCCAAACAGGGCCCCTCTGCACGACAACTACAGATGGACAAGGTCGCGGAGGAGTACGAGAACATCTTCACCTCCTTCGCAGGGGTTCCCCTGCACTGTCAAGTCAAGCACTCCATCGATCTGACCCCAAGTGCACCACTACCCAATGGACCAATTTATCGGCACTCCGTTCTGGACAAAGATGAAATCAAGAGGTAAATTCAGGAGTTGTTGCAGAAAGGTCACATCCGTCTGATTTCATCGCCTTGTGGGAGCCCGATCGTGTTGGTACAGAAGAAGGATGGGACTTGGAGACTTTGTATTGACTATCGGGCACTGAACAAGATCACTGTCCGTAATAGGTACCCAATCCCGCGGATTGATGACCTCTTGGACCAACTAAAAGGGGCAAAATATTTCAGCAAGATCGATCTGAAGTCAGGATATCACCAGGTACCAATCGAACCCTCTAATGTGTGGAAGACTGCCTTCAAAGCCAAGGAGGGGCTTTTCGAATGGTTGGTTATGCCTTTCGGATTGACGAATGCTCATGTAACCTTCATGAGGCTAATGGACGACATCTTGCGGCCATTCACCAACTCATTTGTAGTGGTATACTTGGATGACATTCTGATCTTCAGCCAGATTTGGGAAGAGCACCTCCACCACATCCGACAGGTTCTCCAAACACTACGGCAACACAAGCTATGTGCCAATTTGGAGAAATGCGCTTTTGGCATGACCCAAGTTCAGTATCTGGGATACATTATTGATGAACAGGGGGTGCATGTGGATCCAGCCAAGATCCAAGTCATTCGGGATTGGCCATCTCCAACCACTTTGACAAAGCTCCGCATCTTTCTAGGTCTTGCCAACTTCTACCGCAGGTTCGTGTTGGGATTTTCTCATATCACTTGGCCCTTGAGTCAAGTCACCAAGGGAGGAGCAAAAGCAAAATTATTTTGGTCTGAATCTCAACAAAATTCATTCATACAGTTGAAAGATCGCCTCTGCATGGCACCAGTGCTTGCGTTACCAAATTTACAACAACCATTTGAGGTCGAGACAGATGCCTCTGACTATGCTATTGGGGCAGTCCTTACTCAACACGGTCAGCCAGTGGCATATCACAGTGAAACACTTTCAGACATAGTCCGGAAGTATCCCACTTATGATAAAGAGATGTACTCCATTGTGCAGGCCTACCGACAATGGAAGCATTACATTTTGGGGAAGGAAACAGTCATCCACATAGACCACCGACCTAAGCAGTTCATACAGACCCAAGGGAAATTGCAGAATGATCACCATCAGAAGTGGTCTACGTACCTGCAACAGTTCCATTTGAATATCAAGTATAAGAAGGGTAGCACCAATAATGTTGCAGATTGCCTCAGTCGGCCACCGATCATGGCGTTAACCACCGTGCTCAACTCTTGTGGGCACGAGACTTCTGATTGGCCACTTCTCTACAAAAGCGACCCAGAATTTGGCCACACATACCAGACACTCTTGGAGGGTTGGCATGTTCCAGATTTTCACCTCTAGGATGCCCTGTTATGCCACTTGGGTCACCTTTGTGTTCCTTCAAGTGAGCGTGCCAAGATGATTTGGGAAGCACACTACAGTCAGGCTTATGGGCATTTCGGGGTCGAGAAAATAGTGGCAATACTGCAAAAGTATCTCTATTGGCCGAATCTTCGACAGGATGTTGGGAATTACATCAGATCATGTATTACCTGTGCCATTGCCAAACCGACCATCAAGAAACAAGGCCTCTATGCCCCGCTGCTTACCCCTAATCGACCTTGGGAATCCATCTCCATGGATTACATGTCAGGCCTTCCTTCCACTAAGCATGGAAATGACTGTGTTTTTGTGGTCGTCGACAGGTTCTCTAAGATGGCCATTATGGCGGCCTGCAAGAAGAATATCACAGCAGAAGCCACTGCTAAACTCTTTTTTGAACGAGTGTGGGTGCACTTTGGGATCCCACAATCTATCATCTCAAATCAGGACAGTCGATTCCTCAGTACATTTTTGTCCAGTCTCTGGTCAATGCTGGACACCAAAATCATTAAGTCCACAGCCTTCCATCCTCAACTGGTGGCCAGACAGAGGTTGTCAAAAGAATGATTGTTCACATTCTGCGCATGTACAACTCAAAGCATCCACGCACATGGGACGAGAGCCTCCCCTATTTTCAACACAGCTACAACCGAGCTCTTCACAGCTCGACTGGCCACAGCCCTTTTCAGGTGGGCTTGGGATTCCAGCCACTATGCCCCATTGACGTGGCCATGCCACTTGCAGCTACTTACATAGATTCGGCTCATGTCCAGTCCAAAACAGATAAGGAAACCAGCTTCATTGAGCACATCCAACATATTCGCCAACAAGTCCATGACATTCTGGAGAAATCAAATGCGAAGTACAAGCAGTGACATGATCAACATCGGGTGCCACACAAGTTTCAGGTGGGCGACAAAGTCTGGTTGCATTTGCAAAAGGAAGCCTTACTGGAGCCTATCGGAAACTGAGACTACTCCGATATGGTCCTTACACCATTACTAAGGTTGTGGGAGACAATGCATTTGAGTTCAACATTCCCCATTCCTTGGCCTGCACCCAGTGTTCAATGTGGACCGCCTTCGGCCATACCTTCCACCATTGCTAGACACATCCAACATTGCAGAACAGCTCACACCCACAGAATTAAATCCAGATTGCATGGAACAATCTACAACTGATCGGATCATGGACACAGAGATCAAGAACACTCAACAACAGAATATCCAACTGTATCGATTTGTCAAAGTAGGCCAACTCCTTCACCAAGGCAAGTGGCTCACCAAGGACCAAGTTCAGCAAAAGTTTCCTCATCTCATGGAGGAACTCAACGCAATGGGGACCATTGCTTCCTAAGGGGGGAGGAATAATCTAGGTGGATCTTGGTGGCCACCTGCCAAGTCCACCTAGACCCCCACCATTGTTTCTCTCAGCATTTTCAGCTTCCTTAATTGTAGCACAACCTACTCTTTTTAGCAATTTTTTGGGTCCTAAACTTCCGGAGCCGTTTTGAGGCCCTAAACGGCATTTTTTGGGAAATTTGGAGGCAACATGGGTCCTTGGACGAATGTTGCCCTTCCCAAAGTGGTAGTGCTCGGATAGATCTTTCTAACGAGCTATTGTACACGTCAAACGGAGATCGTATGCCAAAGTTACGACCCCAGGAAGTTGATGTACCAATTTACCCAAACGGGGCCCACAGTTTGGCGTTTCATCTTCTAGGGTTAGGTTTTGGAATGTTAAGGGTTTTCCATTGTTTCTCAACAATAAATAGGCCTTCGAGCCTCATTGTAACATAGTTCAGAGGCATGTAGCCACCACATCTCTTCTCATAGATAAGCTACCATCGCCCTAGCTGGTTTATTTCCATTACTGTTTGTAAGCATATTTCAGTATTTTACATTAATGAAATGAAGTATTATTTCCGCTGCATATCTATGTTTATGGTTATCTCTGTAATTTTTTGCGTTCCTGTTTAAGTCCGGATCAGCAGGAGGGCCTTGATGTATCCCACATCAATGACACGAAACAAGTGTAATGATTTTGGAGACGGAATTTCACTGACGACACAAGGTTTAAGAATATTCGTCATGAAAATGAAGGTTTATGAGTATTACAAAGGATGAATTTTACAGATTGACTTCTCTTGAACATATCGGCGACACTGAATGAATTGGCAGCATTGACCCAAAACCAAAGTGATGGATGGTGTGATAGACCATAGGTATGATAACCATCAAGTTGATAACCCAACCCAAATAGTCGGAATGAATTGGTAGCATTGACCCAAAAAAAAGTGATGGATGGTGTGATAGACCATAAGTATGATAACCATCCAGCAGATAACCCAACGCAAATAGTCACTGAGGTGAAGTGAAAGTGTCATGTTCAAGAGCGACCTGCTACCATAAAGTGGTTTACCCCTTTTTCCCATTTTCCCCAGTCATTGCTGACCAGTACCTCTTTATTTTTATAAAGCTTGAGGAGGATAACATATGCTTGTTGTATAATTCCACCCTTCAGGTGAATCCATTGCTATTTGATGTTTTAACGAATCTAGCAAAGGTGAAACTCGGTCTTGTCTAGATGGACAAGTTTGTCGCTATTTTATGTTTTAAAGAGTTTAACAACAAACATAACTTGGTCCTTTTCATTTTTAGAGAGTTTGAAAAGGGACAAAAAGAAAACTCCACAAGTTATTTTTTGTAAATTAATCTCTCAAGCCCGAAAAAGCGTAAAACAATACAAGGGAGATGTCATTTCCAATCCATTAACGAGCTGAAAAAGACAAGCGCGCGACAATATTTTCATGTTTATAGAGTCTGAAAAGAGCTTAAAGAGGACTCCGCTTTGAGGAACGAGTGATGTCTGGGATAGAAATTGGCTCCAGTGATGTTGGAACTTCTCAAAACATGTTGATTTATGTGAAGAGGCTGGCTAATAAGACCACTCATTGCAATTGTTCCTAAAAAAGGGTAAAACAACCAAGTGAAAGCGTATGATCAGCCAAGCAGATAGTGACGATGGAAGGAGAAAAACCAAGGGTCATCTAGTAGAAGAGGTTGATAAAATGGCAATCACAAGGGTTAAAATGGAAATGGGTTCATTTTTAGACAAGCTTGAACCATAGGGAACTATGCTTGGATTCAGTTTCATGTTTACACAAGCTTGGAACGAAAAGCTATGCTTGGATTCAATTTCATTTTTACACAAGCTTGAAATGATTAACTATGCTTGAGATTGGTTTACATGCCCCAACACGATGAAAGGGAGAGTCTCCTGTAACCAGATGGAAGTCGTTGCGGTCAACACCTTTTTGGCTTCGTCCAGATAAGGACAAAGGTGAATGGGGTGATTCCCTTCACATAACTTATAGGGAAACTTAACTTTACCACTAGGTGCATGCCCCCCAAGCTTCATTGCATTCACCTAAGTAGACTAATCATGGCTATGAGGTAGATGGAATGAAGTTTCACTTACGAGATCAAGTGAAAAACTCGACCGGGATTTTACAAGATCTACTCAAAGACTCAAATTGGAACTTTGCTCCATTGTTTCATTTTTTTAATGAGGTTGACACAAGACCAAGAACTATCCTCATATTCCTTGTTTCATTTTTTAACGAGCTTGACACAAGACAAGGAACTATCCTCGTATTCCTTGTTTCATTTTTTAACGAGCTTGACACAAGAGAAGGAACTATGCTCATACCCTTCGTTTCATTTTTTAATGAGGTTGACACAAGACCAAGAACTATCCTCATGGAAGTTGTTTCATTTTTGAATGAGGTTAACACAGTAAAAGAACTATCCTCATATCCTTGGTTTCATTTTTTAACGAGGTTGACACAAGACAAGGAACTATCCTCATGGGAGCTGTTTCATTTTTTAATGAGGTTGACATAGTAAAATAATTATCCTCATATTCCTTGTTCACAACTCATAAGATGTCATGACTTCCAAGAGATTCTCATAAGATGGGAGAACAATGATCTCGAAGGGATCCGTAGCAAGGAATCCATTAGAGAGATCTGGTTCCAATGCCCCCAGTACATAATGTACAACATCACTCAATTGATCGTCAGTTGATGTAGCCATGGAATGGGTTACCACATAATTAACCCGTGGCGGGGATGATACCATTGGTACAAAAAGACCATTTAGGGAAGATGGTTGACTCGAAGCCATATTAGGACCAGGAAATGAAAGCTGGTCAATGGTGACAATTCTGCCTTCATGCGGGAAATAAATCACTCGAAATATTGTTGAAACAATAGCTCCCATGTCATAAACATATTCGCGCCCAAGAAGTAAATTGTAATCTAAAAGGCCTAGGACTACCATCACATTAAGATAAACAATTTTTCCTCCCAAAGTAATAGGTAACTAAGGGAGGATCCCTAATGGTTGACTGGTTCCTTTTTTAAAGGCCAACAAATTCTGGGTAACTGGCACAAGTGGCGGCGAACCGAGCGCTTGCCAAGCAGTAGAGGAAAGGATACTCACTAATGCACCTTCATCTATAATAGTGCAAGATACAATATGTTATATACCTATAATATGATCTGGAAAGGCACATAAGAAGGAAGAGGGAATCCTGTCAGTCGGTTCCAATCAAAGAAAGTGCCCAGATTACTTGGAGGGGGTACCGTAGAAATGGGAGAATTAACCCCTTGAGTTACGAGAGCAGGAGGATTTTCCTCCTGTCTTGATGGAACAGGAGGATTGCCCCCAAGCTCATTGGAATCTAAAGAAATGAAAAGAACCTGAGTGGTATCATACTCACTCTCTATGGGCAAGGTAGGATTAACTAAAGGTGAAATCGAGTCAACTGTTTCCTCGACCTGTTGATTTGGGTCGGGTATAGACTCATAGGATTCACCTTCAGAGAGAGTTTGTTTGACCTACAGTTGATTTGAGTCAGTCAATTCATCAACTAGTGAAGGATTAAGGGAGAGTCTCCTGTAACCAGATGGAAGTTGCTGCGATGAAGCAGGACGGTTATCCAACACTTTTTTGGCTTCATCCAGATAGGGACAAAGATGAATGGCATGATTCCCTTCACATAACCTACAAGGAAACTTAACTTTACCCTTCTTTCCATGAACTTTACTACCACTAGTTGATGGTGTGTCACCAGCATGATCTCGAGAAGTTGATGACACAAGATGATGTGAATGAGAAGACCATTCTTCTAAGATCTGAGGAAAACCAGAACAATTTTGAAGAAGATGGTCTCCCGCACAAAGTTTGCATGGATATCGAACTTTGTGAGGCTTGACGGGCGGTTTCTCATCATATGTTGCATTCAAAGAAATGGTTGCTTGGTTGCCCCTCTGTTGAATTTGCTTCTTCTTCTTCGTCTTCCCTTTCTTCTTCTTCTTAGCCACATGGTTACTAGTACCAATACTTTCACCAGGCGAAGAGGAATAAGGCGAGGAAGAAACAATTGAGGAAGAAGGCAAAGGGTCAACTTTAGGATCAACTGGAGGTTGATTTTGTCTAGTTGGAGGTGTACTTGATTGCGGAAAAATCACAACATTTTGAGCCAAGGAGGTTGAAAACAACCATACTGGTAAGCCAATTGTAAATCCTAGTAGGGATAATGTAGCCATATAAGGAGCACCAATATTTCCGAAAGGAGGAAAAGGACTAGTATTCCCATCAAAACGAATTCTTTGATCGATGGACTCCGGATTTGTTGCCATATGTTTCAACCTAAGATCAACTAAGGAGTGAGTGTGGAGGATGTTATCCGCGGTCAATTGATTTTATTTTAATCAAAGTAACATAACAAAACAAAAGAGGGATAATCTAGGCAAAAGGTTTACCAAGCAACTGTGAACTGCAGAATACCTCCTGGCGAACTGAGAAGTACGGGAAGGCAATCTCCCTGAATGTTGTGTTCGGTGTATCATAGTGTACAAGGTGGCCAGCTCGTTTACCTAAGAATGGATAGCAACCTAGTTTTATCCTCCCATATATACCCGAAAGTACGTGGAGGCCCAATCCGTATTAGCGTTGGCTAATGCAAAACCGCACAGTGAGAGCATTCCCAATACTTTACGTACTGTAACACCGCCCTTATACCCGAAGGTATGTGGATGAGCTACGATACACTCACGTACGTGGAATGAGGTATCACACCCGGGATGTATTGCAAACAATGTAGCGACAACTGCTATGTTTTACGACGCCGGAACACGTCTCTAGCCTAGAACCTCTACATGTTATTCGTTAGGTGACAATGCTCCATTAGGTAAATTCAGATAAATTTTAAGTTGATCTTCTTTAGAATTTTCCTTTCAAGGTTCACCACGTGATGTATGTTTGCAATTCCTAAAATTCAACTTATATGATAAGCATTATTTTCATTGAATTGAACAATGAAAACCTTAGCTAGTAGGGATAGAGCAATCAGATCTTTGACAAAGAGAAAAGAGCACATCTAATGCAATTTCCCTAGCTATTCCTTTCAAGCATTCACAAACTACAATATGAATGATGCAAGTTTTTCTTTTCGAATCCCTTAATGTTATGATGAACAAAAATGAAACTAATGCACATACAATCAATCAATCTTTTTATAAGAACGAATACTTTACGACAGTTCAGTTTCAAAGGAAAAGAAGACTTTTACGACACTTTCTTTCGAACAAAGATTAATCGACTATAATCTAACTTTGACGATGAATCGATAATGACAAAGAAATCATTTAAGAAACATTAATCAATCAAGTCAAAGTAGGGCTGGAAAGAGGAAATACAAGTTGATTTCAGAGACATACTACAATCATTGATCTTTCAGCAAGCATAAACAGAAGGAAATTTGGAGAAAAAACCCAATCCAAAGGTGAAAATTTTCCCTAAGGTGGATCAGTGCAAGTCAAAGAGGGCCTAACTGCACTGCAGAGCATTGTCTCTCACTCAAGGGTGCTCTGCAAAGCACTGTCCCCTGACCAATCCTGCGTTGATTCCTGAGAGGCCACTCAAGAGTCATCTAACCTCATTTTTTGACCAAATAACACTTCAACAAGGCTAAAATACAATCAATGAAAGGAAGTAAGGTCTGCTAGAGTGTCCTAGGATGTGGATAAGCCACTTGGAACAATGATTGTTCCCCAGCAGAGTCACCAATTTGAACTGGAGAATTTGGTATCTACGGATAAATACTAATTCCCTAGATAAGTAGCCATATCTAGAACAACAGTTTAAAGTGCTTTAGCCTTTTCCTATAAGCAGTAGATAAGACAAAGAAGATGAGAAGACCTACTTTTAGTTCCGCTTTCCTCTTGTCTCCTTTGTATCGATCCTGTCGCTCCTTCCCATACTTAACACGCTTGAGAAGTACTTGTAAACACAAACAGAAGACAAAGAACCGATCAAAGCAAAAGATCTATTAATACAAGTGAATGGAATCATATACATTTCACACATATAAGCATCATATAACAATACAAACATATGGGGAAAATGTTCAAATACTTTATTGAATAGAAGAAGGAATTAAAACCATCAAGTCTGATTCGAAGTCACTCCTCCAGCTTTGGTTCCATTCACATCACATCATAAGCATGACAATCTGGCAGCATAACGACACTTACAATAGTCTCAAATGTCAAACTAACATTATCTCCTTACAATCATCAAATTCCAGCCCTTGACCACTTAGATGAGTTCTCAATTTATAGGAAAATGGAGGAGGTTTTGTCATAAATGAGGGTATTGAATGGCATTCCAAACTTAGAGTTAGTTTCCATGGAGGAAGGGATGAGAGGATAGGAGGTTAATGGATCCTTAGCCTATCCAATTTTGAACTCATAGGAGGGGATAAGAGGTGGGATCCTTCTAGAATGATCTAGAATCAAGGAATATTCCCAGAACCCTATTCAAATTTTTCTCAATCTCACCCAGCGCAGGTCAAAGTGGGCCTAAGTGCTCTACAGAGCACCCTTGCATGGGCTAAGTGCTCTGCAGAGCACCCTTACATGGGCCTACCTGACCTGGTCCTTCAAGGAGCCATTTTAGGATGTTTTCATGCCATGAAACTATCAGTGAAGGAGGCATTCAAAGTGTTGACTTGTTTAGGACATGTAGCAACTGAAATTAGGGTTTGACGAGCCCTAAAACATTTGATCTGGATGATGGGAGTGATGTGCCCAAATGGATCTGTAACAATATGTGAGAAGAAAGGATGATCACTATGTATATTTGAAATCAAAATGTGGTCATTTCATATATCAAGTGTTGTATGTTGATGACATGTCACTAGTTGGAAACAACATGGACACAATCAGGTTAGTGAAGATGCAACTATCCTCCAAATTTGACATGAAGGATCTTGATGTTGTAATCTTCATTATGGGAATGAAGATAAAGAGAGATTGGGCAATTAGAAAACTTTGGGTAATTCAAATAAAGCTCATTGAAATAGTTCTGAAATGTTTCAACATGTAGAGGTGAAAACCAACCAAGATATCTATTCCTATAGTGGCAATACTAATTGTTGAATAGTGCCCAAAGACATGAATAAATAAAGGATGTAGCACATGTTCCATATGCTAGTGTTGTTGGTATTCTAATATATGCAATGATATACACTCAACTAGAAATTTCTCATGCAAGTAGAGTATTAATCAAATACATGACAACACCTTAAATATGCTACATGGCACAATTGATCATGCAATATGCTACCAAGGGATGTTTGGAACTGTCAAGAAAGAGAATGTACATGGTTTTATTGATGCCAATTGGGTTGAAGATATAGATAGAATAAGGTTGACCAGGGGGTACATGTTCAATTTGGTGGAGTTATTAGTTGGATGAGTAAGTAACAGTTGATCATGGCTCTATCAACAACAGAAATTGAATACATGGTAGCCACCCATGAAAGCAAGGGAGTGATCTAGTTGTAGAGATTGGGTTCAGATAACAAGTAGACAATCAAAGTGTAACCTTCTTGACAAAGAACCAATCTTACCATTCCAAGATAAAAACCATTGATTTATAGTACCATTTCATCAAAGATGTGGTGGAAAACAAGAAAGCGTTACTAGAGAAGGTAAACATTTTGGAAAAAATTCAAACTCTTTAACAAATTTGATGAGTGTTGTGAAGTTCTCATGTTGTAGAGAGGTAATAGGAATTATTTCTCTATTTCATTGAAGCATAGTACATTAAGGTGTTATATTCGTTGCAAAGAAAACTCAATCAATTAGAGTGTAGTCAATCAACTGGATAGTTCAAGGTGGATCAATTAGGTAACTGAGTTTTCTATATAGTTCAAATAGGAGAAGGATCAATGAGATCGTCAAGTCAAGTCGATTGTTGATGGTGAAGTTTAGGTAGGGATCACAATCAAAGGTGGATGGTGAATTCTTGATAGGGATCGCAGTTGAAGATTAATGATGCAACTAACATAAGTTAATAGCTGATGGAACAATCAAAAGCAATTGCAGTCAGATGCACATGGTTGACAAAGAATGATGGTTGAGAGGTGATCGACTATAGTAAAATTGTGTTAGAAATGAGTAGGAATCCAAAAATTCCTATGATCTTAGCTAATAAGATTCAACTTTCTGTAATTGGTTCAGGTGCTACAAATTAGGGTTTTTACATAAAATTATATCTATAGATAGAACATTACCTAAGGTTGTAAAATGATTATGAAATAAAACATTGGTTAGGATCGAGTGATGTAATGAGAACATTGGTCTTAGGTCTAGGCCAAGGTTGATGCTCATTTTAATATAGTTAAATATTTGACGAAGAATATAAAGGCTTATGAAGCTCAAAGGTTGGATGGTTTTCTTGGTTAAGGGTTTCTACGGTGAAAATTTATATGTACTATTAGTATGTTTATGTGTTTTTTGTTGTTTTATTTTTGGTTTATTTCTCTCCTGCAAAGGTTTAGGTAATTGTGTTCATCAAAGCTTCGCTTAGAGTATAGTAATCGAGAACAGGTGGTATGGAGCCACAATAGGTGTATGATTAGGGGTATCACACATAGGAAACTTCATTTTCCTAATGACCTATTGATATTAGGTTATTTTAGTTATTATTCTCAACAATAAAATATGGTAGCATCCCCTTCATCGACATATGTGAGTGGAAAGGTGCTCACCTTCATTAGGGTCTTTTGATTAGATATTTGTAGTGGTGATATTAACATTAAGCCTTATGTCAATGATCTATTTTCCTCTATCTATGGAATCCTATGACATCAAAGATGAAACAAAGTCTAAGACTTTAAACTTGGCTAATGATGAATCTCCAATATGACATTTTCCATTGTTGTGTAAAGGAATTTCAATAGGTGTCCTTTATTTTAATAGTTAGGGACACTGTCATGCGGAAAGAGTCAATTTTGCGGACAAAACCGACCTCCCTAGAAGCTAAGGCTTTCTAGTGACAAACAAGAGAAGTAAACACTACCTTTCTCTAAATATGCATTTAGAATACAAGTAATCAGGTGATTATAACATACCTTTAGTCCAACGCTTTGTAGTAGTCCAGCCTCTCCGTTCCGGATGAGCTCCTCCTTCTCTTCGAAACCTGCATTCACTAACAAGCCAAAAGATTACATAGCACCTGATAAACTTATAAAATAACACATATTCATCATACAGACCAAGGAGTATATGAAACAAATCATGAATGACAATCTGTTGAGAAAAATGAGTTTATTTGTATTAAGTGGAAACAAAAGAAACCATTACAACCTGAGCCTTGGTGTTGTGCAAGTCCCTCCTAGGGTCTAGCAAGAGTTTTCCTTTACTTTGATCAGCTCACCCACTTCCAAATAAGGCTAGGAAAGGATGGGAATCTCTCCTCTCAAGCTCTATAAGGGAGTCCTAATTCCAGCAGCATCTACCCTTAGGAATGTTCAACTTTCAACCTCCCCTCCCTCTGGCCCAATGCTTGTATTTATAGTGCTTTAGAGGAAGTTAATCAGGTCCACCATCAATGGGATAAGCCCCTCTTTGAATGGGATAGTTCCCCTCTTGATGGGATAAGTTCCTCTTTCATAGGGATACATGAACCATCTGGAGGCGCTCAATACACGTCAAACAAGCTTCTAGAATGCTCTAGAAATGACCACAAGTAACTTTTTTGAAGTGAAACTTGCGCATTTTGACCTTTACAGGAGTACGCACCCACCCCTTTACAGACAGAGCGTACAAGTATGCAGGTATTGTGAACTTGGGGTGCGCACACGCGGGTAAGGCTAAGAGAAACTGCATACCCAGAGTTATTTGACTTTTTAAGGACTTTCTCTCTTTTTTGGAGTTTGACATGAAGAGCAGAGGTATAAGACTTGCCAAGGAGGATAGTATGACAGTTGATGGAGCCATACTAACTGCAAATAGTCATGGTGACAAATTTTAGTGTAACAGATTGCCCCCTAAAGTGCGAAGCCTGTAGTAGATTAGGGTTTCATATCATCTAGGAAGGGTGAAGTACTTTATCATTTCAAGGATTATCTTGTGGAGAGCCCAGTCGGAACCTGCAAATATTCAACACAAAATACATATATAAGATCATATCATCGCTAAGGTAGGCATTCCCATACTCAGATCAAAAACTTTAACTAACAAACTAACTACTGCTCTGATACAGGAATGATTTCGCAGTACATCATAATCATAGACTTGTGTAGACACAGTATGGACGCAGCCATCTGTTTATAGTTGGTCTACTATACAATGAATACAAAACTCCTCGCAGCCTGGATGGTGGAAACTAGATCCAGGGTCTTCATTTCTACTTCCCGAAAAGGTACGATTCTATCCATGCGAATAAATGAGTTGATGTCAAACATGGTAGAAACCACTTGATTACCAGTCGATGATGTAAATTGTTAACAAGTGTGAGAGAGACCACCAGTGATGTCAATGGTTCTCAAAGTACCCAGTACAAACCATGAGATGTGAATGAATGAGTTGATGTCGAACATTTCACGGAGTCCTTCGATCGAAAGTCAATGATGTAAACCGTCGTCAAAGGCGATAAACCTGCCATTGATGCATGCAGATTTCAAGGTACTGACGATTTCTAGGTCATCTTTCTAGATAATGTGCTGATGTCGATAGAAAGCGACCCGTTGCAGGCAAGCCCACAACACGAAATCATAGATCAAGTTGAAGAAATGTAGCTGTAAGGACTGACTCAGGGATGGTCGAGATGGATGACGGGTATTTTGCAGATGAATGGTTTATTTATAGTAACCTCTTGAATACGTAACGACACAACAGATGGCTTGGTGACAATTGACCCAAAGTTAATACCCGGAACCGGTTGAAGATTTTCAATGTGGTTTAATCAACTGTTAGGCAAAGGATTTCCCAACCTAGGTGAATGAAAAGTGTCGTGTTCAAGAGTGGTGTTAAGGCTTCTTCTGAGACAAAGGATAACAAATAGGCTTATTTTTCTCTCTTTTCCCCCACTATTTCTGGCAAGTACCTCTTTATTTTTACAAGCTTGAGGAGGATAACATATGCTTGATTATAAGCTCATCCTTCGGATGAGTCCAACTTAGTTTAGATTCGAACCCTAAGAAGGAGTGGTCCGTTCCTATTTGTAATCGAACAGGTCCTTTACTGTGAAATTTTAACGAGTCCAGTAAAGGAGAAACTCGGCGTTTTTCAATTTTAGAGAGTCTGAAAAAACTTAAGAAGACTCCAAGGTTGAACTTTTTCGTAAATTTGTGTCTCCCAAGCCCGAAAAAGTATAAAATAATACTTGAGAGAACCGCTTGATCTTGCCACCAAGGAGTACTTTCATGATTAGTGTCTTTGACCTGAAAAGTAAAAAGCGATCAAGGACACGTCGTTTTATTTCCAATATCGAATTTGAAACGACAAAAATCCGGCAATCTTTTCATGTTTTTACGGTCAGAAAAGGGCTATAAGAGGACCGTCTTTTAATTCCGTTTTAACGAGTGTAAAAGAAACGCTCAACAATCTTTTCATGTTTTAGGAGTCAGAAAAGGGCTTAAAAGAGAACTCCAAGGTTTCACTCTTTCGTAAGTTTTAACGAGTTCGAAAAAATGACAAAAATGTACTCATGGTTTTCACTTTTTCGTAAGTTTTAATGAGCTCGAAAAAATGATAAAAATGTACTCATATGGCCAACTTTCAATTTAATTTACGAGCAGGAAAAGATGGAAAGAACTCGGCATTTTCATTTGTTTTACGAGAATGAAAGATAGCAAAATAATCTCGGGATTTTCATGAGTTTAACGAGTCTTGAAAATAACTGAAATTGACTCGAGATAGGTTTCATTTTTACAAAAGCTTGAAACAGAGAAAAACTATGCTTCATAGTAGTTTCATTTTTACACAAGCTTGAAACAGAGAGAAAACTGTTCTTGCTGCCCCTAAGCGTAACTGCTAAAGCACATGCCCCCCAGCTTCATTTCATTCAACCAGTTGGATGAAATGAAGGTTGAGTTACGAGATCATTGAAAGACTCAACCTAAGACTGTAAGAAAATTATGCAAAAACTGAAATAACTAACCTAAACATACAACCTAACATCTATGAGGTCTAGTCAAACTCTCGACTCAATTAGAGGAGGATTTGTTTCATTTTTTAACGAGCTTGACACAGGAAAAGAACTATGCTCAGATCCGGTTTCATGTTTACACAAGCTTGAAACGAAAAACTATGCTTGTTATAAGTTCACATGCCCCCAGCATAATGACGCAAAACGAGGTACATGCCCCCCAAGCTTCATTGCATTCAATGAGATAGATGCAATGAAGCTTTACTTTCAAGATCTTGGAAAGACTTGTGGGAGTTGTTTCATTTTTTAGTGAGGTTGACACAGAAAAAGAACTATCCTCAAAACCCTTGTTTCATTTTTTAAACGAGCTTGACACAAGATAAGGAACTATGCTCATAACTACTCTACAATCTACCTAACAAAGAACTCTACTCTAAAAACCTTGATTCATTTTTTAACGAGCTTGACACAAGACAAGGAACTGTGCTCTAAAATCCTTGATTCATTTTTTAATGAGCTTGACACAAGACAAGGAACTATGCTCATGACTACGCTCTACAATCTACCCACTTAACCTACCCTTGTTTTAGTTTTTAACAAGCTTGACACAAGACAAGGAACTATGCTCAAAAAGTTCGCATGCCCCCAGTATAATGATGCAAAGCGAGGTACATGACCCCCAGGCTTCATTGCATTCAACCAGATGGATGGAATGAAGGTTTACTTTCAATATTTAACTTGAAAAGGGAGTTGTTTCATTTTTAAGGAGGTTGACACAAGAAAAGAATTATCCTCATACCTGATTCATTTTTAACGAGGTTGACTCAGTAACAGGAACTATCCTCACTACATCCAGTTTCATTTTTTAACGAGGTTGAGACTAGAAGAAACTATCCTCGCAAAATCCTACTTTCTACAATTTACCTACATATCCTAAAATCTACCTGATTCATTTTTTAATGAGGTTGACTCAGTAAAAGAACTATCCTCATGCTAGCCTATTTCATTTTTTAACGAGGTTGATACAGGAAAAAACTATCCTCGTACTCATTGATTCATTTTTTAACGAGGTCGACACAGTAAAAGGAACTTTCCTCATAGCAACCTGTTTCATTTTTTAACGAGGTTGGTACAGGAAAAAACTATCCTCGTACACACTGATTCATTTTTTAACGAGGTCGACACAGTAAAAGGAACTATCCTCGCTCATTGATTCATTTTTTAACGAGGTTGACACAGTAAAAGGAACTTTCCTCGTAAACACCTGTTTCATTTTTTAACGAGGTTGACACAGGAAAAGAACTATCCTCGCTAGCCTGTTTCATTTTTTAACGAGGTTGATACAGGAAAAAACTATCCTCATGCTAGCCTGTTTCATTTTTTAACGAGGTTGATATAGGAAAAAACTATCCTCGTTCACTGATTCATTTTTTAACGAGGTCGACACAGTAAAAGGAACTTTCCTCGTAAACACCTATTTCATTTTTTAACGAGGTTGACACAGGAAAAGAACTATCCTCGCTAGCCTATTTCATTTTTTAACGAGGTTGATACAGGAAAAAACTATCCTCGTGCTAGCCTGTTTCATTTTTTAACGAGGTTGATACAGGAAAAAACTATCCTCGTACCCACTGATCATGGCTTCTAACTGGAAGAAAGACATGTCAATGGACACACCTTGGTCATGGCTTCCAAGAGGTCTTCATCAGAAGGAAGAATACTTCTCTGGAAGGAACACATGTCAAGGGACTCAAAAGGGATAAGAACATCGTGTTCATGTAATCCCATAGAGTTTTCCATGTCAATTACCGGATCTAAATCAAAGGAAGATGAGCAAACAGTGAGAGGCTCACTTACATCGGACACTGAAGACATGGGACCAGTTGCCACATAATTAACCCGTGGCAGGGTAGATACCACTTTCGAATCAGGAACATTTAGGGGTGTCATATTATTGGTAGTTGAGACAAGACTAGGGAACGAAAGCTGGTCTACAGTCACAATACTGCCATTGTGAGGGAAAGACATCACGCGAAAGAGTGTCGATACAACAGCTTTCATTGCATAAACATAGTCTCGCCCAAGGAGTAAATTGAAATCCAAGGGACCTCAAACTACCATAAGATCAATACATACATTTTTACCTTCCAAGGTAATAGAAAACTTAGGAAGGATCCCTAAAGGTTCACTAATGGTTCTGTTAAAAGCTTTCAGATTATGCGTAATATGCGCAAGCTGAGGGGAACCCAAAGCTTTCCAAACAGTTGAGGATAAAATACTAACAGAAGCACCTTCATCTACCTGAGTACGATGTATGTCCCTACCACCAGCCTTGACAATGATTTGGAAAGGGATGGAGGAAGGAAGACGAGGTTCTGTCAGTCTATTCCAATCAAAGGAAAAGACCTCAGTACTTGGGGGAGGTTCTGTAGAAACAGGTGAAATGCCCCCCGGTGTTAGGGTCCCACCCTAACCCCCTTATTTATGTCATGGGATCACGTCATAGTCAAGAGTCAATAAAGCCCATATTAATATTTGTAAGTGGTTAACTCGCAATTAATGACGGGACCACAGTTAGTTGCAAATGGGCGGTAATATTAGATAGATGGTAAATGGGCGGTAGTATTAGATAGATGGTATTAAAAAAACCCACGATATTGGCCCGTGGTATTGCATGTATGAGTCATATATAAAGGATAGAGACTCCCTGCGAGGAGCATTGTGTCTTGTTTTGTAATCGAGCTCTGCTCTATTGGAGGTTGCCCCCTCGAAGAGGCATGTGAACATTTCTCTCTGAATAATAAAATCATTGCTATTCTGTGTTCTGGGTATATTGTATTCGCATATTCTGTGATCTCGGTATCTTTTCTTCGCTTGGGTATTGTTTTGCAGGTTAAGAGCATAACAAGTGGTATCAGAGCACTTTCTAGGGCTCGGTGGGATCTCCAAATTTTAGCAAAAAAAAAATTTGGCTAGAGACGTGTTCCGGCGTCTTTAAACCACGGGATCTGTCGTTAAGCGCATAAACCTGCGGATTTGGGGAGGCATGCACGCAGGAAATACAAGAGGTGGTCACGTCTGTTGGACTCCCTTGTAACCCCTGTGGGTACCCCTTCGAGTAGTAGCGCATTAGACAGAACCGCGCACGAACTGTCTTCCACGTACCCTCTGGGTATATAGGAAGCCCCCTAGCTCCCTTGAAACCTCGCCATAGATAAACCTTCGGCCGTCTTGTGGCTACAGTACACCGAGAACAGCACTCGGAGAGATTACTCGCCCGTACGATAGGGTAGTCGGGTTGTACGGCTAAGGGTACGGTCGATCCTCCTTAGTTAGAGCCCTGAAACATTGGGCCGAGTACTACTGTCAGACCCTTATGTATATTGCGATCTGTAGCACCTGACACTCCCCAAGACCATAGTTCCCTTTCTATCGGGGGATCACACATCATCTATTCCAGATCAGCAGCAGCAGTTGTTCCACCATTCAGATCTCTTAGATCCACCAGATCGGATATTCCAGATCAGCAGCAGCAGTTGTTCCACCATTCAGATCTCTCAGATCCACCAGATCGGAGTAGTTGTGAAGGGTTCCTATACCTGGATATAATTTTCGCAGGACTTTTGGCTGCATTGACATTTTGAGGATTTGGCGACTGCAGTATTGATCAGGAAGGAGTAAAACTCCGTTAGGAGTTTTCTAATAATAAAAAAAAAAGGAGTCTGAGATCTTCCGAGGCGCTTATTGGTGACCTAGCCCATCAGTATCAGGACGACGAGCTGAGCAAGGTGGTACCATTCAATTTCTTAGTAAACAATTTTAGGCGGTCCCAATTTTTCATCAGGTTGGTGTATGGTAGAAACTCGCACTCAAGCGATGGCCAATGAAAGGATCGACAAAATTGAAAACCATGTGCATTCCCTCCAAACTGCGGTGCACAAGATCGAACTTGAGCTTCAAGGAATGAGTAACCACATAGAACTTGAGCTTAAAGGAATAAGTAACCAGTTACAGGAGGCATTCCCAAAGGGCAAGAAGCCAGCCCACGAGGAGGCGTATAATGGCCATGAATACCATGAGGGAGAGTCTAGCCACTCTCCTCACGTTTGGCACTCCCATCCACCACCCAGTCAGCGACCTCCCAAGTTGGATATGCAGAAATTTGACGGTTCTCACACGTCCGCATGGCTAGCACAAATGGAGCAGTATTTCCAATTGAATCATATCACAGATGAGGGGACTAATCTTATGGTGGGCACCATGTACTTGGACAATGAACGATGGCAATGGAAGGAATGGCATCAGCGTTGCAATGGACATTTTCAGAATTGGGCCCAATTTGCCAAAACTCTTCGCAGTCGCTTTGAACAGGAAGACTCTTTTTTGGGGCGTCTCACTAAGCTCCGACAGACGAGTACAGTGGAGGAATATATTACTGCTTTTGAAGCCTTAGCCTTCCGCACTAAGGGTCTCACAGATGAGTTCTACATGGAATGCTTTATCAGCGGTCTTAAAGAAGCCATCAAAGCTCAGGTTCTACTCCACCACCCTCCCACATGGACAGAGGCTTGCCAGGTAGCCCGTAAGGTGGAACGTGCATTAACAGCCCAATCTAGCCACCCCAACTTCCCAGCTAAAGGTCGTCCCTCACAGGCTCCCAATATGACTCAGACACTTAAGATTCAAAAGGTGTCACCTGCGGAAATGGCCGAAAGAAGGAAGCAAGGACTATGTTACTACTGCGATGAAAAATATTCCCCAGGTCATAAATGCAAAGAGCACAAGTTTTTTCAAATAGATGCCACTGACTACAGCTCCACCGAGGAAGATCCACCACTTGAGGAACCTGAGGCGATCGAAGAAGATAACCAACAGGAGATTGTATCTGATGAACCAATTATTTCGCTAAATGCATTGGCAGGAATTTCTTCCCCTCAAACTCTCAAAATCAGGGGTTTTCTTAAACATCGCCCAGTAGTAGTCTTGATTGATAGTGGAAGTACCCATAATTTCATCCACCAAAAGATCGCTGAAGCAGCACATTGTTTCGTCCGGGCAGTTTCTAACTTCCAAGTCCAGATTGCAGATGGGGGCACAATGAAATGTGAAGGTCGCTGTGAAAATGTCAAAATTCAAATGGGGGATTATCAATTGAAAACCCACATGTTTGCAATACACATGGGGGGTTGCGACATTGTCCTCGGCGCAGAATGGCTCCGCACTCTTGGGCCAATCACAATGGATTTCCAGGAGTTATATATGAGTTTTAAGCAGAATAACTCCACACATACCCTCCGTGGACTACAGGCGGGAGCCCCCTCTATCATCAGCTCGCATAGGATGGAAAAATTGTTAAAAAAGGGCCATCATGGAGTGGTAGCTCAATTTAATGCCATCCAGGTAGTAGACACCATGTCTCAGCGAATTCATCTTGAGATGCAACAGATTTTAAATAAACATCGGACGGTCTTTGACAAGCCTCAGGAGCTTCCACCCTCGCGAGGGGAACATGATCATAGCATCACATTGGTTCCAGGGGCCCAACCCCCAAATGTGCGGCCATACAGATATCCGTTCACCCAAAAGAACGAAATAGAAAAAATCATCAAGGAATTGTTGGAAGCAGGTGTCATTCGTCCCAGCATTAGTCCTTATTCATCTCCAGTGGTCATGGTCCTCAAGAAAGATGGGGAGTGGCGGATGTGTCCAGACTTCAGGGCCCTCAATAAGTTAACAGTCAAAGATAAATTTCCCATCCCAGTGGTTGACGATTTGCTGGACGAACTCAATGGGGCTCAATTCTTCACTAAGTTGGATCTTCGCTCAGGCTACCACCAAATTCGCATGAAGGAAGTCGACATTCCCAAGACAGCTTTCAGAACTCATGAAGGCCATTATGAGTTCTTGTTCATGCCATTTGGTCTCTGTAATGCCCCCTCTACTTTTCAGAGCCTAATGAATCACCTCCTCAAACCATATCTCAGAAAATTTGTCCTTGTCTTCTTCGATGACATCCTCATCTATAGTGGCACTTGGGCGGCACATCTTCAGCATGTAGATCTACTCTTGCAACTGCTCCGCACGCATAAATTATTTGTCAAGATGTCTAAGTGTTCGTTTGGCATGGAAGAAGTTGAGTATTTGGGCCACATTGTGGGGCGTGAAGGTGTCAAGGTGGACCCAAAAAAGATCCAGGCAATGCAAGAATGGCCTCAACCTAAGACCTTGAAAAGCTTGAGAGGATTTTTGGGTCTCACAGGCTATTATCGTAAATTTGTCCGCAACTATGGCCGCATGGCAAAGCCCCTAACGCAACTCCTAAAGAAAAATTCCTTCTTCTGGAATGAAGAAGCACAACAGGCATTTACAGCTCTCAAAACCGCCATGTGTTCCACTCCTGTCTTAGCACTACCGGACTTCACCAAATCATTTGTCATTGAATCTGATGCTTCGGGAACAGGTATTGGAGCGGTCTTAATGCAGGAAGGGCGACCATTGGCCTTCACCAGCCAACAACTAAGTGGGAGGAATTTGGGCCAATCTACCTACGAGAAGGAAATGATGGCCATCTTACATGCAGTCGAGACCTGGCGACCTTACTTGTTGGGGCGACGTTTCCAAATCCGCACAGATCATCACAGTCTTAAATATTTTTTGGAGCAACGCCTATCTTCCCCACAACAAAATAAATGGTTAGCCAAAATGATGGGATATGATTATGAGATCATTTACAAGAAAGGGAAAGACAACAGGGTAGCAAATGCATTGTCGCGCCAATTTGAGGAGGAAAGTACTCTGCTCGCAATTTCCCTCCCCATTCCAGACTGGATTGAAGAGGCTCACAGGGAATGGTTTTCACATCCCGGGCTCTCCCAACTCATTTCTCAATTGCAGGTAGATCCTAGTTCCAGCAAGGGCTACTCGTGGCAGAATGATATTCTTCGCTACAAGGACAAAGTCGTAATATCACCAACATCCACCCTCAAAAGTCGCATTTTGGCAGAATTGCACTCATCTCCCATTGCAGGACATTCGGGCTTTCAGAAGACATATGCTCGCACCAGAAGATCATTTTTTTGGGCCGGCATGAAACAGGACATCCTTACTTTCGTAGCAGAATGTGACGTCTGTCAACGCCACAAAGGGGAAGCCGTCAACACACCAGGCACATTACAACCATTGCCCATTCCGGCGTCAATTTGGACGGAGGTCTCCATGGATTTCATTACAAGTCTTCCAAAGTCTGGGAACAAGTCAGTCATCATGGTGGTTGTGGACCGACTGTCGAAGTATGCTCATTTCTGTGCCCTACCCCAACCATTCACACCCACTTTAGTTGCTCAAACTTTCATGGATCAGATCTTCAAATTGCATGGCATGCCCACTTCTATTGTGTCCGACCGTGACCCAATCTTCACCAGTAATTTTTGGCAGGAGCTCTTCAGAATACAAGGCACTCAACTCAAACTCAGTACTTCATATCATCCGCAAACAGATGGTCAAACCGAAGCCGTCAACAAATGTCTAGAAACCTACCTTAGGTGTTTCACTTCAGAAAAACAACACCTTTGGGTACAGTGGTTACCTCTGGCGGAATGGTGGTATAACACCAACTATCATGCCACCACCAAAATGACTTCCTATGAAGCAGTCTATGGACAACTTCCGCCTTCCCCTACTTCTTATCTCACGGGGTGCTCCAAAGTACAAGTCGTGGATCAACTCCTACAACACCGCGCAACCATGCTTGCCCATCTGCGCGAGAATCTTCATCAAGCTCAGAACCGTATGAAGCAACAGGCTGACCAACATCGCTCAGAGCGCCAATTTCAAGAAGGGGATCAGGTCTTTTTGAGGCTGCAACCATATAAGCAAACATCACTCAAAGACAAGGGTTGTCAAAAGCTCTCTCCAAAATTCTATGGACCATACCAAGTACTTCAGCGCATTGGAGAAGTGGCTTACAAGTTGGCTTTGCCACCTATAGCAAAAATCCACCCAGTTTTCCATGTATCGTGCCTCAAGAAAGTGATTGGGAACAATTGCCGAGTTCAAACCAGTCTACCTGAATTGGACGAAGAAGGGTCAATCTGGCTTCAACCTGAACAGGTTCTAGACACACGAGACAAGCACATGCGCGGCCGCATGCTTAAGGAGGTCCTCATCAAATGGAAAGACACCTCTCCGGAGGATGCAACTTGGGAACCAGCCACTATTCTTCAGCAGTTTCCGCAGCTTCAGCCTTGAGGACAAGGCTAGTCTTAAGGGGGAGGGCATGTTAGGGTCCCACCCTAACCCCTTATTTATGTCATGGGATCATGTCATAGTCAAGAGTCAATAAAGCCCATATTAATATTTGTAAGTGGTTAACTCGCAATTAATGACGGGACCACAGTTAGTTGCAAATGGGCGGTAATATTAGATAGATGGTAAATGGGCGGTAGTATTAGATAGATGGTATTAATAAAACCCACGATATTGGCTCGTGGTATTGCATGTATGAGTCATATATAAAGGATAGAGACTCCCTGCGAGGAGCATCGTGTCTTGTTTTGTAATCGAGCTCTGCTCTATTGGAGGTTGCCCCATCGAAGAGGCCTGTGAACATTTCTCTCTGAATAATAAAATCATTGCTATTCTGTGTTCTGGGTATATTTTATTCACATATTCTGTGATCTCGGTATCTTTTCTTCGCTTGGGTATTGTTTTGCAGGTTAAGAGCATAACACCCGGCGTAGAAGAATCTGATGTAACAAGAAGAACCTGAGCAGTATGAAGTTCACTCTCTAAAGGGAAAGTGGGATCGACCGAATGTGAAATTGAATCGACCACTTGATCAACTAACGGATCATCAACCTGAGTGACATGAGTTTCACTCTCCAATGGAAGAGTGTGATTGACTGTACTTGAAATTAGATCAATCACTCCATCAGTTGATGGTAGGTTGGGAGAAAGTTTACGGTAACCAGTTGGAAATTCTTGCTGTGGAACAGTAAGGTTTTCCAACAATTTTGAGGCTTCATCCATGTGAGGGCAAATGTGAGTTTGATGACTCCCTTTGCATAACTTACAAGGAAACCTAACTTTACCCTTTTTCCCAGGAACCTGACTTTCACTGGTTGATGGATCAATGGAAAGTTGATGAGATTTTTCTGACCATACTTCCAGGACCTTTGGAATACCAGGACAATTAACAAGGAAGTGGTCACCCTTACAAAGCCTGCAAGGGTATTTGGGTTTACGATGCATGTCGGAGTTTGCCTCAACACAACTAACACTTACAGACGTGGTTGGTTGGTTGACTTCTTTCTTATCTTGCTTCTTCTTCTTCTTCTTCTTCTTCCCTTTCTTCTTCTTCTTAGCCTCCTGGTTACTAGCATCAAGGCTTTTACCAGGCGAAGAGGAACAAATGGAGGAAGAAAAATTAGGCGAAGAAGGTAAAGGGTCAACAGAAGGTTGGTGATGTTGAGATGGTGAACTCTGTTGAGGTGAAGCATTCGGTTGAGGTGGAACAATTGGAGTATTTTGGGCCAACGAAGTTGAAAATAACCATATCGATAAACCTATTGTAAATCCAGGTAATGACAAAGTAGCCATATAAGGAGGACCAACATTTCCAAAGTAAGGAAATGTACTAGGATTCTCGTTAGGAGGGGTTCCTAGGTTGGTAAATTCCGGAACATTTGCCATTATATTCAACTTCAATGAATTTTATTAACAATTTTAAAACTAAAATTAACAATTCACAATTCACACCTAACAATTAAAATTCACAATTCACACCTATGGTCTCTAAAAGTAAAAACAAACAAATTAACACGCGCTATCAAATCTAGGAGTCAAACCACACACAAACAGTAGCCTTCCAGACCGAAAACACTAGTTGGTGATGAAATCCAACATCGCAGAATTCAGTACAGAAGTGGCGGGTGGAACAGTTATCCTGGAAACCTGCTTAATGAATAGACTGGACCAAGTTCCTCCACTTTAACCGTCTCAAGTGAAGTGAACCCCCCAGAAAATCCAAGTGAGTCTAGCCGACGTCTGCTCCAGGTACAGTGGGATCTTCCCTCCACCGTAACCTTGGGTAGAACCCTAAAGATAATGGTCACTAAGGTCACCAACAGCAACAAATACACCTGGGGGAACAGTCTACGACCCGATAGCACGCAAGGGCAGAGTAACAAGCTCAATCCCCTTGCCGGCTCCTTGACAATAATCCAAGGTTTACCGACAAGTGACCCCAGGCTCCTCGACAATAATCCGAGGTTTACCGTTTGTAGTACGTGTGTATCTGGCGTCTTTCCCAATGAGGGAGGATTGATCCCCTCACTGGTTCGGACACGGTCTCGTGCTTCTCCTTTAAGAGGAGCTTTCCCAGAGCACAAATGTAACAGTTGGATTTATCCTACCACAAGATGAGCTACTTGTTTGGTTTTGTTGTCTTGGAGAGTTAATTACTCTCCTACTCCAAGACACTAGCCTAAGCTATGTTGGTGTATCAGAGCCCTAGAAATGTAAAAATTACTAGATGAATTTTAATTAAGCGTTGTGTTATTAAGGCTGTTTTTACTCAAATGGGTAAATGGATACGAAACCAATGGTGTTATGACCCGACTCAACTGAATGCAATGATAATGCAATCCTTTCAATTCGATGAATCCTAATTAAAGTAAGGAGAGAGTTTCCATTCACTTCCGACAATGCAAAAAATTGATCACTAAGAGAAAATATAACAAATTCTCTAATGCACTAATTTTATCAAGAAAAACTAATGCAAATCAATTCCAAAATAGTTTTTTTTATTTTTATTTTTGTGTAAATTCAAATCAAAGAAAACTGATCTAAATCTACGATTGATTTTTCAGAATGTAAACTATGCAATGGTAATCTAAGCACAATTCACTTGAAAAGTATGCAAATGTAATCTATGCACATTTTTCATTCATATTCTGAAAATGAGAATTCTAATTATGCAAATGTGATCTATGCAAGAGAATTCTCAAACACAAGACGATTCTAATGTAATCTAAGAATCAATCAAGTGCAAGTCGAGAAAATTGAGTGAGAGTTCCAAAGATCAAAAAATAAAAACACTCAAAGGCGATTAACACTCATACACAATTTAGCCCCCCCCCCGGCGAATGAGGGGGAAATTTTTTTTGCAAAAACAAAAGCAAAAAGATGCAAAATTGTGAAAAGACTGAGACAAACCTCCAAGTAATGACCAAAGGAAATCAAATTAAGAATTTCTCAAAAAAGAGACTCAAAACACCCAATTGATGAAAGCTTAAAGTAGGAATGCCAATGAAATTAACCAAGGAAAGTTTCTGACAGGTAACCAGTGGATCTGGGCAGCAAAAACAAGCTATAAACAAAATCTAAAAAAAAAAAGAGAAAATTGAAATTTTCTAGGCTTTTGACAGGGGTACGCAGGCAGCCTGTTTTCACAGGTGCGGGTACGCTCTGTGCACAAAGCTGCAGTGCATACAAGTACGCACTGTGCTTAACGCAGAGGCTGCGTACTTCTAGCAAAACCAAGAAAAATAAAATCTAATTTAACCCTAAACTATTCCACCCAAATTCACAGTTAATCAGCCAAAAACCAAAAAACAAACGACTTTTCTCAAATCAAAGTTTCACACAAAGGAAAAATCATTCACATCAATGGAATCCCCAGTGGAGTCGCCATTTTGTCATGTGGAAAGAGTCAATTTTGCGAACAAAACCGACCTCCCTAGAAGCTAAGGCTTTCTAGTGACAAACAAGACAAGTAAACACTACCTTTCTCTAAATATGCATTTAGAATACAAGTAATCAGGTGATTATAACATACCTTTAGTCCAACGCTTTGTAGTAGTCCATCCTCTCCGATCCGGATGAGCTCCTCCTTCTCTTCGAAACCTGCATTCACTAACAAGCCAAAAGATTACATAGCACCTGATAAACTTATAAAATAACACATATTCATCATACAGACCAAGGAGTATATGAAACAAATCATGAATGACAATCTGTTGAGAAAAATGAGTTTATTTGTATTAAGTGGAAACAAAAGAAACCATTACAACCTGAGCCTTGGTGTTGTGCCGGTCCCTCCTAGGGTCCAGCAAGAGTTTTCCTTTACTTTGATCAGCTCACCCACTTCCAAATAAGGCTAGGAAAGGATGGGAATCTCTCCTCTCAAGCTCTATAAGGGAGTCCTAATTCCAGCAGCATCTACCCTTAGGAATGTTCAGCTTTCAACCTCCCCTCCCTCTGGCCCAATGCATGTATTTATAGTGCTTTAGAGGAAGTTAATCAGGTCCACCATCAATGGGATAAGCCCCTCTTTGAATGGGATAGTTCCCCTCTTGATGGGATAAGTTCCTCTTTCATAGGGATACATGAACCATCTGGAGGCGCTCCATACACGTCAAACAAGCTTCTAGAATGCTCTAGAAATGACCACAAGTAACTTTTTTGAAGTGAAACTTGCGCCTTTTGACCTTTACAGGAGTACGCACCCACCCCTTTACAGACAAAGCGTACAAGTACGCAGGTATTGTGAACTTGGGGTGCGTACACGCAGGTAAGGCTAAGAGAAACTGCGTACCCAAAGTTATTTGACTTTTTAAGGACTTTCTCTCTTTTTTGGAGTTTGACATGAAGAGCAGAGGTATAAGACTTGCCAAGGAGGATAGTATGACAGTTGATGGAGCCATACTAACTGCAAATAGTCATGGTGATAAATTTTAGTGTAACAGACACCTTTATCCTTCTTGTGTTGCAAAGTAGGCTAGGCTATACCACTTATTTCCTAAGGTTGGGTTGATCAAGATCAACCTTATTTAGCTACTTGCATTGCTACTTCTCATATTGGTGGGTATCTCTTGTTCGTCAGCATGTTTATATGCTTATCCTTATATTGCTAGCTATTTGGTTGAGAAGCCTCCCTCACCTAAAGAAATTTTTATGATAATATTCCGCTCTTAGGGAAAATTAAAGTAACTTGTTCCTCTCTCGATAATGAAGAACTTTCATTTTGCAAGCTCATATAATCTGTTAAGTAGAGAGAAAAGGAAGAACCAAGTTACTTGACCAATGTTGATTTTCATCCTCAGTCTCTTTTATTACCATTTTGCTAAAAAAAATTCCCAATATTGGTAAGATAGTGGTAAGAAATTCCTAGCTCAAGGATGTTCAAAAAAATCATTTCTATTTGGATGTACCTGCATAAGTCGTTGTGGTGTCTTAGAACATGGTGTCCCTTAGCTGGGTATGAAAAGTGTTGATATACCTTGGCACAATCTGTTCTTTATGTTGACACAAGGTTGTCCACTTTGACATTAGTCTTCATAGTCACTCCAATAGGGAAATATTCAACGTTGAGGGAATTGAAAATCCCCCCCCCCCCCGATGTGTTTGATAAAATACAATTTAGAATCTTGGGAATGTTCCACCTAGTAAGTATCCTACCAATCTTTAACATGGGGAGGGGGGCTTGGGAAGAAAGAAAGTAACTTCTTCATTATTCTAAAAATTGTGAACTAATAAATAATTTTCTAGCATATTTAATGATCTCTTTGAAGCTTATGCACCCATCTTTCCTTCACATGTGGATGTCAAAATTAACTTTTAGCTTGGATGGTGTCACTCCTTTGAAATCATTGCATGTAAAAAGTGTCATTGCCACTATTTGGATTTGTCAAAGGATTTGGGTGAAATGGTAGATCATCTTTTTACTTTGTCACTCAAGGTCTTCCTATAGAAGAAACTTGAATAGATCTCTTGTGACATCATATTTCTTCACTTCATCAACCATGGTAGATTGTCTAGGTTGGTGAGGGAATTATTCATCAGTTTGGTTCTTTTAAGGCCTAAATCCATGGACCCCAATGTCATAGAAGACATCCATGAACAAACAACACATGGCATATTTCAATGATACCATTGATCTAAATTAAATTGAAAATTAATCAAAGAAAGAATATATTACATAGATAACATGGTGTTGAACAAATAATTTTAGTATGAAAACAAAATTTTGTTAATGATTAAAATGGTGAAAATCACTGTAATGTAAATACAAAAACAAAGTGGATAGAATGGTAGTATCTTATATTTGAGAAAATATGTGACAACAATGCCCATTTAAAAAAAACCATAACAAGATGCTGAAACTATATTTTATCACAGTGCCAAAAAAATTAAGAGCTAAAACCCCTAAAATCCAAAATCTTAATCTTAGGAGCTAAGGTGGTGAAAGTAATGAGGTCCTTGGAAAGGCTAGTCACTATGAAAACTTCCCAGGGTGATGATGTTTGTATATGAACTCCATTTTCTGGATTCCTTAGATCATTACAAAGATTATTATTAAGCTCTACAAGTCTGGCAAGCCTAATTGTGGTTATCATAAATGACAAGGCTATCAAAATCACTAAAAACACATGAGAAGGTTCTAAAAAACACACTAAAACTTAAGGACACGCAACATTGTTGTAACTATGACAAGGTTTAGGACCATTTTTGGGATAATGGTAAACCAAAATGGTACTTAGATCAGCAACCCCCATGTGGCATGGACAAATAGTATGTAGAATATAAGGAGCATGTAAGGGAAGTTTAGTGAAAATGTGGGATGTAGATAACAACAATTGGAAAACAATTATTGTTAGGAGGTTAGGATATCACCATGCAATGGTTGGTGCCAAAGTTGATTGATTGACCAAAGCAAGGATATGCCAAATGTTGTCGCTTCCAGAGACAACCTCGGATTGCTTACAAGACCAGTGCCTGGAACATCTAGATTTTGTGTGTCTCATATGATTCTCAGGAAGCTGGAGACATCACATATATTTTTGTACATATGTATTTATATATATAATAAATAGCATGGGTTGGTTCATTCATCTAAAGGCATAAGCCATGTATTTCTGGTACTTCTTCACATATACAACTCACAGAAATATATGTATAAACTAGTGGAGGCCGAGTAGTTCAAGGACCTACAGTTTAATAAGCTTTGGCAGAGCAATGAGAGAAGATAAGGAGATAGAATAACTCATCACATAGAGCTTGAAGCGTCAAGAATTCTACACTCATCACATAGATCTTGAAGCATCAAGAATTCTACACTTATCTAAGTTACAGGTAGACATAATGGATGAAAGAGGATTGGGTGTGATGATTCATGGAGTGCAATTTTAAAGACATAAACTCACAGATCCATACATGCACATGCATTAAAGTGTCAATACAAATGAATCTGTAAGAACGTATGAAACATTTATAGTAGCTACGATTACTTGAAATCAGAGAGGAAACGCAAACATAATGGAATTTAAATAGTGGGGTAACATACTGTAGTACTCGAAGGAGGAATTACCACCATTTCCTTAATATTCTAAAAGACGCATATCTTAAAGACATATAGTCTTGAAAATAACATGTAGTTCTTTCTTTAGGATTATGAACCTTTGTGAAGTGTTGTTTACTACTATTTATCTGGAGAGAGGAGCATTGAATAGTAATTACAACAAAATATCTCAGTCGAGCCTCAGTTGGCAGATCGACTAGATGTCTCGGATTGGGATGGCTCTGTGGCCCAAAAAATGATTACAAAATATTAATTGCTTCATTAAATGGCAACACATTATAGGATAACAAAATAAGTCAACAATCAAATGAAAACGCCAAAATATCTCCATGCCCATCCCTATGATTGCCTTTGCTTCAAGTTGTTGCTTGTCTTTACTGCTCAAATCATTCATTCTCCAAAGCTGGGAGTGGTCAAGTATCGGTTTCATGCCATAGTACAGAAGCAGAGGTCACCTGAGGCGGTACTTTGTCTTACCCCTGCATGGAGCACCATGTTGGATCATCAAGTCCTCCCAAGCTTCCATGTATTCCTTTGTCAGTGTCGACCCCAGTTTCATGTTACAAGGGGCCTTATAGGATCAGCCCATGCTACTTTTTGAATGCTCCATCTCCTCTCTTAAATGCCTCAGCTACTGACCCACCACGCCTTTAAAGTCCTGCATTACCTTGTCGTGGAGCTATCGCATCGGGATTTCCCATTAAAATTCCTTACAGGACGGGGCATTCTGATCCACTTTAGCCCCTTTTGCTTCATGTGGTCGGGGGCTATGGCCATGCACTTAGTCCTCGGGCATTAGGGCCTTTAGACTCCCCTCTAGGGTTGTTTTCCTTTGTTACATAGAATCTCGCATATCGGGGCTTTCTAATACTCGCCTTTGGTGCCTCCCCCCAACAATGTGATCTTCGATGTGCGATGTGGTCTGGCCTACTTGAAAAAGGATAAGGGAGAGTTGGCGCCCTCTATAGCTTGTGACTACCAAACGATGATTGGGCCCACCCAGGACATCACAATCGAAAATTTCATAACATCACCATTGTTTTTCTCCCTTTGACACTTGCATTCGTCCAACGTTGATTGGGCCTACCCGGGATATCGCAATCAATAATTTCATAAAATCGCCTTTTTGTTGCTCCCTTTGACACTTGCTAATGCTGATATGCAGGATCGCATGTCCTTCTTAGCTCTTGGCTCTTCACTCTCCTTGTGACCATCGGCTAGCCCCCTTATGGGATCCCCATTCCAATCGGAGGTTCACAATTGGTGAATTCCTAGTGAAGCACAATGCGCTTCTACCCCTAATCATCAATCGCTAATTGATGAAGTCATCACCACCACATGTCACTTCCTGAGTGCTGACATGTGTCGCTCGGATATGCCCCCATAGGACCCCTAAAAATGTTAGATCAGCATGCCACGTGTCCTTTGTACTGCCACGTCGCCCTATTTGTGCCAATAGTATTCTGCCACATAGCCCCCTGGAGGAGAGAGAAAAGGCCTGCCTTCTCCTGATTTTTCAATGATTTCCTTTGCAAATCATTTTCGACCTCTCCCGGTGATTTACACTTATTGGCATATTCCTCCCACAATTTCATAAGAGTGATTAGTTGAAATCGTTGATTGTCGATTTGCGATACGTTTGGGCGGTTGTGATCGCCGATATGTAAGCCCACTGATGTGCCATACAGGACCCACGATGTCTGATTGCCGATGTGCCCTGGACCTCCGATCACCAATAAGCCAATATCGGCAGTCACTGATTTCTTATTGTCGATGCGCTCCCCTGCTTCTACTTTATAAAACTCTGATTTGCGAGATTCGGGATTAAACTTGAAAATTTTCCTTTTCTTTCTGGTTTTCAGGGGTAACTTTCAACCTGCTCTAACTTTTGATTCTGGAGTCCATTTGGGGAGTTCCATATACCATTGGAAAGATAATTCCAAGAAATCTCCATTGGATGGTGTTGAATTTAGCTTTTATTGCTTCTATGTCTTAGAGTCTAGCTCCAAACATATTTGTTCTTTTGCCCTCTTTGTACAACTAGAACTCTATTTTCAAAAGGTGACAACATTGGCTCCACCTGGGGGCGGGGCATTAGATTGCAATGTGTCGAGAACCTGAAGTCTGTGAACTTCTCTTTTTGGGCATGGAGTCTTTTCTAAACAAATGATGATTTTTTGAAAGTGGAAATTGTAACAGAAAAATGGAAATTTCATATGATAATTACAATACACACACTGGTATTTATAATGAGTGCAAGACAGCCACCTTTAATTCTGGAAATAGAGTTTGAGGAACTGACCATTTAGTGGCACCTCCAACGATTCACCTTCCATATTTTCGAGCAAGTATGTATTATTTCCTTTCTCTTCTGAAATTTTGAAAGGGTTGAACCAAAGTGAATCAAATTTTTTGTGTTTACCTTTTTCTTCTTGTCGGATGTCCCATCGAAGAACTAAATCCCCTAGTTGAAGAGGTTGATCCTTGGCCTTTTTTCCAAACAGGGATTTCATCTTCTGTTGGTAATTTGAAAATTTTTCCCCCACCTATTCCCTATTTTCATGGAGCTCGACCAGTTGGTTTATCCTTCATGTCAAATCACTTGACTCCTCCTTAGCTTCTTGTAGTAACTTTGCCACTGGCATTGCTAATTGGATTGGGAAGACTTCAGCCTTACCATACATTAGCTCGAAAGGTGATTTTCCAGTGAAACGTTTAGGAGTCACTCGGGTAGCCCAGAGAGAAAACTTCAATTGGGTGTCCCAATTCCTCTAATTCTCGGCGATAGTCTTCTTTAGCACTCTCACCATAGTTTTGTTTAAGGAATCAGCTAAGCCATTACCTTAATGATAATAGGTAGTGAAGTGCCCGGTGATGATATTGAACTTCTGACATAAGCTGGTGAATTTTGTGGATTTGAATACTCTAGCATTATCAGTGATAATTTTGATAGGAACACCAAAGCGAGATAATATGTTCTCCTCCATAAACTTGATTACCACTGAGTTTGTAGCAATTCTGGCTGGGATGGCCTCTACCCACTTGGTGAAATAATCCGTGGCCATTAATATCCACTTATGTTGGCCACTGGAAGGTGATTTTATCTCTCCTATGAAGTCTAGTCCCCACTGTCTAAAGGGTTCTTCCACATGCATGGGGATCAAGGGGAGAGGAGAAAGTTTTTGTTTTTCAACAAAGACTTGACAGTTTACACATGACCTGACTTGTAAATGAACATTTCCAAATAGTGTAGGCCAATAGAATCCTACTTTGAGGATTTTGTGAGTTGTTGTCTTCCAGCTGTAATGACCTCCACAAACTCCTCCATGAAATTCCTCAATCACTTTATGATTTTCGCCTTCTACCAAACATAACAGCAAAACTCCTACCGAGTCCTTCCAGTAGAGTTGACCATTGGATATGATATACTTTTGAGCTTGAAGTCTCAGGGTTCTGTACTTAGATTTATCTGGCCCTAGTGGGCACCTCAAGAATAAGAGATAATGGATGATATTCTTATACCACAGTGATCCCTCGTATTTAGCATAGATCTTTTGCTCTAATGTTTTAATCGCGTTCTATTGAAATTTTGTTCTGCTTTCCTATGTTATCAAGTTTATCCCCAAAGCTTGGCAATTAGATTCTGATAACACCTTGGCCAACCCCTGGCCTTTTATGAGATTAGTAGGTTTTATGTCTAACTCATATTCTTGTAACTTTGCTATCCACCTACCCCTTTTTCCTTCACTCTCTCCTTGCACAAGGATGTCCTTGACTGTTGTTGTTGCGACAAATGTTGTGATTTCTGATTGTAGTGCATACACTCAAAACACCTTCAAAGCTTTGACTAGTGCATAGGCTTGTTTTTCCAAGATGTTATATTTTAGCTCAGCATCCCTTAGGACTTGGTTGAAGAAGGCGATGGGTTGTTCATAGCCATCTTTATTCTTTTGTATAAAAACTGCGACAATTGTATGCGGAGAAGAAAAAGAAAAGATATAAAAAGGCATTGAGTAGTCAGGGCTTACTAGTACCGGTGCTTTAGCCAAATCTTATTTAATTCTAGTAAAATAATCTCAAGGGGCAGAGTTCCACTTGACTTCATTTACCTTCTTTAGCATATCTGTAATATCCTTCACTATTTCTGCATAGTTAGGTATGAACCTCCTCAAGAAATTGATTCTCCCCAAAAAGGCTTGGACTTCTTTCTTATTTCTGGGTAGAGGAATGTCACTGATAGCTTCGACTTTCTTAGGATAGATTTTCACTCCTTCTTACGCTACTATGTGTCCTAGTAGCTTCCCCTCACTCAAGGCGAACTGAGATTTCTTGGGATTCAAAGAAAGACCATACCTCCTGCATTTCTCAAAGGTGAGCTTCAAGTGGAGGATGTGTTCTTCATCGGTCTTAGAGAAGACTGTGATATTGTCCAAATATACCACTACGAACTTGTCTTTCTCCCCTAAAAAAGCTATATCCATAGCTCTCTAAAATGTGGCCCCTGCATTAATAAGACCGAAAGGCATGCGAGCATACATGAAAGTTCCCCACAGGGTGGTGAAAGTGATCTTCTTCTGATCATCAGGGTGGACTACCACTTGGTTGTAACCAGAGAACCCATCCATCATGGACATCCTAACTGACCCAACCACCTTATGCAATATGTAATCCATCTTAGGTAGCAGGTAGTTGTCTTTCAACGATGCCCTGTTAAGGTTCCGAAAATCTACACATAGCCTTATTTCTCCATTCTTTTTCTAGACTGGGACTAAGTTGGCCACCCACTTCAAGTACCTTAAAGGCACTATGATTTTAGCCTATAGAATTTTCCTCACTTCTTTTTCAATTGAGGGGAGTAAGAGTGGATTAATATTTCTGAGCTTTTGTTTGCATGGTTTTATTCCACCCTTTAAAGGAATCTTATGTTGTATGATGTTAGTATCAAATGCTTTTAAATCCTCATAAGACCAAGCAAAAACATCCTTATAGATTTTGAAGAGATTTAAATACCTTTGTTTATATTGCGAGGGGATTCCTTTTGATAGTCTGACCATCTGGGGTTCATCCTTCAGCCGATATTGCAATCTTCTACTTGTTTGTCCATCTCCAGAGCCATTGGTTTGGAGGCTACATCATCCTTGTTAAATAATATTTCTAGTGGGACTAGCCCACGAGGAATGGTATTCCCTTTTAGTTGTAGAATTTTATGTCCAGCCACTGTGTCTTCCCACGAAATTGGTTCTTGATCTACCTCTTTTTCCTCTCCTTGGTCAATGGTTGAGTTGGCGAAATCCCCAACTACTTCTATAAATTGTTTGATCTGCTCATCATCCTTGAATACCTACCAGTGCTTGACATTATCGGGTATAGTGGGTATGTATCTGACCTCCACCTCATACCCGAGAAGAGGATTTTGAGGGGGTTTAAAATTGCTTGTTATCAACCATTTTGTTTCCTTCTCTACGAAGAAATTGGATATTAAAGGCCAGGAAGAAGTTATCAATCAACTCCCATACTTCTTTCCAGTAAGTCCTCAATCTGGGGTGTTTAGCCTGGCACTGATTTCTGATCCTACTTACAATTAGCTCGAAGTCTCCATGCATAGTTAAACATTCAATATTCATATCCATTGATGTTTGTAGCCCAAGGAGTAATGCTTCATACTCTGCCACGTTGTTGGTTTCCTCAAACTCCATCTTGAATGCGAGGGGTATCAAGTTGCCCTTAAGAGATACCAACAATACTCCTGCCCCATTTCCCTCTTTGGAATTTGCTTCGTCAAAGTATAATTTCCGCACTTCGTTTTCATTTGTGTGTTGGTGTTCTAACTGCATCGTTAGGTGTACTAGTGTTTCTTCTAAGATGGTCTCATCTTCTTCTAGGAACAGGCAGGAGAGGTCGCTTTCTTTTCCATACACTGGAGAATTTTTAGAACCTTTAGCTGGGGTCATAGTTTTTACAAATCTGGACTCTCTGTACAACCTCCTTTCTTCACCTCCAAAAGTGGGAATAGTGGCATAAGTTATATCTAATTTTATAGATCCCCCCACCTTAGAACCCTAAGACTTAGATAAGATCATGTCAAATCGAGGGGGAATATCTGCCACTACTATGTCCATCACTATGCTCTTCATAGGGATCTGAGCTAGGTTTACCACCAGATCTTTTATCATTCCCAAGCATTTGACCCTCTTAGAGTCAAAGGAGTATAGGTCCTTGTAGGGTCTGGTGATCTGCAAGCCAAGTTGTTCCATCATGGCTAAGGGCATGAGGTTATGCGAGGCTCCAGAGTCCAACATGTAGTTATGCAATAAGAGGTCATGAATTACCAGGGTCAAATAGAAGGGTGCAGTGGAAGGATCAAGTTCTTCAACATGAGGCCCAAAAACAACCATTGGTCTTTCTTCTTGAAGGTTTAAACAGTCATGGGTCGGTGTTGAGGTGGATGGAATCATGAACTGAGAGACTTGAGGTTTATAAGTGAGCTGCTTTAGAATTTCAATTAGAGTAACAAGAGTATTTACCTTTTCGAGTTCCTTCTGAAGATTGAATGCAGGTTGGCCTTTTTATACACCTCCTAGCTCTGCTTCTCTTTCCTTATCACTGGTAGTTTTTATCAGAACGGGTGCTTTCTTTTCTTTGTGTTCCTCAGAGCTATTGCATTCCTTATTTGAGGAGACTTTTACATTGGACGATACATGATTCAACTTACCTTTCCCTTTATCTGGCACTAGGGGAATATCTTGGGGAGTAGTTCCCTCTTGCTTTTCTGGTTCCCTCGAACTCTTTCTTGAATATATTAGATCATACCTTCGGTGTAGCTGTGCTTGCATGAAATCCACAAATTGTTTACAATAATCACCTATGTCCTCCTCATTTTTTGTTGCTTTTCTATCATGACTTGTCTCCTAGTGAGCCATATTTTCATGTTCTTCTTCAGAGAAAGAGGAATACAAGTTTACCTGCATCTCATGTGTATCTAATGATTGTTCATCGGGATCATCTTATAAATATAGAGGATGAGGGATCTTATCGAGTTGGTCTTTTCTTTCCCTTGGAAGTATCTGCAATGGTGTCCTTCTGTACTGCGAGTTATAACCTTGGTTGTTACCTTAAGCATTTGGTTTCGGGAGACTCTTATTCTCTAGCTCAAGCTTCACCACCTTATGCAACAAACTCTTGATGAGTTTATCCATTTCTTCCCCACTTTAGATCTGGTGATTCTTTAGCTTGACCAGAGGAGGATTTTTCTTCTTCCCCCCTTTTCTTCTCATTAGGTTCGCCCTTACCTCTTGACTTCCCTGTCGAGGTGAAATTTTCTTCTACCTCAAGAGCATCAACTTGGAGTTGATCCAAAGTGCGAGACTTCCTTTCTCTTAGGGTAAAACCAAAGTCAGATTCCAAGGCTCCCATAAATACTACGTGAGCAGCAGCTTGAGGAGGCTTTACCAGGAAGGTTATTATATTGCTTATTGAACCTTTTTATGAATTTTGAAATATCCTCTTCTGGCTTCTTCCTTATAGCATTGAACTTTGTGAGGACATACTCATGATTCTTTTTTCACCCCACTTTTGTGTGAAAGAGTTTTCGAGTTCCTCCCAGGTAGTGATGGAGCCATTAGGTAGGGATTTGAACCATTTTCTGGATTCTCCATCAAGGGATTGTACAAAGAGTCTCAAGACCACATCCAGTTGTTCTACATTTAGATTCTCAGCAAAAGCATAGAAGGTTTCAATGTGTCCATGTGCAGTGTTTAGAAGGTTGAAACATCTTTCTCACCTACACAAAGAGTACTTAATTTTTCATATCCCAGGGGGAAAATCCTTCAATAAGTTCCCTGGAAACAACACCAAAAGATGTTGTCGCTTCCAAAGACAGCCTGAGATTGCTTACAAGACTAGTGCCTGGAACATCTAGATTTTGTGTGTCTCGTATGATTCTTAGGAAGTTGGAGACATCACATATAGTTTTGTACATATGTCTTTATATATAGAATAAACAGCATGGGTTGGTTCATTCATCTAAAAGCATAAGACATGTATTTCTAGTACTTCTTCACATATACAACTCACAGAAATATATGTATAAACTAGTGGAGGCCGAGTAGTTCAAGGACCTACAATTTAATAAGCTTTGGCAGAGCAATGAGAGAATATAAGGAGATAGAATAACTCATCACATAGAGCTTGAAGCATCAATAATTCTACACTCATCACATAGAGCTTGAAGCATCAATAATTCTACACTCATCACATAGAGCTTGAAGCGTTAAGAATTCTACACTTATTTGAGTTATGGTTAGACATAATGGGTGGAAGAGGATTGCGTGCGATGATTCATGGAGCGCAATTTTAAAGATATAATCTCAAAGATCCATACAGGCACATGCATTAACAAGTCAATACAAATGAATCTGTAAGAACATATGAAACATTTATAGCAGCTACGATTACTTGAAATCAGAGAGGAAACATAAAAATAATGGAATTTAAACAGAGGGATAACATATTGTAGTACTCGAAGGAGGAATCACCACCATTTCCTTAATATTCTGAATGTAGAAATTCTAACTGTAGATTAATCTGATAATGCAATATAACTAAAGCAAAATACTTTAATCTACTTCTATCAATTAGCAAAAGCTTAAAAGATTTGAGCAAGATCAAGCAGAACACATATAACCAGAAGAAGAATCAATGCACAGAAAATACTCAGGGGAAAGCCTCAGCTAGAAACCCCACTATCTGTATTATCATACAAGGTGGAAATATATCAGAATTACATAAAGCCTTAGCTCCCACAGCTAACCATCTCTCAGTATAATCCTCCTAGATGCTCACAGGCAAACAAGGCTTCTCACAAACATTTTCCTCTGCCCTCCAAGCCTCCTATTTCCTTGTGATGTTTCTCCTGGGTGATCCTACTGTTACCAAGTGTAACATTAATGATTCACACTGATCTCACACCCTGTAAAACTACGCAATCCTCAAAGAACCTTCTTCTTTCTGCATGGATGAGTTTCCTTTATATGAAAACTCATGCAACTAATAGTAACCTGTCCTTGACATTTAGCTCAACTGGGTCTTTCTCTGAATAGACATGCATGAGTTTCTGATGAGAGAAACTTCAGTTATCTAGAGTACACTAGTTGAGTGCATGTTGCATGCATCAACTCACTGATAACTCACAATTAGTTCCTCAAAAAGTTTGGAACTAATTTAACTAGACTTAACTCAGTGAACTGAGCTAACTAATTACAACTCAAATATAACTCAATCTTATCTCCTTGATTAAGGGATAACTCTTGCATGACTTCAAAAAGACTTCTAACTTGAATTTCTCCAACTAATTAATCCATAATGAATTAATTAATTATTTCCAAGCAGCTGGTGAGACTAAATTCGAATTTAATTCACAATTTTAATTCAAGGACAAATTAAAATTGGAATATTCTGGATTCTATTTTTATCATTTCTTGTTGCTATTTTCAACACTCCCTCTCAACAAGAAAGGAATTCAACTCGATCCTGATCCTGAACCTTTGGAATGTTCTGCATGCAACACTTCTCTCTAGTGTTGTTGCTCCAGCAACTCCAGAAACAAAACAAACCAAAAAATCCAACCTGAATCAGTATGATGCGTCTATCATCAAAGTATCTGACTTCTATTGCCTCTATCAAATGAAAACTCTGTGCTTCTGTTGACTCTGCCTTTCTGCATTGTTGTCAATCCTTCTCTGCACTCTTTAGTATTTGACTACTCTAGCCTCTGTCACTTTGATCTCTGACTGCATCAATCTCACTTTCCTCCCGCTACATCTGTGCTGCTGCTAGTCCTTTCTCACAGCATTGCATCCGCACTGCACCTCCTCTCATAATGTTGCATCGTGCTGCCCACTGCTACACTACAACTCAGTTACTGAGATGTAAGTAACTTATCTCCCAACTGACCTCCCTATTGGGCTAGAAACACCCTCTAATGCTGAAGCTCCCTTTACCGCTGACAAGTGCTCCCTTTCTGACCTCTGCGCTGCTGCAATAATTCCCTGCATCTCACATCTTTGCACACCTCTCTGTGCCATCCTGTACTGGTGCAACACTCTTGTGCCTCTTACACTGTTGCAACCTCACGTAGTCTCAGGACCCTTGCGTTGTAGCTCTCTCTGCCGCTCCATCTGCATCCGTCTTTACCCACTCAGCCAGTCCTGCTACTCCTCGTCAAAGCTCTCGTAGGAAGGTCTAATCAAAGAGGTTGGGTACCTCAAGGATCCTACCCCTATTTTAGCCTTCTTGGGACTATCACTTCACATCGCCCCACCTCACACCTGGAGGTATGGCTGCATGTGATCCCTCTGCTGACTTCTCCAATTGTGGCTCCTCCACAATTATCTGAGACTTCTTCTGGTGCTGCATGTTGAGAGGTAATTTACTCTCCCTCTCAACCACCAAGTCTCTAACATTTGCCTTTCTCCTCAAGGCTTTGTATGCACCTTGAACCTCAAGAGCATACAGATTCTTGACTCGTGAACCGATTTGTTTCACCTATCTTATGGTGCTGTGTCTAAGGAAAACCTTTCCCTTACTAAAGACAACATCGTAGCCTTTGTCCTCCAACATCACGACCGATACCAAGTTCTTCTTCAGTCCAGGCACATACTTCACATTTATTAAGGTGATAGGAGGTCCATGCTCCCCCTGAAAAGCAACCGTGCCCACTCCTGAAACATTAAACCTTTCATTGTCACCCATCTTTACGTGCATCTTGAGGTCTTTCTCCTCCAAGGTACTGAATAAACTTTTATCCCTGGTCATGTGGAATGAGGCTCCACTATCAATATACCAAGCACAACCCATCATCGATGACACCATGCATGCGATGAGGGTGAAGTCCATTTCGAACTGAGAGGCTAATGCCTCATCTTCCAATCCTTCCGAGGATCCCTTCTTAGACTTTTTCGATGGGAAATTAGTCGCATAATGTCCCATCTCAATTTGAAGTATGATATGAATTCGATTTGCTCCTGCAACCCTAAACTTCAAACTTTGAATTCTCTTCTCTATATATTGTTCACTGCTCTGATAAACTCAGCTCTGATACCATGTAGAAATTCTGACTGTAGATTAATCTGATAATGCAATATAGCTAAAGCAAGATACTTTAATCTACTTCTACAATCAATTAGTGGAAGCCTAAAAGATTTGAGCATGATCAAGCAGAACACATATAACCAGAAGAAGAATCAATCCACATGAAACACATAAAATACTCAAGGGAAAGCCTCAGCTAAAAACCCCACTATCTGTATTATCATACAAGGTGGAAATATATCAGTAATTAGACAAAATCTTAGCTCCCAAAGCTAACCATCTCTCAGTACAATCCTCCTAGATGCTTACAGGAAAACAAGGCTTCTCACAAACCTTTTCCTCTGCCCTCCAAGCCTCTTATTTCCTTGCGTTGTTTCTCCTGGGTGATCCTATTGTTATCAAGTGTAACACTGATCTCACACCTTGTAAAACTACACAATCCTCAAGGAACCTTCTTCCTTCTGCATGGATGAGTTTCCTTTATAGAAAAACTCATGCAAATGGTAGTAACATGTCCTTGACATTTAGCTCAACTAGGTCTTTCTTTGAATAGACATGCATGAGTTTCTGATGAGAGAATCTTCAATTATTTGGAGTACACTAGTTGAGTGCATGCATGCATCAACTGACTGATAACTCACAATTAGTTCCTCAAATAGTTTGGAACTAATTTAACTGGACTTAACTCAATAAATTGAGCTAACTAATTACAACTCAAATATAACTCAATCTTATCTCCTTAATTAAGGGATAATCTCCTTAATTTAAGGGATAACTCTTGCATGGATTCAGAAAGACTTCTAACTTGAATTTCTCCAACTAATTAATCCATAATGAATTAATTAATTAATTCCAAGCAGTTGGTGAGACTAAATTCGAATTTAATTCACAATTTTAATTCAAGGACAAATTAAAATTGGAATATTCTGGATTCTATTTTTATCATTTCTTGTTGCTATTTTCAACACTGAAAGACGCATATCATAAAGTCATACAGTCTTGAAAATAACATGTAGTTCTTTCTTTAGGATTCTGAACCTTTGTGAAGTGTTGATTCCCACTATTCATCAGGAGAGGGGAGAATTGAACAGTAATTACAACAAAATATCTCAGTCGAGCCTCAGCTATCAGATCGACTAGTTGTCTCGGCCTGGGATGGCTCTGTGGCCCAAAAAATGATTACAAAATATTAATTGCTTCATTAATACATAACAAAAAATGTCAAAAATCAGATGAAAAAGTCAACAAAATATCTCCATTCCCATCCCTGTGATCACCTTTGCTTCAGGTTGTTACTTGCCTTTACTGCTTGAATCATTCATTCTCTAAAGTTGGGAGTGGTCAACTATCAGTTTCATGCCATAGTACAGAAGCAGAGGTCACCTGAGGCGGTACTTCATCTTCTCCCTGCATGGAGCACCATGCTGGATCATCAAGTCCTCCCGAGCTTCCATGTCTTCATTTACCCTGTCAGTGTCGACCCCAGTTTCATGTCACGAGGGGCCTTACATGGTCACCCATGCCGATTTTTGAATGATCCATCTCCTCTTTTAAATGCCTCAACTGTTGACCCACCACACCTTTAAATTCTTGCATTACCTCGTCGTGGAGCAATCGCATTGGGATTTCCCATTAAAAGTCCTTACGGGACAAGGCATTTCGATCCACTTTAGCCCCTGTTGCTTCATGTGACTGGGGGTTATGACCAGGCGCTTAGTCCTTGGGCACTAGGGCCTTTGGACTCCCCTCTGGGGGTCTTTTTCCTTTGTTACATAGAATCACACATATCGGGGGTGATGCTCGCCTTTGGTGCCTCTTCCCCAACATTGCGATCTCTGATGTGCGATGTGGTCCTGCCTACTTGAAAAAGGATAAGGGAGAGTCTGCACCCTCTATAGCTAGCGACCACCGAACACCGATTGGGCCCACCTGGGACATCACAATCGGAAATTTCATAACATCACCATTGTTTTGCTCCCATTGACACTTGTGATCGACAAACGCCAATTGGGCCCACCCAGGATATCGCAATCGACAATTTCATAACATCACCTGTGTTTTTCTCCCTTTGACACTTGCAAACGCCAATATGTTGGATCGTCTGTCCTTCTTAGCTCTTGGTTCTTCACTCTCCCTGTGACCATCAGCTAGCCCCCTTATCGGAGCCCCTTTCTAATCAGAGGTTCATAATCGGCGAATTACTAATGAAGCACAATGCATTGCTACCCTAGATCATCGATAGCCGATTGATGATGTCATCATTGCCACGTGTCACTTCCTTAGTGGTGACACGTGTCATTCGAATATGCCCCCATATGACCCCTAAAAATGTTAGATCAATATCCCACGTGTCCTCTGTATTGCCACATCATGATGATGTCAGCTACCACGTGGCCCTATTTGCGCCAATAGTATTCCGCCACATGGTCCCCCTGGAGGAGAGAGAAAAGGCTCGCCTTCCCCTAATTTTTTGTTCATTTCCTTTGCAAATAATTTTCGCCCTCTCTCGGTGATTTACACTTATTGGCACATTCCTCCCGCAATTTCATAAGAGTGATTAGTTGAAATCGCTGATTGTCGATTTGAGATACATTTGGGCGGTTGCGATCACCGATATGTGAGCCCGTCAATGCACCATACAAGACCCTCGATGTCTTATTTTTGATGAAACCTCCGATCGTCGATCAACCGACATAGGTGATCATTGATTTCTGATTGCTGATTCGCTCCCCTGCTTCTGCTTTAGAAAACTCTGATTTGCGAGATCCAGGATTAAACTTGAACATTTTCCTTTGCTTTCTAGTTTTTAGGGGCAACTTTCAACCTGCTCTAACTTTTTATTCTAGAGTCCATTTGGGGAGTTCCATATACTGTTGGAAACCTAATTCCGAGAACTCTCCATTAGATGGTGTCGAATATAGATTTGAGTGCTTCTATGGCTTGGAGGCTAACTCCAAGCATCTATGTTCTTTGCCCTCTTTGTACAACTCGAACTCTCTTTTCAGAAGGTGACAACGCCAGATTCAAAATTACTAAGGAGTCACATCTCATTGCTAGTTAATATACTCCCTCCACTCTTATAAATTTTGTACAAATTCAATGAACCAAGAGATAGAAGGTTGACTCTACAATATGATATGGATGAGATTCACAGCATAACATAAAGCTAATAAATGAAAATGAAAAAAAAAAATCAATAACATAAAACTAAAGAATACAACCATATTAATAAAAGAATTAAAAATACCATTATAATTAAAGAATATAATAATGAAGTGAAATAAATCCATCTTAGTATTATGGAAAAGTTTATACTTTAATTCTCTTTTATTCTCTCTCGATACCTAATAATGTTAGGATATCTAGATACTTAGGAGTTAGTTAAGTTTAGCTTGGACTAATGTGTCTCTAGGTAAAATTGGGTTTCTTTAATATGCATTTCTAATTATATAATCTAATGTTTATGATATATAGACAATAAGTGATTTGAGGACTCATATTCTAATCTTTACTAATGACTATATTGATTCATGGCTTAGCACTTAAATGGTCCATGATCTATAGTTAAAGAGTATGGAGGACCATTTGCTTAAGATGGATTACGAGAAACCCTTATGTATACATTTTTATTTTTTATTAATATGTTGCATCAAGTGGCCACCTTGGCTGGAGTCATGGACTATTTCCCTCTTTGAGGGTTTTAACCACATAAAAACATCGGTGCACTGGTCTTTGAACATGTTGTGTGAGTGGTTGCTTAAGATGTTATTTATGTTTGAAAATGCCATGTTTTTTCGAACACATCATTAGAATTTGTTTGAAAACCCACTTCCATCGTTGATCAAGATCTTGAACCTGTGTCATCACATGCATCAAAATATTTCTAGGTTCTGCAATTTATGTGCATTTATAAGGTGAGTGAATTATTCCATTATGTCTAAGTGTCACTTTGAGTTGGAAATGATTTTCCTTGGAAAAGTGTTTCCATTTTCCCAAGATATGACATTTTCTATTAGATCAAAAGCTATAAATTTCAATTATACCTTTTATTTTTATTATTTTTTAATAGAACTAATATTTTGTTTTGTTTTTTAATCTATAATCCTGGTTTTCTACTCTTTTTGCATTGTGTGTGCTCTTTACCATGTTCTTTGTGCAATCTTGGCAAATCAAAAACTTAGCATAAAGTGTTTTATTTTCTCATATGCTCTTTGCTTTGCGCATTATGAGAGCTTAGCAAATAAAAAACAAAGAAAAAACTGGCATATTTGGAGCAAGTTAATCAAGATCTAACCTCATTTTGTTAAGTTTCAAAATTATTTGTTTTTGAAAAATTTCTTGTTTTTGTGTGTAATCGTGTTGAAGTTTTTTGCAGGTAAGCATGCACTTCGAGGAAAAGAATATAAAAAGAAAAGAAAAGAAAAAAGAGCTCCCCTCCTCCTTCATAACATTTGCTATATATTTGACATCAACTTGGTTGAAAGCATAAAAAACAAGCCCTAAGTTCAATGTTTATTTTACTTTTTGAAAAATCTTATGTAACTTTGAATTATCTCATAACTTTATTGCTTATAGCTAGCAATTATGCAAAGGTATGCGATTATTGTTAAATTAAAAAATGCAAAAAATACTGGCATATATTGGAGCAAGTTAATCAAAGAATCTAACCTCATTTTGTTAAGTTTCAAAATTATTTGTTTTTGAAAAATTTCTTGTTTTTGTGTGTAATCGTGTTGAAGTTTTTTGCAGGTAAGCATGCACTTCGAGGAAAAGAATATAAAAAGAAAAGAAAAGAAAAAAGAGCTCCCCTCCTCCTTCATAACATTTGCTATATATTTGACATCAACTTGGTTGAAAGTTACTGGATAAAAAACAAGCCCTAAGTTCAATGTTTATTTTACTTTTTGAAAAATCTTATGTAACTTTGAATTATCTCATAACTTTATTGTAAATCACATTTCACTTAAATTATAGCTAGCAATTGCCCCAAAAAGGTGCAAAGGTATGCCGATAGTATTGTTAAATTGGAAAAAGTTGTGGTTTGCTTTCCTAATCATGCAAATGATATTGATATGTTAAATTTTAAATTTTAGTGTTTTATTTTTTTTAATATTTTGTGTGTGTGTGTGTGTGTGTGTGTGTGTCTATATATATATCTATATATATATATACACACACACAATGAAAGAAATTTTAACACAAATCCTTGCTAAACTTAACAATGTGGTTGTATCAGCTACAAGAAGAAGGTGCCAGAGATGTTATAATTTGTTTGTCCAGCCTTGAATACATGAAGTTATTGTCTTGTTATACATGCACAAGTTGTAATTTCCATGGAATACACAAAAATTATACTCTAAGAATTTGAATCAAGTTAAAATGGATTTGCATGGTTGGTTATGTGGTAACAACAATTAAGTAGGTGCTTTGAATGGATTGGTACTCAATTTGAATGATGTACAATTTTGGAATCCACTCCAACTCACAATGTGCCTGGGGAAATTGATTTAGTTTATGGTATTGCTTCCATGGCAACTTTGAATTGTCGGTTAACACATGGTCAAATCCTACAAGAAAGGAAGAGACCTCCTAGTTTAAAAAGTTTTGCTTCCAAAATATCTAGAAAGAATCTATCATATCCAAGATTGATGCTTGCATATGAGAAATATACACTTCCATCGCTATCATCTACAACTGCATTAGCTAACCTATAAAACCCCACTTGTACCATGTACTATATTTTATGAAAACAAAAGCAAACAATATTTTGCTCTTTCAAATGTTTGTGTAAGTGTCACAGGTGCAAAGACATAAAAAGGTTTTTAATTGAACAAACATGATCTGAATTCCATCAATTTCTGAAGCTAAAAGAAATATTTGATCATCATTAAACTTCAGTAGATGTTGTAGAATAATCGATGTCTTATGAATACAAAAGACGTGGAGTTTCAGTCTCACAATAGCAAATACCGATTTAAGCCCCAGTTTGATATACATATTCATAAGTTTCTCAACTAAAAGTTGTATATCTGGAATTTGCAATGTGTCAATATGCATATCAAACATAGATTTAGATGTGTATAGAAATACATAACAATTTTTTGCATATAGATAAAAGAGAAATGAAATCACACAGTAACAAAAACTTATTTAAAATTCAATTTATATGCATCTCTCTAGGGTTTTAACTTCAAATTTGTATATTTCAAAACTTCGATATTTAATACATACATAGGTCAATTTAAATCAAGTTTGATATGCATATCTATAGATTTCCCAGCTTTAGGTAACACATCTCCAATTTCGTGTTGTGTAACATTATGCATATCAAAGCCGAATTGACATGGGTATAGAACATGTTGAAATATTTGAAATATACAATGTAACAATACTGATATCAAATCCAGATTCACATGGGTATAGACCGTGCATTGTGACATGAAAACCATGATTTTAGAATCCATGTGTGACTGAAAGACATTCAATTTTTATTATAATTTTCCTTTCTCAGTGGGCACAAAAAATGGTTAGAAATAGAGTTAATTAAAATCAACTAATAAAGAGTAAAAGTGGATAGTTTTGAATCTCTAAAACATATTGAAGATACCCAAAATATGGACTTATAGAACACATACAACAAACATAAACTTATTTAGAAAATTGCAAAAAAAATTGTAGAACTTGAGAATGTAGAAATTATGGTGTAGATTTGCCACTGCTCATGAAGTTCTAATCAAAATCACAAGACACAAATATAATTTACTGCTTTTCGGACATTTATTCACATTTTAAAGAAAAAATCTCAGACATGCAATAAGAAATCACACACATGTAAATAGTATTCTTCCCGAGGAAAGAAAACTGCTAAAAACCCCAATGCCTGATTGCATTAATCTGGTGAATAAAGATGTATTACAATTGCATTTCTCAATTGATCTCAACCTGCAAGTGCATAACCTATCTCTCTACTCACTGAGAAGCTCTAACCCTAACTTAGTTAATTTATGCCTCTAGTTGAGCCCCTGTTTCCTTACGCAATTCCTTTGAGAAAATAGGCCCCTATTATCTAGGAATTTCTCCAAAATGGATCGTGTTATGCTCCTATACCAATAGGTGTCATATTTCATGATTGGCTGGTAAAATCCCAAATATGTTCATCCTTTCCATGCTGCAAAGGTTCCATATTTTGAAAAAATCAAAATAATTAAAAAATGAAAAGAGGGTATGCCCTAAAAGAAAGATCAAAGGGCAAAAAGAATGAATTGGTCAAAAAGAAAAGGAAATGAACCCCAAAGAAAAGACCAGGAAAGTGTGCTAGTCCAAAATGCCACTACTATTATGTTTTTGCAAAGAATTTCATCGTGTGCAGTTAGTTGACTTTTGTCACAATTGATGGATGGCCAAACAGCTTAATCTTGGCCAGTTCATGTTTTAATTTCTTGTTTTAGAGATAGAGAGAAAAATCTGTCCAAACAGTTCAAGCTTGGCAGATAAGTAGTTAGGTAGAGAAGCAAAGGTGCTCAACAGCTAAATCTGAGCCCCTGGAAGAAATAAGGGCAGACTTAGATAGGATGGCAGTTAAAAGAAAAGAAGAGAGTAAGGGTTTGCTAGTTTAAATGCACCCAAGGAAAAAGGAAGAAAAAATGTTAGATACAGTAGGCTGGGTAGGTAGTTTTGGTGTTGCAGAAGCAGACTTATGAGTAATTTTGTCTTTCAAAGGTGATTCATCTCATGGATATCATAAGTATCATGGCAAGGTGTGGCTACAAATCAGGTGATGCATGTCTAACTTCCCTCCATACTTCTCCCAAAATCACTCACTAACCTCCCCCCTAAAGATGTTGGGATCTGCTCAATACTCTTAAATCACTCCATTTCATGAGAAAACCAGAGGGAAATAGTATTCCTGTTTAATACAAAGAAGCCACATTTCTTGTGTAAAAATCCTATTGTTCCCTAAGCCTAAGTTGTTCAACCATGTTAACTTGGCGCCTACCCTTCATAAACCCATATTAACCCTTAACTTTATTATATAATTCCTATATAATATTCCTCCCCCCCCCCCCCCGTATTACATAAATATATGAAAAATCCCGAAAAATCTAATATCCCGCCCCTGCTAACTATAGCAATATGCCATTGTTTTAACGGGATTATAGGTTCATCAGGAACCATATAATAACCATCCCCGTGCAAGGTTTCGGAGTCAATTAACCCCACGTTATTTGATTAACCAACAAACATTGCAAACTATACAAAAACCCTCCCCGCATGCAAATATTGAACGTTAATTAACATTTGGTTAATTAACCGTTAATTCCCCCAACAGCCAATAGCACATGCCCCGAGAAGTCTTAAACCATAACGAATATTTCGTGGGTCCCGCGCCGTGGTTCTCCGCCATATCCCGTTAACCGCCAGCCGTCAGATCTGGGCCCGCCCATCCAACGGCCCAGATCCATATCGCAACCCCCTCCGTTGCCAATGTTTACCGCCCGGGGAACGGTGGTATTCCCGCCGTACCAAGGGACGCGTGGCGCCCTCCCGCAGTGCTCGCTGCCCTCCCCACCAATACCACCCTGGCCGATAAGCGGTGCGGGCCCAAAACCGCTTACCGCCCCCGCTGACATCATCGCCACCTCATCTGTGACGTCATCGCCACATCACCCCGCTACACGACAAAACACCACATCATGCTGATGTCATCTAAAAAAAGGTGCCAAAAGCCTGCCAAACCAATTTTTGTCAAAAACCCGTGAAAGTGTCATTTTCATTCATTTCTATTGGTTGCTTTCACGAGACCGGTGCATGCAAATTACATCGAAGCTGCTACCAGAGCTCCAATCCGCCACTCGACCAGCATAATCCGGCATCCCACTCTATAATTCATCGTCCAAACCTGCAAATTACTCCCGTGCGCGTCCAAACCTGCAAATTACTCCCGTGCGCGTCCAAACCTGCAAATTACTCCCGTGCGCGTCCAAACCTACAAATTACTCTCGTGCGCGTCCAAAAACACGGGTATTTACCCGTTTCACCTCCCAAAACTGTGTTTGTTTAGTTTTCCTCTGCAAAATTTTCCAAAGAAGCCAAATTCTAGTTGAATTCACCGTACTGCCTTCAAATAAGCGCACCAGAACCACTGCTCTTTACCCATTTTTGCCAAAAACCCTACAAATTTCGTTTTTCTCTGTAAATTTCACCCAGTGAGCTAAATTCAAATCGACTTTGGTCTGCAATTCTCGGAGAAAAGCCCCATAACTATTGTTTTGCCTACTTTTTCTAAAAAAACCCAAATTCCAATTTGAAAATCACATAAAATTGAGCAATGGAAGCTCCAGTGGCCCTGAACATTGCTCCCCTCAATGCACCTCATAAAGACCTGGAGTGGTTACCCCTGGCCGATAGAGATTTTCAAATCCAAGACTTAACTGGTAATGAAAACCACCTCCAAGCATTTTGTGAAATTAGAAACAGTCACAGAAGTAACTCTGATTTATATGGAATATGGGAATCCAACCTGCCCAGGTACTACCTCCCCTCAGTCAATGTTTTTCCTGATATAATCCGCTTATGTTGTGCCAATTATGAACCTGTACAAAGAGCAGTCAAGAGTCCATCTGGAACTGTCCTCTTTTATATAACTCCTGAGTCCATAAATGAAATGTTACACTTCAAACCCATTCTGCCTCTGACTCCTCTTTCTATGGGATTCTTGCTTGAGCAGGGTCCTAAAATACCAAACTCAGAGATAACCCGCATTGCTCAAACATTCATGAGACCAGATTCCCAGCCCAAATTATCACCTCCCTTTCTACATGCCTGGTTCAATAAAGCTGGAAGATTCATAATTGATATGATATCCTATGTCCTGGGATTCAAGACAAGTGAATATGTTGATGAGACCACCCTAGTTTTGTTGTCCACATTTACTCCAGGACAACCCCCTGCTGTCAAATATGACTATGCTACTTTCATTGCCAACAAGATCCATGACCAACTCTTGAATCTAGACAGAGAAGGAGTCTTCAAGTATACCTCTTATATATATCATCTGTTCCTGTATTTCCAAACAGACAGTTTTCAGTTTCCCATCAAAAAATTGGATTCTAAAGGAGAAAGGAGGTCTATGATCTTTTGGACCTTAGTCTTCCATGAAGTCCATAACTCTCCTTACACTTACTGTGAATTCATTGATTTGTTTATACATCCGGTCTCCTCTCTACTGATGAGAACTCCTCCTCCTAGACTCTCTGGTGATATGCAGAAAATTTTACAGCTCTCCAAAAGCTACAAAATAGGTGACTGGTACTTCTACCAGAATCACATTGAAATCAGAATATATGGTTGTGAGTTGTGCCCTTATAAGCTGCCCAAATATGTGCCTATGAGACTGTTTGCTCTAGAATATTTCAGGCAATTTATCAACTCAGATTTGACTCACTTTTATGGTGCAAAGAAAAAAGCTCAGCTGAAATTAAGAAACCAGTTAGGCCCTTTTATCATTAACAAAAAGGAAGCGTGGCAATATGCTGACAAGATATTGGGAGAACAACTCAAGTTAAAGAAAATCTTTTGGTGGGTACCCTATGACCCAAATGGCTTTATCTGTGAAAGAAACGTAAAAACAGGCTAGCAACCTATAAACATTGTAGGATCCCTGAAATAGAGCAATTTGCTAATCAAGATGAGTGGGTAGAGGGCACATTGATAGAATAGCTTACTGAGCAAGAGAAAACGGAACAAGCTATGAAAAATCTAGAAAAGACTCTTGACCTGGACTCTTTTGGACAGGTATTTTTCAAACTGCCTCAGCAAACCGAAGTAGGTACATCATCTGCTGGAACTTCACAGCTACCTGCCCAAGAAAGCACTACACCAGCTGCAGGGACATCAAAGGGAAAAGAAGTGCTAGATACAGAGCAGCACATAATGACAGATCAGCCAGCATCATCAAAGGAACAGGGCCAAGGGCAAATTCCTCCTGTCCAGACCAAAGCACCAGAGATACCAGCATTACAGACTCCTCTAAATGAGGAAAAGGGCAGGAAAAGAGACAGAGAAGAAGCCACACCTGTAAGTGGACCAGCAGAGCAACTAGGGGCAAAAAGGCAAAGGATAAATCCTCTACCTGAAGAGGAAATTATTGAGGAAACCATAGAAAGCCCAAGAGGCGAGAGGGAAACCAGCCCACAGATCTCCCCGGTAATAGAAACATCCACCAGCTCTCATAGGCAGGACCTAGAAAGGCAGCATAGTGTGGAAGTTTCATCCACAAGACCATCAAGCAAGTAGGCCTCAGATGTCAAAAGAACATTCACAGAGATTAAGGCTAGAAATGATCCATTGAGGCTGCAACTTTATGACCAATTTCTCAAGATGACCCCCGCCAACCAGCAAAGGTTAATGTCTGCATATGACATTAAAGAAGGAAAAATGATCTTGAGCCACTTTAGGCCTAAAGTGCAGCAGCCACAGTCAGCAGCTGACTACATTAGAACAAATCTGGAGGTCCTTGCCAAAGACATTCATCCTATGGATCAGATTGAGCTGCATAAGCAAACTGGAGAGATGGTCTACTCTACATTGGCAGATAAGGCAATGTTAGCTCACAAATTGCAGAACTCATTGAACAACACATCTGCCCAACTAGATTTGGAGAAGGCATCTTCTTTAGCCAAGGACAACAGGATAAAGTCCTTAGAGGATATTATCATTGAGCTGGGACATGATCCCAAGGATGCCAAAGGAATAAAAGCATTGATTAAGAAGAAGGAAGAGGACATTGCTGCCCTCAGGAAACAGTTGAAGCTGCCTACTACCATGCATCCACAAACTACAGAGGTTGTGCAGAAAAAAGCAGAGGAGGACATGATGGACTTGTTGATGAGAATGAATCAAAGATTAAGCGAGACAGAGCAGGCCTTGGAGAAAGCACTACAAGATAAGCAGGGAGAGTCGACCTCCTAGCCATCTCAAATAGCTCCAACAGTCACAACTACTCCTCCCACAGTTACAACAGCAGTGCCTCCCACTGGCCCAACATCAGCAGCAGGCAGCACCACTACCATGACCACTGAGGAGTTAATAAAAGCTATGGAGGAATTAAAACTCCAAGTATCAGAATTAAAGAGGCCAAAGAGAAATTGGCAAAATTAGAAGTGAGTTATGACAAATCTAAAATGACTGTGGCAGAAAAGACAAGAGAGGTGAAAGCATTAGAGAACAAGGTAAAAGCATTGGAAAAGGACCTCTCTTTAGATAAGCCTCTGGGAGAAATCAAAGGCATTTTGTGGGCTAACATCAATCAATCCATCTGTAATATATGGAGATCTATTCAGGTTATATATGAGCAGATTGACTTGATAGCAGTAGCCCAGGTGGAAATTCAAAAGGCCAGAAATTTATTGGGACATATGCCCGAACAGGCCAACAGGTTAATAAATTTTTTGAATACTAAAACCAGCGAAGAACTAGCAGCACTGGACATCAGAGACAGGATAGGCACCATTCTAACAATCAAAAGAGTTCTGACCATGAGAACCCTGATGCAGAATTTGGAGAGGAAGAGCCAAGACATGCAAGTGGAGGTAAATTCTTTTGTAGAAAGATTTGTAGTTTTGCATGAAAGGGGCTTGCCAAGTCTGGTGGGAAGCAATGAACACCTGTTGAGACAAGCTGAGTACACGCACAGGTTGAATAAACATGTTGCTGATCAAGTAAATGCATCATCAAGCACTCCAGCAGGGAAGACCCTTCCATCTGGCCAAACTCTCTACAACAACTTGGAAAATCTATTCTATATTGAGCATGAAGTGAAACATCTTTTTACAGTCCAGCCTAACTTCTACAGGTACATAGACGCTGATGAGACTTTGAGAAAGCTACAAAGACATCAGTTACCAGAAGAGCAGTGGTGGCAAAGCATGTTGGAAATCCTATAGGCACGTTTCAACTTTTTACCCAGGATACAACAGATACCATAAAACGAAGAATAGGAATGAATGAGAGTTATGCGGGGAAACAATGTGTCGAATCAAAATTAAATGCACCTGAGGAAGCTCGGGCAGCAGCGCGGAATATCAGTGGGAACAGCCACCGACCGACTCATCGAGCTTACAGTCAACACATCTCACCAACTGAGCGGCTAGCGCAACAGCAATTACTTCTTCATTTATTTCTCCTTGTTTCCAAGATCATTTATTTCTCCTTTTAAGTAGGTAGAATGAGTTATTATTAGATATTATCTCATTGAGATATTTTGTAAACATTTTTGTACAAATACCTCCCCAAGCGAAGTGTTCGGGGTTGGTGATACATTTCTTAGACTGTGCTGTAAATTTGAAAAACTTCTGAATACAAAAGTTGTTGGAATCCATTGTTGCTGGACTCTCTGGATGTGGAATTGATAGCAGAGGACTATGTTACAGAATTCCTGAATCATTTTGTGGATCAATAAGTCTCTCTTACTTGTGTTTTCAGTTTTTGTGTTTACTATATCATATATGTTTCATGATCTGAATAATAGAGAAAAAGAATAACTCAGAATTTGTTTGTTTACACTCTGTGTTCAATCTCTGTTATTATTAATGTTTTCTTCAGAATTAGCATAAGCAGGAATTCTTAACTGCTCATGTTTCCCCTGGTTCTTACATCTTGAATATTAGCTAAGGAATTCTTAACTGCTCCCTGGCAATAATCATCCACTTTCCCTCTGTCAACATGATGAAGGATTCTTAATTTCCCTTCACCCACTGACTCCATCCCACCTGATTCTAGCTTATAAATTGTTCCATGATTGATTACCTTGCTCTGTAGTACCACCCTCTGTCAAAGAAACCATATCCAACAGTTCATCCTCATAGACTCCATTAGCCCAATGGACTGAACTTCTCAGATTTACACCCTTGTTCTATTGAAGATCACCATCCAAAAATAAAACAAACCCTTGTACTTCATAACTAGCCTAATATACCTCAAAACAAAGCTAAATCATAAAGAGAGAGCCCTCTCTGGATGCAGATTGGCTAGAACCTGCATCTAAAAGATTGGTCTGTGGTTACCTCGGCCGTATTCCCTTTTCTACAACTTTTGGGGAACAACCTGAGTGATAACAGATCGCACAATTCCACAAGTTGGTCATCGGATTGCATGCAACACTTGTACACTCAAGACTAGTCTACAACTAATGTTACATTGCCTTGGAATCTCCATTACGGTTAGGTAACTTGAATTCGCTGCATGCACTAGCTATTTTAGGTTGATTGATCAATTAACTGGATTACCAGTGAGTTTGATTGAAGTCCCACTGCACAACTGACCTTGATTGCTACAAATTAGCAATCACACATGCTTAACTGAACTCTAACTCCGCCAACTCAAATTTACTGAGTAAACTAGGTGACACAATCCATGTCACACAAGTTAACTACATCCAAGTTGTTTGCTGATGTGGAAATTCGAATTTTCTCAATTTAATCAAGGAAAAATCAAATTGAGAATTTTCTACTACATTTTTCAACATTGCCTCTCAGCAAGAAAGGGATTATCAACCACCCCTATCCTGCACCTGTGGAAATCAAACTTCCCTCTTGACAATGCCTTTGTTAAAATGTCAACATCTTGTTCCTATGTCGGAATGCACTACAACAACATTATCCACCTCTGCACACAGTCCTGTAGATGGTGATACCAGATATCTATATGCTTGGATCGATCGTGAAAAAATAGGATTCTCGGAGAGCTTGATGCAACTCTGATTATCACAGTAGATCACAGTTGGATCCATCATCTGACCAAACAATCCAACAAGTATCTTTCTCATCCATATTGCCTCACATGTTGCTTGCCTTGCAGCCATGTATTCTATTTATGTTGAGTTGAGCACCACAAATATTTGCTTCTTGCTATACCAGGAAACAGTTGTGGACCCAACACTAAAAATTCCACCTAATGTACTCTTTCAGTCTGAAGGAATCCCTGCCCAATCTACATCTATGACACCACACAGCTTCACTCCCTTTGTCTGTTTGTACCATAGTCCAAACTGGGTAGTGCCTCTGAGGTACCGTGGAACATGCTTAGTTGCCTTCCAAAATAATTTGGTTGGCCTAACCATGGCTTGGCTCAGTTGGTTGACTACGTAGCACATATCTGGTTGTGTGTTCACAAGATACATTAGTGAACCCACTAGTTGCTAATAAATGGTAGCATCCACTTCCTCACCTGAAGTGGCATCCTCCTTCCTACAATTGGTCGCTATAGGTGTCTCCATGGGTTTACAACTCTCCATGCAGAATCTTTGTAGTATCTCATTTGTGTAGAAATTTTGAATAATTTAACACATATTCAATGGAGATTATCCTGATCATGTATTATTGCGGAAAACATACACAATACATAAGCTCCTCTACGTTGATCATCAATATAGCAGCATCAATAACAATAAAACATCAAGAGCATTCACACATTAACACAGTATGTATCCCAGGGAAAGCATCTCGCTAAAAACCCCAACTATCTGTATATTAATGATTGAGTCATGTAACATTACATAGCATAATACTTCTCACAAGTATCTCCACCTCTGTTACACACAATACAGCTCAGATCTGATCTCCAAATCTCTTCCACTGCTTGCCTGCCTCCACTACTCAATACCTGCTCAAGAACTGATGAGAATGGCTTACCAAACTCGTTTTTCACCTGCAAAATAGTCACTCACACTTTGTTGGACGTGAGCACAAGCTATAATGTGGGCAAATACGTGAGCAAACTCATTGGCATACTCAATCCCTTGATTGTGCAAGATCTGGTGCACAACTATAGTCACAACTGATAGCAATCTGATTCTCTACCACCTGTCCCTGTTGAACTGAACATGCACTGACATGCAACTGAGTTAACTGATGTATTCATTAGTTGTATTATGAGTTAATAACTTGTGAATTAATTAATAACTAATTCACCCAACTCATCTCTAGTCTATTTGCCAGTTAGACTAAATACAACCAGTTTAACAAAGCTAAACTGAACACAACTCCATCAACTCCACAATCAACTCCACCAAACTCAACTGATTGAGTTCTAACTGAAGTCATGCATGCAACAACTCAATTGACTCATAAGAAAAGCATATTTCCTTCTGACAGCTGCATGTGCCACCTCTGTAGCTCAAACTGAAGTGCTTCAAGAGAATAAGATTAAGTTTATAGTCCAAATATTATTGTGAGATAATAATATTTGACTTTTCTATTTTTGACAGCCAGTCTAAAAATAGACTTTGATCACTCACACTGTGATCACTCACACTTTCATCAAAAATAGAAGTCCATCTATTTTTCCCAACTTGACCAATCATCCATAAACAGCAACCTGCAATCCATAGACATGATCCATATGTCTAAAAATAGACTTGCACCAAAAATAGCCTGCGGGCCCACTTAGTGAAGGCGACTCTTTTCACTAAGCTCCATCATCTTGTTGCAATCTCAACACTCCCTCTCAACAAGATATGGATTATCAGCAACCCCTATCCTGCCTCGGTGGTACTCGAATTTGCTCCTGGTGAGAGCCTTCGTCAGAATATCAGCATCCTGATCCTCCGTTGGAATGTACGAAAGTAACATGATCCTCCGCTGCACACAATCTCTGATATGATGGTACCTGATGTCAATATGTTTAGATCTATCATGAAATACAGGATTAGCCGAGAGTTTAATGCAACTCTGGTTATCACAGTAAATCACAGTAGGATCCAAATGAGAACCGAACAAACCAACTAGGATCTTCCTCATCCATATAGCCTCGCATGCAGCCAAACTTGCTGCCATATACTCGGCCTCCGCTAAACTGAGTGCCACGGATCTCTGTTTCCTGCTGTACCAAGAAACTGTTGTCGATCCAATACTGAAGACCCCTCCTGATGTGCTCTTTCTGTCTGTTGGGCTCCCTGCCCAATCTGCATCCGTGAAGCCACATAGCTTCACCTCATCCTCCTGTCTGTACCACAAACCATATCCCGATGTGCCTCTCAAGTAGCGCAATACATGCTTGCCCGCCTTCTAGAAGAGCTTGGTAGGCTTAACCATAGCTTGTGAAAGTTGGTTAACTGCATAGCATATATCAGGTCGTGTATTGACCAAATACATCAGCGACCCCACCAACTGTCGATAAACAGTGGCATCCACTTCTTCTCCCGAAGTGGCATCCTCCTTCCTCCAACCTCCAGGAAGAGGAGTATCAACAGGCTTGCATCCATGCATGTTTAACTTCTCTAGTATCTCCCGAGCATACTTGCCCTAAGAAACAAACAGTCCACCACTGTGCTCCCATATTTCCAATCCCAGGAAATAGTGAAGGAGGCCCAAATCCTTCATCTCAAACTCTGTAGCAAGATCCTTCTTGCATGACAGTATCAACAGCTCATCACCCGTTAGAATCAAATCATCAACATACAGTACAATGATAAGCAACTTACCGTCCACCACAATCTGGTATAGGTTCGGATCCGCCTCGCTCTTGGAGAATCCAAGTCCTGTGAAATAGCTGTCTATCTGTGTGTACCAAGCACATGGTGCTTGCTTCAACCCATACAGCGCTCTCTTGAGCCTGCACACATGTGACTCACTGCTGAAGACTTCAAAGCCTTCGGGTTGCTCAATGTACACCTCCTCCTCAATGACTCCATTGAGGAACGCAGTCTTCACATCCATCTGATGAATGTGCCATCCCATCTGCATTGAGAGAGCAAGAATCGTCCGTATGGAAGAATACCTTGCGACAGGTGCAAAGGTCTCCTCATAATCGATCCCCTCAATCTGTGAAAAGCCTCGGCCAACAAATCTTGCCTTGTACTTCTCCACACTCCCGTCAGCTGTCTGCTTAACTTTGTAGATCAATCTCGAACCCACCACTGATTTCCCTTCCGGTCTAGGAACAATCTCCCATGCACTGTTTCTGACAATAGAATCATACTCTTCCACCATGGCGTCTACCCATGCGGGATCCTCCACAGCTTCCTCGAAAGAGGATGGCTCAGTCACAACACACTTGCTCATAAGAGCCATGTATCCAGTGTACCGATCAGGTGACTGTCTCTGCCTGCATTGGGCTGTAGGTGGTCCTACAACTTTCTCTGCATCTTGAGCCAGTCGCTCAGCTTCTGCCAAGCGCTTTCGCCCTCTGATGGTTGGCGTTGCATGAGTGGTCTCTTCCACTCCATGAACCTCGTCCTGTGGCTGATCCACGTCCTGAAGTTCATCCTTAGGAACTAATAGCTCCTCATCTGCATGCAAGTGTAGCTCCCTCTCAAGCGAACACTTCATGGCTTTCTCCTCCTGAAATTTTATATCCCGTCGCACAACAGTTTTACCACTGTCTGGCAAATACACACGATAGTTGTGGGGCGTATCAGTGTACCCCACAAATATCCCAACCTCTGTGGTTGGCTCCAACTTCTTCCTGGCATCCTTCGTCACATGCATGTAAACGTTAGCACCAAAAATCCTCAAATGAGAAAGATCAGGCTTCTTACCAGAATAAGTCTCCTGAGGTGTACTCATGCCAAGTATCCTATGAGGACAACGGTTCTGCACATAAACTGTTGTATTGCATGCTTCCGCCCACAAGTGAAGGGGTTGGCCCTGATCATGCAACATTGCCCGTGCAGCACCCACAATCGTTCTGTTCTTCCGCTCAGCTACCCCGTTCTGTTGTGGGTTATGGGGAGCTATGAGCTCTCTACGAATCCCTTCTGTCTTGCAGAAATCCTTGAACTCGTCCGAGATGTATTCACCACCATTATCGCTCCTAAGAGCCTTCACCTTCTTCCCCGACTCCTTCTCGACCAGTGCTTTGAATTCACAGAACTTTGAATATGTCTCGCTCTTCTTCTGCATGAAGAAGATCCAGCACTTACGAGAGAAATCATCAACAAAAATCACATAATACCTGTGTTTTGTTGTCGAAGCAACTGAGAAAGGTCCACACACGTCTGTGTGAATTCTCTCAAGGATCGTCGTGGCGCGACTATCCTTCTCGTGAAAGGTGGCTTTCACAAACTTCCCCAAAGTACACCCCTTGCACTGATCTGACTGCGCAAGTGTGCCTTTAGGAAGCCCTGTAGTGATCTGCTGCAGTATCTTCAAGGCTCCATGGTGAACGTGACCCAATCTCCTGTGCCACAACTCGCCATCATCCCGGCTCACCAATCCTTCTGCCTTGCCTGCCATTGTTGCGCATCCATCTACATGCAACTGATAAAGGTTCCTCACTCGAACCCCTATCTTCCGGGTCTCACCAGTTGTCTTGCTGCGCAGGAAGGCCTTTCCCTCGCTGAAAACAACATCATACCCCTTGTCTTCTAACATCGCCACTGAGATGAGATTCTTCTTCAATCCTGGAACATGCATGACTTCCTTCAATACAAAGGGTTTACCAAACTCCCTCTCAAAGGAAATGGTACCGATACCGGTCGCACTGTATCTACCATCATTGCCCATCTCGATGTGCACTCCAAGATCTTTGTCCTCCAGATCAGAGAACAAATCTCTATCTCCCGTCATGTGAAAAGACGCACCACTGTCCAAGAACCACACTGATCCCATCACACTTGAAACCAAGCATGCGATCAATGAAAAATCAAGCTCAAACTGAGAAGCTAAGGCCTCTCCCCCTGCAGATCCAGCAGCTTGCTTGTTCTTCTTCTTCTGCAGACAATTTGTGGCATAGTGTCTGTGCTGGTGACAGTGAAAACACTTCACCTTGGACATATCCTGCTTCTTGCCTTTTGCACCAGACTGAGAAGCTTTCTTGCTCTTCCCTTTCTTTGCTTTGGCAGCCAAAGCACAATTCTCTTCATCAGATACCTTTGATGAAGATCCATTCTCACCTTTATTGTTTCTGAGTTTATCCTTGAGCGCCAGGTCGCTCTTGCTTTGGAATAACATTTGCAATCTGTTGAAAGACATTTTCAACAACACTGCTGCAAATTCGAATTTCCACCAGCTCCAACTCAACCGCTTCCGATCTAGAATTCGTGAGAACACAATATTTCTCGTACAGAGATTGACTGTATGGGCATTCACCGGATATCTCACCTTCCAAAGGAAGGATGAATCGAGAGGCTACCTGGCCCGATTACAGACTCTGCTTGAAGAAATAGAATGTAAACACTTCCTGAATAGTAGATCTGATGATCAATCCTCGCTTGATATCTTGTAAAAATCTCTTCTACAAATCAAGCAGCTCCGATACCATGTAGAAATTTTGAATAATTTAACACATATTCAATGGAGATTATCCTGATCATGTACTATTGCGGAAAACATACACAATACATAAGCTCCTCTACGTTGATCATCAATATAGCAGCATCAATAACAATAAAACATCAAGAGCATTCACACATTAACACAGTATGTATCTCGGGGAAAGCATCTCGCTAAAAACCCCAACTATCTGTATATTAATGATTGAGTCATGTAACATTACACAGCATAATACTTCTCACAAGTATCTCCACCTCTGTTACACACAATACAGCTCAGATCTGATCTCCAAATCTCTTCCACTGCTTGCCTGCCTCCACTGCTCAATACCTGCTCAAGAACTGATGAGAATGGCTTACCAAACTCGTTTTTCACCTGCAAAATAGTCACTCACACTTTGTTGGACGTGAGCACAAGCTATAATGTGGGCAAATACGTGAGCAAACTCATTGGCATACTCAATCCCTTGATTGTGCAAGATCTGGTGCACAACTATAGTCACAACTGATAGCAATCTGATTCTCTACCACCTGTCCCTGTTGAACTGAACATGCACTGACATGCAACTGAGTTAACTGATGTATTCATTAGTTGTATTATGAGTTAATAACTTGTGAATTAATTAATAACTAATTCACCCAACTCATCTCTAGTCTATTTGCCAGTTAGACTAAATACAACCAGTTTAACAAAGCTAAACTGAACACAACTCCATCAACTCCACAATCAACTCCACCAAACTCAACTGATTGAGTTCTAACTGAAGTCATGCATGCAACAACTCAATTGACTCATAAGAAAAGCATATTTCCTTCTGACAGCTGCATGTGCCACCTCTGTAGCTCAAACTGAAGTGCTTCAAGAGAATAAGATTAAGTTTATAGTCCAAATATTATTGTGAGATAATAATATTTGACTTTTCTATTTTTGACAGCCAGTCTAAAAATAGACTTTGATCACTCACACTGTGATCACTCACACTTTCATCAAAAATAGAAGTCCATCTATTTTTCCCAACTTGACCAATCATCCATAAACAGCAACCTGCAATCCAAAGACATGATCCATATGTCTAAAAATAGACATAGTCTAAAAATAGACTTGCGCCAAAAATAGCCTGCGGGCCCACTTAGTGAAGGCTACTCTTTTCACTTAGCTCCATCATCTTGTTGCAATCTCAACAATTTGCATACTTTCCAAGAGATACAAACAATTCCTCATTGCCTTGCCATACTTTCAATCTGAGGAAGTAGTGCATGAGAGTCATGTCCTTCATTTAAAATTCTCTTACAAGGTCCTTCTTGCAAGTCTGATCGGTTGTTCATCACCAGTTAAAATCAAATCATAAACATATAAGTCAATAATGAGAAATTACCTTCTACCAAGATATGATAGAGGTTTGCATACACTTCACTTTTGGTGTAGCCCACATCGGTGAGATAGCTATCGATCCTGGTGTGCCAAGCACGAGGTGCTTGTTTGAGATTGTACAATGCTTGCTTGAGTCTGCACACATGAGAATCGTGATCAAAACTCTCAAATCTTTCTAGTTGCTCGATGTACACCTCTTCCTCAATAACTACATTGAGGAATGTTGTTTTTACATCCATCTGGTAGATCTTTCACCCCATCTACGCAGCCAGAGCAAGAATTTATCTAATGGATCACTGGCTTACAACATGAACAAAGGTATCCTCATAGTAAATTCCCTCAACTTGAGAGTACCCCTTGGCTACAAATTTGGCCTTCTACTTTTCAATGCTTTTTTCTGCTGCATGCTTTACCTTGAAGATCCATCGCGAACCCACAACTTATTTATCTGTTGGTGTTGGGACCACTTCCCAAGCACTGTTCTTTACAAATGGATTTATATTCCTCCACCATTGCATCAACCCATATAGGTTGTTCAATTTCTTCCTCCAAAGAGGATGGATCAATCTCTACAAGCTCAATCATCAGATCCATGTAGCCAGTGTACCGATCAGGTGACCTTCTCTATCTGCACTTATTGGAAGGAGAACCCACATTCTCCCTCCCATCTTGCACAAGTCTTTCAACTTCCCTAGTTATTGTCCTTCCTTCATGTTGTGCTTATCAACAACCCCCCATTTATTAGTGTTATTAATAACATTAATAAATGGGGACCCTTCCAAAAAATCAAATCTTAGCATTTAAGTCGTGCCTTTCTTGTTTCTAGAATAAAACAAGATGTCAAATTGGAATTTGCTAAAACATGGAAATTCATCTTTTCATACTTTAAGCGCATAAAACTTCACAAACTACAAGTTTCTTATAAAAAAAACGCTACATATTCGAAAGGCCTAAGAATAACTTTATAACGGAAAGTCGTGAATATTAAGGTAAACATTTAACAGATCCGCTTTAAATAAGATTATTCTTGCATTGCAAAACATTTAGGGCGAACCTCCCTTATAAAACTTACCACTTAAAATTGCGATTCGCGAAAATGCAAGATCATAAAATCTTATAACATTATCGCATCATAGTTTTAAACTCGCAGCGCTACTTAATAAATCATAAGCAAATATCGTGAAATGTGATAGCATCTCGCAAATCGCATACCACAGCAACTCATGTAGCGGTGGGTTTTAACGAAAACAAGTTTTGCGATATAGCGATCTGCGATATTGTGAAGCAAATCGCAAAATCGCTTTTATCGCAATTCGAAGGGCTCAAGATTCTAGGAGAGTACTTCTCGACTTTTGATGTGAAATTATGAACATTAAAGTTAAGCATAACGGTTCGTTAGTGATAATTTATTAAAAGAATGATTAGGATCAGTGTAAAGGACCATTTGACGCAAGTTGATATCTTTTGATGTGATTCAGAATTAAAGAATTTTCGTCACCTTATTTTCATCTTTCTATTGGTTATTCCTGTATTCACTATCATTTTTATCATATCTTTCTCTCTGCTTGCAACTTTTAGGAAGAACACACAGAACACAACATACGAAGAAATGGGTAAGAAAGGAAAGGCACCCGTGTCTGAGAAGTCAGAAATGACCCCATTGTTCACAGACACTACCTGTAATCAGGATGCAGGGACATCTACATGGGAATCTATGTATCAGTTATTGGAGGAGGAACAACTGAGAATTATGGAAGTAACAGTTACAACGGATGGACGCGGCTCTTCTGATGCATCCCTAACTGAACTTGCATGCTCATTTCTACATTGCATTGTTGCAAGGCCAAAGATACTCCCCTACACCGACATGGTGAAATGGATTATAGATGACGCAAACATATCTGACATAGAATTCAACACGGCAAGCTAGGAAGTCATGGGGTCATTTACTCCAGACAATCTGAGGCTTATGTACCACTTACCAGAACCCCAGGCCATCTACAACAAGCAATTTGTTGATAAGTTCGCCAAGGAGAATGAAGACTTGGCAGAATGCACGAAGCACTAGTCAAACAATGAGGAAAGACTCAAAAAATATAAAAACGGTATGTACGCCATTGGTTCTCTTTGTTCCCCTTATTGTTTTGCCACTGCTATGTTATGTAGACTATTTGGTAAACCAGACAGCAACAAATTTTCATTAGAATGGTTACCACTAGTGGATGCGGCTATTAATGCCACAATAATGAATTGGGCCCAAATCCTGTCAGATAATTTAGCCACTGCAATTTTAGAATACAGAAGAAAAAGAAGCATTGCTTCGAGGGTTTACCCTCCATTTTTTATGAGCGCCTATGTTATGGACGCTATTTGTTTTGTTTCCAAATTTCCTGTTATGGGATGGAAGTGGACAGTCCAAAATCCACTTCCCATTCAAATTTATCACAAAGTCATGTGGGAATAAAGTTTTGTGCCACATTTCTTCAAAATTTGTCACGAAGTTATACTCCCAATCCATAAAAAGATCTACAACAGAGATGCCCCAAGGTTTTCCCAAGAAGCTGAGGTAGATATTCTCCCCGTGGCGAGATGGTTTGGGGAAGAATTATTCACGTATATCAGAGTGTTTGGCAACATTGCTTCACCCCATGTGCTACCTTTTTATGTCCCAGACAAACTGATGGCTAGGGAGATAGCCTATCAGACATGCGATGAGGGAGGAATGAGCAAAATACTGAAAGATTCCAAGAAGGCCATTTGGCCTCAATTTCCTGTAATATGTGGAGCATTTGCATTGCATGACTTAGGTCATGCTTTCAAAGAAGTTAATAATGTATTATCTTTACAACTACCCAAGTTCCCGGGAAGGCAATATGATCCCTTTGGTGTTGTAAGTAATTTTAACACAATGGTTAAAATAAGAGTTTTTACTCATGAAAAAGATCCCTTTGATGATGTTTTCCTGCAGAAAAACACCTTCAAAGAGGTTCAGCATACAGCACGAATTCTTTTTGACCAAGAAGGTCTCCAAACTTTTGAGAATTACAGAAAACAGAGGTTATCTAAGGTCCCATTGGACCAATTACTCATCGAACCAATAAGAGATCCTACTCCCAGCATTAGCATAAGTGATGATTCAAAAGAAAAGTCCAAAACAAGTTCTGAAAAAGAATCAGCAGAAAAGTCTGGCAATCAATCTAAGAATGAACACAGTAAGAATGAGGAGTCAATAAAAGACACAGCTCAGTCTACAACAGAGTCTGATCAGCAGACTTCATTAATAAAACAAGCTGAGGCCTCAACTCCCCTTACAAAGCAAACAAAGCCGCTAGTAATTGATCTAGAAGGGGAATGGGAAAATTTTAATAAGATACTTAACACAGAAGAACAAAGCGCAGAGCCACCAACAAATCCAAAAGAGACGACCACAGAAATGGTAATAGAAAGGGCTATCAACACTCAGGAAATGGAGCACATTCCCATTGCTCCCTCATCTGAGATTGTACTAAGAATAGAGGAAATTCCTCCTCTAGATGTATTCTACAGCCCTCAACATAAAGTTGTCGTTAGAAGGCAAAGAAAGAAAATAAAGTTGGATTATGTGCTCGCTCCCAAGGATGAACCTCTGGATGTTCTTTGGAAAGACCCCTCTACAGATCCATCGGCAAATCTCACTAGGCTCTCACAGGTCGTAGGTGCATACGCTTCAGCAACTATTGATAAGGTAGCAGAGGTTCAATTGCTACTTAAAGAAAAAGAAGATAGAATTTCATTTTTGGAACAACATTTACAGCGAGTCAGCATCAATCAACAAGCGGAAACACAGTTGGAAAAACATCAGTAAGACTTTCAGCAGATGCAGTTGGCACATCAAAGCAGTTTAGCTAGCAAAGAAGAACAATTACATGGTATAATAGAACTGCATAAATATGATCCCAAAATTGGGCAGTTTGTCACAGAGGCACTCAATCTCAATTCCCCAACTCTTGCAACAGAAAGAACTACTATGCCAGAAGATTTCGCAATGGAATTCCCATTGCGAAATGAGCGATAATATTAAAAATCAAGTCATTGAATTGCGACTTGAATATGATTCAATTTTTAAGAAAGTCTCAGACTTCTTGAACTCGCAAAAATCCGAAGAAGGGAAAAGAGCAGACATGCCAAAAATTGATGAATCACACAAAGAGATTTTATTTACGAAGTGGGATTCTCGGCTAAGGGAGGCAGAACAGGAAATGGAGGATGCAGCGATAGCAGTGAACAGTGTCATCGAATGCGTAAATGAAAATCTACACAAGGCTAATTTAGTAGCAGAAACTACCCCTGGCTTTCTTCCAAAAGCACGGCAGCTTCAAGCGGTATGGAAGCAAGTAGCGGAGGAAAGGGCAGAGGCAATTAAACAAGTAAATAAATTGAACTGGGAAGCATACTGGCAGTACCTAGTGAAACCACATAGCCAATGGATGACCCTGAAGTGCCTGATGACTTCCGCCAAGAAGATAGTGCCAGCTCTCACCAATGTCGTGTTTGCAGGACAATTAAAAGCTGAAGTCGGCCAACCAACACTCTTAAAACCAATGTTGGATATTTGCGATCTAAAGAATCAGATGCAGGATTAGTCATATATATATATATATATATATATATATATATATATATATATATATATATTTTTTGTTTATGTTATTTTTGCTTAAAATGAGGCAGGTCATTTAAACCTCCTCATCTATTTTTGTAATATTTATTTTTAGATTTCATAAATTAGTATTTAAACCCCTCTCATGCATTTAGATAGGGGTCCAGAGTTTTATCAAAAACATTCTTCAGAACATGCATCTTGCCCCCCACTGAGGAGATTTTGATAAAATCAATGGAACGAGATTTATTTTCTATTTGAGTTTAACATCTGCTACTGATATTGCACTTTTGTACTCTTAGTTGATGTTAAGTGATTTGAAGATAGATCGATATTGTTGCGGCTCATGAGTAGGACGTATTAGGATATTCCGACACATAGGATATAGTTAAGTTCAACTTGGTCTAGTGTAGAGTTAGGTATAGAGTTAGGTAAAGTGTGTTTCTTTACCGTTGTACATTTTGTAACTTACAATCCGACGGTCACGATATGTAGTGATCCGACGGTTCACTCTCTCCTCGGTATTACCGACACTTGATCCGTGGCTTGACACCCGATTGGTCCATGAGTTCTATTTAAAGCGCATGGAGGGTCATTGTTCGGGTAATCCGTGCATGAGAGAAGCTTATGTAAATTTTCATTCTTTGATTAATAAATTGCATGTAGTAGCCACGTTGGCACAGGCCGTGGACTGTTTCCCTCTTTGAGGGTTTTAACCACGTCAAAAATACTGGTGTATTGATCTGTGATCTGGTTGTGAGCGGTGTCCTTTTGGTGTTATTTCTGAGGAACTTACCCTGTAAATTCCTACATGGTATCAGAGCTATTTGAGGGTCGTGTCCGTTGGTGATCCAAATCTGAAGCCGGTAGAACTGCATCCGACTGTCGTTTCCTAGATCTGCTGTTTCTGACTGCTTTCGGGCCGAGAGGACTGCTCTGTTGTGTTCGGAGCATCTGTTCCAGTGAGGAACCCCTTTCGTTTCACGCGAAAAGGTTTCCGGTAGCCCTAGCTGCGTCATTTTTAAGATCTGGAGGTATACAGTCTTTATTTGCAGTTTACTGTTATTTTCTCTCTGCTTATTTCGGTTTCGGTTTATTTAGTTTTTTTTAACCGGATCTATACCTTTCATTTCTGCGTATGCTCTTTTCCCTGCGACTCTGTGCGATCTGGGCAAATCAGAAACAGAAAGGAAGGATTTTTCTCATGCGTATGCTCTTTTCCCTGCACCTTAGTGTGATCTCGGAAAATCAGAAACATTGAGAAAAATATTTAGTTTTTCGGCTAAAGCTAACTTTGAGCCGCAAGGTTCATTTTTTGAAAATATCTAGTTTTTTTGCTAAAGCTAACTTCGAGCCATAAGGTTCGTTTTCTTTGCATGTCCGTGTTGGGTTTTGTGTTTTGTGTTTTGTAGGGAAAAAGAGCTTTCTCAAGGCAAGCACGCAAACCAAGCCCCCCCCCCCCCCCCCCCCTCTCTCTCTCTCTCTCTCAAATTTTTTGTATAGATCAATTGGTTCAAAGCTATTTTAAGAGAGTAGAGGTCTTGGGTTCAAGTCTCCATTTTGTGGGGGCGGATTTTTTCATTTCCGCACATTCGCGCACTTTGCCGGCAACTTCAACAAATTTTTTTTCAAAAAGCCATAACTTCTTCATCCGGAAGCCTTTTTCAGAGCCGTTTTTTTTTAAACCGCCTAATTTTTCGAGATCTATCCATTGGAACACTTAATTTCAGCATCTTCAGCTTCAGTTTTTAAAAAAAAAAAATGGAAAGTCCATGCCAAGTCATTCTTGACAGCACTAACTACTTCCAATGGATATCCTACATGGAAGATTTACTTAGAAGTAAAGGTCTCTACAGAATAGCCACAGACCAAGAGAAGAAACCAAAAGATGAAGACAAGGCTGCAAAATGGGAAAATAGACAAGATCAAGCACGTGGTTTGATAGGGATGTCTATTTCTCCTGATCTTAGATTCCATATTGCAGAACTTGAGACTCCTCGTGAAGCATTGGAACAAATCTATAAAGTTTTTGGGATTAAAAATGAAATTAGAGCCCATCAACTTGAAAATGAGTTGCTTACATTGGATCCTAATAATTTTTCTTGCATTGAAGATTTCTTGTCCAAATTCAAGACCCTTAGATATCTCTTGGAAGGTGTTAAGGTTAAGAAAGAAGATAGTAACCTTATTTATTCCATCCTTACTAAGTTGGGACCAGCCTACTCTGTATTTGTTTCCACCTTTCACTCTACAAGGGAAGCTTTCATTTGTCAAGGAAAAGACTATAAGGCCCCTTCCTTTGACTCTTTTTGTGATTCTTTAATAAGAGAACAAGAAAAACTCTTACACCTTGGTCTTCTTAATCTTGGAAACTCTTCCAAGAAAGCGTTAGCCGCCCAGCAGCAACCAAATTCAAAGAATCCTAAGAAGTCATATCCTAAAAAGAATGGTCCTAAACCAAACAAGGGTCCTAAGCAAACTCACCCTCAAAATGAAAGATCATTTCAGCAAAATGATAAGACCAATAAAAACAAATGGAAGAAGACTGATAGACATTGTAACTTTTGTAATCGAGATGGCCACTTAGAATCTAAATGCTTTAAGAAGATGGAAGCCTTGGAAGCCGCAATGAAGAAACATAACATCCATGTGGAGCATTCTTCAACTTCAACTTCAACTTCATCTTCAGGAATGGCACTTTCTACATGTCGTTGTCAATCATCTCAGTCTGGTTATGCATTAAATGTATCTTCTTCTTCTCATTCTCATGAGTGGCTCATTGATTCTGGAGCCTCTTATCACATGGCCAAAAACCAAGCCATGTTTTCTTCTTTAAATGATTGTAACACCAAAAATATATATGTTGGTGATGATAGATCTCTTAATGTTGTAGGGACTGGAACTGTTCATCTAGACAATGGTCAGTTTAATGATGTATTATGTGTTCCAACCTTATCCTGCAACCTTCTATCTGTATATCAGATAACTCATTCAGGTGAAGGTAAAATTGTTGAATTTTCACCTCATGATATTGTAATCAAGGATCTGAGAGATCCTAAACAGATTCTAGCTACTGGTATTGCTGATGATTCCACAAGGTTGTATAAGTTTCACAACTTTGGGTCATCAAATCTTCCCTCAGTATTTGTTGCTCATAATGATGAAGTGAGCAAACTTTGGCATGAGCGATTTGGTCACTTAAACTATCGCTCCCTTCAGCATCTATGTAAAGAAAATATGGTGACAGGTCTTCCTATGGTATCTTGCAGAGATGGTGTTTGTTCCGGATGTGTACTCCGAAAACATCATCGGGACAGTTTTGAAAAACGTGCCTCTTGGCACGCCTCAGCCCCTTTACAGCTTGTGCACAGTGATTTATGTGGTCCACTTCCTGTTGCTTCATTCTCTGGCTGCAAGTATTTCTTAACTTTCATTGATGATTTCTCCAGACGCACTTGGGTATACTTCTTAAAACTCAAGAGCGAAGTATTTAACACATTTTTGGCCTTCAAAGCCTTTGTTGAAAAACAATCTGGACATCAAATTCTTAAGCTAAGAACTGATAATGGTGGAGAATATGTTAAAAACACATTCATCAACTTTTGCACCGAAAATGGAATTCAAATGCAACATACTCTTCCATACACTCCACAACAAAATGGTGTAGCTGAAAGGAAAAATCGCACCTTAAAGGAAATGGCTAATTGTATGCTGCAATCTAAAGGACTCAGTCTTAGTTTTTGGGCCGAAGCAATTAATTGTGCAAATTATATAATAAATCGCACTCCTACTAAGGTTCTAAAGAATCTCACTCCAGAAGAAGCTTGGAGTTCCATTAAACCAGATGTAAGTCACTTTCACGTTTTTGGAAGTGAAGCATGGGCCCATATTCCAGATGAAAAGCATAAAGCTTTAGAACCTAAGAGTGAGAAATGTACTTTTGTTGGATATTCTGAAGATGTAAAAGGTTATAGACTTATTCCATTTAAGTCCAAAAATGTTATCATTAGAAGAGATGTAAAATTTGATGAAAATAAATCGGCCTGCGAGCCTAGTCCGGCGGATGTGCCACCTCTTCCTATCTCTTCTACTTTTGAAAACATTTCTTCTTCAGATGATGAAAGTGAGGATGACAATCCTCCCCCACCTTCTCAGGATCCTCAACTTCCAAGATGGGTCCGTGCTACTCAGGATGCAGCAAGTGATCTTGCCGGTGATCCTACAGATCAGCGACGTACACGTTCTCAGTTTGAAAGAGCCTCTTCTTTACTGGCTCAAGCTCCAGTAAATCATGATCCTGACACTTTTGCAGAAGCTTCAGGCCATCCACATTGGGAAGCAGCTATGAATGAAGAATATCATTCATTATTGACAAATGATACATGGGATCTTGTTCCTCTACCAAAGGGACGCAAACTTGTTAGATGTAAATGGGTTTACAGAACCAAGTATGGACCAGATGGGAAAGTTGATAAACATAAAGCTTGTCTTGTTGCTAAGGGCTTTTCACAGGTTGAAGGCATTGACTACACTGAAACCTTCTCCCCTGTTGCCAAAATGAACTCTATCTGCCTTGTTCTTTCCCTTGCTGCCTCTTTAAAATGGGAAGTCCATCAGATGGATGTTAAATCTGCCTTCTTGCATGGGGACTTGCATGAAGAAATCTATATGGAACAACCCATTGGCTTCATCCAAACAGACTCCAACCTTGTATGTCGACTTAAGAAATCCCTTTATGGTCTCAAGCAAGCTCCTCGGGCTTGGTATGCCAAAATGGATAGCTTTCTTTTAGAATCTGGCTTTTCTAGGTGTTATTCTGACAATACTGTCTACACCAAGAAAGTGGGCAACTCTCTTATCATCCTTGTTCTTTATGTTGATGATCTTATTCTTACTGGTAGTGATCCCAACCTTATAAACCATGTGAAGTCCAGCCTTAAAAAGAAATTTGAAATGACAGACTTAGGACACTTACACTATTTTCTCGGTCTTCAAGTCTTGCAATCCAAGGAGGGTATTTCCCTTTCCCAGTCCAAGTATGCTTGTGATGTTCTTCGTCATTTTCACATGGAAGACTGTAAGCCAGCCCCTTCTCCCTTTCAGTCTGGAGTCAAACTTTCAGTCTCTTGTACTTCTCCTGAAGTTGATGCTACCTTATACCGTCAACTTGTAGGAAAACTCTTGTATTTAACCCATACTCGTCCTGACCTTTCCTTTGATGTTGGCCTTGTTTCTCGTTTTATGCAAAACCCCCGTGAAAGTCATTGGAAATCAGCTAAAAGAATACTTCGTTATGTTCGAGGTACAGTACAGTTTGGGATTCATTACAGTGCCAAAGCAGCTCCTCTATTAGTTGGTTTCACTGATTCTGATTGGGCTGGTGACCCTGATGATCGGAAGTCTACTATCGGTTATGTCTTCACTCTTGGTTCAAGACCTATTACATGGGCTTGTAAGAAACAGGCTGCCATTTCTCTTTCGTCAACAGAAGCAGAGTATCGTGGTGCCGTGGAAGCCAGTAAGGAAGCCTTGTGGCTTCGTCAAATCCTATCAGAGTTTGGCTTTGAGCAGCAGCATCCAACCACACTTTGGTGTGATAATCAAAGTGCCATTCAACTATGCAAAGATCCAGTCCAGCATCAGCGCAGCAAACACATTGAACTACACATGCACTTCATCAGAAAGCTCATTCATGACCATGTTCTTGAAGTGCAATATTGTTCAACAGATGATCAGGTTGCAGACATCTTCACAAAGGCTCTCACAGAGGCGAAGTTCACTAAACTTCGATATATGCTTGGAGTTCAGGAAGTTGTCACTAAGGGGGGATATGCTCTAGTGCCTCCTTCCTTCTCCTATTGTGTCATATTTGTAAATCCTTCAATCCTATCCCAAGTTGTTCTTAAGGGGGATGTTAGGATATTCCGACACATAGGATATAGTTAAGTTCAACTTGGTCTAGTGTAGAGTTAGGTATAGAGTTAGGTAAAGTGTGTTTCTTTACCGTTGTACATTTTGTAACTTACAATCTGACGGTCACGATATGTAGTGATCCGACGGTTCACTCCCTCCTCGGTATTACCGACACTTGATCAGTGGCTTGACACCCGATTGGTCCATGAGTTCTATTTAAAGCGCATGGAGGGTCATTGTTCGGGTAATCCGTGCATGAGAGAAGCTTATGTAAATTTTCATTCTTTGATTAATAAATTGCCTGTAGTAGCCACGTTGGCACAGGCCGTGGACTGTTTCCCTCTTTGAGGGTTTTAACCACGTCAAAAATACTGGTGTATTGATCTGTGATCTGGTTTGAGCGGTGTCCTTTTCGTGTTCTTTCTGAGGAACTTACCCTGTAAATTCCTACAGGACGTATTACAAATGGTACTTTTATCTCCTAATGCTTTTTACTTGTGTGTTAAGCAATAAAGCATCTTCAGTTATTTACATATAAAAGTTTAAATGTTTAGTTATCATTATTGCACTTTTGTATGGTGATGACTTACTCTGCTGAACATGTGAATGACTCTTTATGCGATATATTTCTCATATTGTTTCGGCTAACTTTTTATACGAAATAATCATTCTTAAATGGATTCTCTTCTTATTATGATTGAATGATCTTCATTATCAGTCACTCTCAGAAATTATTTTAGATCGCATATCTAAACATTACTTCCGGGATATTCTTAAACTTAGATGTTTTCTTTGATTATGATAGATTGCATATGGTAGTTAGAAGATATATTAGATTTAGAACAAGTATTCATCCTTTAAAACCCAAAAAAGAAAAACACATCCCATTAGCACACACATCATAAATAGATTTGGAAACTGGTCCCATTATCCCCAGTCAGAGCCACTATTCCAAACGGAAAAGGAGTTGCACTAAGGTCCGAACTGGGTGGTTATCCCTGTTGGAAATAATACTGAGAGGGGGGGTGAATCAGTATTATCAGATCAATCAAACTTTTCTATTTCATACTCAGAAACATATACGCTACTTCAATTAAGTGAACCCGCGTGTACACGCTACTGTGTCTAATGAAACCCGCGTATATCCAGAGATCTTATAATTCAGTTATCTTAATCTTCAGTAAATGCATCAGATCATTATTAAGCATATTAACAGTAAACAGGTGCAGAATAACAGAACAGAACATCACACAAGAGCCACACACATGAACACCATGATATAAGGTGGAAACCCAATGTGGGTGAAAACCACCTGCTGCAATTCGTCTCTTTCTTCTTTAATAAGAAACTTCTTTTACAATGCACTGGTGCAGTCATTTACCAGCACGCAGGCTGCAACCTGCAGAGGGCTACAACCCTCATAGCTTTTGTACTAGCCGATCCATTTACTAGTACGTAGGTGCCAACCCTACAGAAGGCTACAACCTTCACTCGTTTTCCAGCTGCTCCTGGAAGGGAGCTACAACCCCCTGGCTCTTGTACTGGCTAATATGTTTACAAATACGTAGGTGCCGGCCTATGATCTACCCGGGACCATGTTTCATACATTTTCATACTAGATCCATAAGACAATCATCATTGTAGCACAACCTGCATCATCAATCACTGAAACACCCAATTCTGAATCACTGTAACCCTGTCAACAATCACCAGACAATCATAGCAACAACCAGATCCAGCTCCATATTCAAATATCATACTTCACATTGTATACGCTACTTGGATGACCCCAACCTGCGTGTATACGCTCTTTTACCAAAACCAACTCGCGTACAGATCTATAAATTCAACCTTAAAACTCTGCAGCTATATCAGACATCAAAGCATACCCAGATCATAATAATAAACATGCGTCAGTAGATCTAGTCTATCCAGAGTCAAACCATATGAAGATAATCATTCCAAGCCTTGAGATCTCGTTCCATCATTCATCATCCTCCACATGGGTGAAACCTTGGTTCAGATCACCAACCCATAACCAGCACTTGGATCACACACTTTCTCAGATCTTCATCACTCACACTTGCTCACACTTGCTCTCTTTGGCCTAGTGATCTTTTCCTTATATAGCCTTAGGTCTTGCTCAATGCCAAGAGCCAAAACCATAGTAACACAATACCATCAACTTCAATACTAGGGATCGACACGCCCGTCGAGACACAATGGTCCGAAACCATAGGCACAACTTCCAAGGACTAACCGCCATGGACCAAAGGTACGTTTCCACATACACGCGCTTTTGCTGAAGCCAACCTGCGTGTACACGCTGATTCGCCTTGCTGAACCTGCGTATATCTCTTTCTTGTCCTGCTGTACTGAGATCTGTCCATTAGTTAAGTTGTCATCACCTGTACCAGTCTCTGAGCACCTGTACCAACCTCTGAGTGAGTTGCCATCAAGGACAACACTTGAATCATAATGCCAACAATCTCCCCCTTTGGACTTGATGGCAACCACCACACCAAGTCACTCTCCCCCTTTGACATCAAGGGAAAAGGGTGGACCAAGATATTCTCTTCCTTGGTATACCTTCTGCTGTCCATACTGCTGTCCATACTCCCCCTGAGTACATGTTGAAATCTCCAAATGTGCTCCCCCTTTGTGTATGCCAAAGTGTACCAATCTATCCATCCTGCTCTTGCTGAATTGTGCTGTTCATGCTCCCCTTGACTGTAGGCAAGATCTGTAAAAGATGTTCTACAAAAAGAACAAAGACTTATACATCATAGAAGACCTTCCTATCACCAAAAGACTCAACATACATTCATCACCCAACCTAGTGGGGATATCCCAATATTGACTCATTCACCTAACCATGTGAAGATACATGATAATACATGAACATTTCATCATTCATCCCAGGCATAGTGGGGAAACCAACATAGGCCGTTACATGACGTTGACATCATAAAAGAGATACATGACATAGTGATGAAATATCTAGACCAAGACTTATGAAAGCCACCAACAGTATCATGATCTGTACCATAAGCATCAGCCTGCAATACCATTCCTAAACAGTAAGATGTATCATTTAGCTTCATAGACTTTATCAACACCTTCTAACCATAATGCCAACAATGCATTATTCGAAGAATATTCTCCCCCTGAGTGTGAGCCAACCATGTCTGAACCATTTCCTGAGTCTGTTCTGCTCCCCCTGAGCCTGAGCCAACCATGACTGAACCTGGGTCTGTTCTGCTGCCCTTTCTCCATATACGCGACTTTGCAGCCTGTAACTCGCGTATATACGCGACTTGTCTTCATGAAACTTGCGTATGAGAATCAGAACACTGAAGTTCTATACCTTCAGCTCCCCCTGAGTCTGTTATGTCTGTGCTGTGCTGAGTACCCTGTGCTGTGCCACATCTTTCTGACTGAACTTCCTTCTTCTTCCATATCTTCACGCATGTTGATGATTTCTTCTTATCATGAGCTTTGTTCCTGCAATCTCTTGCTTTATGTCCAAACTTGTTACATGCATAGCATCTTACATGTTTCATATTCCTCTTGTAGCAATCAGCAGCTTTGTGGCCAAACATATTGCAAGAAAAGCAATATCCATTAAAGTATCTTGAATGTGATGATCTTTCTGCATGATGGTCTTGAAACCGTCTTCTTCTACATATGGCTGCAACATGTCCAAGATTATGACACACATAACATTCAACATTATTCAGTGGAGGAAATAATCGTCTATCACGTCCATAGTTAGGAGTAGAGAATCTTCCTTGAGGAATTTCTTTCCTTGGTTGTTCCTTTTTGGGCATTTCAGATTTCTCATTAGAGTTTCTTGCCTCACCTTGTGAACTAGATTCACCTTCAACATATTCATGAAAACCAAGACCAGTCTTGATAGCAGGAGATCTTTGACTACTAAGAATATCATCCAAGACTTTAGAGCTATCTTGAAATCGTAAAAGCTTATCCTTTTCTTCTAATTTGTTTTTCAAGATATTTACCTCAACTTGATGTTGTTCTTCTTTTTCAAGACATTGCTTCTTCAAGGTCTCTCCAACTTTCCTTTCTTCATCCAACTGATGCCTTAGTTTGAGGATCTCGTTTTCTTGCTCTTTATTCAGTGCTAGCAGCATTTCTCGAACTTTGAAGGCACATTCCAACTGTTCTTCTAATCTGATGATTTCTTCTTTGAGGGCATTCTCCCTTTTGCTAGGTAGATCTTGTTGATCTATGATTTGATCTGACGCTTCATTTGCTTGTCCATCTTCAATCTGAGGTGCTTCTGGATCTGAATACTTGCTTCCACACAACGACAGGTTGTCATTGTTCTTTTGAGCTGTCTTCTTCTTCTGACGTGCTTTCTTCCCCATTGTTCTACGAATCTCCTTCAAGCGATCAAGCTTCTCTGAAGGACCTGCTCCGATACCAATTGTTGGAAATAATACTGAGAGGGGGGGTGAATCAGTATTATCAGATCAATCAAACTTTTCTATTTCATACTCAGAAACATATACGCTACTTCAATTAAGTGAACCCGCGTGTACACGCTACTGTGTCTAATGAAACCCGCGTATATCCAGAGATCTTATAATTCAGTTATCTTAATCTTCAGTAAATGCATCAGATCATTATTAAGCATATTAACAGTAAACAGGTGCAGAATAACAGAACAGAACATCACACAAGAGCCACACACATGAACACCATGATATAAGGTGGAAACCCAATGTGGGTGAAAACCACCTGCTGCAATTCGTCTCTTTCTTCTTTAATAAGAAACTTCTTTTACAATGCACTGGTGCAGTCATTTACCAGCACGCAGGCTGCAACCTGCAGAGGGCTACAACCCTCATAGCTTTTGTACTAGCCGATCCATTTACTAGTACGTAGGTGCCAACCCTACAGAAGGCTACAACCTTCACTCGTTTTCCAGCTGCTCCTGGAAGGGAGCTACAACCCCCTGGCTCTTGTACTGGCTGATATGTTTACCAATACGTAGGTGCCGGCCTACGATCTACCCGGGACCATGTTTCATACATTTTCATACTAGATCCATAAGACAATCATCATTGTAGCACAACCTGCATCATCAATCACTGAAACACCCAATTTTGAATCACTGTAACCCTGTCAACAATCACCAGACAATCATAGCAACAACCAGATCCAGCTCCATATTCAAATATCATACTTCACATTGTATACGCTACTTGGATGACCCCAACCTGCGTGTATACGCTCTTTTACCAAAACCAACTCGCGTACAGATCTATAAATTCAACCTTAAAACTCTGCAGCTATATCAGACATCAAAGCATACCCAGATCATAATAATAAACATGCGTCAGTAGATCTAGTCTATCCAGAGTCAAACCATATGAAGATAATCATTCCAAGCCTTGAGATCTCGTTCCATCATTCATCATCCTCCACATGGGTGAAACCTTGGTTCAGATCACCAACCCATAACCAGCACTTGGATCACACACTTTCTCAGATCTTCATCACTCACACTTGCTCACACTTGCTCTCTTTGGCCTAGTGATCTTTTCCTTATATAGCCTTAGGTCTTGCTCAATGCCAAGAGCCAAAACCATAGTAACACAATACCATCAACTTCAATACTAGGGATCGACACGCCCGTCGAGACACAATGGTCCGAAACCATAGGCACAACTTCCAAGGACTAACCGCCATGGACCAAAGGTACGTTTCCACATACACGCGCTTTTGCTGAAGCCAACCTGCGTGTACACGCTGATTCGCCTTGCTGAACCTGCGTATATCTCTTTCTTGTCCTGCTGTACTGAGATCTGTCCATTAGTTAAGTTGTCATCACCTGTACCAGTCTCTGAGCACCTGTACCAACCTCTGAGTGAGTTGCCATCAAGGACAACACTTGAATCATAATGCCAACAATCCCCCTTGTTGAAGTCTTGATTTTTCGAGCCTTCAACATATTTGGGGCTAGAAGGAGGGCCTGACTATGAATGGCAAGTAAATCTACATCTTCATGCCATTCTAAGAGTAAAACTCCCTCACCATCACCCTCAACTTTTCATTCCAAATCTTCCATCTTTGAACCAGAAGTTGAAAATAAAAATACAAAGCACATTACTAAAATCCCACACAAGCGAGATCATTCTTCTTCAAATCCCCCTGAGTTACAAATTTTAATTCATAAGTTATAGGGGATTTCTATATCTCAAGAAGAATCTGAGTTATCCCAAGGTAGTGTCACTTCCCATCTGACCCCATCTCAATGACTAACTAGAGCACAAAGCGAAAAGCTAGGAATCCCACCAGTTGAGTTTCCTCTACCGAGTTGTAAGAAAGCTAGGAAAACACCAGCAGAATCTCAGAGTGAGGTTCTATCATCATTTTCATCTACCATCCCATCCATATCATCACAAGGTCATTCATCCATCCCTCAACTCCATATCGTGGTTCATACAGGTACAGGAGTAACATCCTCCTCTACCCAATCACCTTCAACTACTGCCACACCTCCTCCTACTCATACTCCGACGATGGCAGGAAATCCACCACCAAGGCCATGGGCCAATCTAGGGGCTGTAAGAATGCCTGCACCTTTATCTCAATTACCAGCTCACCCTGAGAAATGGTTGCCCAAATTCAATCTTGATAATGGCCAACTAGCCGAGGAACACATAAATAATTTCATGTTATCTATTAATTTGAATGGAGTAACAGAAGAGGACGCAGTTGTAAGATTATTCATGTATACTTTACAAGGAGCAACAGGATCCTGGTATTTTTGTTTACCAGCAGGCTCCATTAATAACTAGGATACATTTCAAGATCAGTGTTTAACAAAATTTGGGGATGATAGGTAATAAATGACCTCACCAATTTGAAAGCCGAACCAAAGGAACCAATCAAGGATTTCAACTCTCACTTCAATAAATTGTTTAACGAAATACCAACAACATCTAAGCTTAGATATGAAGTCCAAAATGAATGGTATATTTCTACTTTACCTTCAAATTCAGTTATCTTTGTAGATAGAGCTGCCAAGCCGACGTTAGCAAAAAACATGAAAGAGGCAATAGCCGTAGAGAAACGTATCCTAACTGTAGAAAATAAAAACGTTGTAGATGAAAGAAAGTCTAAAAAAGTGTCTTTTAGAGATAATCTTAAGAAAAAACAACCGAAGGATCCATTCGACCTAGAAGGGTTACAGAAAGTCTCGAAGACCATGTCCAATGAAATGGTTGATAAAAAGAAACAAGTAGCAGAAACCTCTTCCAAGAAACCTTTCAAACCCTTTAAAAGGAATCCTCCAACCAATCCTAAACCACCAAATGCTATAACAAACATAGAATCAGAAGGGGAAGAGGAAGAAGTTTCAAATGAGGAACAAATCGATGATGATGAAGTTGTAGAACTACAAGGAATGTGGGACTTCATTCTTCCATATGAGGAAGATCAAGATGCATTACCTGTTGCTACTAGAAGTAGAAATCAACTAGATCCTTCGCAATCTAGTGCTAAACAGAAAAACCCAAGTTCGACTCCCAAGGATAAAATCGTAGGTAAGAAATCCTCACCAAAGTCTACTCAGACAAACCCAATCCAATCTGATTCAACAACTTCATCTAAAACGCTTATCATCTCAGATGAAATGGAATATAACATTGTTGAAGATATGAAGAAAACCAGAGCAAACATTACTCTTCACGAGCTCAGTAAATTGAAACATCAACAGAAATTACTCTTGAAAGAACTGAATGCAATACCTACTACGCCTCTTCCTACCGCTGTAATTTCACAAGCTACTCATGAAATGGGAAGACCTCCGACTGGCATTTCAAATAAAGTCGATCCGACTGACATTGCTCTAATTGGCGGAAGATCAAAATCCCATACTCCGCCATTTCTCCTTACTTTTGAAGTTTTCAATAAAAATTTGCATAATTTTCTAGTGGATTCCGGTGCATCATCTAACATTTTGCCTAAGACAGTTTGCGCAAAGTTAAATGTCCAACCTTAGAAATCTGTAGTACGAATAGTACAGCTAGATCAGTCTCAAGTCGAGGTCATCGATGAACTTAATCAAGTGACCATAAGACTTTCGTCAAACCCAAAGGTATGTCAAGTTATTGATATACTTGTCGCAGACATCCCTGAATTTTATGGACTGATCCTAAGTAGGGATTGGTCAGAAAAGCTTCGTGGTTACTTTGCAACTGACTGGTCTCATATGTGGCTCCCTTACAACGACAAACCAAATCAGATCAAGGTTGAACGAGAAAGGCACCAAAAGTCTATAGTGACAGAGTTAGAAGGAGAAAACGAACTTGTAGCGTATAGCAACAACATAATTAGAAATTATTATGTTGATTCGTTCTTAGAGAATTTCAATGCTCATACTTCACCTTTTTTGGAAAATGTCGTTTTATCTCAGATAGAAAATTTCTCTCAAACAAACACTTCTAGATGAATTCATTTTGTAGATAAACATGTAAATAAAACTTTCTTTTGGAAATTATTTTTTGATGGTTCTAAATCTAATGATGGAGCAGGAGCAGGTTGTATATTAGTTAGTCCAAAAAGAGAAAAAACCATGTTAACATGTAGACTTGAATTCGATTGCACAAACAATACTGCTGAATATGAAGCATTACTTCAAGGATTATACAAAGTAATCAGGCTTAATATCAAATACCTGCAAGTATTTGGAAACTCTGAGATTGTTATTAAACAGGTAAGAAATACTATACATTGCCTGTCGAAACACTTGAAACACTATCAATCTTTAGTACAAGAGTTGACCTCACACTTTACAGCATTTAATATTTCATCTATTCCAAGACTCCAAAACACTAGTGCTGATCTCCTTGCTAATGTAGCTTCCAATCTTATTCCATCAGAGGACCATAGCCTAGACAGATTCTCGATTGAATTAATCTTTAGACCCTCTATTCCTGATAACATTACCAATTGGAGAGTTTTCAACAATGACCCTAATATTGTGAGCTTTCTGACTTCAGAAGGCTCTTACAATAATCAGATAATTGATGAAGACCAACATGACAAACAGCTGGAACAAGAAAATAGCAATAATTCTATACCAAAATCCGTAGTCAAGTTAGAGGACCTATATGACTTAAAGGACATATTTAAACGATCCACCAATTCAAAACTCCAGAGTTCAACTCTGAGATATGAATTAGTAAATTTGGGAACAGACATGAAACCACAAAACATCAACCTAGGTCTTGGCCTAACATCCGAGGAAAAATCAGCTTTCATTCGATTGTTGAAACAATACAAGAGTGACTTTGCATGGAATTACGATGATCTTAAAACCTATAACACTTTGATTATACAGCACAAAGTTCTGATGATCTCTGATGAAAATCTTGTTCAACAGAAATTGAGGAAAATACATCTTAATTTGAAAAGCCAGATTAAATCTAAGTTGAACAATCTATTAGGAGCTAAGATTATTTTTCCCGTTAGGCATTCCAGATGGGTCTACAACCTGGTCCCAGTCAAAAAAAAAAAAAAAACGGTGATATTCGGATTTGTATTGACTTTTGAAATCTCAATAAAGTTTTCCAAAAGGATAATTTTCCACTGCCCCCTATGGAATAGATATTACAATCAGTCGTAGGGTCTAAATTAATGTCCTTTTTAGATGGATTTTTAGGGTATAATCAAATCTTGGTCCACCCTAATGATCAATTAAAAACTACAGTTAGAACCAAATAGGGCACTTACATGTATTAAAATATGCCATTTGGGTTAATCAATGTCGGTGCCACGTTTCAAAGAGCCATGGACATTGTGTTTAAAGGGTTAGTAAACAAGTCAGTGGTGATCTACTTAGATGACATAATGGTATATTCTAAAAAATGAAGTAATCATCTTAGGGACTTAAAACAGATCTTCCAACGTTGTCAAAAATATGGAATCTCGCTTAATCCAAAAAAATCTTTTTTTGCATTGAGTGAAGGAAAACTTCTTGGATTCATAGTATCCAAATCAGGAATCCATATTGACCCAGATAGGATCAAGGAAATTTCCAAGATATCCTTACCCCATAATAAAAAAGCAATGCAGTCTTTCCTTGGTCAGAGAAATTTTGTTAAAAGATTTGTCCCTGACTTCTCAAGGATTATGTCACCTCTCCAAGCCATGATAAAGAAAAACTCTATCTTCAAATGGGGTCATGCAGAACATGAAGCATTTAGCTTGATAAAATAAGCAATTATAAATGCCCCATCTCTAGCGACTCCAAACTTTTCTGATCCTTTCACTCTATATACATTCGCCTCCGAGAAATCGTATGCTGCCATACTCACACAAGCAAATTGAGATAAATCCGAAGCCCCAATTGCCTTCTTCAGTTCAAACTTGCAAGGAGCTGAGTTAAATTACTCCGATGTTGAGAAACAGCTTTATGCTATTTTCAAAGCAATCAAACACTTCAGACCCTTCCTTCTCAAGACTCACACCAAAATAATAGTACCATTTCCAGCAGTAAGAAATCTTTTGGTACAAAAATATGTGGGTGAAAAGAGGGCAAATTGGGTTACAGCCTTGCAAGAATATGACGCTGAAATTAAACCAACAAATATTGTGAAAGGTCAACGTTTTTGCAGGATGTTGGTAGGAGCATTGCACATATTAGAAACGCAGTCTCCAGATAGTGAAATACAAGTGTATGAGGTAAGCCTAAACGACTCTGAATCAAGGTATGTTGATATCATGTTCTATTTAAAAAATGGATATGCTCCTCCACATTTGAATTACACAAAGAAAAGGGCCCTGAGGCTAAAAGTTAAACAATATCAAATTGTCAATGATATACTTCTTAGAATGAATTATGATTTTGTTCTCCTTAGATGCCTTGAGAAATCTGAAGCAAAAAAAGTATTACAGGAACTTCATAACGGGCCAGTAGGCGGACACTATGTAGGAGATGCAACAGCACATAAAATCTTGTGCGCTAGCTACTACTAGCCAACTTTATTTAAAGATGCACATAGCTATGTAAGGAGATGTCATATTTGTCAGGCTGCTGCCGGAAGACAAAAGAAACCATCATTGTCATTACAGTTGGTCAACATCGATCAACCATTTGAACAATGGGGATTGGATATAATAGGTGAGATCGTTCCTCATTCGTCACAATAGTATAGGTAAATCCTTACAGCTATTAACTACTTTACAAAATGGGTGGAAGTAGTTCCAGTCAAGATAGCCAACTCTGAGACTGTCATCGAATTTATAGATCAATTCGTAATCACCAGGTTTAGCTTACCTTCTGCTTTAATGTTTGATAATGCATCATATTTCTTAGGCAATGTTGTGACAGAATTTGCGCTCAAAAGAGGTTTTAAACTTAAATATTCTGCTAATTATCATCCACAAGGGAATGGGTTGACCGAATCAATAAACAAAAACCTTATTAGAATCATTAAACAGACTATTGATCAAAATCATAGAAACTGGCATAAGTCTTTAATGTATGCTATCTGGGTAGATTGAATAACTCAGAAAACCTCCATTGGCACTTCTCCTTTTAATTTAGTTTATGGGAAAGAAGTGGCCTTACCAACAAATCAAGCTTTTCCTTCTCTAACCTTAGTTCAATTCATTGAAGAAACCCCTTCCTCATCCATGCAATTAAGACAATTGCAGATCCTTAAACTTGAAGAGGAATGAGAAAAGACCAGAATTACCCACGCGCATCATCAACAATTAGTGAAAGCTTCTTTTGATTCAAACTCAGTGTCTAGAAAAGATTCTCAACTTGGGGACTTAGTATTAAAATGGGATAAAGCCCATGAAGAGAAAGACAAGCATACTAAATTCCAACGGATGTGGCTTGGGCCATTCCAGATTGTCGAACTCATTGACCCATCAACTTTCATGCTACAAGATTTAGCAGGGAAAAGGAAATCTTTACCTGTTAATGAACAAATCCTAAAGAAATATTTTCCATACAAAATGATCTCTTCTATTCTTGTAGATTATAGTTCTAGTTAAGTTTTCTTTTGATAATAAAACAAGTTGAGAGTGTTCACTTTTGGTTTCCACGAAAAGAATAGTGTCTCATTTCAATTTTGTTTTTTCACTTGTATAAGTGGGAGTGATTATGAAAATTAATCTCCATTTATGAAACATATGGGTAAGTGCTATTATTTCAAAAAAAATTGCATGTTCTTCTGTTTCAACTATCCAAGTTTTGGTTAGAAACAACCTTAGGAAGAAGTTTTCCTTACATCAGTCACAAAAGGTATCAATAACAAAACAAAGACTCTCTGTGGAAAAGCTATTTTTAAACTCTACAATTGTCGTCCAGGAGAATTCTTAAGGAACCAATGACTTCCCCCCCACTCAAGGAATTTGCAAGATTCAAGGAGTAATCCAATTATACACCTTAAACTTAAAGAATAAGAGGTCTCATCAAGAGTCGACTTATCATGATCATAAAGATTATAACTAACTAACATTACCATACTGAATATCAAAACAGGGTAATGGCTCAAGATTGTTTCAATCAAAAGACAAGGAGTCTCATCATGAGCCAACTTGTTCAGTTAAGTTATAAATCAAGTGAATGGCACTGTCAATTTTGGCTACCAAACCAAGACATTGTTTTTTAAGAATTAAAAGAGAAATAAGAAAATAAAAAGCAATAAGTGTATATGAGGATTTATCTTTGAAAATTGCATGCTTCTCAAGTGGGACATTGGATCATTGTTGGGTAACAGTTAACCCTGTCAAGGCTATGAACGCCAGCTAGCAGCAGAGGCTCTACCAACGACAAATGAGTAAACCAAAACTGATCTAAAGAGATGTTTTTGTTTTTATCTTTACAACCAAGTAATGACTGATGTGAGTAAAATGACTAACTCTAGGAAGAAGACAATCAGAATAAAGATAGTTAGAACAAGATGTTGTTATTAATAAATAGCACTATTTGCCTAATATTTCGTACAATGAAATTTCATTTACAAAACCATCTCCATTTTGGAAGTTTTAGAAAAAATCAAAAAACACTCAGAGATAACTAGTTCTTCCAAGTGAATCACCAATTGTTGTGCTTATCAACAACCCCCCATTTATTAGTGTTAGTAATAACATTAATAAATGGGGACCCTTCCAAAAAATCAAATCTTAGCATTTAAATCATGTCTTTCTTGTTTCTAGAATAAAACAAGATGTCAAAGTGGAACTTGCTAAAACATGGAAATTCACCTTTTCATACTTTAAGCGCATAAAACTTCACAAACTACGAGTTTCTTATAAAAAAGCGCTACATATTTGAAAATTCTAAGAATAGCTTTATAACGGAAAGTCGTGAATATTTAAGGTAAACCTTTAAAAGATCCGCTTTAAAGAAGATTATTCTCGCATCGCAAAACAATTAGGGCGGACCTCCCTTATAAAACTTACCCCTTGAAATTGCGATCCACGAAAATGCGAGATCATAAAATCCTATAACCTTATTGCATTGCAATTTTAAACTCGCGGCGCTACTTAATAAAGCATAAGAAAATATCGCGAAATTCGATAGCATCTTGCAAATCGCATATCGCAGCAACTCATGTAGCGGTGGGTTTTAACGAAAACTAGTTTTGCAATATAGCGATATGTGATATTGCAAAGCAAATCACAAAATCGCTTTTATCTCAATTTGAAGGGCTCAGGGTTCTAAGAGAGTACTTCCCGACTTTCGATGTGAAGTTATGAACATTAAAGTTAAGCATAACGGTTCATTAGTGATCATTTATTAAAAGAACGATTAGGATCAGTGTAAAGGACCATTTGATGCAAGTTGATATCTTTTGATGTGATTCAAAATTAAAGACCTTTCATCACCTTATTTTCATCTTTCTATTGGTTATTCCTGTATTCACTATCATTTTTATCATATCTTGCTCTCTGCTTGCAACTTTCAGGAAGAACACACAGAACACAACATACGAAGAAATGGGTAAGAAAGGAAAGGCACCCGTGTCTGAGAAGTCAGAAATGACCCCATTGTTCACAGACACTACCTGTAATCGGGATGCAGGGACATCTACGTGGGAATCTATGTATCAGTTGTTGGAGGAAGAACAACCGAGAATTATGGAAGTAACAGTTATAGCGGATGGACGCGGCTCTTCTGATGCATCCCTAACTGAACTTGCATGCTCATTTCTACACTGCATTGCTGCAAGGCCAAAGATACTCCCCTACACCGACATGGTGAAATGGATTATAGATGACGTAGACATATCTGACAGAGAATTCAAGACGGCAAGCCAGGAAGTCATGGGGTCATTTACTCCAGACAATCTGAGGCTTATGTACCACTTACCAGAACCCCAGGCCATCTACAACAAGCAATTTGTCGAGAAGTTCGCCAAGGAGAATGAAGACTTGACATAATGCATGAAGCACTGGTCAAACAATGAGGAAAGACTCAAAAAAGATAAAAACGGTATGTACGCCACTGGTTGTCTTTGTTCCCCTTACTGTTTTTTCGCTACTATGTTATGTAGACTATTTGGTAAACCAGACAGCAACAAATTTTCATCATAATGGTTACCACTAGTGGATGCGGCTATCAATACCACAATAACGAATTGGGCCCAAATCCTGTTAGATAATTTAGCCACTGCAATTTTAGGATACAGAAGAAAAAGAAGCATTGCTTCAATGGTTTACTCTCCATTTTTTATGAGTGCCTATGTTATGGACGCTATTTGTTTTGTTTCCAAATTTCCTGTTATGGGATGGAAGTGGACAATCCAAAATCCACTTCCCATTCAAATTTATCACAAAGTCATGTGGGAATCAAGTTTTGTGCCACATTTCTTCAAAATTTGTCACGGAGTTATACTCCTGATCCATAAAAAGATCTACAACAGAGATGCCCCAAGGTTTTCCCAAGAAGCTGAGGTAGATATTCTCCCCGTGGCGAGATGGTTTGGGGAAGAATTATTCACATATATCAGAGTGTTTGGCAGCATTGCTTCACCCCATGTGCTACCTTTTTACGTCCCAGACAAACTGATGGCTAGGGAGATAGCCTATCAGACATGCGATGAGGGAGGAATGAGCAAAACACTGAAAGATTCCAAGAAGGCCAATTGGCCTCAATTTCCTGTAATATGCAGAGCATTTTCATTGCATGACTTAGGTCATGCTTTCAAAGAAGTTAATAATGTATTATCTTTACAACTACCCAAGTTCTTGGGAAGGCAATATGATCCCTTTGGTGTTGTAAGTGATTTTAACACAATGGTTAAAATAAGAGTTTTTACTCATGAAAAAGATCTCTTTGATGATGTTTTCCTGCAGAAAAATACCTTCAAAGAGGTTCAACATACAGCATGAATTCTTTTTTACCGAGAAGGTCTCAAAACTTTTGAGAATTACAGAAAACAAAGGTTATCTAAGGTCCCATTGAACCAATTACTCATTGAACCAATAAGAGATCCTACTCCCAGCATTAGCATAAGTGATGATTCAAAAGAAAATTCCAAAACAAGTTCTGAAAAAGAATCAGCAGAAAATTTTGGCAATCAATATAAGAATGAACACAGTAAGAATGAGGAGTCAATAAAATACACAGCTCAGTCTACAACAGAGTCTGATCAGCAAACTTTGTTAATAAAACAAGTTGAGTCCAAAACTCCCCTTACAAAGCAAAAAAAGCCGCTAGTAATTGATCTAAAATGGGAATGGGAAAATTTTAATAAGATACTTAACACAGAAGAACAAAGTGCAGAGTCACCAACAAATGCAAAAGAGACGACCATGGAAATGGTAATAGAAAGGGCTATCAACACTCAGGAAACGAAGCACATTCCCATTGCTCCCTCATCTGAGATTGTACTAAGAATAGAGGAAATTCCTCCTTTAGATGTATTCTACAGACTTCAACATAAAGTTGTCATCAGAAGGCAAAGAAAGAAAAGAAAGTTAGATTATGTGCTCACTTCCGAGGATGAACCTCTAGATGTTCTTTGGAAAGACCCCTCTACAGATCCATCGGCAAATCTCACTAGGCTCTCACAGGTCGCAGGTATATACGCTTCAACAAATATTGATAAGGCAGCAGAGGTTCAATTGCTACTTAAAGAAAAAGAAGATAGAATTTTGTTTTTGGAACAACATTTACTGCAAGTCAGCATCAATTAACAAGCGGAAACACAGTTGGCAAAACTTCAGCAAGACTTTCAGCAGATGCAGTTGGCACATCAAAGCAGCTTAGCTAGCAAAGAAGAACAGTTATAGGGTATAATAGAACTGCATAAAGATGATCCCAAAATTGGACAGTTTGTCACAGAGGCACTTGGTCTCAATTTCTAGCTCTTGAAACAGAAAGAACTACTATGCCAGAAGATTTCGCAATGGAATTCCCATTGCGAAATGAGCAATAATATTACAAATCAACTCATAGAATTGCGACTTGAATATGATTCAATTTTTAAGAAAGTATCAGACTACTTGAACTAGTAGAAATCCGAAGAAGGGAAAAGAGCAGACATGCCCAAAATTGATGAATCGCACAAAGAGATTTTATTTACGAAGTGGGATTATCGGCTAAGGGAGGTAGAACAGGCAATTGAGGATGCAGTGGTAGCAGTGAACAGTGTCATCGAATGCGTAAATGAAAACCTACACAAGGCTAATTTGGTAGCAGAAACTACCCTTGGCTTTCTTCCAAAAGCACAGCAGCTTCAAGCGGTATGGAAACAAGCAGCGGAGGAAAGGGCAGAGGCAATTAAACAGGTAAACAGATTGAACTGGGAAGCATACTGGCAGTACCTGGTGAAACCACACAGCCAATGGATGACCCTGAAGTGCCTGATGACTTTTGCCAAGAAGATAGTGCCAACTCTCACCAATGTCGTGTTTGCAAGACAATTAAAAGCTGAAGTCGGCCAACCGACACTCTTAAAACCAATGTTGGATATTTGCGATCTAAAGAATCAGATGCAGGATTAGTCATAGATATATTTTGTTTTTGTTATTGTTATTTTGCTTAAAATGAGGCAGGTCGTTTAAACCTCCTCATCTATTTTTGTAATATTTATTTTTAGATTTCATAGATTAGTATTTAAACCCCTCTCATGAATTTAGAGAGGGGTCCAGAGTTTTATCAAAAACATTCTTCAGAACGTGCATCTTGCCCCCCACTGAGGAGGTTTTGATAAAATCAATGGAACAAGATTTATTTTCTATTTGAGTTTAACATCTGCTACTGAAATTGCACTTTTGTACTCTTAGTTGATGTTAAGTTATTTGAAGATAGATCGATATTGTTGCGGCTCATGAGTATGACGCATTACAAATGGTACTTTTATCTCCTAATGCTTTTTACTTGTGTGTTAAGCAATAAATCATTTTCAGTTATTTATATATGAAAGTTTAAATGTTTAGTTATCATTATTGCACTTTTGTATGGTGATGACTTACTCTTTATGCTGAATATGTGAATGACTCTTTATGCGATATATTTCTCATATTGTTTCGGCTAACTTTTTATACGAAACAATCATTCTTAAATGGATTCTCTTCTTATTGTGATTGAATGATCTTCATTATCAGTCGCTTTCAGAAATTATTTTAGATCGCATATCTAAACATTACTCCCGGGATAGTCTTAAACTTAGATGTTTTCTTTGATTATGATAGATTGCATATGGTAGTTAGAAGATAGATTAGATTTAGAACAAGTATTCATCCTTTAAAACCCAAAAAAGAAAAACACCATCACGTTAGCAGACACATCATAAATAGATTGGGAAACTGGTCCCATCATCCCCAGTCAGAGCCCCTATTCCAAACAAAAAAGGAGCTGCACTAAGGTCCGGCCCGGGTGGTTATCCCCCTTGTTGGAGTCCCGATTTTTTGAGCCTTCAACACTTCTCTAGATGGTTCTACTTGAGTGATTGTCTCCACTCTCTGCTCCTGAATTTGTGATTGCACCACAACTTCTTGAGGTTACTCCTTTGGAGCTAAAATCTCCTCTTCTGGTGGGATCTGAAGCTACCTCTCAAGAGAGCACCACATTGCTTTCTCCTCATCAAATTTTACATCCCTTCACACAATTATCATTCTGAGGGATGGAAAGTACACACGGTAATTGTGGGGAGATTTTGTATAACCCATAAAAACCCCCAATTCTGTTGTCGACTCGAGCTACTTCCTTGATTCTTTGGTGACATTTCAGTAAATAGAGGCTCCAAAAATCCTGAAGTGCGACACATCCAACTTCCTCCCCGAGAAAGCCTCCCCCTATGTAATCATGCCCAGAATTTGATGAGGACCTTGGTTCTACAAATAGACTTTTGTGTTGCATGCTTCATCCCATAAATGCAGAGGTAGGCCTTGGTCATGCAACATCACCCTCACTGCTCCCATAATGCTACGGTTCTTTCTCTAAGCCACCCCATTATGTTGTGGGTTGTGGGGTGTTGTCAACTCTCATCAAATGCCTTCTTTTGGACAAAAAAATTTAAATTCATTCAACATGTACTCACCTCCATTATCACTCCTGAGAGCCTTCACCTTCTTGTATGTTTCTCTCTCAACCAGTGCCTTGAATTCTACGAACTTGGAGAATGTCTCACCTTTCTTCTGCATGAAGAAGATTCAACACTTCTATGAGAAGTCATCTACAAAGATAACATAATATTTGTCTCTGGAAGTGGAGGATATCGAGAAAGGTCCACGGACATCATAGTGGATCCTTTCTAGGACTGCATGTGCTTTGTTGTCCCGATCATGGAATATGGATTTTATGTACTTCCCCAAATTACATCCTTTGCACACATATTTTTTCTCAAGTGCTCCTTTGGGGAGGTCTATGGTTATTTGTTGCATGATCTTCAGGGCGTCATTATGCAAATGCCGAAGTCTTTTATGCGTAAGTTCACTAACATCGAGGCTTTGCACCTTCTCCATCTTTCTACTTAATGTAACATAATCTTCCACATATAGCTTATACATGTTCTTCACACTAACCCCGATCTTCTTCACCTGTCCAGTGGCTATGTGTCTCATGAATGCCTCTCCTTTGTTGAAGATCACATCAGAACCACGGTCTTCCAAAACTATAACAAAGATGAGATTTTTCGTTAGGCCCGGAACAAACATGACATCCTTGAGCCTGAGGGGGGAGAATGACTCCCTCTGAAAAGTAACTATACCAACCCTGTCGCGATATACCTTCCATCGTCCCCCATCTTGATGTGCATCTGCAAGTATTTCTCCTCCAAGTCACTGAAAAAGTCTCTACACCTTGTCATATGGAACAATGCACCTGAATCCAAGTAACACATGCTCCCCATCACTGTGTTGGCCATGCATGTGATAAGGGTAAAGTCAAGATAGAACTATGAAACCAAGGCTTCACTTACTGCTCTTCACGAGGTCTTCTTGCTTTCCTTTTTGTGTGGACACTTTGTGGCATAGTGCCTGAATTTATGGCAATGGAAGCATTTAATTTTTGACAAATATTTCTTCTTTCCCACTTGGCTAGACTTTGGTTTGGATTGAGATTTCTTTTGTTTTCCCTTCTTTGCCTTTCCAACCAATGTAAATTTTTCTTCATCTTCACCCTTGGATGAAGTCCCATCTTTGGTATTCTGCCTTATTTCCTCCTGTACCAAATCAGACCATACACGTTCCCAATTTGGTAGCTTATCCCTCCCATTCACCAAATGTAGGTAGCTATGTCACCTCTTGGGAAGGCCTAGAATGGCTAGGCTCACCCAGTCATCTTCTAGAACAGTAACATCAAATCCACAAAGTTCATCACGACATTATATGAACTTGCCAAAGTTTATCCTTGAGTTACAGCGTCATGTGGTCACTACTATTGTCAAACAATTATGTCAATGCTTTCCACATTGCAAATTGAGTTTCTTTTCCGTGGAGATTTGAGACAATGTGATCACGTACTCCCTCCAATATTATTCTCTTCACCTTGGTTACATCTTTCTTCCATTGAGCATGGTTATGGGCATCGGCTTCTGGTGGTTTTGGAACATTTGTCTTGATGTATTCTGGAAATCCATTGTCATCCAATACTGCCTCCATGCGATCCTTCCATGCAACAAAATTAGAGGGGCCTTCCAAGGCATACTCTAGCCTTAGTCCATTGAAGGCCATCTTCTCAATTCTAGAGAGATCTTGTTGCACTGAACTCCAAATTCGAAACTCCTGAGAAACAACTTCAAATTTTTTTCTCTAATGTGAATCATGCTCCAATACCATGTAGAAATTATGGTGTAGATTTGCAACTACTCATGAATTTTTAATCAAAAGTACAAGACACAAATATACTCTATTGCTCTGTGGACATTAATTCATAATTTTGAACAAAAATCTCAGACATGCAATAGGAAATCACACACATGCGAATAGTATTTTTCCTGGGGAAGCAAACTGCTAAAAACTCCAATGCCTTCTTGCATTAATCCGATGAATAGAGATGTATTACAATTGCTTTGATCAACTAAGCTCAATTTGAAAGCGCATAACCTATCTCTCTGCTCATTAAGAAGCTCTGACCTAGACTTAGTGAATTTCTGCCTCTGCTTGAGCCCCTATTTCCTTGCGCAATTCCTTGAGAAATTAGGCCCCTATTATTTAGGAATTTCTCCAAAATGGATTGCGCAATTCCTCAGGTTGATCATTGGACTGCATGCAACACTTGTACACTCAAGACTACTCTACAGTTGATGTTACACTACCTTGGAATCTCCACCACAACTAAGGAACTTGTATTCTTTGCATACACTAGCTATTTTGGGTTGATTGATCAGTTAATTGGATAATCATTGAGTTTGATAGAAGTCTCACCGTACAACTAACCTTCCACTAGTTCCTGCAATAGTTGGAAGTAGTTTAATTTAAAACAACTTGAGATAACTAACCTTGATTGCTACAAATTAGAAATCACACATGCTTAAATGAACTCTAAATCCTCCAACTCAAATTTACTGAGTAGACTAGATGACACCAGCCATGTCACACAAGTTAACCCCATCCAAGTTTTCTGCTGATGTGGAAATTCAAATTTTCTCAATTTAATCAAGCAAAATCAAATTGAGAATTTTTTGCTGCATTTTCAATAGAGAAAAGTAGGAGAAAGGCATTGATAATGAAATAATGTCATATTAATAATTTTACTCACAATTACAAAGTGAAACAAGAACACTTATCGTACCACGGGCTTCACCCACATAATGCAAGATGCTTGTCAATGGCCAGATAGAGCGAAGATGTGGTTAAGTCGAAGAGGAGAACAAAGTTTCGACACTCATGGAAGACCACTTGGTTTCTTGATTGGATTCATATGGTTTGGCTCAAAGGTTTTTTTGGCTTACCATGGTGTTTTCTATTCTCTGTGCTTTTGGCGATGGATCGACTTCACAAATTTGCATCATAGGTGCTTTATCCCACCTGATTCCAAAACTTTCTATTGATGGCGACATGTTATTTCTATGAGCCTGTGTTTTTTTGTAGTGCATGGCTTGTTGTTGGTCAAGCTGCCTCTTGTTTTAGGTTGTCATAGAGCTCATGGTTTGTGCTATTTTTGGTGGGCACTATTTTCAAATGGACATCAAGCCTATGTGTGTTGCTTTTGTTATCTACTGGTAAGCCCAATGGCTAGGGTGTCAATTGATCATTTACCCTAATTGGTAGCTTCTCACTGTGGTGCTCTATTAGTGCAAACATGCTAAGCCACAGTGACAACTGCTAAGCCTTCCACCTCACAAGCTCAAAACCTAGAACCAATTTAAGATCAAATGTGCATCATCTATCGATCTTATAATAAGTTATGGCCAGATTTAACATGGCTACAACCTTTCTTCAAGTGAAATTAATATCAAACAAATCTATCAAAAAAGCTGCAAGGAGTAGTAGTAATGGAAAAATGGGTAAAAATAATCATATAGATTTCATCCAACCAAATAAAGGATATGCAATACTTACCCTCCATTTTTTGTGTCCCTCTCCTATTGGGATTTCTCAATATACAATACTTACCCTCCATAATACTAAGTTGATGTACACATATTATCTACTTATTTCCATGTCTCACATATGAGGATGTATTCTTCTTTTGTTGAAAGAGAAACTTCGTTTGCAAACCCAAGGCCAATGAGTAAAACTATAGTCTTCTTTTTTATTGGATCATATTTCACAAGCTTGCCAAGGGGTTTTGCTTCTAAAAGATCCAGAAAGGATCTATCATATTTAAACTTGGTGCTTGCATCTAAGTCATATACACTTCCATCGCTAGCCTCTATAATTGCATCAAATAACCTATAAAACCCCACATGTACCCTTTGTTATATTTTATGAAAACAAAAGCAAACAATGTTATATTCTTTCAAATGTTTGTGTAAGTGTCAAAGGTGAAAAGACATAAAACAGTTTCAATTGAACAAACCTGATCTAAATTCCATCAACTTCTGAAGCTAAAAGAAATATTTGATCATCATTAACTTTCAGTAGACCCTATAGAATAATCCATGTCTTATGAATACAAAATACATGAAGTTTCATTCTCACAATAAAAAATACCCATTTAAGCCCCAATTTGATATGCATCTTCATAAGTTTCTTAGCTAAAATTTGTATATACAAAATTAAAATGGAAACAATTACTCATAATAAAAACCATTTTCAAGGGCATATTCGCCAAACTATAGGCTCAAAAAGATTAGAAATCCTCCTCCCCTTTCTTAGAAAACTCAAGTTGTTTGGGCTCAATTAACACCAAAACTTTGGGATGAGACCTCACCTTTGCCTTATAAATTGTAGGTCCATCTGCCACATTTTTCACCTTTCTTTTCACAATCATAGACCCTTGCAATTGTGAGACTATAATTGAAGGATAGTTGAGGTCATGTATCTTAGGTTGGTGTGTCGGACAAGAAAACGCCTTCCCTGTTATGGCCTTGACCTCTATTGAATTATAATTCAAGTTGCGGAAGAATTTGTAGTAGTCTTTGACTAATAGATCATAGACTAGGCTAGGATTTCCAGCCACATTCAAATTGACATGACCCACACCATAGTTGAAAGGACCTGCTCTTTGCAACGATGCATTCCTAATTGGCTTATTAGTGTCATCCATTCTTTCAGTTGTGATTTACAAAAGAAATAAACGAAAGAGTAATTTATCATAGAATGTCTTCTATCTATCTATATTTTTCTATTATGTTATATGCTTCTCTACTTGAAGGATGTGTGTCTTCTTCTACCTGCAAGAAACAGTCATCACAACTTCACACCTTTAGGAACGCTCAATGACATCATTATGTGAGTGATGGCAATTATCACAACATCACACTCTTTTAATCGTGTAACCCTTAAGCACTCTCAATATTTTCTATGAACTACTTTAGTTTTACACAAGAAATCCTACTGAAAATGGAGATCATTGCAGGAATAGTGAATGTAACATAGGAGTCCACGTTGGGACAACAATTTCACCCACATAGCATGTCACAAATATCCAACATTCTCCTTAAATTGTTTCATCAATTAAAACTACAGTTCACACTCTTCATATCCACTAGAGCTACACCATATATGTATATGTGGGAACCTAAGGATACACATCCATGTTGTCAATTTATTTTTTACACTAAAAGGTGTTTTCTTTGTGGGCTTGGGGTGAGCAAACACTGTTCACCCAAGCCAATGATCGCAATCCATTTTCATTGTTCCTGCTAGTGAAAATATGACACGTGGATAACACCTGATGCATTCAAACGATCCTCTGTCACCCGCTCAGGCCATTCCCTCCTAGCCCCTCTGCTAGCAATGGCTTTGTTCTCCATTTTCATTCTATTTTAGTCCATCGTCGTGTAGTACTCTTTGTCTCTTTGCTTCATTAATGCACACTGCCCTCCACTCCAATTGCACTTGAACATCTCACCATGCAATTCAAACTCCACTTTGGTGGTCTTGCTAAGAAAGCCAAAACGTAAACGGAAGGAAGAGATGATTGCGAATTCATCTCTTCACGGAATTAATAATAGGAAAAAAGATATAACTTTACATAGTAATCAACACTCCAATTAGTGAGATGACCAAACCCGTAGCACCTTGCCCAGTTAACTAAGGAACGAAGATTCCTTTAAAGAGCTCTCTGGGTTTAGGCTTTGCATATACCAGCTCGGCAAGGAAATCCCTCCAATTTTGTCATTTGGATTTCATATTAACACTTGTTAAAAGATACATCTATGTCGTTCAACATGCAACATTTCTGAGGAAACATTCATTGGCTAGAATAATCTTCACCATTTACATGCAATGGTTTGATCCTTCAGATCTCAAGCATACCACTTATTTTAAACCAAAGCACACAATGACAAATTTCTGTGATTTCAAACCACTGTGAGAATGAAACGTTGTTCTTAGGGATGTAGACAATATCACGCTACAGAGATCCTTAACAACATATTCATAAATAATTCCATGCGACCAATCAAATCTAGGCTCAAGAGAAATGTCGCAATATGCCTCTGTTAGCACTCTAAATCAAGGTCAAAGTCATTACACAGATCAATGATAAAGAGTTCTTGTACAAATCCGAGAGTTTTACATAGTAGCTCATAAAAGAACCTTCACATTTCTTCATATTTTGTTCTTTACGTTCACGAGATGTTAACTTTAGATGTGCACTTATGTTTACTTTCTATTATTATTTTTCGACCACCATCTATATTTCTAATCGAGTTGACTCTCCTTATATTTATGTCGATAGGCATTATATTATGGAGTTATTTGTGGTGAGACTGTTGAGATTCGTTGTCCTCGACAGCTAGAGTGAATCTCGACAGTGTCGCCCGCTGTTGACCAATTCCAATATTCCTCATCCTATTATTTCTCATGAGAAGACGAATGTTGAAGCTTTTTTGGTTGCTTTAGTTCGGTCTGAAACCCGGCCCTATACGATGGATCATGGCATGTATTGAAAATGTTAACTATGCTGTCATAGTTAATGGTGTTCCCACTCCTTATTTTCGTGCAGAAAGGGGCTTGCGACAGGGTTGTCCACTGTCGCCTCTCCTTTTTATATAGGCCATGAACTCCTTGAGTCTACACATCAACCGAGCAGTTGAGGAAAAAGTGTATGCTCCGATAAAGATCTGCAAGCAAAATTACATTTCTCATAGTTTAGATAATCTTCGGCAAAATCACATCACCAATCTTATGTCGACGCGTTTCGAACCAACCAGTGTGGTTCATCGTCAGGACAGGTTGAAGAACCAATCTGGCTAAGCTGATTAAATAGAGTGACGTCCTGTTCGTTGATGACGTCCTGTTATTTGCTATGTTATCTAAAGCATCCTGGACATGCATTAAAAATATCCTTGACCGTTTCCAAAAGGCGACTGGGCTTATTATTAACAAGGCCAAATCATTCCTGTATCACAATGAAACCGACCGGGATACGATTTTATGGATCTCACAGCTCTTTGGGATAGAAACTAGATCTTTGACTGATGGAATCAAGTATCTGGGATTCCGCTTCAAAGCGAAGGCTTATTCAAAGAATGATTGGAGATGGCTAGTTGAGAGATTTTTTAGCAAGATTTCGATGTGGGAACATAGATCTTTATCGTTGGGAGGTAGAGTCGTCCTCACCCAATCTGTCTTGATGCAAATGGCGGTTTACTGGGCCCATCTTTATCTCCTCCCGGCCAGTATTATCCATGCCATGAACAGGATCTCCACCAACTTTATTTATGGTGCTAAAGCAGATAGAGGCAAAATCCATCTGTCTAAAATGAATCTCTTAACGATGCCAAAAAAGCTCGGGGTTGGGGTCTGATGGATCAAAGGCTTTTCGGAAAAGCTCTGGTTTGCAAAACTTTGTGGAGAGGTATCTTCGACGCAAATCCTTGGAGTGCTATCATTCATCAGAAGTATCAAAAAGGTAGAAGCCTGGAGTTCTGGTTCAGGCTCGGCTCCATTGGAATTAAACAGGGTTCTGCAATTTGGCACAGTTTCAGAAAAATTGAAAAATACTTCTTAAACAATCTGAAATGGAGGATGTTCTCTGGAAGGAAAATCTTCATTGGTATCGACTCATTTGCTGGCTATAGGGGGAATCTCCATGTTCCGGACCCTCTTCTATTTGTCCTTCACAGAATGGGTATTTTTACTTGGGACAAGATCATTGCAGAGTGGAGGGGCCTTGTGCCTTCTCTGAAGGACGCTGCTGACATTGGCCTTCCTCATGCCTTGTTATTACCTTGGGAAAATGTCAAGAATGCTCTAGCTGAAGGAGGGATAAAGCGTGCCGAGCCAGAAGATCATTTAGTATGGTCCCTATCTCATTCTCATTCGACAACGACTGTAAAAGATATCTACTATGATCTCGTTTCCAAAAAAAATATGCCTGCCAGACAGATTTTTCCGGTGCAATGGTGGAAACTCGGTTGTCCTCTCAAAGTGATTATTTTCTCATGGTTAGTTTTCTACAACAAAAACTTAACATGGGAAAACTTGAGGAAGAGGTGGTGGCATGGTCCCAGCAGATGTGTGTTGTGCAACGCTGAGGAGGAGACAAACTTCCACATGTTCTTCAAATGTGCGGCCTCCCAACAAATCTGGTATGAATTGGCTTCTTCTTTACATTTTCCTCACCTGAGTTTCATTTCTGTTAATGCAGCTTTTGACTGGTGGGGAAGACAAGAGGTATCTAAGTGTCCAATCCTTCCCATTGTGTTATGGTGTGTCTGGAAATGGAGAAATTTAAAAAAAATTGAAGACACAAACATCTCCTTCAAGACTGTTTCGTTAAGCTTCTCCTCTCTCTATGAATCGATCCAAAGATAGGACAAAGAGCTCTACAGGTTCATGGTCTGGAGCGAAGTGATGCGTTTTTGTCGTGGGTGTCCAGGGCTTCTATCGGCTTCTTACACCTGGAGAATCAGCTGGCTTGATCTTCTGCATTGTAAAGCCTCCTCCGGGGAATGCCCGACCGGCAGTTGACTACGATCTGAGTGATATCTCGGGCTCCTCTCTCTCGTCGTTTTTTTGGTTATGATTGTCAATTAGATCATCCAGCAGCATGTTTTGGCAATATTATGTGTTATATGTTTTTATGTGTCCTGTTTATATCATATGCTTCTATACGGATGCCCAATGGTTTTTTATATATATCTCTCATCTTCATGTAAAATCTGTTCAAAGCTGTCTTTTTGAGTTTGGTCACCATTGTTATGGGAACCAAATCGCTTCTCCGTATTTCTACAGGTCATGCTGTATATATTGCCTCAATATAATATATCGCTTTTTCTTCTTAAAAAAAAAGAACTTTTGAAAGCCAAAGGATGTTTCATCATTAACGTCTTTAATAAATTATTGGTGTAGATTGATGTGCCTTGCAATGGAGATTTTTTTTCAAGAACTTATACTTGTATTGTGCACATAAATTTCATGTTCTGGAAAAATTCGACGAGGTGAAATGGAGTTGCAGAAAATGCCCAGTTGACCATAACAGGCAGAGGCGCAAGTCGCAAATAAACATGATCGATTCGACTGTCTCCACTTCTTAAGCTGCAACTACCTTAAAAGTGGAAGATGACAACAACAATGTCTCAAGGAAGCTGCAATAATACAGCAAGGGGTCAAATATGCTTCTTTCCCCATGAATTCATTAAATAATTAGAAAGTTTAAATTGAAGATTTTTTTTCCTAGTGTATTATGTGCCCTGTAAGATTAAGATTCTAATTTCTTTAAACTCTTACGATTGATACATTATTTTTTTTATTTAGTAGTGTGAGTTGTATATAATATATCTGGTTAATAATGATTTCTATTTAATAAATTTATTTTGGATATATCATTTAATATTTTTAATTTATTTAATGAATTAATAAGTTATAAAAATATTTAGTATTTATGTGCAATTTGAAATTAAAATTTTATGAATATATTAAGAGGAGGTAATAAACTTTAGTTTCAAACATTAGAATTGTTTTTTGGTTTTGATTAGTATTATTGTCAAAACAAAGATTATTTCTTATGAGCTTTATAGTGAAATGCCTTGTGATGAAAGAGTTTATCACCTATACCATCCTAAGAGGGTTGAAAATGAAAAATAGTTCCTCCTAGATTGTTTGTCTTATCCTCACACTCTATTTAGTTTTCAAAATACTTATTACATTACATCTTTATTTTTATTTTTTAATTTAGCAAAACTATGGTGATCTTGTATGTCACTTCTTTTTAAGTATAGAAATAAAATGTTAAAAATTTCCAATTATTCTCTTATCTTCTTAATGGCCAATAAATTATAGAGATTTAAGAGGACATTAATCATCATCATATAGAATATTATAAAATAAATCATTTTTCATTATTTACATTCTTAATATAATAATGATTATAATATTTTTTTCCATTTCACAATGAACTTTCAAATTAAATATTTATAAATTTGTTTTTATTTTAACAAATGTAAATATAGTGTTTTTCAAAAGTAATTATAATAATAAAAAAAATACTAAAATTAGGGTTAATGGTAATTTTATAATACATTATTTTAATATATTTAATTATATTATTAATTTCTCTAAATTTAGATATGATTGGTTAATCTAATGACATCAACTATCTTTAATAATTTAATCTAACATTAATTTTTTTTTCTGCGTAAATACTAATTCTATTAAAAAAGAGAAAAATATGTACATGGAGGTCGAGACCTCAGAGGGGGCAGAGGCCAGCCCTCAGCCAGAGATTCTGAAACATACATATGCTACTATCTGCCATTTCCGGATTACAGACTACAAAAACTTGATTTGTTAGACAGTGACCCACTAAAAAATAATTCTGTTCTGAGTCTAACATTACATAGCTATCGTCGGCAGAGGCTTTACTGAGACGCATGCTGTCATGCCCGTCATGAACAGAAGAGGCAAACCAGAACTCATCAAACCCAGAGTTGTTGCTGCAAACTAAGAACAGGTTGGCTAGCGCCAAAAACTTAAACAAGAACTGAAACCAGACACATGACCAGAGACCTAGAAACAAAGACACATAGCAAAAATCAAACAGAGCGAAGGCAAGAATGCCACCCATCGGTGATGAACCAGCCTTAATCTGCATGTTGCGGAGAGTCGGGCATGTCCTTATCCACCTGGCTAGACGAAGCAACCCAGGTGACGAAACCATTGTCTTCAATTCCTTCGATGCCACCTTCTGGAGGAGTTACCAGGTTGAGAATGCTGCCTGCACAATGAGTCGGTCCACAGACAAGGATCTCGTGTTGTGTTGAATCGGCTGGATGCGGAGGCGCTTCAGAAACAGGGGTGTCATCCTGCATGTTGTCTGCATTAAACACCACCCCAGCCATCTCCCCCTGAAGGACGTTGTCTTCCTGAGATTGAGAGGTGGTGGTGTGGGCTGAGCTATTGGGATTGTCCTCTTCCTCAGCAAGAATAAATGTGATACTAGCAGACAAAACTTGCCTGTTGAGCCTACTATGGAAGGTGAACCGGGTAGTTTGAAAGGAATTGTGCAGGAGAGGCCCAGCATGGCCAGAGGGCGGTGAGGACGGGGAGGCCGAAGTAATGGGGATGACATTCTGAGGAGCAGACCGAGAGGTTCTGCCTCTGTTACCGGTGTTACCTCCTCGGTGAGAGACTCCTCGACGACGAGGCATTCTCACAATGACAGACCAGCTGAGAAAGGGAAGATGGCGGAGCTGACGGGAGAGGGACTGAGCACAGAGGAACCCAGCAATACCAAATAACCAGGCGAGCTTCCAAACAATCTGAGCCAGGCAGGGGTGCGGGAAGAACAACGGGCGGAGGTGAAAAGAACCAGGAGCAATGGCGTGAACCAAATATCGAGCCATACATAAAACCTTGAGCATGAACTCTCGAACCAGGCGCACATTAATGCCAATCTGTGCGACCAACATTCCGTCCAGCAACCGATTAAATGCGCATGCCATGGAGATCGTCTGCCAGCCAGGTGCAGGGCCAGCTGCCTGCCTTGAGCGCCCCCTCATAAATCTTGTTTATTAACACCCGCATCTGGGTAATTTAATCTAACATTATTATCTTTATGCTACTATTTTTTTTTAAGTGAATTTGTTTGAAATTTAATAGAATATTACTTTTTTTATTATTATTATTATCATAAACCTAGAATAAATGCTTTAAATTTTTATATTTATTTTACCATCAATATTATTTGAAATTCAATATAAAAATTATTAGAATGGATGGAGAAGTTTCTTAAAAGATTGTATTTATTTTATGTATTTTAAAAATACAAATTAATCTCAAATAAAACTATTTCTTATTTTTTTAATAAAAATATATATAAAACAATTAAACTATATATTTTATCATTTAACTATTTTATATTTATATATCTAATTTTTTTATTATAATTATATCTAAATAATTAAATAAAGCATTAAAATTATAAATTATATATATATATATATATATATATATCAATATTATGATGATGGTGGTGGTGGTTAACGTCCACTGAGACCAAACTTTGGTCTATCGGACCTAAAGAAACAAATTATTTAGTTTGATTTAAGATTTTATTCTTATGCTCAAAAAGCTTGGAGAGAAGACTCCCGAGCTCACTATAATTTTGATATCGTAAAAGGCTAGGAAGGTCAGTATTGTGACAAAGATTATGAAACTGAGATCTAATGTGGTTGTACACAGGGCACTCTACGAGGAAGAGGAAGTGGTTTTCATCCTCGATGTTCCTATTCTCATAGAAATGGCAGATCCTTTCCATCCATGGTGTTTTATAAATAATTAAATTAAAAACTTAATTTTTAATCACTAAATTTTTATAGTTATCTTTTGCATTTTGAAATTTAAATATAATAAAATGTATATATTTTAATATATAATTTTATATATTTGTAAGGATGATGTAAAATTGATTTTCTTTTATGCTCATGAAATTTAATTTTGAAACTATGTGCATGAACTTTTCAAGTTGTTAAAGTGAATTTTTTAAGTTATTAATTTAATTGTTAACTGATATTTGTTTTGGTAATTTTTTTATCAATAGTATATCTTTCTAATAATTCATCAATATATAGGTTCACATCAACTATATTTAAATATGGTAACAAATTAAATATAATTTAATTAAAATAATAAAATATAGGAAAAACTATGTTATTAAAAAAAAAATATATATATATATATATATATATATATAATTGAGTGATAATATTTTAAATCTATTTTAAATCAAGTTTTATTGGATATTAAGAAGATTAAATTTTGTGGAAGACATAGTCTTCCTTCAAGCAAGCAAGAAACTTTGGAATAAAAGCGAAGCAAGAGCAATCTCTGCCCGAGGTGCCTCAGGAGGGATAGGCACTCTTTGGAACGCCAATAAATTTACAGTCCTATTTGAGGCTAGAAATACACATTGGTTGTTACTGAAAATGCAGAACTTGGACACTAAGGAAACGTTTTGTCTGTTCAATGTTTACTCTCCAGTCAACGTTGGGGGAAAAAAGACTGCTGGGACTCGTTAAGACACCAAGCAGATTTGACAAATCTGGAAAATATAATAATTGCTGGCGACCTCAACCTCACTTTGCATCCATCAGAAAAAAGGGGAGGCAACGTAGTTAGAGACCTGGCTAGAGAATGGGTGGAGGACATAGTGCAAGACTAGGATTTGCTGGACATCAAACCCTCTTTCGGTAAGTACTCTTGGTCTAATAAAAGAGTGGGACCTGGACACATTGCTACCAGGCTAGATAGATTTATTATAAAAAGCTCCTATTTGTTGCTAGGTTTAGAGCCCAAAATGCATATACTTGCTAACAGCATCTCTGATCATATGCCCATAAAGCTAGAACTCCTAGCTCATCTTGATCTGGGCCCTATTCCATTTAGATTCAGCCCTCTTTGGGTAAAGGAGCCAGATTTCATGCAAACTGTCAAGGAATGTTGGAATCAGCCAGTTAAAGGATCACCATTCTATATTTGGGAGGAAAACCTCAGAAGGGTGAAAGGAGCTCTAAAAAGATGGGCTAAAACGCTGTCCAATCCGGCCATAGAAAGGAAAACCATTAAAGCTGCTCTTGTTTCCCATCAAAATGGTATGGAGAACACTACGCTCACAAAGGATTTATTAGATCAAGAAACCCAATTGCAACAACGCTACCACAAAGCCTGCTTAGCTGAGGAAGAGTATTGGAGATTAAAATCTCGGAACCTCTGGCTTAAAGCAGGGGATAGGAACACTGCTTATTTTCACAAACAAGCCCACGCAAGGAAATGTTTCAACACCATCTCAGAGATCAAAGAAGAGGGCGATATCCATAAGGATTTTGATCACATAAATAAAGCAGCTTTTGCTCATTTCCAAAACTTATACAGTGAAGACAAGGATCTGAGCCATTATCCAGATCTGCTAGATAATATACCCTCTGTAATCACTCAGCGAATTAATGAATCTCTTGAGGCCAAAGTCACTAAAGACTAAGTGAAAAAGGCTCTCTTCGATATGGAACTGGATAAGGCCCCTGGGCCGGACGGTTTCTCTGCTAGATTCCTCCAAGTCTGCTGGCCGATTGTTGAAAAAGACCTCCTCAAAATGGTTCAAATATCCCAAAATACACAGAAAATTGGAGGCAGTACTGATTCTGCATTTTTAGCACTTATACTCAAGGAAAAAGGTGCCAATAACTTCAGTAGATTCCCGTCGATTTCCCTATGTAACACAGGGTTCAAATTAATCACCAAAGTAATTGCAAATAGACTGAAGGTCATTCTCCCCAAAATAATTCCAGAGAATCAAGGAGGCTTCATCCAAGGTAGGCAGATCGTGGACAACTTCTTCCTGGTACAAGAGGCAATTCATTCAAGTCTCCTTCGAAAAGAGCAAGGTATGGTGATTAAACTTGATTTAGCAAATGCTTTTGATCGAGTAAATCATAGCTTTCTTTTAAATGTTATGAGCAAGTTTGGTTTTGGAGCAAACTTTATTAAATGGATCCGGGCATGCATCTCGGAGCCATGGATTGCTCCTCTTGTTAATGGAAGAGCCACAGACTTTTTTAAAGCCTCGAGAGGACTTAGGCAGGGGTGTCCTCTATCCCCTCTGCTCTTTGTCATCCAAGCCTCAGTTCTTAGCTTCCTGCTAGACAAAAAATTGCAAGACCAAGAAATCAATGGACTGTGTATTGCAAGAGGGATCAAAAATATTAATCATGCCTTGTTTGCGGATGACACTTTGCTTTTGGGTCCTGCCTCTATTTCCTCTGCCACAAAATTCAAAGCGGTTCTGGATGACTTCAGTGAAGCCTCAGGCAGCATTGTTAACAAGAGCAAATGCCATATTTTCAGCTGGAATACTACGCCCAGACTGCTATCTGCCATCTCCAGATGTTTGGGTTTTGAAGCCTCCGCCTCTTGGTCTTCTTTTAAATACCTGGGCCTCCCAGTATCTCACAAGAAACCTGCAAGCAAAGAATGGCTCCCACAGCTGGAAAAATTCAAGGCAAAGATCCAAGCCTGGGGATATTCCTGGCTGAATACTGCTAGCAAAACAGTCTTAATTAAATCAGTACTTACCAGTTTGCCTCTATTTCAATTCGCTGGGCTTCTCGCTCTGACAGTCATCCTAAAAAAAATGGAGGAATACATAAGGAGGTTCTTCTGGAAGGGAGGAAAACAGAATGAAAAAAAGATCCCCCTTATCAGCTGGGAAACCATCTCCAAGCCATTGTGGGAAGGTGGTCTAAATTTCAAAAACCTTTGTCAACAGAATGTGGCAATGGCTGCAAAAGTCATTTTGAGGATCATCACGCCCAATCCTGGCTGGGCCCAAAAGGCGCTCTGGAAAAAATATTTCAGAGGACCAAGATCCAGATGTTTAGAAAATGTGATCCGTCTGCCAAACTCCTCTTTCCTAAAAATGTATGATAGAGCTGCACCTCTCATCACTGCCCACTCTTACTGGATCCCAGGAAACGGAAAAAAAATCAAAATCTGGACGGACAAAATCATGAACAAGGAACCAATAGAACTCAGAGCCTCCATTAATTCGTTGCGTTGTTGGATGGACAGAGAAGGTCTGAGATGCTGTGGGATATCTCATGTTGGAATGACTTGGTATGGGTAGGCTGGAAATGTGTAAAGGTGCCAGATAATCTGAACTCCGAATGGACCACGCTGCTCAACTCCATGCACGGGTTGGCGCCCACGCACTCGAGGAAAAGAGATGCAAAAGGCTGGGGGCTGAAAGCCATATGATACGCAGTCTCCTTGGGGTACACTAAGCTAAACGAGAGACCACACGTCCCCCCTGATCCAGCTCCTTGGCAAGGTGTCTGGCGGCTATCTTCATGCCCAAGGTGGATTTCTTTCACTGGGTCTACTGTCATGGCAAAATCTTAACTTATGACAACTTGTAGAAGAAAGGATACCATGGCCCATCCATCTGCTCAATGTGCAATGAAAATGCTGAAACAACAGTTCATCTAATTCTAGAATGCAGCTTCTCCAGGCAGATCTGGTCCTTCTTTACCCAAGTTTTGGATCCTAACTTCACTCTTCCTTGCTCCACTTCTGAACTTTTCTCTAAATGGACAAACAGATATCCAGGTTCCCCTAAAAACCTGATTATGAAAGCAGCATGGGCAGTCCTCCCAAAGATTATCTGTTGGCAGATATGGCTAGAACGTAACAGAAGAATTTTTAGAAATACAATGCAGAGCCACAAAGTCTTAGAAGCCAAGATTAAATGCCACATAAAGGAGTGCTTGACTGATATAAAATACGACTCCAACCTCAGTCAACAGGACATTCCATGGGGATCAACTCTAGAACTTCAATTTCATCCAGCAGTCAGAAAAGCCCCCACTATCAAAGAATGGAAGATAAGGAAATCTGAGAACGACTTTCAAGATTGGCTTAAATCACAAGCAAGGCACTTCCTCTTTTTTGATGGAGCAGCAAAGGGAAATCCCGGCAAAGCTGGTGCAGGAGGTGTTGTACTAAATGAAATTGGGGAAAAAATTCTCTCCTACGCTTGGGGACTTGGATATTCTACCAGCATCCAAGCTGAGGCCTTGGCCCTCTTCCAAAGACTCAAGACCCTTAAAGATCTGGACATAAATGAAGCAATTGTTGTAGGTGATTCCCAGGTCATTATAAACACAATGGTTTCCAATACTCCAGTTGCGGACCTTAATCTAGCAAGGCTGATTACTAGGATCAAAGGTTTGGAAAACAATTTTCAGAACTTGAAGTACTATCATGTCTTGAGAATCCACAATGAAAAGGCGGACATCGAAGCCAATAAAGCTGCCCTACTCTCTGTCGGGGTCAAGTTGAAAGAGGAAGAAGAATCATGGGATCCCATTCCATAAATTGATTGCTGCCATGTTCTACTGTCTGCTACTAAACAAATTTGTTTGTATCTTTAAGTGGGGGAAAATCTCTGAAATCAACTCATTGGGTGCCTTTCCAAGGAAGAAATCTGCAAGTCTCAGCTGCATTCTCATCCTTAGCAGTGAGATACATCAGGGCAAAGAAACCCACAATGTAATCAGATTTTCGGCATTCAACCCAAGATTAATATAAATGCTCCATAACCGTTTCTGTAAAAAAAAAAAAAAAAAAAATAAATTTTGTAAATTGGGTTTGTATATGGTTGAGTATAATGGTTGTATTCTTCTCTAACTAGTTTCAAAGCTTGGTTAGTAACATGATGAGTTATAATGTTTTGAATATTTTTATACTGGCTTTGAGCCTTGAGAACTCTTGATTCTACATATGGGTTGGCTTGGTACCAACAACTTGCTTTAGAGAGACGTTGATCTCTTTCCCTAATAAAAAATAGAAAATGCAAAAGAGTAAATTTTTTAATATACATATATATTATTTAATTATTTATTATGTATTAATTTCTTTATATAAAAGTTATGTATTAACAAATTTAACACTTCTCTGAAAATCCATATTTAAAATGATTTTGCCTATATTTATTTATTTTATATTTAATTGTCACATACATAAGTACGTAATTATTTAATTTTTATTTAATTTAATTTAAGATGGAGATGAATTATAACAATAAAATGGAGATGAGGATCATTTCTGATTTTCCTTTGAAATTCCAATAGCCATCAAGTTTCTAAAATTTCTATGTTTTGTTTGAAAACAAATTGTTGTCCTTTTCAACCTATCTAGTCCTCCAAGCTTCATTTTATAAACTTTGAAACAAGGATGGGAGCAAGTATACCACCCATCCAAAATCACAACATGATAAAAATGTTTAGGGATTCCTTAAATTGTAGCAAAGAAGGACACCAATTCAATTTGTTTAGGCTTTTGAGCACCCTATGAAATGCATGTTTCTCAATTGTTTTTTTTTCTCCCCCATCCAAACAACTTCTCATCATAATCTCTAGGATGTTGTTCAGAGAAAATGGTAGAATATCACAGTGATGTCTCCTCGAAGATTGCTTCTAGTTTAGTTATGAGTTCGGTGATATAAATATGATATATTGCAGATTCTATAATGCACTTTTACCCACTTGGAAAGCTCTACTTTACCAATACTTTAGCCTCATGATTCCTCATGCCTTTCAAGTCAATTCTCTAATTCACTTTTACCCAATTGGAAAGCTCTACTTTACCAATACTTTAGCCTCCTAATTCATCATGCCTTCGAAGTCTACATCCTTGTTTCATGCAGTGCTACCTCTAAGTAACTCTACATTCATCTACACTTCTATGGGCATGTCTTTGCACCCTTTTGGTGCAAATAATAGTTATATGTATTTTATGGAGTGAAACGACACAACTAAAAAGAGTTGAGGTCGAGTTTACGATAAAAAGGTTGAATTCAATTTATTTCATGTCACGTTTGGCTTTTAAAGGTGAGCTGACAAGGAGGAGCGAAATTATGGAATTTTTATATAAAGGGAGCGATTAGGAAAGATTAATTTGGCAAAGGTAGGATATTATAATTTTGGATTATGAAATTTAGAAAATGATTAAGGTGCCAGAATTAGGATTTGTCCCATGGATTTTAAGAGATATGTGCGTTAAGGTTATTAGGGTAGAGAGTAAGGCTTATAAAGAACGTAAGAATTAATGTTTAGGTTTTCCATAATTAGGGCAATGATACACAAGGGTAATAAGACAAGAATTAGTGTTTAGATTTTTATATCTCATTGGGACAAGTGGCATTAGGCATTAGGGCATCATAAATATTGGGTTTGGGACTTGCATCAACAAGTTAGGATTAAGGCATTTTCTAGAGGGGTTTGGGACTTGCATCAACAAGTTAGGATTAAGGCATATTCTAGAGCTTAGGGCATTTATTAAACATCTAGGGGCATATATGCACTTAGGGTTTTGCACTAAAATCTTCATTTGCATATACTTCATAAGCTAGGGTTTCATTCATGTACTTAGGCATATAGGAATTACTCACTTAGGCTTTGCTTCACAATGCATCTAGCATATTGACATCAATGACAACTTTTACCAACATAAACTTGGACCTGATTCAATTGCTTTCATAATTCTCCTCAGGAGGAGTTGACCCCATGGGATTCAGCCTTTATCACAACCTCAACGATCTCTGTTCTCTGTGTTGACTAGCCTCTCCTATCACATCAATAAGCCATGCTTCGCCCTGCACACATTTTCCCTTTTCCTTTATGTGGAAAGGTATGGGCTAGGATTAGATTCCTGATGCTTTCTTTCAAGGTTGATCAAACCGAGCACCGCTTGAAGTCCACCACTGGAAAGGAGGAGGAGACAAGGATTCTAATGAAGGCCAACGTCGCCCTACAACTTGTTATGTTTTGTGTGGAGATGTTGGTGCTAATACTGGCTTGCTCACTTCAATGTTGTGCATGGGAGAGGGAATACCAAGGGCTTGATGTGGAGTAGAGGAGGTGGTGGGGTAGGAAGTTGGGCCAACTGCTTCACATGCAATTCTCCACCATGCTCTTTCCTCAAGAACTTTGTCATGGTGTTTTATAAGATAAAATTGCCAAAACCCTATTCCTATAGTTTGAAGTGGCTCTGCCAACATGGGAATCTATCCAAGTACTTGGTCATGGAAATTGAAAAGGCCAAGCAAGTGCGCGTGGCCAACACCTAGCAGAGTTCCTTCATATGCTTGAAGAAGACCCCCTTCTTTCAATTCTGTGGGATACAAGAATTTTGAACAAGGCTATCCAAGCTCAAGTTTAGCGAAGGCTTGGGGTGTGCTTGGATCCTTCAATCCTTTTTCCTTTGTCCTCGGGTCAAAGACAATGTCTAGTTTCATTCATAGGCACATCGTTCCCATGAAAATTTAAATAAAATTTGACATTACTTAGAAACATGACAATGTACAGAAGTGGAAAATCAATAATTGTTGATGTCGTTAGCTTATTTAGCTTAATTAGCATTTGAGATAACAACTTTTTCTACATTGATGTTGGAGTGACTAGTAAAACTATATTATGTGGGGAAATTACTAGCGTTTTTGTCAGCTTCTTACCCAGTTGAGGAAGGTCTATGCTAAATATTTATCATGTTCTCAAACCTGTTGAAGTGGACTTTTATCCTCATGTCTATATGCTACTAGAGATTGATGTAGAGTGGTGATTTGTTGTTGTTCTCATCAAATTTGTCAATGGGGTTTTGATTTTGCTTTAGAGCATCATCAAGTTGAGAATTTACGTTGTTGGTTTCCTGTTCTGATTTTTGGGTGGCCTTCATTTAATCTCTGATCTGTTGGGGCATTTTCTTTGAGATTTCAAGCTTTATTCTTAATAATTAGTGCCCATCCTTTAATAACAAATTGTGAAAATTGTATGTTCACTTTATCCCAAAGCCAAGCAATTATTTGGGGTCGAGTACCACTACAGCATCACATCTTGGCAATTGTAAGAATTTTTTTTGACAAAATAAGACCAGAAAGTGTCACAAGTATTAGGGGATAGAAAACATCAAAGTGTATTCAGATTCAACCTGGAAGTAGAGAGGTCTCTTGCAGAGTGGTGGCTTTATTAACCACTAAATTTGCATCTTTGTTTAATTCAGATAACACATGCCAGAATTCACAAGAAAATTGGCTTAAGATTTGGCTTCCACCTGATCATAGTTTTGGAGATGGGGAGATAAGAGGACTGAGCCAAATCTTAAATCAAAGAGATAATGAGGCAGGAGTCTCCAATGCAAACCATTTTTCCTGAAGTAATCTAAATCTTTTAATATAACCAATGACTTTGTAATGTTACTTAAATTAATCCATGTATTCCAAGCATAATTGAGGCTTACCATTCCTCCAATATGGAATTGTCCCCTTGACCAAATGGGACCAACATTCCCCTTCACTTCTCCTTGAAAAGAGTTTGATTTTTTGAGCATATCCATCTATAAATGTTAGTGTCAACAAGATGCAAGATGGGATGTATGTGGGGCGGGAAGATGTATGAAAGTGCCTCACAGAGGTCATACTTGCCTCTATAATGATGGTTTATAGAATCTCATGAATTCGACGATAGGGTATTGTGTTACAAAATGTAACTTTACTCTTCCCTGAACTCATTTGAGTTTTTCTATTTTTAATTAATATTGAATAAATTTTATTCTGATTTATGCATGTAATTTATTTTCAAATATTTTTTGTTTTTTCAAGTTAAATTGTTTTTGGTTATTTTAATTTTGTTTTCATTTTCATTCCTCCCTCATCTAAATATAACAATGTCCACCAAGTTGTTCATATATTGTCTTGTTAGAAATTCCATGGAAGATTGTGGGAGGCATAGTTCTCAGGGTATCTCATATGCTACCGAGATGACAATTTATCAACATACAGATATGAATGTTGGTGTTGTAACCGCGACTATAAGATAGTTGTACACATATTTCATGGAAAATTTAGAAATAACAAGGAAATCAATTGTTCACCCTAAGTAAAATGACCCGTGGATGACATATTGGCATCAACATCTATTTATTTCATGTCTTTCAATTTCTTTTTCATTTTTCCCCGGAATAGCTTCTTAATGAATTCATTATTGAAAAAGATAGAACAATATTTTGAATTTCCTAAAGAAGGGAGAAATACATACATTATCCAACACAACATTTTTGCATGTCCAATCTATCACCAATTTAGAGTCACCGTGACCTCCAATTTGGATACTCCCTGCTTGCTTGCAAAATGAAGAAAGGTCTAGAAAGCTACAAACTCAACCTTTTTGTCTGAGCCTTTGCATGAACAATATTGAATATGATCCATAAATTGGTGTAGATATTCCATTGGAATTGTTTGTCAAAAAAAAATGAGGACAAAAATATTTTTGTTTAAAATGAGGACATAAATATTTTTAATTTTTCCTATTCCATATTTTTTAGTTAGTTGATTTTCTACTTCAATAATTGAGAAAGATAGAAAATAGAAAAAAACACACACACCATCCACAATAGACACGAAATTTTCCTAAGAAACCCTTAAGAGGGAATACCTAGCTAGAAGGTGCAGCTATTGTGCTCTGTGTTTTTTTCCCCAAAATTTATTTCATGTCATTTTTTAAAAAACCCAAATAAATTGAACTCCTCTAGCAAGTACCTTATGGTTGCAAGGATTTCCACTGTTCTGGGACATTTATGTTAGTCTAACTTTCTTCTTAAATTTAACCTCCTGCTACATTCTTTAGCAAATATAGAAACTCAAATTTTAATTGCATTTCATTGTCAATATATTTCACTTCTTTATTGTCTTCTAGATTCCCTGACTCCTCCTTTTATCATTCCTTTGCACCTCTCGGTGCAATTGCTAGTATATTATGTTATAACAACATGCATGTATATTCTAAGCTCCATGTTGTAGCATATTTACTCGAAGCGGTAAACAACATTCCACAATCTAGCTCTCATTCAGTACTTAGTTTCCCACTGTCTAGTCTCCAGTTTGTAGCTTCCATCTACTCAACCCAAGTCATGGTGATGTGTTAATATATGCAAAACCCCACACATGAAACATTAGTTCATACATAATCTATATGTAATAATTTATACAATTCTTTTTGTAATTGGAAACTCATGTTTTGTATCTTCACTCCTCTTTTTATCTTCTCTCTTTATCCTTTCATTGATACGAAATGATGAAATTAAAGCTACATCAGAAAGAAAAAAGAAAAAAACACATATCTACAAAGCAAGGGACACCGAGATCATACTCCAACTCTCCTTGAGGGAAAATTTTATTAATTAAATCATTTTATTACTAAATTTCCAAAAAAAGGCCAATACAAAGATTGCACCTTCTTAATGGGAAAATATAGGAAAAATTACCAGCATCACATTAAGACCAATGCAAATTCTAAAACAACCCTTAAGTGGTTCACTACCTATACACAATCAAGAATAGATCGTAATTGCTTTGCATTAAGAAGATTTGTGAACTAAAGGAAATCTTGGATGCATTATCAAAAGGATATGGATATAAAACAAACAAACTCTATGCATGCATATGCATGATAAACATTTACCAATTTGTGACCAAAGCAAATAAAATTATTTATAAAAAAGAAAAACTACCACCCTGTTTGTACAACAATTATATAGAAATCAGCAATCTCTGCAAAGTCAAGAAATTTTCAAATACCTGCTTTGTAAATGAACAATCCACAGAAAGGACATTTTAGCTTTTGAATTGTGTTCACAATGTTTCCTTTGTAAAACCATCTTGACAAAACATTGTGGCTTCTGGAGTTTCTTTTCACATGATAAAGATGAGGGTATTATCTCATAATAACCCTTTTGAAGTCAACTCTATTTTTTGGAAAGACCACCACAATGGCTAAGAATCAAACTACACAAACCATTCATAAGCTAGCTAGACAAGTGAAAACATAAACCATTCGTTATCAAGTCTCCAAACATCAATCTCATTTTCTCACAGACATAAAATAAAACACCCCTACGAGATGTGGGGACACCCATAAGGAACTCGTTGTCCTTCCTTCACCCATATGTTTCCCCATTCTTGGGCTTTAACAAAGGTTTGATGTGCACGGTATGCATTTAAATTTATGTAAGCTATGTTCTAAAGCAGTCTGGAGATGGATGTAATAAACATTTGGGACAAACCAAATGTGAAAAGCAACCCAGATTTGGAATAAGAAAGGAGCTTGGTTATAAATCACAGACACAAGTGAGAGGAACAACAAAACCACAAATTACTACCATTTTGTAAGCATATTGAAAGGATTTCAACTTCTTTATGCTCCAGGATGACATACACAGAAATCTGACCAAACAGGGAGGGAAGGATGCCAAAAAGTGCAAACTCCTTAGACAAACATTGTCAGGGACGTTCAAAAGGCATATAAGCAAGTGGAATGGTCATTTGTATTGACGATGCTTAAGGTTTTGGGATTTGGCTTTGTTTATTAGTGCAATTGAAACATTGTTTGTTGAGGCCTCTGCTTGCCTCCTCAATGTGTTCCCAATCATCCACTCTTACATACATCTAATCTTCCTAATCATTGGCTTCATGAGCATATGGCCAACCAACCTGTTCGAAGCATGCTCAACTACCTTCATGGGTCATACAATATCCCTTTTACCGTTCCATATTTGTACATCATATGTATTCAAGAGGCTTCTTTTTTAGCATGTGCTTTGTTGGCTAAGGCATAATGCCCAGCTCTGATAGCCCACTATAGAGGATAGGGCCACAAAATATTTATTGCTAAATTCTACCACTTTAAACATGAGATCCATCTTTAACTGCTCGTGAAGCTTCAACATAATCTACTACTGGACCAGTTATTGATGGGTAAATAGTTGCCAAAGGATTTTCATGGGTAAAGATAGGTACTACCATTTGAATAATAAATGTGTCAGCATATTACACTAGATGCATATATAGCTCAAAATTTGAAGGAAACAACTAGAGATCCCAAGAAGCAAAGTTGTCTGCAACATTATTACATAAAAAATGTTAAAACTCATCATCATAGAGAGATGTAGCTTTTCATTCCTTGGACTAACACTAATAGCACTTGAAGGATATTATATATTAATGTTTCTTGCTCCCATGGTTATGATCCATGGTGCCACATTTGAAACTGTCCCTGGAGTAGGACCATCATTTCTAGTGGAACATACAACTACCTTTCCTCTATGGACTGCATGGAATGCTCCAATTGCAATTCCATCTTGAAAATAATTAGAAAGAGGAGGGTCAGATCTGATAGAAATGGAGAACACATAACTCCATCATGTACCCCTACATCGAATGCAGCAAGAATATCTACATCATAGAATTCTCCTCCATTTGGATTGGGAGGCCAACAAACTTTGTAGGTTTCAACTCTAGCATGAGGAGCTCCTCCTTTTGCAATCCCTTCTACATATCCAGTTATACTTGCATTTTTCACAAAGTTCCCACCTGTTGTAGACAAAGTATGAGTACCATGTCCATCTTTATCTCATGGAGAAAGAAATTCACAAGTTCCAGAGATATTTAAAGGCCCATTTGCAACCTCATACTATGTTGCTCCAATCAATTTCCTGTTGCAAACAACACATTGGATAGTGAAACTTTAATTCTATGAAGCAATTCTCAGGAGGGCTACTTTCCAATCAGATTCCTATAGAATGTGAAATCTCGATTCTATGAATATAGATAGTAAAGACATTGTTTTTTAAGCAGGTATATCCTACAATGGAGTTGGGTTCTAACAACCAACAACAAAATAACAAACAAAAAGAGACAAAGGCTTGTTTTTCTCCTTAGCATGTTGTATTATTTTTGTTTTCAGTAGAAGAAAAAACTAAGTATCACAAACACAAAGACAAAATTCACCACAAAGAAATCCAACAATAGACAATACACCACATGGAAGTTGTGCCACTTTTTATTATTATTAGGATGAATACAATGAACCCACAAATACTTCTTTGAAAATGCAACCTATACTCCAAAATTAGCTTACTCAATCAAGGATTGTGAAAAGTGTTGCATGTCCTTGTGTTTACCATGTTAAGACAGACCTAAAATATGTTAGTGTGAACAACTTGATATAAGTAGTAGAGAATCCTATCCTCTTTGTAAAAATTATTAAAAAAAGAAGGACTGGAGTTTCCTTTAACATTGCAATCAGGAATCTTCTATGAAGCCATAAAGCGGACATATAGACAAAGAATTATAAACATCATGATCAATACAATTGGAAAAGGAACTGACTCCTGAAATGGATATTGATGGAGGTACCTATTGCAGTGAGTTGCACTGAAGTTTGTGCTAGTTTGGCATATCCTCTTTCATCGAGAAGGAACAGGCCCCATACCCATGTCATTGAAGCTCTCAGATTCAAGCCAAACCCCTTTAGTAAGAGCATCAACACCAACCAAGGAAATTAAATGATACAGTAGCACAAACCCCTTTAAACTTCAATATTTAATATTTGAAATATGCAGTGTAACACTATCGATATCAAATCTACATTCACATGGGTATAGACCATGCACACAATTTTTCTCATATAAATTCAAGACGTATAAAGTCTCATTGTAGTACAAACACATTTAGATTCGCCCGAAATCAAGAGATATTTCTTCAAGTAGGGTATCTTTTATTTAAAACTGGCTAGATTTTCCTTCTTTCAGTGAAATTTCAGGAGTAAATTTGGAAGAAAATTAGATGTGAAGTATGGTTTCATGGATAAATTGCCAAGGACATAGTTTTTCTATGCTTCAGAGGGTTTGAGGGTTTTTAATAATAATAAAAAATTATGCTTTAGGGATTTTGATGGTTTTTGAATAATTCTTCCTATGCTTCAGGGGTTTTGAATAAATATGAAATCTCCAAAATTCAATTTGAATTTTTCACTTTACCTGACCAAAATAAGTGGGGACTGTAAAACCAACATAAAATAGTGAAGATACACTCTTACCTGGTTGGGCATACAAACAAGAACATCACCACTCTTGCTCATAGTGAGGCCGAGAGGAGCGCTTCCAACCATCTTCCAGTCTTCCCATGTCCCATTTGAATGCATATGTTTTATCCAACCATCTTGGGTGGCAGTGTAAATCAATCCCCGACTGTCCACAATTGTATCTTCTGGCCTGTCTAGCACCCCTTCCCCCAATTTCTCAACAACCTGAGCACATATAATGCATTTTGGCAATTTCAGAAAACAAAATATTAGTCCTAGTATGATCAACAACAATATATAGTTATGATACATTAATATACCTGAAGCTACACTCACCTGTAAAACATTATTTTTAGCAAAGGTACCTTCTCGTTTATAACTATGTAGACTTCATCCAACCAAATAAAGGATATATAATACTTAACCTCCATATTTTTGTGGCCCTATCCATTAGGGATTTCTCAATATACAATACTTACCCTCCATTTTTCTATGGCCCTCTGCAATAGGGATTTCTTTGAATCACTCGTAAAACTTACACGAAGAATTATCTATACCATTTTTCTGTGGCCCTCTCCCATAGGGATTTCTTGGTTGAATCACTCGTAAATCTTACACGAAGACTGATTAGTAACAGATCTAGCAAAAGAAAGCTCAACATACATCAATTGCACTAGTCTACTATGGCTGGACTTGAACAACAATAGGATGAGCAGGAGTGGGTAGAGGTTAACGAAGCCTTCCAATTCGACGTGTAGGATTTGGACAGAGACAAAGCCCACGTGTAAATTTTTTGTACGAAGAAGGAAGACAAAAATAAGCTTATGTGATTGGTTGAATCTGCCTAGCCCAACCTCGCAACTATAAAGTAATTTTATTATTATATTTTTCATGTGACTTTAATTTATATGGTAACTTCATTGTAAGAAAATATTTTTTACTTATTTTATAAAAGTGGGTGTTTTTATAACTTTTTTTGTAAAAATGATTTTTTTTGGCAAATTAAAAGATGGGATTTTTTTTCTTGCTTAACAATCTCATTATGCATCCATTACTACATGGCAAAACTTCCACTCACCATGTGGCACTTGGTTACCATTTACATCTTTCTTAAAAGTGACACAACATTGAACTGAAGTCAGTTTTCAATGCCATTTTGTTCAATTGTCTATTTTTATGAGAGTGTTCCACCCAAACATTTAGTTTCAACTTTTTAATCCATATTACATGCATATTTTCATATGGCTAGTCCAAGTGATCTTTTACTTACCAATACTGCTATTTCTCATGGAAATCTTGTGTGAAGTATGCGCTATAAAGTAAAACACTATACCTAATTACCCTAGGAAAAGAAAAAGGGTGCCCCACTTAAACTACAAAGAATGTCAAATGGGATAATAAAAATGACAAAGCATGTAGATTACTTATAATTTCCATCTCTACTTATTTACACTTTCACTTTAAAGGAATTTATGACCTACAAGAAGCTTAAAATAAGCTAGAAAAATTATTTGGTAAATATGATGCGATTCAATCTTACTTGCTTCAAAATCAATCAACTTATTTAAATCCAAATTATTTATATTTCTCTAAGTTTAAAACAATTAGGCTTTTACTTGTAGACTGTAAACTATAAGTGAAGGATAACATATGTATATATGTTATTATTGTGAAGCTTAGTAGAGCATATTCTATTTCTATAGCTACCTTTCACTCCACTAGAGATGCTCTAGGAGCTTCTTACAAATCACCCTTTCTTGAATCATTTTTGTGATGATGATGATGATGGTGATGGTTAACGTCCACTAAGACCAAATTGGTCTATCGGACCTATAATTTTCTTAGTTTCTAATTGTCTGGCTCCTTGTCTTTCTTGGCGAGATTGGTGTTGTAGCTTTCTTCTTTTTCTCTACGGCCTTCCAACTTTCTTTATCTTGCATCTCCTTCATCTCTTCTGGTTCTTGGGACATTGGTGTCTTAGCTTCACGATCTATTGTGTTCGTCCCTTTGAAGATAGTCGGAGAAGAAGTTTGGTCTCGGAGATCTGCTTTGCTGTTAAAGGAAGATTTATTTTGTGCTGTATTTGAATCCTCATAATTGTTGATGCTTGAGGGGTTGTCGAGTTCACTCTTTTGTTGTTGGGCGGGGCTTTCCCCCTGCTTGTCTTGAGAGTTGTTTCTTTCTTGCCCGATTTCTTGTGATTCAGAGTTTTCTCGAGAGTATTCTTCTTTGATAACAGTGTAGTGTTATTTTTGTGCTCCTTCCCACCATGTAGATCTATGGTGATTTTTTCTAGCAGAATTTTTCTAGGAGGCTTTTGGGCAATTTTTGGCTAGGTGGTTTATCTCAAAGCAGGATCGACATCTGAAGAGGACACTTTCATAATCGAGTTTTTGGTTCCACACATAGTCTTTACTTGTTAGGTGTATTTCAGCTGGGAATCTGGAGCTGAAGTCCATTTCCACATAGATGCGTGCATAGGTGGTTCTAGCATATTCCTCTGTTTCTGGGCACCTGCAGTAAAATTTCCCAATTGCATTTCCAATGGCTTTTAGCGAAGAGAAATTCCAGAGATGCAAGGGTAGGTTTGGCAATCTCACCCAAACTGGTGCTGAGGTTATGACTGTTGTTGAGGGATCAAATGATGGGTTCCATGGCCTCATGAATAGCCCTGATTTTTCCCAAAACCAAGGGCTGGAATCTAGAATACATTATCTGCTTTCAGGGTTTTCAAAATCTACTATAAAGAAACCCCTAGCACAGGGGTATATATTAATTGCATCAGGAATTAGAGGCTTCCATACCTATGAGATCCAATTGTGGAGAGCTGTCAGCCATGGCCAAAAACCATTGAATCGACAGATTAGGGCACTTTCGGAGAGCTTCAAAGCCTCATCGAGTGAGGCCTAGACCACCTGGACAGTGGGAGCTGGGGCTTCACTGACGATATGGGCAGGAGCTTGCCCCCAGAGGCGAACATAACTGAGCCAGTAGCTATTTTCACAAAGCTGTGAGCCATCTGGAGAATGCTCTCCTGTTGAGTATAAAAGATTGTCGAAGTGAAGTCCACAGATTGCTGAAGAGAAGTGAAGAGCCACAAGTCTATAAACCGCAGTAAAGAGAGCCACAAATCTATAAACCGCAGAAGGCCCAATCGATGAGGAGAGAAGTGAAGAGTCACAGATTTATATCACGACTTGGTTAAAGAGCCACAGATCTACGACAGCCACAAGATCATGAAGAGTTGCAGATCTAACCGCAGAAGGCCCAATCGATGAAGAGCCACAGATCTAACCGCAGAAGGCTTGGTAAAAGACATTCATTCAACTAAGACAAGACAGATAGTAGAGGGAGTGAATCTCCAAAGTAAGGGTGGGTATAGGAAGCGTGAGAACCATCGAAGGCAGAAGCCTCACTGTAACTCGAACCACCGAAGGCAGCCAAACGCAGAAGCTTGGCCGTAGCTCGAACCACCGAAGGCAAAAGCCTGGCTGTAACTCGAACCACCAAAGGCAGCCAAACGCAGAAGACTGGCCGTAGCTCGAACCACCGAAGGCAGGCGAACGCAGAAGCTCGGTCGTAGCTCGAACCACCGAAGCCTGGCCGTAGCTCGAAGGCAGCCGAACGTAGAAGCCGCAAATCTATAAACCGCCAAATGCAGCCGAACGCAGAAGCTGCAGATCTATCAGAAACCGTAGAAGCCGCAGATCTACATGAGAAGCCAAGATAAGCTCTTGCATGTTAGAGTGATCAATATTGCAAGTACATCTAATGAATCCTTAGTGGAATGGAATAAGGATAAGCCCAAGCAATCAAAGAAACAAATTCCTTGCAACAATAAGAAAAACAAGAGTCCCAAACCCTCTCAGGCGGCTTCTACTCCCAGTCGTGACTAAGGACTAAAAATAAAGAGTAAGACACTTAGAAACAGTGCAATTTTTATGGGTTAGATGGTCATCTAAAGTCTAACTATTTTCAAAATACCCTAAAAGTATCAATGAAGAAGCACAACAACAATCTTGATTCTTCTTTGTCCAAGTCTTCTTCTCATGGGAATGCACTTTTTCCTTCCATTTTTTTCCTTTAATGCAACATCTACTTCTTTTTCTAATGAGTGGCTTATTGATTTTGGAGAATCTTATCATATGGCTAAAGATAAAGCTATTTTTCTACTTATAATGAATCTAACACCAAATAAATATTTGTTGAAGATGATAGATCTCTTTGTGTTGTAGGGTCTGCAACAATTCAATTAGGTGATGACTGTTTTAGTGATGTCTTATGTATTGAAGTATCTCATGTGACCTTCTATCACATATGGTCACTCATTAAAGTGAAGGTCAAACAATTGAGTTTTCACTTCACGAGGATGTAATAAAGGGTTTAAAAGATCCTAAGCATGTCATAACAACTAGAATCATTAATGATATCACTGGGTTGTATAAATTTGACAACTTTTAATACCATCTCTCCATTAGTTTTTATTGCTCATAGTGGTGATTTGAACAAACTTTGGCATGAGCGATATGGTCATTTAAACTGTTTCTCATTACATTAGCTATGTAATCAATATATTATGACCAATCTTCCTCTCATTTCTTGTAGAAATGGTGTTTGCATTGCCTTCGTTCTAAAAAAAAATCATCATGACAAATTTGACAAATGTGCCTCTTGGCATGCCTCAACCCCTTTGCAACTTAATCATAATGATTAGTGTGGTCTTCTTTCTTCTAATTCTTTCTCTGGGTGGAAATTCTTCTTAACTTTCATTGATGACTTCTCCAAACATGCTTGGGTTTATTTCTTAAAAACCGAGAGTGAAGTTTTTGACTTGTTTTTGGCCTATAAGGCCATTGTAGAAAAACAATCTACACATCAATTATAAAGTTCAAGCATAGATGATGGATGCAAATATATGAATAAAAAATTTACAACTTATTGTACTACATAGGGGTCACAAATGTAACATATTGTTCCATATACAACGCAACTAAATGGTATTGTTATGAGAAAGAATAGAACCTTAAAGGAAATGACAAATTGTATGATCAAATATAAGGGATTAAGTCTTCATTATTAGGCATAGGCCATTAATTGTCCCTATCATAAAGTAAATGATATTCCCACAAAGGCTTTAGATAAATTACATTCCCATAAAGAATTTAAAAATAATAACACCAAAAGAAGCATAGAATAATATCAAGCCAAATTTAACCCACTTCTATGTATTTGGTAGTGAAACAAGGACTGATGTTCTTGATGAGAGAAGGAAAGCATTATAACCTAAAAGTGAGAAGTGCATTTTGTTGGATATTCTAAAGATATAAAGGTTTTTATACTTCTCAATATTCATTCCAATGGAATTATTGTTAGAAAAGATGTCAAGTTTTATGGGAATCTGTCAGCCTACAAGCCTAATTCGATGTTTGTGTCATCTTCTCTTCCTGAATATTATGTTATTAATCCTATTTTGTTTTATTATTTTGATGTTGGCAATGAGGATGAAAATCCACCTCTACCTACTCACCTTCTTCTAGTTGATTCCATTTAACATGAACTTGCACTAGAACCACAACTTCTTAGATGGGTCTATACACCATATGAAACATCAGGTGATCTTTTTAGTGATCCTATAAATCAACATCATGTACATTCATAGTTGTAGTGAGACTCCTCTGTTGAATTATATGCAAAGTTACAAAAGGAAGAGATTTTTTATTTTTACTTTTAATTTTTAACTTAGCAACCTTATTACGTGTTCGTCATGACGTGGGCCAACTTCTAGTTACTGTACTGTTGGAAATAATACTGAGAGGGGGGGTGACTCAGTGTTATCAAATTCTTTTCAATATATCTTCCATATTTATACTTTAATTTATTCTTCAGATATTGATCATTAATTTGTATGTCAGTACCATATAATAATGAGCAAGAATAAGAAAAACAGATAGTCACACCAAAGAACATCAGATATAAGGTGGAAACCCAATGTGGGTGAAAACCACCTGCTGCAATATGTCTCTATCTTCTTTCAATTAGAAACTTCTTTTACAATGATTTGGTACTGGTGCAGTCCTTTACCAGTACGCAGGCTTCTACCTGCAGAAGGCTACAACCTTCTTTCATTCTCCAGACTCTCCTGGAAGGGAGCTACAACCCCCTTAGCTCTTGTACTAGCCGATCTACTAGTAAGTAGGTGCTAACCTACTTCTTTTCTTCCAAGGACCACTTTTCATAAATTTTCAAACTGGATCCATAAACATCAAATAATCATCAAGTACATGTGAATCAACCAATCTCCTTTTACAATCACCTAATGAATCAACCAATAACTTCTCAGAATGCAGTAACCAGAAAAGAAATACCATTAATATAAACCCTGAACTCTGCAGCAATAGATAAAAGGCAGCCAACAAATATTTTAAGAAAAGTCCGCAACTTCACCAATAGAAACCTGCAAATATCCGCAGTTTTTCTGTGTCTGGACTACACAGCTCCGCACCTGCACTGTCTACCCGACAGCGTACCTCTGCACCTGCGCCTTCTGCTGCTCTGCGTACCTCCGCACCTGTGCCTTCTGCTGCGCTGCGGACCCCCGCAACTGCGCCTTCTGTTGCGCTGCGGACCCCCGCACCTGCACCTTCTGCTGGGCTGCGAACCCCCGCACCTGCACCTTCTGTTGCGCTGCGTACCCCCACACCTGCGTTGTGGATCATCTGCGGACCTCTGAATAGAGCCAAATTAACAGTCCTCCAATGTGCCATAGACAGTCAGATCCACAGATTTGATCATGCCCAAAGAGATCACAACCTATCAATAAATCCGCCTTACAATTTATAGATTTTACCTTGATTTAGATCTAGCTTTTCAAACCGATCACCCAACATTTCAGATCTTAAGATATTCAAATTTCACAAGTGACTAGCCAAATGATCTCCTTTCCTTTTTATAGGCAAGCCCTTACTCAAACCATGGAACAAAACCATCGAAAACCAATACAAGGGATCCAAAAACCGGGGTTCAATAATTTAGGTCCTATACCACGGACCAAAACCATAGGATCATGTACGTCAGACTAAATACCATGGACCAAACATAAAAATTCCCACGTGAGCGCGCTTCTCTGCATTGAAGTGAGTGAACTGGGGGTCCGCACCTACTGTTCGGATAACCTGCGGACATGACCGCACTTTGTGAATGGCGTGCCTGCGGACCCACACCTTTTGAACGGTGTACATGCGAACCCCTTATTTTCCATCATTTTGAGAGCCTAAACAGAGATTTGCCACTTGAGAGAGTTGCCATCAAGTACAACACCTGTGCCATAGCGCCAAACCTGAATCATAATGCCAACAATCTCCCCCTTTGGACTTGATGGCAACCCCAAGATCCTTAAAGTCATTCTCCCCCTTTTTCATCAAGGGCAAAGGGTTATGCTCCCCCTGAGAACATGCTGAAAACTCTACTCTGCTGTGATGATCATGCTCCCCCTGACTGTAGGCCAGATCTGTAAAAGAAAATTTCTTCAAGAAGAACCATAATCCACCATACACCATAAATGATCTTGACAAAAGAGATATAAGACATAGAGACAAAACATTAGCAGCAATATTCAAATCAGCATCCTTCTGAACTTTCTCCTCCAAGATCTTCTATAATAATGCCAACAATGTATTATTAGAAGAATAAATGCTCCCCCTGAACCTGTGTCAGATGGTCTTTGACCAATCCATAAACCAACGAATGTACGCGTATACCCCATATGAAACTCGCGTACAACCAACAATCTCTAAAACGGATAAGATTCAACAACAAGATGATGGATCAACTACCCCCAGCTTTTACCTAAGGTATTCAAAGGTCTCCCTGGGTAATGGTTTGGTGAGTATATCAACAACTTGTTCCTTAGAAGGAACATACTCCAACTTGACTTTTTGTTCAAGCACTTGTTCTCGAAGAAAATGATATTTGATAGGTATATGCTTGGTTTTTGAATGCATGACTGGGTTCTTTGAAATGCTTCTAGCACTTGTATTATCACATAGGATGGAGATAGGTGGAGTACAAGTGATTTGAAAGTCCTGCAAGGTTTGCATCATCCAAAGAAGTTGTGTGCAACAAGCTGCAGCAGCCACATACTCTGCTTTAGCTGTAGATAAAGCAATTGAACTCTATTTCTTGTTGAACCAAGATACTAATCTGGAACCCATGAAGAATGCACCCCCACTAGTGCTTTTCCTGTCATCCACGCTTCTGGCCCATTCTGCATCTGTATAAGCATGAAGTGTGAGATCTGTATCTCTAGGATACCATAAGCCATAGTTTTGAGTTCCTTGAAGGTACTTGAAGATTCTCTTAACTTCCTAAAGATGAGTTTTCTTTGGATTTGCCTGAAATCTTCCAACTATTCCCACTGCATGCATGATATCTGGTCGGGTACCTGTCAAATAAAGCAGACTTCCAATCATGGATCTATAGGTTGGTTGATGCACTGCTGCAGATTCATCATTTTCACTGAGGCTGCATCCTGTAACCGTCGGTGTACATACTGGTTTTGAATCTTCCATGCCATACTTCTTCAAAATCTGCTTGAGGTACTTGATTTGAGCCTTCATTTTGTTGGATTTGCAATCCAAGAAAATATGTCAGTTCTCCAAGCAAAGACATTTCGAATTCTTTCTGTATCACCAAGGCAAAGCTTTGACTCATAGCTTCTTCATTACTGCCAAAGATAATATCATCTACATACACAACAAGTATTAGCAATTTGTCATTTTCAATTTTTATATAAAGATTGCTATCTGCTGATCTTTTGAAAAACCTTGTTGATGAAGATATTTGTCCAAATGGTAGTACCAAGCCCTTGGAGCCTGTTTAAGACCATAGAGAGCCTTTTTTAGTCTGCATACAAGATTTGGATCATTCCCAAGAATGAAACCATTTGGTTTCTCAATGTACACTTCTTCTTCTAAGTCTCCATTCAGAAAGGTTGATTTCACGTCCATTTGAAATACTTTGAACTTCTGAAAGCTTGAGAGAGCAAGGAACATTCGGATGGCCTCAAGTCTAGCAACGGGAGCAAAAGTTTCTTCAAAGTCTATTCCTTCTTGTTGAGCATACCCTTTACAAACAAGTCTGGCCTTGTTTCTAATCACTTCCCCATTTTCATTCAACTTGTTTTTAAAGATCCATTTTGTCCCTATAACATTCTTATCTTTTGGTCTAGGAACCAACTCCCAAGTTTTATTCTTTTCGATCTGCTCAAGTTCTTCATCCATTGCCTTGACCCAACATTCATCTTTGCATGCCTCTTTTACATTTTGTGGTTCATTGGAGGAGAGCAATGCCAAATAGCTTGAGGCTTCTGCAATTGTTCTTCTTGTTTGTATACCTGCCTCTTTCTGCCCCAAAATTTGAGATTCTGGATGATTCTTCTGAACGTACCTAGATGGAGTCTTCTCTTCTATCCTTATCTGTTCCTCTGGTGCCTCTTGAGGTTCTTTTTCATCATCAGTCTGATTTGAAGGATGGTCTTCATCCTCTTCGATATTTTCATAATTTACCTGCCTAGGAATGTTTCCTTCTTCATCAACCACTACATCAATGTTGTCAACAATTCTTCCAAGTCTTTTATTGTAACACTTGTATGCTTTGCTGTGGGGAGAATAACCAAGGAGAATGCCTTCATCTGCTCTAGGTTCAAATTTGCCAAGATGTTCATCATTATTCTTAATATAGCATTTGCTTCCAAAAATTTTGAAATGTTTTACCGAAGGAGTCTCACCATACCAGAGCTCATGAGGAGTTTGAGTGTTGTTCACCCGGACATTTGTTTTGTTGAGAATAACAACCGCAGCAAATGCAGCTTCACCCCAGAAGGTTGCGGGAGTTCCACTCTCATCAAGCATAGCACGAGCCATTTTTTGAACCGTTCTGTTCATCCTTTCCACTACTCCATTTTGCTGAGGAGTCCTAGCTGTAGAGAATTCCCTTCTTATTCCATGTTCTTCACAGAAGTCGAAAAATTCATTCGAGGTATACTCCCCACCTCTATCAGACCTGAGGCATTTGATTTTGTGATTTGATTCGTTCTCCACCAAGGCTTTGAATGATTTGAACTTTTCAAAGGCTTCATCTTTGTGCTTCATAAGTCCTATCCAACACATCCTGGAAAAGTAATCAATGAATAATATGAAATATTCTTCTCCTCGAGGTGACCTTTTCCTAGATGGGCCACATACATCAGTATGGACAAGTTCAAGAGGCCTGCTAGTTGATCCTTCCTTCTCAGGGAAGTTAGTTTTGGTTTGCTTACCAAACTGACATGATTTGCATATTGTGTTGTCTGGAAGACCACGAACTGCCTGATACTTGCATGCTTTCCTTATCTGTGAAAAGCTTAGATGCCCCAACCTCCGGTGCCATAACCAGTGTTCATCATTTTTGCTCAAATAGCATTGTTGTTGTCCTTCTTCAAATATGTATAAATTATTTGGAGTTCTTATGCCTTTGATCACTGTTTTTCCTGTATCAAGATCACGAACACTACATCCATTTCATCGAAATATTACCTCAGTTCCTTGATTGCACATCTGAATGACACTCAGTAGATTATGCTTCAAGCCATCAACATATAAAACATTTCCAGCTTTGACTTTTTCTTTCAACTGAACAGTGCCTTTTCCTTTTATGACTGCAGGGGTATCATTTCCAAAAGAAACTTTCCTTCCCTTTTCTAAGGCACTGTAGTGCCCACTCTAGCTTCCTGACCTTAATACGACATTATCCTAGACACTTTATTCTTCGAGGACCTCATATTGAGGATCTGGACCCATGACACTATTATTAGCGATTGAGATATTCATGGTTGTGATGTTTATGAATGCTTTCCATTGATATTATGATAGCATGAATGGTTATGTAGCTTATCTATCAGTATTCTGATGATTGCAATATTAAATAGTTAAGTTGGTCTCTATTTGAATTTATGATGAGGGTAGTAAAGAATATGTATGCGCTCTACTAAAAGCATAATGAGGATAAATTTGATAGATAGTTATATTTCTACGATGTTATGATGTTGATAGCTTAATGAATATGTATGTTTCCATTGATGATTATTGATGATAGCCATGAGGGATGTGTCCCCTATGTTACCTACTTCCTTTTCAGACTTACAATGGACAATGATGTGAATGACCAGGAATTGTTAATGATGCTATTATGATAATTGACTAACATTGAGAAACCTTGTTACTGATGATTATTGAGTATGGCAGGAAACCATCAGAGGCACTTGCATATGACATGTCGATGACACCTGGTTTGATGAAAATTCATATTATTTTATCTTTTAAAGTCTAAGTCGATCTTGAAATCTACCATATATGTTTAACTATATTCTGATGATATGTTAATGGTTGCAGACACAGATTAGTTGCTTGACCGAATGACCCACATATGGGTGATGGGGTTGTACAAGTGGATGGAACTACATGGGAGGGGTGGGACAGAGTCCCTGATCTCACCCACTAGCACTCCCGCCGTGACTTGGGTTGGAAGGGTTGAAACACCTTCGCCTTGAAGATCACGATGCCATGAGGGCAGGTCCCAAAGTTGGGTCGCTCATGAGGACTTTACCGGGGGCCGCGCATCAAGGCGGATTCCTTGATCCCCGACACCATTAGTCTCACTATAGCAGGCAACATAGGAGATGATAGTGGTCTATGACGTTGCACTATACTTTCCCCTCATAGTCACTGGATGCTTGAAGGGCAAGTGGTGTGGCACCCTTGGAACTTCAGGGGAATTTCTTGAAGGGCACGACCAACTTGGCACCCTTGGCATCATAAATAAACTACTAGGTGTGGCACCCTTGGAACTTCTAGGGAAGTTCTTGAAGGGCACAACCAAACTGGCACCCTTGGCATCACAAATAAACTACTAGGTGTGGCACCCTTGGAACTTCTAGGGAAGTTCTTGAAGGGCACAACCAAACTGGCACCCTTGGCATCACAAATAAACTATTAGTTGTGGCACCCTTGGAACTTCTAGGGAAGTTCTTGAAGGGCACAACCAAACTTGGCATCCTTGGAATCATTAAAAATAAATAATAATAAATAAATATAAGCAAGGAATGAAAACTAGGTAAATTTACATCAAGGGTAAATGATGATTAGAAACCAATGTAATTAAATCAAAAATAAAACTTGGAATAAGGAGGATCATAGGAAGAATTTAAAATAGAGTACCTTAAAAACTCTACCCTTCCCATTTTGGAAAATACTAGGAAGATTATGTGGTTTAAATTAGGAAAAAGGGGAAAGACAAACATAATTGTAAGGATAAAGATTAATCCTAAACTAATTTAAACCTAATTAAGAAAAGAGGAAGGTGGATTAAAATGAGAATAATAAATTAAATTTAGAGAAATGTAGAGAAGCTCCATGTGTCAACAACCAACATAAGAATATCCATCTAGGAGATAACTTGAGTTAAATTAGAGAATAGATTGGGGATAAAATTTTGACTCATTGATTGACTTCAAGTAATGAACACAAATTAAGGAATAAAAGGGGGGAATAAAGAGACAACTAGGAGAAGAAATAGGAATCTTGTTGAGGTGAGGAAAATATTAGTTTTAAATAAAAATTTAAGTAAATAATTTTGGGAGACCCTTGATGTGAGAATGACACATGGGTGGGTGAATAATCAAGCTATTGAATAAAAAAAAAAAAAAATAAAAATAAAAAAATAAAAAAAAAAAAAATAAATTATGCATGACATGACAAGTGTCACCTACGAGGACTCCTATAAAAGAAGGGGCAAGCCATGGGAGAAGGGGACTTTTGGGAACCCTATTGTTGGATGGACGAGATGATGTCAGAGCAGTGATTACAAAGCTATAGTGAGTTTGGTGAGGTAGACGATTTTAGAGAGGGGACTCTTGAGCCAAGGTGTGCTCTCCTCTACCAGCTAGTGCTTTCCTCCATTGTACAACCCGATTGCAGCTCGGGGGTCTGCGGGGAAGAAGAGTACCCAAGGAGTAGGTTGGGAGGTGAACCGGTGGGTCTTCGCATTCAGATCAAGTGCGTCATCATTCACTTGCGGAGGTGACCGACTACAAGGGAATACCAGTAACAGCAGAGCAAGCGGAGTCTTGCCTTCTGGTGAACAGTACACATGTATTTCATTACTATTGATCTTAGTTAAACATATGTAAATGTTATGATATGTTTTCCTAAAATGAGTGTCAGGAATGTGTGTGCTAAATAAATTTGAAATTTCAATGAGTTTCTTTTCTGGTTGTATTTGCTGTTAAAAAAAAAAATGGTCTGAAAGTGGTCCTCACAGGCACTATATGATTGAAGTTTTTCTTTATCACATGTCATATGCTTCGAACATCCATTGTCAATGTACCATTGATTTTCTTGTCCTTCTGCATATAAAGCTATCTCACATCTTTCTGGTTGCGGTTCCTTCATTCTCCATGTTCTGGCATTTGAGGTTTGTTCCTTCTGAGTTGTCTTCTGAAACCTGCTCCTGCATTCAGAATCTTCATGACCGAAGTTATTACAAATAGAACATTCAATTTCACTTTCAAGGATGGAAAAGTTGTTATAGGTCCTTTTCGTGATTCCAGTCATACTTCTTTGTTTTCTAGTCATGATTGTCTTATAGGCAACACATTGAGCTGCTTTGTGACCAAAGTTATGGCAAGAGAAACATTGGCCATTGAAGAAACTCCTGCGATTATCAAATCTATCAACCAACCGATTGTAGTTTCTACTGACATCCATTCTTGAGGAAAATTGGGAAGCTTTTACCTGTGGCTGGTTGTCGCTTCTATTTGTCCTTAAGGTAGATTTCCCCCGATTTTCTTGATAGTCTTTGTTCATTCTTGAGGTAAACTGTCCCGGATGATTTCTATTAGGCCTTTGCTCACTCCTTCTTGCTGCATCAAGATAGCTTTTGGAGGTGGATGCTTGAGATGCTTCTCCATTATATCCCAGACCTGTCTTGATTAGTGGAGAACGCTGCACATTGATAATCTCATCCAGAGTTTCAGATCCTTTAACAAATTTAAGATTAAGAGCTTTTGTTTTCTCAATCTCTTTTCTAAGACCAACAATTTCACATTCCAATTTTTCATGATGTTTTTCCCTTTCAGCCAGTTGACATTGCAGAGAATCAATAATCACATTTTTCTCTTCGAAGCAAATTTTGATTTTAGAAATCTCTTCATAAAGACCTTCTTCATCTACAACATCCATGTAATCATCATCTTCAAAAGCCATTAAAAGTTTATAATTATTACCTCGTTCATCTTCGTCACTATTTGAAAATCCATCACTATCTTCATGAGTGTAATAGCTTTTCTTATTTGCATTTTGTTTCTTGTTCCATCTAACAGGTTCCTTCCCCTTGTCAATCTTATCCTTATGAGGACATTTGGCAGCATAGTGACTGACTCTTCCACAAGCAAAGCATTTGAAAGGTAACTTACCTCGGAATCGTCCAACACTTTGATTCTTCTTCTTCTTCTGACACGTATCCTGACTCATAGTAATCTCCTTTGCCTGAGGCCTTGAAGGCAGCTTCTCTCCTGTCTGATGGTCCTCCTTTCCTCATTTCATAAGCAGTCAGAATTCGTGCAGCTATGACATAGTAAGGTTTCGTAGATTCTCTTTCTCTTCTATTGCAGAAACTTTAGATTCAAACCTAGGGGACAAAGATCTTAGAACCTTTTCAACCACAACAACCTCTTTTATTTCTTCACCCAAATTTTTCATACAATTAACAATCTCATTTACACGAAGGAAATAGTTAGCCACACTTTCATCATTGTGGCCTGATAGATGCTTCTCTCTCGTAGTTGCTCATGATGATGGATCTTCCTTCAAGCGATCAAGATTCTTCAGAAGGACCTGCTTTGATTCCAATTGTTGGAAATAATACTGAGAGGGGGGGTGAATCAGTGTTATCAAATTCTTTTCAATATATCTTCCAGATTTATACTTTAATTTATTCTTTAGATATTGATCATTAATTTGTATGTCAGTACCATATAATAATAAGCAAGAACAAGAAAAACAGATAGTCACACCAAAGAACACCAGATATAAGGTGGAAACCCAATGTGGGTGAAAACAACCTGCTGCAATATGTCTCTATCTTCTTTCAATTAGAAACTTCTTTTACAATGATTTGGTACTGATGTAGTCCTTTACCAGTACGCAGGCTTCTACCTGCAGAAGGCTACAACCTTCTCTCGTTCTCCAAACTCTCCTGGAAGGGAGCTACAACCCCCTTAGCTCTTGTACTAGTCGATCTACTAGTACGTAGGTGATGACCTACTTCTTTTCTTCCAAGGACCACTTTTCATAAATTTTCAAACTGGATCCATAAACATCAAATAATCATCAAGTACATGTGAATCAACCAATCTCCTTTTACAATCACCCAATGAATCAACCAATAACTTCTCAGAATGCAGTAACCAGAAAAGCAATACCAGTAATCTAAACCCTAAACTCTGCAGCAATAGATAAAAGGTAGCCAACAAATAACCCTCCGCACCTGCGCCTTCTGCTGCTCTGCGTACCTCCGCACCTGCGCCTTCTGCTGCGCAATGGACCCCCATAACTGCGCCTTCTGCTGTGCTGCGGACCCCCGCACCTGCGCCTTCTGTTGGGCTGTGGACCACCGCACCTGCGCCTTCTGCTGGGCTGCGAACCCCCGCACCTGCGCCTTCTGCTGTGCTGCGTACCCCCGCACCTGCGTTGTGGATCGCCTGCAGACCTCCGAATAGAGCCAAATTAACAGTCCTCCAATGTGCCACAGACAGTCAAATCCACAGATCTGATCATGTGCCAGAGAGATCACAACCTATCAATAGATCCGCCTTACAATTTATAGATTTTACCTTGATTTAGATCTAGCTTTTCAAACCGATCACCCAACATTTCAGATCTTAAGATATTCAAATTTCACAAGTGACTAGCCAAATGATCTCCTTTACTTTTTATAGGCAAGCCCTTACTCAAACCATGGAACAAAACCATCGAAAACCAATACAAGGGATCCAAAAACCGGGGTTCAATAATTTAGGTCCTATACCACGGACCAAAACCATAGGATCATGTACGTCGGACTAAATACCATGGACCAAACATAAAAATTCCCACGTGAGCGCGCTTCTCTGCATTGAAGGAGTGAACTGGGGGTCTGCACCTATTGTTCGGATAACCTGTGGACATGACCGCACTTTGTGAATGGCGTGCCTGCGGGCCCACACCTTTTGAATGGTTTACCTGCGAACCCCTTATTTTCCATCATTTTGAGAGCCTGAACTGAGATTTGCCACTTGTGTGAGTTTCCATCAAGTACAACACCTGTGCCATAGTGCCAAACCTGAATCATAATGCCAACACTTACCATGTGGCACTTTAGTTACCTTTTATGTCTTTCTTAAAAATGACACAATGTTGATATCCGAAGGTTGTTTTTAGTGCCATTTTTTTTAATTGCTTACTTTTTTTAGATCTTTTCATCAAAAAAGGTGGTTTAAGCTTTTGAATCCATATTTCTTGCATATTTAATATGGCTAGTCCAAGTGATGTTTTATTTACCAATACTATTATTTCTCAATGGCAATTCGCTATTAAGGATGCATTACAAAGTAAAGGACTATACCAGATTACCTTGGGAAATAAAAATGCCCTTTGAAGCTACAAAGAAAGTCAAATGGGATAATAAAAATGTGAAATCATATGCAATAATTAAAATTACTATCTCTACTTATTTATAGCTTCACTTTCAAGGAATTGATGACCTAGATCCAGGTTGAAATAAAATGGAAAAATTATTTGCAAATACAATGAGAATGGATCCCACTCGCTTCAAAATCAATTCATTCATTTAAGTCCCAATTATTTATATTTCTCTACAATCAAAATGTTTAAGCTTTTACATGTAGACTATAAACTATAGGTGAAGGATGACCTATGTATATATGTTATTCTTTCAAAGCTTGGTATTTCATATTCTATTTTGTATATACTTTTCACTCCACCAGATATGCTCTAGGAGCTTCTTATAAACCATGCTTTAATGAATCCTTTTTGTGACTTTGTGATTGGAGAGCAAGATAAGCTCTTGCATCTTGGAGTGATCAATTCGCACACCTCCTCCTCACACATGTGAGATTTGAGGTTCCCTTCACAAACTTAATCTTGAGTTGTATGATGACAATATCTTTTGTTGTCCTCATTAATGGAGCGAAGTCTTCTTTCTTCAGAGCAAAACGAGGTCTCAAACAAGGTTATCCTTTGTCACCCTTGCTTTTCTTACTCGTTGTTGAAGGCCTTTAAAGGATGTTGATGTCATCTAAGGGAAGAGGAGACTTCAAATGTGTAAGTCTTTCTAGAGCCCTCGCTATAACTCATTTGTTTTTCGTAGATGAAATTTTATTCTTTTGTAATGGATCATTAAGAGATCTGCAAACTCTTCACGAAATCCTTAAAATCTTTAGTAGGGAGACTGACATGGTTATCAATGTCTCAAAATCTACTATTACTATACACAACCTAGAGCTTCAAGAGATAAACAATATTAGAGTGTTCTTCTTCTTTGAGATATTAATTTTTGACTTAGGTCTCAAATACCTGGGGTTCCATTTGAAACCCAATTGATACAGACTTGAAAATTGGTTCTGGATTTTAGCAAAATTGGAAAAGAGGTTGTCTTGTTGGAGCCATATATGGTTTTCAAGAGTAGGTCGTTTGGTGTTAGTTAAATAAGTTCTTCAAGTGATCCCTGTCTATTGGATGTCTTTGGCATGGATCCCAAAAGGGGTATTGGAAAAGGCAAGGGAAATTTGTTTTAAATTTATTTGGGAAGGGACTCATGAGATCTTTGTCTTACTAGGGTAAAATGGTTGAGGATTGCAACCCCAAAGCTTCTGGGGTGATGGAGCTTAAAAAACATCTTCCTCTTCTCCAAAGCCCTAACATCAAATTCTGGCTAGAGAATTCTTACTACATCTAGTCTCTAGACTGAAGTTGTCAACCAAAAGTACATTAGGCCTAACTCCCTGGAAGATTGGATCAAGTGTCCAAGTAAGGCCAGAGGCAATATGTCAATAGTTTGGAGCTCGGTGCTAAATTCCCTTGACTTAATTACCTCTAGGCTTGCAAGGAGGATCAAGAATGGGCACAGAGTTAGATTGGGTTATGACCCATGGTCGAGTAGCGGGGAAAACAAAATCTTATTTCCCATTTTCGGGATGAAAGCTACACTAGAATCTACGAGATCGGAAATCCTGCTACGAATAATTTGTGGATACAAAGATGGCTTTCAGCAAGGGACTTGAATATTCACTAAGGTCCGCAAGAGGAATGGAGGCAGTATGTGGGTGCATTGGCTAGAGCTCATATCAGGTTAAATGATCAAGAGAATGAGCTTGGTTGCTCTTCCCCACCACTTGGTATATATACTCCAAAATTGGGCTACATTTTTGAAATGCCCTGACACATTTGGCTAAAGCTAAGTGGTGGTGGTGGGTGGTGTGGAAGGATAAATGTCCTCCAAAGGCGAAGTTGTTGGGCTAGTGCATTATGGCAATCAAAGTACCTACTTGGGAGGTGATGTAATGTATATTTCTCATTGGGCCGAGGTGGTGTCCATTATGTAAAGGGGAAAATGAAACAATTAACCACCTCTTTGTGCTTTGCTCCTTCACTCAACATGTCTCGAATGATCACAGAATGAGTCTTGGTTTACAATGCACATGGGAAGGGCCAAAATTTTCATTCTCTTGGCTAAGTTGGACTTAGGGTCAGGCGAACAAAGTAATAAATTCACTTCCCCTCATTATTTTTTGGGGAGTTTCGCTCGCGAGGAATAAGGAAATATTTCAGGGGCTTCCATTATTTTGGGGGAAAGTCATTGCAGAGGGCCTAGCTATTCTCAAGAACTATTCACAAGTTAAGGAGCAGTCAATGGTTAGGCCTATAACTGAAGAATTTCTTGACAAATCAACTCCTTGGGGATACTTTGATGGGGCTTACCAAGGGGCTGGAATGCAAGATAAAGAGGGTTTTGTTCTTAAATTTTATGAGCATCATGCTTTCCATGTTAAAATTGGAATGGGATCTGTTTCAAATAATTGGGATGAAACACTTGCTTGTAGATATTTGATTGTTTTTTCTATTGAGAAGGGATGTAACAAGATTCAAATATATGGTGACTCTCCATTTGTGATAAATTGGGTTAATGTTGTTCAACATTGCAGGAATATTCATTTGGTTAACATTGTGGAGGATATTTGAAGATTGAGTCTCTCATTTACATATTTCTCTTCCAGACACATCTATAGGGTCAGGAACTAGGAAGTCGATAGGATTTCCAAGGATGGCATTCTCCTAGATAGGGTTCTCTGACAGATAACTAAGATTTAGGGTCAAGACCAATCCAAATTTTACCACAAACCTTACATGGACAAGGTTCAGGTTATATGAGGCATGGTTTCGACCCATGCTGACATTTGATTTTTGAGACATCTACTGTGTTGTCACAGGTTCCAAATTTTAGTCTTTTGAACACTGTTTTTTACATAGTGCATGTTTTTCGCACTCTCTGTGCTCGAAGGGAAGATACCGATACCAAATTCTACATTTACATGTTTATGGTTTTATGTTTGGAACAATTATTTGTATTTTGTTTTTTTATGGATTTTCTTAGTTGTCCTTGAGACTAGTGTTTTTTGTAATATATTGATGGGATTTTATAGTCTATGCCATGACAGGATGTGGGTTATGTCTTGACGAATGAATTATCTTTTTGATGCATATGCTAAATGTATTTGTTTTTTTAAATGAATGAAATTACAATTTTTTCCTTGGAAAAAAAATTCTTGGAGTGATCAATATTGCAAGTAAATTTAATGAATTGTCAGTGGCTTGAAAAAAGAATCAACCTAAGCAATCAAAGAAGCAACCTTCTCGCAACAGTAATAAAAACCATACTCCCAAACCCTCTAAGCTAGCTTTTACTCCCAATGGTGACTAAGGACCAAAACTAAAGAGTAAGAAGACTGACAAACATTCAAATTTTTGTGGATGAGATGGTCATCCAATGTCTAAATGTTTTAAAAATACCTTAAAAGAAACAATGAAGAAGCACAACATTACTCTTGGTTCTTCTTCTTCCAACCCTTCTTCTCATGGACATGCAATTTTTTCTTTTGCTTTTTCGTTCAATGCAACATCCACTTCTCTTTCTAATGACTGGCTTATTGATTTTGTATCATCTTATTGTATGGTTAAATGTGAAGCCATCGTTATGCTCTTAATGAATTTAACATCAAACAAATATTTGTTGGAGATGATAGATCTCTTACTGTTGTAGGGCCTACAACAATTTAGCTAGGTGATGTTAATTTTAATGATGTCTTGTGTATTCCAAGTTTCTCATGTAACCTCCTATCAATATATGAATTCACTCATTCAAGTGAATGTAAAGCAATTGAGATTTCACTTCACTAGGTTGTAATCACATATTTAAAAGATCATAAACATTTCATAACAACTGAAATAGAGGTGGCAGGAGTGGTTGGGGTGTTCCTTTGCCCTGATGAAAAAGCTGAGATTCAATATGCCTGGGGACTGGATGCAACAACCAATAACCAAGCTCAGTTTTTAGCTATTTGGAAAGGATTAAAACTAGATATTAAAAAGAAAATGATGAAATCATGGTATTTAGTGATTCATTTATTGTAATTTGACAAGTATGGGAAGCAAAAGGAATGGATAATAACGGTCTCTCCCCCATTTGCAAAGGATTATTATTTAGCTTCAACAATTTGAGCAAGTTGAATTCTTCCATTCCTAAGGAATTTGAACCCTATAGTGGATGCATCAGCCAATAAAGGGACAAGATTAGATCAAGGGCTCTTAGAATTGAATAACATGTCTTTAACAAACTCCCCATTGCCATGATTCTTACATGTGGCAAAGAAGTAATAATTAAAGGCATTAAAAGCCGATCAAGTAAGTTGGATCATGAGGATATAGTGGTGTGGGCGAATCTATGGAATGTGAAGGCCCCAACTCATCCTTTGACAAAGACTCCCATGTATTGGTGGTAGGAAATAACTCTCAAGCCTTGGATAACTCCACTACAATAACCTTGTCCTAGTCATATCCATAGATGGCATGAAATTCATTCTCAACAAGCACACAAGTGTCCTGAGCTTCTTTTGATTCACATTGGTAATCAAATTTTTAAAGGGTCGAGAATAATGACTATGAATCCTCATTCAATTTGCCTCAGGTTAACATTATTACATTTCCTTCTCTGTATCAACTTTCATTCTCAACAAGCAAATCAAAGCAAATTCATAATGGATGATCTGATCCTACAAATAAATGCTATAAGGAGGGGGGATCAGTGGTCGAGAAAGATATGACAGGTTTAGCGCCATGATTAATAAGGATTATATAATGTTGGGTAACCATCATTCGACCCTGAGGAGGATAATGAGCAAGGGAGGGAGTCAAACCAACATAGTTCTGGTGATAAGAGCCTGCATAATGTGTTGCGAATAACGTCCTCGTTTGGGAGCCAAGTTCCAACACAGTGTAGTCTCTCCATGGAGAACATAGGCTCTTCATCCCATGACAATAAGCATATTGATATGACTTATCTTTTGGATAATCTATTGGAAGCAATGGAAGGCATGTTGTGTGCTTTTAACCAACAAAATGAGGCAGAAGAGAGGGCACACAAATATTTCCAACTTCTCATTAACACCAAACTCGAGTTGATGCAAAGAAAAAATAACAAGTTTCAAGGTGACTCCGAAACTGAACTAACAACCATGAATTGTAAACTAGCTAAGATGGAAGAAATTTATGCTACTAGAGCTTAGGCTGCACCAATAGAGGGTGAAGCCAATGAAAGTGTAACAAGGAAAAAAGGAAAGAAAGCCCAAGGTTCAAAGCGACATGTTTGATCAATGAACTCTTGCTTGAAGGAGAACTTGGAGCAACAAGCTAGTTACTTTTTTGTTCACCTCCTTTGTTTTAGTTTGTCTAATGTTATGTAGGTTCTGTTTGTATCTAGGAGTCTTTTATAGAGAATATAATAGGCATTTGTTCAGAATTATAGGAAAATAGTGCCACAATAATAGGCTCCTTATGTCTTAGACGTTTGAAAATAGAATCATAGTGGATTTAGATGAAATATGCAAGGGTTCTACCTTGAAAACCAATCTATCTTTTTAAGAGAAAAATCCTTACCGTCCCTTTGGAAAAAAAAACAACTGAAATGATTAATGATATCACTAGGCTATATAAATTTGACAGCTTTAAGTAATCATCTTTTCCATAAGTTTTTAGTGTCCATGGTGGTGACTTGAACAAACTTTGGCACGAGTGGTTTCTTCATTTAAACTATTGCTCATTACATTAGCTACATAGTCAATACATGGTGACTAGTGTTCCTCTCATTTCTTGTAGAGATGGTGTTTGTTTTGGTTGTGTTCTTGACAAACATCATGGGGAAATTTTGACAAACGTGCCTCTTTGCATGCCTTTCCCCCTTATAGTGATTAGTGTGGTCTACCTTTTTCTCCTTTCTTTGGGTGAAAATTAGTCTTAACTTTCAATAATGCCTTCTTCAAATGTGCTTGGGTTTATTTCTTAAAACTCAAGAGTGAAGTTTTTGACTTGTTTTTGGTATATAAGGCCCCTGTAGAAAACAAATCTAGACATTAATTACAATGATTAAGCATAGATAGTGGAGGAAAATATGTGAATAACATACTTATAACTTATTGTACTACATAGTGATCACAAATATAATATATTTTTTCATATAAACCGCAACAAAATGGTGTTGCTAAGAGAAAGAATCGAACCTTATGGGAAATGGAAAATTGTATCATCTAATCTAAGGGATTAAGTCTCCATTATTGAGCATTAACCATTAATTGTGCCTATTACAGAGTAAATCACATTCACACAAAAGCTTTAAATAAATCGCATTCCCAAAAAGACTTTAAAAAATATAACATCAGAAGAAGCATAGACTAAAATTAAGCCATATGTAAGCTAGTTACATATATTTGGCAATGAAACATGAATTCACATTCTTGATGAGTTAAAGAAAGCATTACAACCTAAAAGTGATAAGTGCATTTTGTTGAACATTGTAAAGTTGTAAAAGGTTATATGCTTCTTCAATCTCATTTCAATGAAATTATCATTAGAAAAGATGTTAATTTTTATGGAAATCTTTTAGTCTACAAGCCTAATTTGGTAATTGCATCATCTTCTCTTCCTAACTTTTATCCTATTATTCCTATTTTGGTTTCTTCTTTAGATGATGGTAATAAGGCTGAAAAATCTACCTTCACCTACTCACATTCTTCTAGTTGAGTCCATTGGACATGATCTTGCACTAGCACCACAATTTCCTACATGGGTTTCTACAACACACTAAGGATCTAACGATATTTTCTAGTGATCCTATAGATTAATATCGTGTACATTAAAAGTTCTAGTGATCCTCCTCTGTTTATCTCAGGTTTTAGACATGATACAAAACCATTTGCAAAAGCTTCTTGCAATCTACATTAGGACATAACAATTAATGAAGAATATTGTTCTTTAATTGGAAATGTTACTTGGGATCTTATATCTATTTTGAAGGAAGAAAACTTGTTAGATGTAAATGGGTGTATAGAACTAATTGTACATCAGTTGAAAGTGTTGAAAGACATAAGGCTTGGTTAATTTCCAAAAGATTTCTCAAGTTGAAGGAATTGATTATTTTTTCAGGAAAAAGAAAAATTAGCAAGTTTTCTATTTTAAAAAATGTTAGATAAGTCTGATATTGGAAATATTGTCAGGGTCAAGAAAAGAGAATCCCATGTACAAGTTCATCCTAATATGGAACTGTCTCATAATTGAAATAAATATAACAAAATATCCCATATAAAAAGTACCACATCCATATACCATAAAACTATATATGTGTCTCTACCTACATACTTCATGTCATCTATGTTTAGTAAGATATTAACAAAACATTCAACCATGAAGGGATCGAGACTGAATTTTTCAAGGTACCCTGAAAATAAGTTTTAAATTGAATCTCACCCATCTTAAATTGGTGACCCATTTTTGAAAGAGCATTTGCTACATGGTTTTATTCCTTGTATATATGTGCAAAGGAGATCTCTTGAAACTAATTCATCAATTCCTTGATCTTGCTCATTGAGTTGCATAATAATGTAGGGGTGAAAGAAAAACGTTCATTGATCCAAACTATTGTGGTTTTTGAGTCACCAAAAACATACATATTTTTAAAATGTAACCATCTAGCACTAAATAATAAACCCCACAAAGCTATAACTGTTAGGTCCCTATAATACTAGTGATTTCCCCATTACTATTGTCATTGTAGCCCTTATTGTTATTGTTGTGCCCCTATTGTCCCCATATTGTTATTATTATGATCCATAAAAGCCCACTATTGTTATTGTTATGCCCTTATATTATTATTGTTATGTCGTCTTTGATTATATTATGACCCCTTAGACTCCTATATATAGAAATGAGGTTTTGTCATTTGTATCATGCAAGAATTGTTCATTTGCGTAATGTAAAGGAGGTTTCCCCCTCGAAGAGACTGATTTTGAAGTCGTTGATTTATATTTTCTTATATTCTGTGAGCTAGTTACATAACATTTGGTATCATAGCCTTTAGATTCTAGGGTTTCGCTGCTCCAAACAGGTCATCATGGCATTTTCTCTATAACTTTTTTCTACGACATTTCAGAAGCTGAAATTAAAACCCATTTGAGCTGAAATTCGATGAACCTCGAGTTCGAATTTCAGATCTTTTATCTCTATATTTTCAGAGATAGGTTCCAATGAAGTTAGGGTTTTTGTAGGCTCTCGAATTATATCTCAAACAGGTGACTTGGGAAAAATCCTCATAACTTTCTCTCTGAGCATCAGATTGAAATTTCGTTAGAAGTTACAAGAATAGATGGCCAGTAGTTTTCTTTGTATTGGTTTCAAGTCCTAAGGTTGAAATAGTGACACATGTAACTTTGTACAAGTTCACTCTACTGAACCAGTCTATAATGAGGTCATCGTGGGAGATTTGACATAACCCTTTTTTGGAGAATCCAATCTTGATAATAGTTGCAGGTTTGGAAATAGGATTCATAGGGATACCGTAGGATGCAATTCAGACCTTGGAGATCCAAAATTACAGAGATACAACAGATTCAATATCGAGATCCTACAAAGTGAAAAAGGTGTGTAGTTTTTTTTTTGCATAAGTTTGGTTTGAAAAATTAGTTTGAAGGAATTCAAAGGGAATAGTGAAGAATTATTATCATTAATTGATGCCCCGAAGAAAGAAAATGGAAACACCTAGTAAGCAACCTGAAAGCTCTAACATGACTCATGAAGAAGAGGAAGAAATGCAACATGATATATCAAAATTACGAGACCAAATGCAACAAAATTCACTCTCACAAAAAGTAACAGAAGTTAAGATGGATGGTTTAAAGAAAGGCGTGGAAGCTAAGATGGATGGCATGGAAGCTAAGATGGATGGTTTAAAGAAAGGTATGGAAGCTAAGATGAATGACGTGGAATCTAAGATGGATGGTATAGATGAAAAACTTAAAGGCTACATGGAAGATTTGAAGACAGATTTGACAAAGTTGCTACAATAAATGTTTACTGATGGTGAAAGGGTAGTAAAGGAAACTCATGATAAGAACAAAAGAAATGTTAATCATGATTTCATAGACTATAACGTTGGATTGAAGACCCACCATGTTCCAAAGATCGATATGAGGAAGTTTGATGGCAAGGATCCTATAACATGGATACTACAGATGGAACAATATTTCGATCTCCATAATGTGAAAAACACACAAAAGGTATGCATTGCAACTTTATATTTGGAACCAAATTAGTTTGTATGGTATCGATGACTTTGCTCTCGTAAACAAATTGTCACTTGAGCAATTTTTACGGAAGAAATGATAGCACATTATGAGGATACAAAAAGCAACACCTTTTTTAGCCAATTGATAAATCTTAAACAAAAGGGTTCAATGATGGAGCACATTGAGGACTTCCAAAAATTGCATATAAGGGTAAAAGATATTCCAAAGGAGCATAGATTTATGTGTTCATAGGGACTTTAAAGGATAACATCCACCATGAGGTTCACCTTTGGGAACCTGATTCATTGGAGAAGGCATTCAGATTGAAAAGAAAAATAGAAAGCAAAATTATGGCAACAAGGAAGCCTACCACTCACAACTATAAAGATGGAAGTTTTGTTGCCCCTAGCCTTCCACAACCTACAAGGTTGACACCACAAAAATTGGAAGAAAAAAGAGCAAAAGGGCTTTGTTACAGTTGTGATAGCAAATACACTAAAGGTCATAAGTGTGCTGAGAAGAAATTATTTCACATATATTGTGAAGAGGAGGAAGAAAATGAATAAGAAATGTCAAAAGAAGAGGATATACACTAGGAACGAACTCTGGAGAAAGAAGAAATGGATCTGACTATATCTTGTGATGCATTGGCTGGAATTGCCACTCCTCAAACTATCAAGGTAGAAGGACATATCAAGAAGAAACAAGTAATAATGTTGCTTGATTCAGGCATTACCCATAATTTTATTCATTGTAAGATAGACAAGGAATTGAATTGCTTCTTATATCGAGCACCAGAGTGTCAAGTGATGGTTGCAAGTGGAGGAACCATAAATTGCTCTGGAAAGTGTCATAATATCAAGCTATCCATGGGAGAATATGTATTAAATATCCCAATGCTTTCCATTCCAATGGGTGGTGCTGATGTTGTATTAGGAGTCTAATGGCTACAATCCTTGGGTACAATAGCTTTTAATTTGCAAGAACTTTTCAGGATTTATTTATTTATTTTATTTTATTTTTATTTATTTATTTTTTTTTTTTTTTTTTTTTTTTTTTTTTTTTTTTTTTTTTTTTTTGTTTTTTTGTTTTTTGTTTTGTTTGTTTTGTTTTGTTTTGTTTTGTTTTTTTTTGTTTTGTTTTTTTGTTTTGTTTTGTTTTTTTTTTTTTTTTTTTTTTTTTTTTTTTTTTTTCGGAAGGAAAGAAAGTTGAATTAAGGGGTATCATAGGGAAACTGGGAAAGATAATCAGCTCTAACAGAATGACAAAGCTTCTAAAGAAAGAACAACGAGGCATAATTGCACAATTATGTTCGCTAGAGGTTCCCACATTGAAATCATCTATTTCTCCAGATCTCCAAAAAGCCTTGGACAATAATTCCAAGGTATTTGAGACTCCCAAATGCCTCCCACCTATTCGTGATTATGATCATGCTATTCATTTGATTCCAGGAAGTGTTCCTCCAAACATCAGGCCATACAGATATCCCTATGCCCAAAAGAGTGAAATTGAACTTATGGTTGCAGAAATGATAGAGGCTGGTATAATTCAACCTAGTCAAAGTTCTTTCTCTACTCCAGTAGTATTGGTGCATAATAAGGAAGGGTCATGGCACATGTGTCTAGATTATAGGGAGCTCAACAAGCTCACTATTAAAGATAAATTTCCCATTCTTGCTATTGATGAATTATTGGATGAATTGCAAGGATCATGTTCAACATGTTGATAGGGTGCTCAAACTATTGGAGGAGAAACAAATTATATGCAAAAGCTCCAAATGTTTCTTTGGAGTACAAGAGGTGGAGTATTTGGGTCATATTGTATTTCATTAAGGTGTTAAGGTAGACCCCAGAAAAATTAAATCCATTGAGGAATGGAAAATCCCTACATCCATAAAGCATCTGCGAGGATTTCTCGGGTTGACAGGGTATTATCGCAAGTTTGTTAAGAATTATGGGAGAATAACAGCACCTCTAACAACATTATTGAAGAAATATGAATTTTCATGGACTCCAGAAGCAACAAAGGTCTTTGAACATCTTAAAGAGGCAATGTGCCAAGAACCGGTCTTAGCTACACCGGACTTCACAAAAACCTTTATTGTGGAATGTGATTCCTTAGGAAATGGAATCGGTGTTGTTTTAATGCAAGAAGCAAGACCCATTGCTTTCGAAAGTAATCCAATCAAAGGAAAGTATTTATACAAAGCTATTTATGAGAAGGAAATGTTGGCAATACTACATGCACTTAAGAAATGGCGACCCTACCTAATGGGAAGACACTTCAAGGTAAAAAAAGATCATGATAGTCTTAAATACATTTTAGAACAAAGATTATCTTCAAAAGAGCAGCAAAAATAGGTCACAAAGATGTTGGGTTATGACTTTGAAATCATCTACAAAAAAGGGAAGCAAAATGTTGTGGCAAATGCACTCTCAAGAAAGGATGGGGATGTGGAAGCATTGCTTTGCGCCATTTCTATTATCCAACCAGATTGGATAAACGAAGCAAGGGATGAATGAAAGAATGACGAAGAAGTGTGGGTACTCATTCAAAAGTTACAACAAGATCCCAGTACATCTGATACATTTAGCTGGAAAAATGATTCATTATGGTACAAAGATCGCTTATACCTATGTAATAATACCCAGCTCAAACAAAATATTCTTATGGAATTGCATACTTCTCCCTTAGGAGGGCACCTAGGATTTTAAAAACTTACCACAGGGTTAAGAAGGATTTTTTTGGGATGGCCTTAAATCGGATATTCAAAAGTTTGTGGCGGAATGTTTGGTTTGCCAACAAAATAAAGTTGAAACAATTAAGACCCCAGGTCTATTACAACCTTTATCCATTCCAAGTCAACGTTGGGAGGAGGTTTCATTAGATTTTATCACAGGTTTACCTAAGTCCGAAGGAAAGAGTGTCATCATGGTGGTAGTTGACAAACTTACCAAGTATGCACACTTTTGTGCATTATCGCATCCATTTAAAGCCAATACAGTTTCTACTGCATTTATGGAAACAATTCAAAAGCTACATGGAAACCCAAAGATTATTGTAAGCGACAAAGATCCCATTTTCACTGGAAATTTTTGGACAAAATTATTTTCTTGTCTTTGTACTCAGTTAGCTCATAGCTCATGTTATCATCCTCAATATGATGGGCAAATTGAGATAGTAAACAAATGTTTGGAAGGATATCTTTGTTGCTTTGTATATGATAAACAGACACAATGGGTCAAATGGTTGCCTCTGGCTGAATGGTGGTATAACACTTCCTTCCATATTGCAGCAAAAATGACCCCATTTATGGCACTTTATGGATATCATCCACCGTCCATCACATCGTATTTAAGAGAAAATTCTAAGGTTCAAGCAGTGGAAGATCACATCGAGCATCAACAACAAGTTCTCCAACTCTTAAATGATAACCTCACTTTGGTGCAGAATAGAGTGAAACAACGGGCATATCCACATCGCAATGAAAGAAGTTTTGATGTAGGTGACTGGGTATTCCTACAGCTACAACCATATAAACAAATTTCCCTCAAGCAAGCTAAGAAGGATAATAAATTATCATAAAGTATTATGGTTCGTACAAGGTGTTGCAAAAGATTGGTACTATGGCATACAAATTGGAGCTTCCTGTACCTTCCCGAGTGCACCCAGTTTTCCATGTTCATGCTTAAAGAGGGTTACAGGTGACAAACTCCCAGTTCAAACAATATTACCAGAACTTGACGAGGAAGGAAAAATCATATTGGAACCTAAAGCAATCACAAAAACACGAACTCAATAGCTACGAAATTGATCAATTTCAGAGTATCTCGTCAAGTGGAAGAACTTACCCACTGAAGATTCCACATGGGAGGGTGAGAATTTTATACAAAAGCATCCAAAACTACTCAAGCATTGAGGACAACACTTTTTTGAAGGAGAGAGGCATGTTAGGTCCCTGTAATACCAGTGATTTCCCCATTACTATTGTCATTGTAGCCCTTGTTGTTATTGTTGTGCCCTTATTATCCCCATATTGTTATTATTTACTCCATAGAAGCCCACTATTGTTATTGTTGTGCCCTTATATTATTATTGTTATGTCTGCTTTGATTTTATTGTGACCCCTTAGACTCCTATATATAGAAAGGAGGTTTTGTCATTTGTATCATGCAAGAATTGTTCATTTGTGTAATGTAAAGGAGGTTGGCCCCTCGAAAAGACTGATTTTGAAGTCGTTGATCTATCTTTTCTTCTATTTTGTGATCTGGTTACATAACAATAACTTCAACCCGTGTGTTTGTCCCAAAATTGCAATTCTAGCCAAAACGATAGTTGAGATCCAAAGATAAAACGATTTGTACACTACACCCACAGTCTCGTAGCTTCGCAGTGCCATCAAAGGAACCTACAGGGAATTTTTCTAGGCAATTTATGATTCTAAATTTTCAGTTGGAAAGTTTTTGGGCCACATGATCAAATTCCCATAAATAAGCACACATTTTTGCATATTATATCTAAATCAAAAAGGTATTTTCTAAGATCATAGCATTTCTACGCCATATACCCCAAAATATGAAGAAAGAGAGTATCCTATACTCCATGCAATTTAAACCCTAATCCTAAATGCAAGATTCAATCAACAATAAAACCTAAGACACATTTAAAGATAATATCAACAAATCATTTTTCTAGATGGCGGTGGCAAATGGGCAGATTAGAAGTAAATGAATTACATCTTCCTCAGATTCCTTACACAATATGCATCTTCCAATCCCATGGAAACCTCCCTTGCAAAGGTTCTCCCCGGCGAGAATCTTGTCCTTCCATGCAAGCCAACCAAATAGCTTTAGTTTTAAAGGCACATTCCAAGACCAAATAGATATGTACTAGCACATCAGATCTGGGTTTTGTGGATTAAAAGAAATGTAGTCATAAATCTCTTGTATCGAATATGGTCTTGGATAGAACGTCCACCCCACCTAAGAGAATCAACACCACTCTGGATTGTTATACCTACTTTATATATAATTTGTTGATGTAGTTATTCCAAATAGATACTTGTTGCCCAGGAATGTCCAAATCTACCACGCTCTACCATGAAGGATATTGCAGATCTGTAGTCAGCGCAGGTTGAATTTGGGAGATACAATATATGTCCATATTGTGTAGGTGTGTTAGAATTTCATTAGGCATAGCATGATCACCCATTACTCCATATATATGATCCAATCCTATCGCAACCATTAATCTTGCCCCTATCTCCCATTGTAAATTACCGAAGAGCCATTATTTTATCTTCATAAATCCCTGCCAAATTATAGATATATTTTTTCCAGATTTGCCACCATTTTTAATCCAAGCATGACGGTCTTGATTTTTTTTTAATATATTTTCCCTGAACGATATCCTTCCAAATGCTCGAGCCAAAAATAATCGCTCTAGAATTTCTTAGTCAATAGAGCCCACCCAAAATTTTCCAAATTTCTAAAGTCCCATCCGTCAACTTCCTTTTTTTGTGAAATAATCTCTAAACGCACAAGATGAAACTTGTGGCTACCCTTCACTCCAAAACATAGAAAATTTGATATTATGGCATTGATTCTTTTAATAATGTATTGATGCAACATATATAAATGTAGTTAGTATACATAGATATTATGTAATACTGCTTGCGCAAGAATCAACCTTCCCTCACTCGATAACCATCTATGTGTCCAATTTGACAACTGACCTTCAAATTTTTTAATGATCCAATGCCAATCTTTGATAAGATAGCTATTTAGTTTCAAATTGAAACCAAGATATTGGAAGCCCTGTTCCAAAGGAGAGATACCAATAGAGAAAATGCTAGCAATATCCTCAATTTGATTCTGATCACAAAAGCATATATAAGCATAGATTTGATTTGGTACATATATAAATCAGATGCGTCCCCAAATTTTGTGATGATATGGAAGAGGTGCCTCCATTGTACTGTAGAGACCCGACCATTAATAAACATAAGATGAGGAACATTTACCTTTTTAGTGATATGTATTATGAGAATTGAAATGGTGGAAAATTTGTGTTTTTATCTTCTGCGATAATCCAAATAGCACGACCCTTGAGTCACCATTCCTCCTATAATAGCAATATTTTTCTCTTGTGGGCCTCTAGTTCCATAAGATGTATATGATTAACTAAAGAACGTAAATCATATATTGTGGGGTAATTTGAGCGAGCCATGGACTCATCAATATCCACCAGTGTTAATTTGGTAGCTCAAGGACAAATTCCCTCCATTGGGAAGCCTTCCTCATCCAGAGAAGCCCCTACTAGCCCTTGGAAGAATTTAATTTGGTGAAGGAAAAATATTGTTTTCCATGTGAAACCCACATGTGCACAAAAGTACAGGTTGGCCTAAAGGACAAATTGGGTCTCCTCCACCACATATAAATAAACCTCATGTCACATCACTTTGGAATATCATCACACACATCTCTCTTCTCTTGATTGGTTCGTACTACATCTGAAATTGCAGGGTTGACTCCACACGTGTGAAGGGAAGGAAGCTTTTTCTGTTTTGGTGCATTGACTTCTATTTGAGGACTGTTTTACCAGCGTTGACCGTGGATATTTTGACCTTGTTTGACTGAATTTTTTATTTGTTTGGGAGGTCGAGTTGACTAGAAGGTTGACCAAAATTTTCTAAGCAAGCTTGACCAACGTTGACCATAGTTCTACAACTAGGGTTTCTATAGGTCATAGGGGTTGAATTTGGTCGATTTTCTGTGAGGATTTTGTTGACTATTTTGACTTAGGTTGACCGATTTTGGAAGGTCAAATTTGATTATGCTTTGAACAAATTGTTTGGAGGATTGTTGACCTTTGAATGTTGACTGATTAGGACTATTGTTACTGTTGTTGACTTTGACCATAATTGTAGATTTGACTTTTGAGCTCATCATTGGATTGTATAATGGTTAGTTGATTCTTGGATAGTTAAAGGTTTGACTTTGACTCATTGTTAATGATTTGGAACATTGTATCTCTCTACTGAACATTTGATGACAATCTAATAGAAGAAGAATTTTGAAAGGGTTTTCTCCCTTGTGGGTTTTTTCCCTGGTCTTTAACCAAATATTGTGTCTCTCTTACTCTTGGTTGTCTTCTATTGTGAATTGATTTTCTGTTATATATACAATTGCTTATTGTTCCCGGAAGATTAAATTATATTACTAATTGAAGAAGAATTGAAATAAGTGATTATATTAAGCATAGAACACTGGAAAATTAACAACCAACTCCTACGAAAGATTTTGTTTTTTAATCTGCTCTCAGCACTGCACAACCTTCTTTAATATTAAAAGCTTTATAATGAGCACTTCCATCTAGGACATTGCCTGAGAAGTAGGCACCTTCGTCCATGTGTTGATAGCCAACTACTTAAAATCCGACTCACCAATCCACGAACGATTAAACATAAAAGGGAGACCACGCCATATATGGTTGGTCGTCCATTGTAGGATGATGGGTGAATGGTCGAATAGGATTGCAGGGGATACCCATGATGTCATATAACCAAATCTCTCCAATATATTTTCATGTACAAGGAAATGATCTAAACATTTTGCAATTTTCTCTATCTCCTATAACAACCCTAGTGAAAATTCCATGTAATAAAAGTAAATAAATGCAAAATAAGAACCACAAATGATGGGACACTTATTCCAAGCTGAATGTTGGGCAAAATCCTATTGATGGAGATCACTTGTGATTGTTTATGGCTATGGAAATTGGCAAAGGCAATGGCTAAGGATTTGGAAAGGCAAAATGGCATTTTGGCACATTTATTTATGAAAATAATGGAAATTAGGAGAAAGGGAGGTGAAAGGTCACAGGTTACATGTGAGGAAGAAAATAATGGAAAATGAAGAAAATTTAGGCCTCATTCATCAAAAGGCCTCTAAGGATAAGCTGATAACCTTTTGTTAGTTCAGTTTTTGAGGTCTCTCTTTTTATTCTCTCTTTCTCTCATACACTTGGAGACTTAGAGTTTTCTTGGAGCACTCTTGGTGGGTGTGGCATACTTGGATTCTTAGAGCAAGAAGGAAAAGGAAGAGCAGGAAAGTGCAAGAGGGCATCTGTATCGACAACTTCATCATATTTGCTTGCAAGTACCAAGTTGCATGTATGTTTCCTTCACTAGTTTTGTCATGCATTACATATGCATGTGGTTTATTGGTTGTAATCTATCATTGATATGGAGGATGGTCGAGATTGACAATGGATTGCCTAGCCTTGCCATTTCCTGGATAGCCATGGTGATTGTGGGTTTATTTTCATTATTGTGTTTTTAGTTGGTTCTCATGTTTCCTTAGCTTGGGTTGAGTTACTAGTCTTGGAACCTTGGTTTGACAAGTGTTCTGAAGCCCTGGAACAACTTGGGTTGAGTTACTAGTCCTGGAGCCTTGGTTGGACAAACGCTTTGGAGCCCTGGAACAGCTTGGGTTGAGTTACTAGTCCTGGAGCCTTGGTTGGACAAACGCTCTAGAGCCCTTGGTGTGCTAAGTTACTAGTCCTGGAGCCTTGGTTGGACAAATGCTTTGGAGCCCTAGAAGGTTGGGATAGAGACCAATCTGATGATAGTTTTGTGATGTCCAACCGTGAATTAGAATCATTATTTGATGGGTTGAGGTGGATGGCCTCTAGAAGCCCTAGATGAGTTTTGATTGATGTGTTCTATGAGATCCCACATTCATGCTTGGAATATGGCATGTGGGTGAATGGCTGAAGAGAGATTTAGCTCAGCCATTCTACAATTGGGTGGAATGTGGAAGTCCCATCCCGGGTTTGGATTTTGCATCATTAATGAAAGGTTATTTCTCCTTGTATTTATATGAGTATTTTGATGTTTTTTTATGTGGTCTACATGGATGTACTTTCATGATTATTTCTGTTGCTATTATGCTGGTTATGTATGTGTTTTATGACAACAGTTATGTATGGCTTTCATCATGTTTTTACTTGTAATTGAATGATCAATGTATCTATGACTTAATGGATGGAATGGAAGTTGATGTGTTGATGCATCAATGGTTCTTAGTGATTGTCAACTAAGTATGAGACCCCTATGCTCATAACTATTATTTACACCTATAGTTTACATATTCGTGATATGTTTGAAGAAATGCCTATCATGGCTAGTAGGGGTCCAGTTAAGGTCTTAAACAAGTATTTGATTCAATACTGTCATTTCCATGCTATTTTACTCTTATGAAGAGATGGTAATTATGGGTAGTAACCTGGGTTATGGGCTTGAAAAAGTGGCTCAAATCCCAGGGATGCTGGCATGCCACTGACAAATTTAGTCTTTGGTCACTGGAAAGTAAGCTTGTGAAAGTGACTTTGGGTTTTTGGACGATGTCATGCCTATAACATGAGAGTGACTAAGGTTTAAGTTGTCCAAAAGTTGAGTGGGACCCAAGGGCAACCTGTTTGAAGTATTGGATTGGTTCCTGAGGGTCCTGTAGCTAATGTTGAATGTTTGTATGGTGTGTTTTTGTCAGTTCCACTTCCTTAACGTGACGTAGGAGGTCCAATCATATCACAGTGGCCTCTCGTCGCATGTTTACCCCGACTGGCCGATTGCTTGGGTAGATGTGGGAGGAGGGTGTTACATCCCCAATTGACCATTTTTCCATGTCAGAGTGAGTGGATTTGGGAGAATATCCACGAGATTATTTTCAATGAAAAGCTCCTGAAAATATGGTCCCATGGGATCCAATTTACATCTAGACTCCCAACACTCAGCCCTAGAGATAGTGAGGTTTAAATCCCTCGCCAAAATCATAGATCCAATCTTCATTAGACAACAAACATCCATCTTTTGCCAAAAGTTGAAGGAATTGATTATAATAAAACCTTTGCCCCTATAGGAAAAATGAAGTATGTCCATCTTATTCTAGCCTTTACCACCTCACATAAATGGGAGGTCCATCAGATGGATGTTAAATTTGTCTTATTACATGGGGATTTGCAACTAAATTTACATGGAACAACCTCCTAGCTATGTTTAGAATGATTCTAGCCCCATGTGTCACTTAAAAAATCTCTCTATGGACATCAGTGAGCCCTTTGGTATTGGTATGCTAAAATGGATAGTTTTCTTCTTGACACAGGTTGTTTTAGATGTCATTTTGATCTTGATGTCTATACCAAGAAAGTAGGAAGCCATCTCATAATACTTGCTCTTTATGTTGGTGAGCTTATCCTCATTGATCATAACCCTAAACTCTTAAACCATGTGAAATCTAGCTTTAAGAAGAAAATTGAAATGACAAAGTTAGGTTATTTGCATTATTTCCTTGGCCTTCAAGTATTGCAAATCAAGGAAGGAATTTCTCTTTCCTAGTTTATGTATGCGACCTTCTTTGGTGCTTTCACATGGAAGATTGTAAACCAACCCCATCTCCCTTCCAATGTAGGACTAAACTTGCTACCACCTATACTACACCTGAAGATGGCGCCCCATTGTATTATTAGTTAGTTGATAGCCTTTTATATTTGACTCATAGCCATTCTAGTATTTCCTTTGTTGTTGGTCTCGTTGCTTGATATATGTAAATACTTGATGAGAGCCATTAAAACATAACAAAAAGGATACTTTGGTTTATCAAGGGTACAATTTAGTTATACATTATAACTTGTGGGGGGCTCCTTTGTTGGCTGGTTTCATTGATTTTGATTACGCTGACAACCTTGATGATCAAAAGTTTATTGCAAGTTATGTTTTTAGTCTTGGTTCCAAACCTATCACTTAGGATTGTAAGAAACAATAGGCTCTTGCTCTTTCTTCGACAAAAGCATAGTATTGAACAACAATTAATGCGAGTCAAGAAGCCTTGTGGCTTCTATTGATCCTTTTAGAGTTTGGATTTTAGTAGAAGCATCCAACCACCCTTTAGTGTGACAATTGGAGTGCCATGAAGCTCGCCAATGATCCAATTCAACAATATGCGATAAACACAATGAGCTACAAATGCACTTCATTAGAATGTTCATTCATGATCACATTATTGAAATGCTCTCTTGCCATATAGATGATCAAGCTGTAGACATTTTCACAACATCTCTTATAGAAGCGAAGTTGTCCAAAGTTCGATTTATGTTAGGAGTTTGTGACGTTGTCATTAAGGGGACATAAGCTCTAATTTTCCTTTCATTCTCAAAATCTATCACCTTTATAAATCTCTCAATCCTCTTCCAAGTTGTTCTTAAGGGGGGGATTTTAGGATATTTAGATGCTTAAAAGTTAGTTAAGATCAATTTGGTTTGTGTCTCTAGGTAAAATTGTGTTTCTTTAGTATGCATTAGTAGTTATGTAATCTATTGGTCATGATTTGTTCTATATATGAAGTATATATGAAGTAGTATGATGACTCATATTCACTCAATACTAACAACTATATTGATTCATGACTTAACATCCAACTAATCCATGATCTCTATTTAAAAAGCACAAAAAATCATTTGTTAAAAGTTAATTTTGCATTACCAATTATAAATTGTCTTGCTTTTTATAATTTTAAATTGTACCTATCTTTCATCTAAATATATTAACAATTTTTAACAATTAGTTAAGATATTTTATAAAACATTATCAAACAAATAATAACGGGTCATACTCCATTTTTAACTTTAAAAAATGGCTGCATAACACCAAACCTTACTGGGATTCATTAATTCTAAACAAGGTTGCATGTTTAATCTTTAACGTTAATTTTTTTAAACCTGAGGATTATTAATTTTAAATAAAGAACAACCAAAAGACATTGTTTGTGGTCATCATTGCTATCATGGGTCTATGTGGTGAGTTTCAACATTTTCCCAAAGGTTTTGGGTCAATTGGAAGACTTCAAAACTATCCGACTCTCATGGTGGATTCCACCCATAGCAAAATTGTGATTACAGTGGAAGCATGACGGAAGAGCCGACATTTGCCGGGAAATTTGCCCGAATAAAGGGACTTATTTTTAAAGGCCTCTTATCCTCTTTGAAAGAAAGAAAAGAACACAAGTTATTTTAACGTAAACCAGTTTTTGCACATGCGATGGGAGTTTTTGGCCGTCTAGGCATTAACCACCAATAATCTGGGATTGTTCTGCCAGTCGAGACATTAACGACCAATCATCCGGTTCGCTATAAAGGTTAGTGTGAGGGGAAGTGACATATTTGAGCAGTGGCAGCACCGACAACATCAGAAGCAGAAGGGGGAAGAGATCTGAATGGGGACAACCCCATCTATGGATGCCCAGGTTGAAGCAGGAACCGAACGAACTCCTGGCGACCTTCCGATCATGGCCTACACTGAAAAGGTCTCCTCTGCCTACTACCGCTCTCTGGACTTAAATGCATTTCCTCTGTCATTTTAGATCTGATCAGATCTGTCATGCATTTGTAACCTTTCCCCATAAGATTCAATTTTTCTCTTGCTTACAGTAATGGGTTTGGGCATTCATTTTATTTATGAATTGTCCACTATCTGCTCAATGCTGCTTTGATCTCGAAGATATTTCTAATTTAGCAGGCCCAATCTATTTGTGTTCCCTTCTCTTCTCGAGGCGCATATTTAGATGCAATTGCATGCATTTCTTCGATCAAAATGTTATTGCATTGGGGAGTGGATATGTGCATGGATCCGTTCCTGACTGGGAATTTTTTGGTTTATTTTCAGTTCCTGGAGGAGAAAGAGGAGCAACTGAGAAAGTGAGTAGAAAATGCCCGCAACATTTTGAACATTCTATATTTAGTGTTTTAATGCATCTCAGGTCGTGTTAGGTTTGCAATTATCATATACATTGCTGTAAAAAATGCTCAGAAATGTAAAATCACTTGCTGTGCGAAAGTAATGTGAGTTATGTCCTAAATTGGCAATTGCCAGAGAATCTTTTATTGGCTAGTATTTACGATTGGCCTGTTTTTTGTCCAAAAGATTTCACAAGAAGTTGAAGATTCATTTCAATTTCTATGAAAACAGACGTTTGGAATTTTTATGATTTGCCAAGTTTTCCACACTTGGGCGAAGATCCAGCTCTTTACAATGCTGTTTGTTGGAAATGAGCGGCAAGCACCATGCCATTCTCACTCTTTTGTGATATATCCTTGCTGGTCACATATGCCTGATTTTTGGGGAAAGATGGTATTCTTTGAGGCGAGGAATCCACTTAAATCGAACAGCATGACCTGCTGCTGACGATTGTCATTGAATCTCACCAGTTGTACTTCAATCCCCATTGACAACATTTGATTGAAAACCATTCCAATCTGTTGCAGGATTATAAGTGCAAATGCTTTCTCGTCAAGGTAATTGTTTTGCCCCTGCCGCCCTGCTTGGAGTTGTTCGTTAACACTACTCCATTGCTATGTGTTGCTGTCCATTTACCTTCAAATAATAAATTGCTTGCTACAAAATGGAAGAAACTTAGAGTACATATGTGCTGTAATGTTTAAAAATAGGAAAAACAGTGATATGCAAGCAAATAACAATTTTCATCACAGAAATTTCAAAACAATTAGAATACGCCCATAACTATCAAAAATATGGAAGCCGCTGAGCCATTTTATTATAAACTGGTGCAAGAGTACAAAATATGGAAGGAATGCACCTATGCTTGCCTCAAAGGCAACCGGATCAAAGCCCAGGTGAAACAATGACAACCTGGAGCTACAATCAATTGACCAACTGTTGCACTGTGCAGTCCCCAACAACTCTGCATTGGTGCTCTTGCTTCATCCAGGACTTTTTCCATCCCTGGGTTATGAATCCTTCTTTTCATCTTTTTGCTTACTCTAGTATACATCAAGCTTTTTTGTTATATGTGTCTAGACATCTGATGCTCTTTTTTCTAAAGACTGTTAGCTGTGATTTTGGACTGATGATGTTAGGCCTCCTTTGGGAAGTCCTATTTCTGCAAGTTTTTTGTTTCATATATGCTGGCACGCTGGCTATTTTTGAGCCTTTATGTATCATCTGAACTTTTATATTGACTCAATATAATACTATGATGCTTTTTCTCTCTGAAAAAAACAACTCTGCATTGTCCACTGCAAGACATGGCTGAAAACTCCACCTTTGGTGCTCAGAAAATTCTGGAAATTTATACCTATGCTCCTCATGCAAAACCCACAAAAACCCAGAAATGGTTTGGCCTGATTTTGACTTCTTAAAATCGACCCCCAAAAGGCGCTGCGCAGTCTCCAGTGATTCTACAATGTCTGCTGCAAAGATATGGCTGAAAAGTTGAAAACCCCACCTTTGGTGCTCAGAAAATTGAACAAATTTATTTCTGAGGTCCTTGTCAAAATCCCAGAAAAACCCAAAAATGGTTTGGCCTGGTTTTGAACTTCCAAAATCGACCCCCAAAAGGCCTACGCTTTTCAATCGTTGTTGAAGCACGTTGTTGGTCAAACCACCAACAAAATCCTCCCCAGACACTCAAATGTAGCAATCAACTCCACCAATACTTCCCTTATTTCTATCGGCAAGCAATAGCCTCAATGGCTGAAACTCTATCTCCCACGTATGCCCAATTTCTCTTTTCTGCGCTGGCCATAGAGTCTGCAAAATCACTCTTGAATATTGCTGCCACTTCCAACCCTCAAGCTCACCCAATAGCCAACAAATTTATTGAGTCTTCTTCTCCTAATTTCTCTCGGCAATAGCCCTCCGAAAGAACGCTGCAATGGCCACACTAGATCCACCATTGCGTCCTCCAGAAAGACGCATTGTTGGGGTGAACTAAATACAAATGCTGGAAGTCTCTCTAGAAATCTCCTCTGGATGATAATGGATGAACCTCTCTAGGGTGGCACTCGAAGTCCCTCGAAGAAAGGGTGAGTTCTTCGCTTGGAAAACTCTTGCTTAACAACAAGTGAACCGGCTAAACAAATCGAGCAACAGAATCAAATTCGATAAGCCAAGAATGCCAAATGAAGTGTGCTGCCTTCCTTTTATAACTTTCTTGGAGCCTTTATTCCCGCCATTTCTTTTGTGGAGCCTTTCTTCATGCATTTCAAATCATTGGCTTAGGGAGTGCGTATTTCTTATGTGGGTGGTCCCCACATATCATTAACAAAACAAAATAAAATAAAATTAACTTGTCTCTAACTCCTAAGTCTTTTATCAAAAATCAAATGGGTCCCGTCTTCACCAAAATTGACCCCCAAAATGTAGAAATAAATACCGTTCCAAAATAATTTAAGAAGGGACATTACATGTGCGGACTAATAGATGTGGTTGGAGTAGTACAGGGATATGTCCACAGTAGGTTCTGGTTGGATTATGAAAAGAACAACAAGAATGTTGTGGGTGTGAATGGGAATGATGAGTGTTGTGAACCCTAAACTCACTTCTCACAACTCAAGATTCATCTCATGAGATACATACCCTAGTAGCTAATGGTAATGTCACTTTTACTTAAATTTTTAACATTACAATTAATTGTTTCAGGATGTTTGAGAGTGGTTTCAATCTCATTAGATTTCATATGGAGAAAGTAGAATTTTAGATCCTATTTAAAATTCAATATACTTAATAGTTTTTAGGATTCAGGATTGGCAAGTTTGCAACTTTTCTACTGGATTTTGTGATGTATGAGGGCATGGAACCAACATTTAATCAAGAGCATGTAGTATCCCTTAGGAGAATTTACTCTTACGGTTAAAAGAAAATATGACAAATTTGTACCAGTGTCACATTTCTTTTTTCAATTCAATAGAGATGACATGAATGCACAACAATGTAAACAAGCAGATGATTTTTCAACAATACCAACAATGCACATCAAGTTACAATTTCCACAGATTCACTTCCTAGGGTTGTTACATCAACAAAGTCTGTTGTACAACACTCAACCATTTAGAAATAATAACACTCTTTTTACAGGAATACAATACTAATTACCCTATCAACAACACAACTAACTAGCTTACAAGTTCTTTTAGTTACTGCTCAATTTGCCTTCGCAACTCTTCTGCCTTGCTGTCATGTTGTCATCAAAGAGCTCTAATGGACCTCGTTGCGGTCCTAGAATGGCACGCCGCTTTCCCAACCACAAGTTCTTTTCATTACTGCTCAATTTTATTTCACAACTGTACTGCTTTGCTACCTTGTTGTCATCATAGAACCCTAACAGACCTCATTGTTATCCTAGAATGGCACGCTGCTTGCACTGACCACCTTCTCCAGCCCGACCTTCACTTCGCTACTTCAAGTGTTGCTTTAGTGAAGAGCCACTACCATTAAAAAGCCCTCATACGTGGTCCACAATCCACAAGATAAACCCTTGCTACTAGAACAACTTTGGATGGCCGTGTTGCTATAGGAAAACGACCTCAGAGGCCCTCGTTGCCTCAGGTAGGGCCCTAGGAAAGCTCCATTGCTTTAATTTATCTTCGTTGTCACATGCAATTCTCTTGCAAGGGTGGGGGGTGACTGCCTCAGACTAGGGTCTTAAGGGATTCTGCAGCCAAAAATCTACCCCTCAAATAACCTTGTAGCTACAGAAATCTCCCTTAGGATAGTTGCATGCCTTGGATTTGGGTTCCAAGGCTGTTTTGCTATTGGCAGACCCTCGATTCTCGTGTAATTGCCTTCACAAACCTATATTGCCACAAAGTAATCCTTTTCCAGCCAAACAAAGCCACAAAGCCACATAATTTTCCTTCCTTAGAAACCCTTGATTGATACAAACATATAAATTATGTTTCCGAAATTATGCTAAATAGAATGAGGAGAAAGGATTGGCTAGGGTGGAATCTTTCACCATCGAAACCAATAAGAGATAAGGGGTCTTAAAACCCTCCAAGAGCCTCACCCCACAAAACATAAATATCCACCAACCATGATGAGAAAAATGATTCTCCTCTCTCCTTTATATAGAATTCCTTTGGGGTCTCCTTCCAATTTTAATTTGAGGGGAGTAAGTTTCCCTCCATTTTTCCCCAGTTACCCCAATTTACCCAATGTTACCCCAATAACATTGAATAATGGGTTCCCCCCTTTATAAATGACTATAGCCTATGGGGTTGGATAGGTTATTTCACCCTCCCTTGGGCAATTTAATTAGGACATTATAGTACCCCCTTCCCAACATTGCTTGCCCTCGAGCAATTGCAAATTCAGGTGTTGCAAAATTTATTCTCCTTCCCATGTGGCATCCTCTTCAGGTAGGTCCTTCCACCTAATGAGATATTTTGAGATCATTTTGCCCCTCAATCTTCTCTCTTGAACTACCATGATTGCCTCCAGAATCAATTCTAACTGCCCTTCCTCGTCCAAAGGGGGTAGCTTAGCGAAGTAGTAACCTCCTGACTGATGGCTTTCTTAAGGCATGATACAGGGAAGACATTGTGAATTTTGCTTCCTTCTGGCAACTCCAACTCATATGCTACTTCACCAATCTTTCCAAGCACTTTGTAAGGTCCATAAAATATCGGTTTTAGTTTTTTTGCACCTCTCTTCTAGAGTGAAGATTGTATTTATGCTTGTAATCTCAGAAAACTAATTCTCCCACCTCAAAGTCGTGCTTTGTACTATGCTGGTCCGCATATGTCTTTTGTTGGTTCTGGGTATGTTAATTTTAGGTATGTTCTATGCTTAGAGCAATTTATTTCAATTTTCACAGTTAGCTCCATATCTTTTCCAGATTAGCAACCACATCAGCATTAAAGTAAACTGCAGATAGAACATGAACATAAATCGCAGAAGACAAGCCAAGACAAGAGGACACAAGATGTGGCGCTAGCCAGGGACAAACCCCACTGTGGGGAAACCCTTGATCAATTCTTCTTATATGTTCTTCAATAGTTCAATAGAGAGAGAGAGAGAGAGATAGTACGTTTACAACAGAAGTCAACACTTTGACTTATCTAGATAAGAGCATAGATCATATCTAAGAAGATGATACATGAGATCAGTTGAAGACATGCTGCTTCAAATAATTCTCCAAGGTGACTCCTTCACTTATCGTTGTGTTGCATTTCATCATCATGCTGCACCTCACCGCGCTGCACCATGCTGCACCCATCATCACTATGTTGCATCTCATCACGCTTCATTAATCATGACTGTACCCATCACTGTACTGTATTATGTGCCATTGCTACACCATGTTGCCATCCTGACCTTGCTTGCTTGTTGTCCCTTGCTTGCTTGTTGTCCTTAGCATGCTTGTTGTTGCATGCTAGTTGTCCCTTGCATGCTAGTTGTGACATTGCATGCTTGGTGTATTTGTTGCTAAGTACCAGACAACTATCCCAATGTTAGTTAGCTGTCCCTTGCATGCTGCTCTCCTTTGGAGACAAATGCTCCGGTTGTTTTGGCAGTTCTCGGCAGTTTTGGCAGTTCCGACTGTTCTCGGCAGTTCCCGGCAGTTCTGACAGTTCCAATTGTTCCCGGCAGTTCTGGTTGTTCCCGGTAGTTCCGACAGTCCCAGTAGTTTCGGCTTTTCCCGCAGTTCCGACAGTTTTGACATTTCCGGCTAGGAATAGCTGGAACCGCCAAGAATAGCTGGAACTGCCGGGAAAAGCCGGAATTGCCAGGAATAGCTAGAACTGTCGGGAAAAGTCGGAACTGCGAGGAATAGCCAGAATTGCCAGGAATAGCTGGAACTGTCGGGAAAAGTCGGAACTGCCAGGAATAGCTGGAACTGTCGGGAAAAGTCGGAACTGCCAGGAATAGCTAGAACCGCCGGGAAAAGTCGGAACTGCTGGGAATAGCTGGAACTATCGAGAATAGCCGAAATTGCCGGGAATAGCCGGAGTTGCCGGAACTGCCGGGAAAAGCCGGAACTGCTGGGAATAGCCAGAATTGCCGGGAAAAGCTGGAACTGCCGGGAATAGCCAGAATTGTCGGGAAAAGCCGAAACTTCTAGAACTGCCAAGGATAGCAAGAATTGTTGGAACTACTGGAACTGCCGGGAATAGTCGGAATTGCTGGAACTGCCGGTAATAGCCGGAATTGCCGAAACTGTCGGAACTGCTGGGAACTACCGGAATTGTCAGAACTGTCGGAACTGCCAGGAACAACGGGAATTGCCGAAACTGCCGGGAACTGCCGGAACAGCCAGAGCATCTGTCTCCGAAGGAGAGCAACATGCAAGGGACAACTAACTAACATTGGGACAGTTGTATGGTACTTTGCAGCAAATACACCAAGCATGCAATGTTATAGCTAGCATGTAAGGGACAGCTAGCATGCAACAACAAGCATGCAAAGGACAACAAGCATGCTAGGGACAACAAGCAAGCAAGATGCAACCATCACATAGGTCAGTATGGCAACATGGTATAGTAATGGCACATAATGCAGTACAGTGATGGGTACAGTCATGATTAATGAAGCATGATGAGATGCGGCATAGTGATGATGGGTGCAGCATGATGACGAAATGCAACACAACGATAGGTGAAGGAGTCACCTTGGAGAATCAGTTGAAGCAACATGTCTTCAACTGATTTCATGTATCATCTTCTTAGAGATGATCTATGCTCTTATCTAGGTAAGTCAAAGTGTTGACTTCCATTGTAAACGTACTATCTCTCTCTCTCTCTGCTGAACTATTGAAGAACATATAAGAAGAATTGATCAAGGGTTTCCCCACAATGGGGTTTGTCCCTGGCTAGCACCACATCTTGTGTCCTCTTGTCTTGGCTTGTCTTTTGCGATTTATGTTTATGTTCTATCTGCAATTTACTTTAATGCTGATGTGATTGCTAATCTGGAAAACATTTTGAGCTAACTGTGAAAATTGAAATAAATTGCTCTAAGCATAGAACATACCTAAAATTTAACAAAGTACCATGGGCATGCCTTCAAAAGTGCCTCCAAACCATGAATTCATCACCAAGGTGCTTTATGTCACCCTTCTAAGGGAAAGGGGTGACCTAGCAACATAATACTTAAGCGTCGAGGCCTACTAGTGTTGTGCAAGCCCTCCCCTGTCATCTCAAGGATGACCATCATCATCTGGGCTTTGGAATGAGCAGTGCCCATCAAACAGTGTAAAGGCTAGCTTGGGGGCATCCTAGGTCCATCTAGGCACATCATCGATAAATCCAACTCCAAGCCTTAGAGACTCAGTGTTTTAGCATTTGGGGGTACTCAAGGGAGTAAAATGCCATGTGGAACCATCTCATAGCCCAATGGTCTCCTCTAGGTGGGCAACATTGCATCAACAAAGTCAGACTCACTCTTTGGACTAGGTAAAACGACCTCTAGAATGTTGTTGAATGGGATTATAATCATCTCTCAAGAGGCCTTTGCTACTGTGATAACACCACTTGACAAAACCCTCTTGAGATAAAGTGAAATCAACAATCATTAGAGACAGTAACCATAAATGCATCATATTGGACCATACTTGATGTTTGGGGTACACTAATACTTCACGCAAAGCTCGCCTTCAAATGCCTAACTAGATCAGGACATGCAAACAAATTACCTCACTTATATTAGGGATAGTCAGGTCAACAACCCTATTAGGTGTTTCCAAACCCCAAGGAGAGTGACATGTCCTACGTTAGCCCATCAATCTATAGTTGTGTGTGATAATGATGGTTGTGGAGTGGGAAATACTTCAAGGCAGGTGCCATAGCCATGTGACCAACAAATGGGGGTCCAACATCCTAAGTGTATAGATGTAAGGAGGGAGAAATTGTGGAGGCATGAGTTACCCCTTTCCTCAGCCTGTTTTTTTCATCCCTCTAGTGCACCTTTTACTTATTTACGAATTATCTTCATTTGGGTGCGTAGCTTAGGAGCCCAAGCTTCTTTTGAGCTTTTCCATTTATTGCTCAATAGGGTTGGGACAATACAAGAGTTCCTTTTTATTGATAAAGCATTAAATGCTTGAGGAACTAGGTGATGGCTAACGAGAGGGGTAGAGCTCATGCTAGGCTTTTTCCCACGCACTATACAAATTTCCTAGCCATCTTTTGTATTTTTCATTTTTCTTTCATTATAGCTTTCTTATGCTTTTATCTTTTTAGCTGCATCAACCTCGAGGGCCAAGTTTCCAGTTCCAGACTCAAGCATGAGGATGAAGTTTGATAATCCCCATGACCAATGATCACTGTCTCGAAGAATGGAGATGAATAAGGGGAAAGATGGAAAGTGGTAAGTATGGATTACCTTGGACATGCTACTTCAATTAGTGCAATAGGGATTATCTTGGACACGCTACTTCAATTAGTGCTTCCCTAGTAGTGCCTTTCCCTAAACCCTAAGACCTCAGTGGAGGTCTCACTAGACTAGAGTCAAAGATTGACCTCGCAAGTGAAGTAAAGGAACACGAATTCAATTAAGATTGGTCAATTATCTAGTTTTCCCCTTGATCTATATTAGTATGCCCATAACATTAAGTGAAAGAACATTATTGCAAAAATGGTCAAAATACTCAAGGATGGATGACCCACCTTCCTTTGAGAGGAAATGCTGGTTGGTAGAGAAATTTGACTAAGGAAAAAAGTGGAGGATATTGGCATCATGTTATCTGTTGATCATATAGGGTTGCTAGTTGGCTTGCTGTCCAAAGAGGAGAAATTTTTTGTCCTATGGGTTACGCAATTTTTAGTGGGTAACAGGGACATAGTGCCAAGATTGAAGTAGTGAGTTTCAAGTGGCTCTACAAGATTAGGCATATAGCAAATGACGACATGGAAAGTTCAAAATGAGTTTCGTGGTGAGAGGTTTCTCCTAGAAAGAGGGAATGGACAATTAGGAGACAATTGGACAAAACATGAAATGAACCTCTTGATTGCAATTTGCCATAGATCATGTTGTCCTCTTCGGATCTCGAGGTGTGTCGTAGTTGTTGTAACCACAACTGTTTGAGCATAATGCATGTTGTTGTATTGTTGTTGAGTTGTTGTCGAGTGAGCCTTAGCCTTTCTTGACCCATTGACTTAGTGGAAATCGCCAGTGTCAACCCTTAGCTCGTTGGCTCATCTTCAAAAATTGCTCATGGCCCGAGTCCTCTAATTGACCTGTTGGCTCAATCTTAGCTCGTTTGCTCTTAACTCATCAACCCCTCTTGTGGTGGTTGAAAGAGCTTGTATGGTTCAGTAGGTTATTATAAAAGAAGTTACTCAAAAAAACGTTTCAACACCATGTTATAGGTTGTGGGCCATCCCCAATGCCCTTGGGGGATGCATCTCATCATCCCACTTTCATGATCCCATTGTAAGTTATCTGGTTGTCTCCTTTGCCACAGGTAGGAATAAACTCCTCTCCTGTAGTCAGTATGGTAGACCCCTCAGCTGGAGATGTCACTAAGACAATCGATACACAAGATCTCAGAGAGGGGGACAATAATGACATTTTTCATGTTTTGATCACAAGATTAGACCACTTGGATCATCAAACCTAGCCTTATGGACTTAGGTTTGTGAACTTACCAATAGGGTAGCAAAATTGGAGTCCAAGAATATTTCTTTGTAGACAACTAAAAGAAAGGAAGACCCTCCACCACCCCTCTAGTGAGGCCTTGCATGTGGAACTTCTAAATTTTAAAAACAAATAGGAGGAGATCTGATCTCAGCAGGATACCTTTCAACATGGAGTAGAAACACATACCCTACTCAACCATACCTTTATCAGCGGATCAAAATATGATCAAAGGTGTGAAAAAGACTTATTCTAGAGATGCAAGAAGATTATCCCTCAACATAAAGGTGCGAAAACTAAGGAAAGGTTTTGAATGCATATTAAAGGGAATGGCCATGGTTTAGGAAAGTATTAGGAAATTTCACCATGGTCATGAACATGTTAACACTAGCAAATTAGGTATAGGGGTTCAATTTGAATTGTAATAGATGTAGTGTAGACTAAATTTGTAAAGTTAGGGAAACCAAACTATCACTTCAAATGATCACAGACTAGAATTCCACCCCTAGAAGGAGGATACTTATAAATTTAAGTTGGGAGGGGGATTTGGTTACAACAATTCCAAAATTCCCCCATGGAGACACATGGAACCCAAATATCCCCTTCGAATTCACACTTTTGAACAACTCAACAAGTGTCCCATCCATATATTTTTTTTAGAAATGTTGCTTATGGTAACTTATAGTTGTCCTTCGACTAAGCTATTGCACCATGAGGGGTGTTTCTATGTTGTCAAAATCTCCCAAGAGCACATGGCCTTGTTAGTATATACTCAAAGGGTTTTGAACTTGGGCCCTCGTGTTAACAAAAGCTTGATCACCTTGCTACTTGTTGCTATAACAATTTTATGCACTGATAGTATTTTTATTCTATATTCTTGTAATGCCCCTGCCTGTTTATGATGTAAAGGTATGTACTTGATATTAGGCTGGTGAGTCGGATCTATATTGCAGGCCTGCGTGCCTAGGTGGTTATGATATGTGGCCTGCGTGCTTAGGTGGTTATTGTATGTGGCTTGTGCGCCCACATAGTTATCTTAGATATTGTGGGGCTAGTGTGGCATATGTGCTGGTGTTGGTTAAGTGGCTGGAGGGCCTCAACTGTAAATACATTGTAATTCATATATATGAATAATAAAAAAGAAGACTAGCTGCAAAGCTCACTACACGGTAAGAGTATTGGGGGTGTGTGACGCCATGGTAATGGGAAATGGTGTGTTGGCAACAAATGTTGATTAAAAAGGCACCGGGGACCCACGTGGCTTTTGGAGCGCCACATGGCAAAGAGAGCCATGCAGCGGGAAAAGTATATATATAGATACTTTCCCCTAGAATTGGGGGTTACCCCATTATCACTATAATGGGTTTGGACTTCCTGGATGGATGTAAGGTGCCCTGGAAGGTGGGCATCACAGAGGGATTATGGGATCCCATAGAAGGATGTGCCACTTGGGCGCAGGTTCGGGGGAAGCAGTTGAGAGGTTCATGGCTGGTCGTAAGGCGCAGGTTTGAGGGAAGTAGCTGAAATGTTCCTAGCTAGCCGTAAGGCTTCATTTTGGGCATAGGTTCGGGGGAAGTAGAGTTGTGTCTTTTTGATGACGTGGAGGCTGGAGGGTGCCTGGAGCCCTGGAGTGACATGGTTGTGGGTTGGCACCTTGGCAATTAGCCTGGAGGGTGCCTGGAGCCCTAGACAACATGACCATTGGGTTGGTACCTGGTCCATGGTGTTTGGATGTTTTTTGGATACCATTGCTCGTGGAGTTGTAGCCTTGGCTTAGGGGTGACTCGTGGTTGAAATTTTGGATCGATGTGGTCTATGGCAAGGCAGAATGTGTGTTTTGGTTGTGCCATGCGTGTATGGGTTGTGAATGGTATTGATGGGCAATTTTACTCTAAACCTTAATTGGTTTTCTGAGCTAATTTTTCATTAATTCCATTGTGCAATTTCCAAATATGGTTTATATGTACGTTTATGTATTCTAGTAATGAACGAGGTATTTTATGTGTTTATTATCTTTTAATAATTAACGTCGTATGGGCTGTGTATAATGAGTGTATGTGGTTGTGAATATGTTTAAGAATAATTGTGTTGTATACCTAAACCATAATTGGGTGCCATAATTGTAAGTTTAAACCCTGACTTTGTAAGTTGTAAAAATATATTGTTTGGTAATTATCTTCTATTAATAAATTCGATGTTAGGGTTGAAATCTAGGTAATATATGCCCTAGACTGAGCGGGCTTTCACAGAGCTAAGGTTAATAGTAATTATGAAGAATAAGGCTCCACAAGATTAATGTCGGATTTAGTGTTGTAAATTTGGGATTAGTGACGTAGTGTTGCTCGGTTGGAGGCTGGGGACATTACAATTCTCCATAATTTTTATGGTTAATAAATGTTCCTTTTTCTTCATCCAATTTCTAATTATTTGCAAACATTTATTTATTTATTTTTATTTTTTAATGTGAAAGAGTACTGGTTATATTAATCCGCGCTCGATCGCGGCTAAAATTTGGGAGATTTACAATTCCATTACAATACTGGGCTTCATAAGCTGCATATGCAAGCTATCTAACTAGACCCCTGTTATCCATCAAAATATCAAAACAAGACTGAACTCCTATTATTCTACTAGTATATACTCGACAAAACTGCGATAAGAGCAAAATACATATAAAACCAGACATAACAACACTGACTAATCTTCAGGACAACATGATTGTTAAGGTCTAGGCCTAGACTTTCCTCTGCAGACAGAGAATTCTGCTTGGCGAGCTAAATTTGGAGGTCCTCGAGCATGCTTCTAAGCGCCGCTACTTCATCTTCCAACTAGCGAATTTTCTTGCTTTTTTCCGTGTTCCGTTCCTGCATCTCACTGACCACAATCCTTTGTTGGTGAAGGAGCATATGCAACTTCGCAATATTGACACATAATTTTGCATGTTCACCTACACATATTCCACAAGCAGGGGGAGAGAAGGTGGCCAGGGGAGGGCATTTGACCCAATCATGCACGTCGTAGCTTGCCACCTTGCTTGAGCGAGGATGACGATAACCCCAGGAACCTGAAGCCATTGTAATTAACACGATGTGATCCCCTTCGAACCGTCTTTTGGTCACTTGCAGAGGCACCAAATTCTTTGACAAATAATTCCCACTGAACTGAACCAACTTCACATGAGGCAGAGGCACCTGAGACTGGGGATAGGAGCATCCCCTAGCCACTACTACCATCCAGGGGCAACCCAGACCCTTCCACAGAAACCAACCACTAACAATTCGCAGGACAGTGCCAGACACCATCTCAATGCAAAAGTTCATATTGTAACCCCACGATTTATAGACTGAGTGAAACAGAAGCTGCGTGCGACACAGAGAAGTGGTCTGTGTTCCCCCAAGATCCCATGGTGATTCCATAATTGCTTTGATAGTCGAATGGCCTTCGCATCAGTCATCCTTACCTTCAAGTGGGTGAGCCATCTGATCTAAACCAGGAGGAGTAAATGTGGCTTGCTCGCAGAGGGAATTCACATGAGGAACACTTGAGCATATCGGTAATGAACCAAAATTGGAGGAACGAACATGAGAGCTCCCACACTTAACGGATCTGTCACGCCGGGTGTCCTCACATGTTTTGATATACTATTGGCTTGTGTTAGGGAAGGTTAGAGATGAGGCTTCAAACGGTGTCAAGTGGACTCGACAGAGGGGGAAGCCTAGGTGAGGTGGGGAGGGAGGATGAACGGTAAAGGGGACCGGGGGGGGCCGGGTAGGGTGAACTAAGGGGGGTTTATGATCCATGGGCATGATGTTTAGGGTCTTAGGATAATGAGACAAAGTTATAGAGACAAGCATTGAAGACTTAGGGGATGGGTAGGAAACCTTCATTTCCATTGACCATAGTATGACCTTCATTCATTTGGCATGCCTTGTTGGCTTGAGTATCTGCTTCCGTATTTAGGCCTCTTAGGATATGAAAAAATTGTAATTTATCAAAGAGAGGGAGCATACCAAGGGCATGTTGAAGCAACTGATTGAGCTTGTTGTTCTGGGCTGAAGAGTTGGAGTGCATGTGCTTTATGACCAAGAAGGAGTCACCCAGAATTTTCACCTCCTTAATTCCCCTTTGGTGTGCTAAAATGACCGCAAGTATAGGCCATAAGCTTCCACTTGGTTGTTGGACTTCATTCCCAAGCCCCAGGCATAATGGTCAACAACTAATCCTTCGGGATTAATGAGAATCCCTCCCCCTCCTGCCACCCCATATTTGTAAACATCTATTTAGACATCATCTTTCCCCTCAATATCCCTTGGCAGTTAGCTTCCAGGTTAACAATATCAGACTCAAGGAATGAGTACCTAAACACTTTCTAGGTTCTACACATACATGCAGACAAACTCAAGAGTGGAAATACGAGTCACACATACCCTCCTAAGAATGGTCCTTACCTAGAACCCCTTTGTGCTAACACACACATTTTTCCAAAAGTATTATCAAGATTGAGTATCCCCATGATCATTGCATGCAAACTACACGCAAATATGTCCATTTATGTTAGTCCATGTCAAATAAAATATATTTCTATACATTACCATACACTATGTGCCATTTGCCATATTTTCTAGACAACATGCATACAAATGAGACAACTTTCACCAATTGCATCACAAATACTAGACAACTTGTGCCACTTGCACCACAAAAGTTATGCGAAGTCAAAGAGGGGTGTTATACATGATATTATTTAATCTACTGGTTGTGGCATGATTTGGTATGCGTGCAACATTTGGTCAGTGTAAGTAAGCATGTGAGGAGTCTTCTTATTGAGCCCAACCTATGCAAGCAATCCAAGACAAGTTGTTCCCTCTGTAATTTTGACCATCATGACCTTTGTATGGTCACTTTCACTTTCAGACATTGCATGATTACTAGGAAATGTATCTTTAAAAATAGAGGGTTTGACCTAAAACAATTAATATAAGAGGGGGTCTTCTAGGTAAATCTGAATGGTCAAGAAGATAGGGCACTACACTTGGGTTCAATTTTGAACATCAGGTTTAAAGGCCACAATCCACTTGCTACTTGTTTATTAACTTCTTTATCTTCTTCGTAAGTCATGGGGATCACCCATTTAATATATGAAAAAAGAAAAACATGAAGGTAATGACATTACACTACATAGAAGTATTTGGAAATGTCTGAAACTTTTCTTAGTTGTTTTCCAATCATTTATCAATGCTGTTGTGCTAGTGGTTCCCATACAGAAATGGTTGTAGACAATGGTTTATCAATCTTTAGCGATTGTGTGATTGATGCAATGGTCTTAAATTTAATTTCAGAATTGAATAATTTCTACACTCTACTTGTTTTATTCAGATCATAAGGACATTAATCCTCTTGGGTTTGAAATTTTAACACATTTAACAGCCTAGTGGGCCTATTTCTTACCCACCAACTACCAACTGGGCCTCTTCCATAATTGTGGTGACATTACATTCATTATTCCCTTGGGTACCTCCCTAGGTACTGCATATTTTCCTCCCTAGGTACATTACAGATCAATAACTTGATCATGATCTTTGACATCACTTTGAGTATGCCATGCGGTGATCCTAGATGATTCATTCACATCCTTTTTACTGTTACTAAATGTCAATGCAATTAATGCTGATGAAGTACTCTAAAATTCATGAGTATCGAAGCTTAGCTTCATCCTTGTGGTCCTCAACATGACCTGCATTTTCCTTGTCACCTTCAGATTCTAGCTCATTCATAGCCTGTTCTGTAGGAACTTCGAGTTCTAAGATCCATTTCCCTTGGTCTTCTTCATAAAGCTGACCATATTCTGAGACACTTCATGAGATTCTACATTATAACATTTCCATAAACTGGTATATTCATCACCGAGGGCTAATGAACACATTACCTCTCCATGTAATATCTCCACATATAGGGATTTGTGCTATTGTTTGTGTTTCCACCCACCAGGGAAGTTAGTGGATCTGATCACTGTTATGGCCAAAATTTGAAGTCAGATTTTACAACTAGAAGTCCAACATGGATTCTGTAATGGATCCAGAAACAAAACTTCTGACTGATATAAGTGAAATAGCAGATCAAGTATAGCCAGGTCTGTTTATGGTAACAACAATCGATTCAGCACTCTGTGAGTCTGTAGTACAGCAGATTATATAATGGCAGCAGTGAAATTCATCAATTGGAGAATAATAACGGAAGATATATTTTCTTAAATACAGGACAGTGAAATGTTGGAATCACAGTTTGAATGGCAGAGGTAGCCAAAACAGAACTAGCCTGAATTTCAATCAAACAACACAAAGAAACACTGTTCTGACAGTATGGATGCCATCTTAGGCCCAGAATTTCCAATGGCATTATGGATGCTGCTCTTGGCCCAGTCTAGTCTCCCACTAACTACTTGCAAGAAACCAAAATTATACACATATTTGATATGAAGCTTAAGGGCCTAAATATAATTCACTGTTTTCCTCTTATCAATTAGTCCCTTGCATGGAGGATAAAATTAAATGATTCTCCCATTAAGTTATTTTAGTGAACCTTTATAACTTTTTATTTGATGTTTGACCCATCTCTTTTGCATTGCAGGATAAATATTATGCTTATTCTATAAATGTGACCAAGTACCCTGGCTGGCCTATCATAAGGCTGATAATACAGCAATTAAATCACCCTTAACATATGCGTAGCCCATCTTTCACAAAGTTAGGTGTTCAGGCTTAATTTTTTATTGTTGTACATGAACATTTTTCTTTTAGCTTACACTATCAGCAACATGCTTCCATGTAACTGCTGGTACAGGTGCAAGTGCAGCATATACAACAAACAATCCAGTGTTGTCTTCATTCCTAAGTGTTGCTATTCATCTGCCATTCATTCTCAGAGGAATATTATTATCTGTGGGCATCACAATACATTTTTCTCCTTCAATATAGAAAAACAGGCCTCAGATATGGACTTTGGAGGTCTTCGATAGTGAAATTTTAGGAGCTTTGACAAAATAAGAAACTCTGCTCTGTTGTTTGAATCTTTGTCTCAACTTTCTTAATAAGGAAAGAGTAGATTGCTTTCTAGGCTGGAGATCATCCCCAATCCTATCACTACCTAGGTTTGCCTTTGAAGCACTGTCAGAATGGAGCTGGTGGTGAAGATCAGTGGTATGATCAAAGTCGTGATTGATCTGCATCAATACTTTGTCAATATTAAATTTTCATGTCTCTTCGATGAGATAGACCATAAGATATCTTCTGGATTTCAAATATTATAGCTTTGGTGCAGTCTATAACTTCTTAGGGTGGGTAGTAAATTATAATTTCTCAAAGTTTATTCTGCTAGACAGATTGTCCATAGTACCATACTTATCATGCAACAGACATGTTACTATTTAAACTTCTATTTTATTTTAAGGTTATGAAGCACCTATTTTTCTGGTGGTAGAAATAGTTAGACGTCCTACTGAGAACCATTGGATTGAGTGCCCACATAACTTAACATCTGCCAACTACCCAACATTCATGGTAAAAGGTCAATCTATGAAGAGACAATGAACTCATTTCTCATGTGATTTACATAGAAGGCATTGCATAGGACTTTCGAATTCTCTTTTTATGATTTTCTATTGGGTATGAATATGGTTATTAAACATCGGCCAATAGAAGCGAGATACTATAGGAAAAGAGATTGGGAAACTAACTTCTTTCACCATATTTCTTTTAAATTAATTAAAATACAAATTTCTTGTTCGATATCCATAACTTACGTTGTCATCATGTGAGCTTCCATTCCTTTAGTCTGCCCAGATTACTTCTTCGTCTTCAACTAAATGCCTTATTACTATTAGATTTGAGAGGTCGGTGTATTTTTTTTTCCAAATTGTGGCATATAGAACCATCCTTGACAGGTTTTTTAGGTGCTGTTTAAGAGACTTGCTTTTACTATCAAAGAGTCTACTAAGATTACGAAACTATATTCTTGAGTCTTAATACTTGGCATTAGAGTTGATGGGGGATATTCTTCCAAGAAAATCCCAAAGGTTTACCTTTTTGTTTACCTGTTAGAAAAACAAGGTATATCCACACAGATCAAACACTTTAAGACAAACACTTGTACACAAGTCAAAGATCAGCACATCATTTTTATGTGGTTAAAACCATTGTTGAAAACATTGGCATCAACCAATGTTGCATGAAGAGGGGACATTTTTTGGAAGTGAAGCATTTGAAGCGTCATTTTCCAAAAATGTAGAAAGCGAACATCTTGAAAGCTTCTATTATATATACATTTTATTTTATTTTTATTTTTGTTTTTTGCATCTATATTGAATAGGATATGAAATTCTAGTTTCTTCATGTGAAGTCTGATGAGGTTGTGTTAATTTTAGGTATGTTCTATGTTGATAGCAAATTTACTTCAATTTTCCATATTAGCTCAATATCAATTCCAGATTAGCAATCACATTTAGCATGATAGTAAAATGTATATAGAACATAAACATAAATCACAGAAAACAAGCCAAGACAAGAGGACACAAGATGTGGCGCCAGCCAGGGACAAACCCCAATGTGGGGAAACCCTTGATCAATTCTTCTTATATGTTCTTCAATAGTTCAACAGAGAGAGAGATAGTACATATACATCAGAAGTCAACCTTTTGACTTATCTAAATAAGAGCAGAGATCTTCTCTAAGAAGATAGCATATGAGGTAGCTGATCTGAGCTGAGTTGAAGGCATACTGCTTCCACTGATCCAAGGTGACTCCATCACCATGCTGCACCTCACTGTGCTGCACCCAATCATCATGCTGGACCTCATTACCATGCTGCACACATCATACTGCTGCACCTCCCTATAATGCATCATCATGCTGCACCTCCCTGTACTGCATCATCATGCTGCACCTCCCTGTGCTGCATCATCAAGTTGTACCTTACTGTGCCCATCATGCTGCATCTTATTGCAACATTCATTATCACTGTGCTGCACTTTGTTACACTTGTGCTGCACACATCATGCTACACTACACTTCATCAATATCCCCATCATCATGTGACAACATTCAACATCATCTATTTGCTGCATTGGATGGCAATCTAACAATAGATGGGGCAACCTTCATCATGGATTGGTTGGGGCATCAAGGCAGTCCTATCTAACAACCCTCCTAAACAAAACAATGCTGTCATTTATGTTTGCTTGTTGTTGTTTGCTACAGACCTGGCTAGGGCACTTACGCAACCCTAAACATACTCCACAGTTAACAAACCAACCACAGTTAACAACCTCATAAGGACTGCGACTGATCTGATAATGGGGCACTAAAGGCTTCTTGTCAGCTTACAAGAACCTCTCCCACTTCCAAAGCTTAAATATTTCCAAGACCTTATGATTAACCAATCACGGAATTAAAAAGTGCTTGAAAATAGGTGTATGCTTGTGTTTATTTTTAAACTGTTTATGTGCTTTAAGTTGATTTGCTTAAACTGATATAAAAACATATAACAATGCAACAAATAAGCATCACACATAACAACAATATAATATGGAGTTCACCTTGATATCTTGGGCTACGTCTCCTTGAGCTTTATTCAACTCGATTAGACTTTTTGGGATTATGGCTGAAATCTTTTACAAGCTCCATGCTCAACTCCATTGGTTTACACTGAACCTATGGGTTTAGAATGCCATCTTACCCTTGGCTGTCCTCACTCTGCAGATAGATTTAGGTTTCTCTGGACTTGACTCCTTTAGTGAGTGCTCTGAGCTTCTTGAGCTTCTGGCTTCTCTGACTCCCTCAGAATTCTCTTAACTGTCTCTGGAACTCCTTCTTCTGTCTTTAGCACACTCTGGACACCAGCAACCGTTGGATCATCTGATCTCTTTGCTGTTCTGCAACTTCACTACGGCATCATGGCTTTTAGAAGTCTGCTTTGAGCTCTTTGGCTCTTTGGCTCTGGCTCTCTAGCTAACTGGCTCTGGCTCTCAGCTCTCTGGCTCATCTGGCTTTGGCTTTCTTAGCTAACTGGCTCTGTCTGTCTGGCTCTACCTCCAACCTCTGGTGGCTTTGCCTCTGCTCGGCCCTCTGGCTCTGAAGCTCTCAGGCTTTCTGGCTTTCGGCTCTCGCTCTTGGCTCTTATGAGCTACTCTCGGCCTCTGCGTGCCTCTCTTTCGCTCGACCTCCAAGCGACTCTCAGCAACCTTCCAGCGACCTCCAAGCGACTCTCGGCAATCTTCAGCTGCTTGTGTTATCTCTCGGCCTCTACGCATTGCAACAATCTTCAGTAACCCTCGGTCAATTGTGCTCTCTGTGTTTTTGTAACACATCGGTTACAGTCCTCCATCATTGAGGCGCCACGCATTTCTGCAAAAGAATCAGTTTCCCATTGCAATGAATCGGCGGGCACAGGAAACCCAACTGTTCGACCTTCCTCCTGTAGAAATAGCCAAATAATGCAATACACAGGAAAACTGTCGAAAACACATGATTGGAGCGTTTAACCGGATCTCAAAATGCATTCAATCGCATCTATATCCCTCTCGGGTCTGTCCTGTCATCACAAATCGCGATCGCACAGGTGGGATGTCAAAAAACCCAAATACAAAGGAATACATAGAAATCCGAAAATACAGATCTCAAAATTTATGCAATTGCATCTATAATCCTTATCGGGTTCGCTAGTCGCAATTGAAACGGCCCGGGGGTTCTTTCCATATACCATGGAACATTGCGATGCGGTCTCATATCGCCAACGCCAATCCGATCATTGCAATCGCAAGTCGACACTGTCGCATATCGATATATCGTAGTGCATTGGCCCTGGTATCGGGGATTCACCGATCACCGATCGCCGATATTGCCGATCGGCCCATTGGAACATCGACATATCGCAATATCGCTTATTGGCGGTCGCTGCTTCCATGATCCGCAACCCTTAAGCTCCCCCGATCAACGATCTCCGATCAGATCCTGACTGTTGAATTCCTGTTTAATCCGATGGTTGACAACGCTCATTGCAATCGGCCCATCGCAAGTCTTCACGCCTTTGGTTAAGTCCTTCCCTTTGGCATTTGCGATGCGATTTTTGCATATAATGCCTTAAGCCCATTTTTATAAGAATTTGCCTCCTTTTCAAAGGACCATGGCAAACTTCTTCACCCGAAGTCCATTTTAGCCCATTCAAATTGCAGTAGATTCAGAATGAAAAGATCTATGCAATGAGACTATTTTCAGAAGCATTCTTTGACTTTCATTTTTGAGTGAAAAGTCATCTAGGATCATTTTCTGATCACGCCTTCCCACTAGAAAGCTTTTGTTCTCCAAAAGACTGATATACTGATCTGAACAGTAAATGAGAGTAACAACACCCTCTTCTTTCAGCCTCTGTACACTTGCCTTGTGCCTCTGAACCAAATCCTTTGACCACTCTCCTTCCTGGATGCGCTGGTCCTCTTGGGAAGAACTGTTTTCCTTCTTGACTTCATGCAGAACTCCTATTGAGAAGGTCACAGAAGGTAGTTTGAACTTCTCTGCTTTGATCGTCGATCCAAGGTGGCTCAAACCAATGTCAAGTTACATTTGCTCCACAAAATTTTCATTTGTACCTGTTTGACATACTGTCAACAACAACTGTTAACAACAACAGAAATACAAACAACAACTGGATGGCCTAAACTCCTGCTTCAACAAAAGAAACAGATTTTCACATCTTGTGAATTACCTCCATGTCTTACATCTGCATACAAATGATGGACTAGATACCAAGCCCACAAAACATGCCTTTAAAACAAATGACCCTTCAAGTCAAGCATGTAGAAAAGATTTCAAGGGTTCTTTCCAAAAGATGAAACACTTCATCATTATCTCCATCTTGGAGACCAAATCAACTTTTCTCAAGTCAATATTGCATTACATGCATGCCAAAGCAATCAATCCTTCAAGTTAATTACTCATACATGTTCAAATACAAGGAAATCATCAACATCCCTGTGCATATCATTCTCATGCATGCATTTCATCCTTCAACTTTTGCTTAGGCACACTGTACTTTCGAAGTTGAACTGAATATAATGTTGCAGCAATAAAGTGAGTCTCCTACTCAACTTTTCCATTCAGCTTCTTGGTAAAACCCTGCAACTTGCATTCCATTAACAAAGAAACGCAAATAGATGCATCAAATCAAAAGACCTGCAATCTTTAATTGCATAAGAACTCTAACCTTTTCTTACCAATCCATTTCAAAGGTGCTACCTTTGTTTGCACATCAGCATCAACATGTGAATCATACTGAAACACATCATTCATGGAATCTTTTTTTCCATTCCTGCCATTTTCTCTTTCTATCTTCTTCAACTTTTATGGAAGCATTGTTGGATTCAGAGTCCAACACTTTTCAGCAATGTGTCCTTGCTTATGGCAGTAAGTGCAACACATGTGCATCCTCTTGACAACATGATTTGCGTTGTCCAATGGACCTTTGGCTTCTTGCTTCCTTTCCTTCAAAAGTTTCCTGTATGTGGCCATTCTCTTCCAGCATCTAGAAACATTATGGTTATCCAAACTACAAAATGAACATGCAATTCTTTTCCCGTGCTTACATGGAAATTTATCATGCTTATCATAATCAAAAGGAATATGGTTAGAACCAGATTTATACCTTTCTTTTTCACCTTTATTGCCTTCATGAGGAGGTGAATCGAATGAAGAAGTGGCTCCCATTGGAACACCATCAATCTCTTCAAGGCTTTCAGAGTTTCCACAACTCTCTTGTTCAAGTGTATGCTGATGAACACCTGCATCTTGCAAATGATGTTTCAAGCTATTGCATTCTCCACGAATACAATCTTCACACTCTTGAGGTAGAAGACCTGAAATGAAACTCCTTCTTGGAACTGTTTCAATGGCCTTCATGGCAGTTTTGGGACTTTATCCATAAGACTGTCCATAGCCAAGACTCAAATACTTAGGCCTTCCCTCAACTATTATTGGCTCAACAATACCCTGTGCATTTTTACCCAAGCCTTTTCCTTCATAGCCCATCTTGGACATTAACTTGGAGCCTATGCCTCTAGTATGTTTTTCAAAAGAACCAATATAAGCATATTTAGAGGAAACTGAAGACAAACTGGAATTATTTACCTCTTCTTCACGCTGATACTTGACCAAGGCTTCTTTTGCAACTAAGAACTGTGTCTCCAACTCATGCATCATTTCCATGTTCATATTTGCAATATGAAGTTGCCTCTCCATTTCCTGCAATTTGTCAGAAAGCAACTGCTTCTCTTCCTCCACAGAATTCAACTGCTCTCTAAGTATGCTGCTCTTCCTTCCATCCTCATACATTTCTCTCACCATATCCATCATGGTGGACAAGTCTTGCTTCATGTCTTCATCAAAGACTCTTGTGAAGAAAGAAGAATTTGAGGACTCACTTGTAGAAGTTGTCATTATGCCAATGAACAAAAGAACTTCAAACAAGATTAATAAAGAGCTTATTCAACAACCTTTTGCAACAAACCTCTTGTGCTTCAAGGATTGCCTTGAGGTCCTTTGGGATAAGAAGAATGCCTTCAACCCTTCTTCCTTCTTGTCCTCTCCTGGACTTAGCTATCAACAACTTTCTCTTCACCTTTGCAAACTCAAACAATAGTCAGTGTGCAAACAAGCATACAATCAACTTTTCACTGTTTAAACACCTTTCAGACAAGCAATCTGTCAATCAAGCATTTTGATCTGATACCACTTGCTTTGGTATAACCAACTTTGATATCACCTTCTTTGAAGGTGGGGTTAATCAAACTCAGGCTCTGATACCACCTGATCTGATAATGGGGCACTAAAGGCTTCTTGTCAGCTTACAAGAACCTCTCCCACTTCCAAAGCTTAAATATTTCCAAGACCTTATGATTAACCAATTGCGGAATTAAAAAGTGCTTGAAAATAGGTGTATGCTTGTGTTTATTTTTAAATTGTTTAAGTGCTTCAAGTTGATTTGCTTAAACTGATATAAAAACATATAACAGTGAAATAGTGCAACAAATAAGCATCACACATAACAACAATATAATATGGAGTTCACCCTGATATCTTGGGCTACGTCTCCTTGAGCTCTAATCAACTCGATTAGACTCTTTGGGATTATGGCTGAAATCTTTTACAAGCTCCATGCTCAACTCCATTGGTTTACACTGAACCTATGGGTTTAGAATGCCATCTTACCCTTGGCTCTCCTCACTTTCCGGATAGATTTAGGCTTCTCTAGACTTGATTCCTTTAGTGAGTGCTCTGAGCTTCTTGAGCTTCTGGCTTCTCTGACTCCCTCAGAATTCTCTTAACTGTCTTTGGAACTCCTCCTTTTGTTTTCAACACACTTTGGACACCAACAACAGTTGGATCATCTGATCTCTTTGTTGTTCTGCAGCTTCACTATGGCATCATGGCTCTTAGAAGTCTTCTTCGAGCTCTTTGGCTCTGGCTCTCAGCTCTCTGGCTCATCTGGCTCTGGTTTTCTTAGCTAACTAGCTCTGTCTGTTTGGCTCCGCCTCCAACCTCTGGTGGCTCTGCCTCTGCTCGACCCTCTAGCTCTGAAGCTCTCAGGCTTTCTGTCTCTCATCTCTCGCTCTTGGCTCTGGCTCTTGGCTCTTATGAGCTTCTCTTGGCCTCTGTAGTTCGCTCAACCTCCAAGTGACTCTCAACAACCTTCCAGCGACTCTCGGCAACCTTCAGCAGCCTGTGTTATTTCTCGGCCTCTGCGCATCGCAGCAATCTTCAGCAGCCCCCGGTCAATTGTGCTCTTTGTGTTTTCGTAACACATCGATTACAGTCCTCCATCATTGAGGCACCATGCGTTTCCGCAAAAGAATCAGTTTCCCATTGCAATGAATCGGCGGGCACAGGAAACCCAACCGTTCGACCTTCCTCCAAATAATAGCCAAATAGCCAAATAATGCAATACACAGGAAAACTGTCGAAAACACATGATTGGAGCATTTAACCGGATCTCAAAATGCATTCAATCGCATCTATATCCCTCTCAGGTCCGTCCTGTCATCGCAAATCGCGATCGCACAGGCGAGAGGTCAAAAAACCCAAATACAAAGGAATACATAGAAAATCTGAAAATACGGATCTCAAAATTTATGCAATCGCATCTATAATTCTTATCGGGTTCGGGTCCTAATCGCTAATCGCAATCGCAACGGCCCGGGGGTTCTTTCCATATACCATGGAACATTGCGATGCAATCTCATATCGCCGACGCTAATCCGCCGATCCGATCATCGCAATCGCAAGTCGACATTGTCGCATATCAACGCCATTGCTAATTGCATATTGGCATATCGTAGTGCATTGGCCCTGGTATTGGGGATTCGTCGATTGCCGATCGCCGATATCGCTGATCGACCCATCAGAACAGCTCACAATGCTCATCGCAATTGGACCATCGCAAGTCTTTACGCCTTTGGTTAAGTCCTTCCCTTTGGCATTTGCGATGTGATTTTTGCGTATAAGGCCTTAAGCCCATTTTTATAAGAATTTGCCTCATTTTCAAAGGACCATGGCAAACTTCTTTCTGTGATAACTTCTTCACCCGAAGTCCATTTTAGCCCATTCAAATTGTAGTAGATTCAGAATGAAAAGATCTATGCAATGGGACTATTTTTAGAAGCATCCTTTGATTTTCATTTTTGAGTGAAAAGTCATCTAGGATCATTTTCTGATTAGCAGCCCAACTTGGAAGACTTCCTCCCATGCCACATTGCCTTGTTAGGGCACTGTCCATCCTTGACAATCCTCACACAGTCCCTAACTGTGTGCTATGGCCTGTGGCCTAGCACAACAACCTTCTTGTAGCTTCTGCCTCCACGAAATGTGACCAAGCAATCTCAAAACAATAGTGTACTGCCCTACTAAGACTCGGCCTAGTAGCCTGCTCTCTCAGCCCTTGAAACAACAAAATTCCAGCCCTCAAACAATCTACACGCTTCGGCTTCGACCTCCTGTAGCAGACTTCGGGCCTTTGCTTCCATGTTGTCTAAGACCCCTCTCTGCTGCGGCCTAGAACAATGTTTAGGGCTTCTCCATGGGGTAGCGTTAAGGTTTCTTGAGGCTCAGATAAGCACTGTCCTCCATGACAGCGTAGAGCTTTACCATCTCCTAAGATAGCGTAGAGCCTTCTCCATTAGGGCAGCGTTAACTCTTAGGATCTTTCCTCCCACCAAAAACCCAAAGACAAGTGGAGAGGAAGAGATCACAAGAAGAGTGTGTCTAAATTTGTTTCAAGGCACCTCTATTTATACTAAAACATTGAGCATAAGTGGGGAAATTTGGTTGCTGGCCGACCTTGACGAATTGTCCCATAACACAAATAAATTCATATCTCCATGAATACTTATCGGAATCGGATGATCTTTAGATCAATCCTATACTTCTCGATGAGAGGAAATTAAGAAAAATATCAGCGGCCATAAGTAAGATGACCCACATGGAGTTTGGCCCTAGTTGCCAATTTTAATAGGTTGGAGCCACTCTCAAACATCCCGAGTCATTTCATGGTAACGTTAAAAATTTAAATAAAAAACTTTTACTTTAAGAATTGAACATTACCATTAGGGAGCATCTAGGAAGCGTCTAAGGAGCATCAAGGGGGCACCTTGGAAGTGTTCGGGAAGCATAATTCCTCACATAACAGTTCGAAAACCCAAGTCAAGTCCAAAAACAAAATTGAAAAAAGCAAGTCCGTGGAACCATTCACATTTCTCCTGGATCTGCTTGCAATTTGTGGTTGATCCATTCCAGAACCACAGATCGGGCTGCTGCAGTTCCATTTTTTCAGGAACCACAAAAAAAGGGCAAAACCGCGAACCCTATTTTTGGATCCGCGGTTCTGCTTGAGGATCGGTGGCGGATCCGTCCAGGACGCTGATCCGCCTCTAAATCTAGTGGGGGAAGGATCCAACAACATTGGTGCCATAAAAAAATAATTGTTGAGGCTCTAGACATTAGGGCATTGGAAAAAGTTGGTAAAAATTGGCAAATCAAGACAAGCATTACAAAAATACAATATTTTTTTTTCAATTTTTAAAAAATATAAACTAACAACAACAACAATTGAGCATATTGGCATATAAATATGGAGGAAGCACCGATATATATGATGTAGTGGATGCTGAATGCTATATCAAAGTCAATATTGAATTTTGATAGTTGTTCAATAAAGGATTGAAAATTGGACATCCAATACAAAATGACATCAAATATATATAAATATACCTCATCATCATGAGTAATCTATAATGACAAATCTAGCAACTAGCCGTCAATTTACTTTCCACCTTTAGTGGGAAAAGGTCATGGGCCATTTGCCACTAGAAGGTCTTGCTTGCATCATCCGTTTGATGGTGACTGGTGGGTGTAGGTATATCAGTTTGTGTCGAAGGTGGCGCTGAGGCTGCCACATCAACCTCTATGTTGTTAAAGTGCTACTTTTCTCTCGATGCTTGTTGTTGTTGCTCCTCCCCTACCTGTTGAGCCTTGTAGTTGCTATTCATTATCTAACCACTTAGATGCCTCTCACATAATTGTGGTTTGTACTTCTCCCTCCATTGAGACAATATGTTAATGTGGTCCAAGGATATGGCATCCGGGGATTTTCTCAAATTGCCTCAGCCATAGTTATAGATTGTAGTGGACATAAACCTTATCATTCAAGTGTTGAAAATATAACTTGTAGAGTCATAATAAATTTAATGAGTTGTGAGGGTTATAAATATGCTAAGAGGGTGAAAAAATATAATAATTGTAATTACTAAGTTTAAACCTGTTATGCTTCTTTGTGTTTATTTTTCAAATATGCTCCAATTGTGCTTGCAACTTGAAGTACTACAAGTTTGGCTTAGCACTTGAATGACAAAATTTTGTAACAATGGTGCTTCTATGAGAGGCTTTGTAAAGATGTTAGCAAGTTGATCATTTATATGACAATAGAACAATTTGATGCCTTGGCCATAGTTATAGATTGTAGTGGACATAAACCTTATCATTCAAGTGTTGAAAATATAACTTGTAAGAGGGTCATAATAAATTTAACGAGTCGTGAGGGTTATAAATATGTTAAGAGGGTGGAAAAATATAGTAATTGTAATTACTAAGTTTAAACCTGTTGCGCTTCTTTGTGTGTATTTTTCAAATACACTCCAATTGTGCTTGACTTGAAGTACTACAAGTTTGGCTTAGCACTTGAATGACAAAATTTTGTAACAATGGCGCTTCTATGAGAGGCTTTGTAAAGATGTTAGCAGGTTGATCATTTATACAACGATATAACACTTTGAGGGCGTGCTCTTGAAAAAGTTGTCAAATGAAGTGCATGTGTTACTCAATGTGTTTGCTATGTTGATGCTAAACAGGCTTCTTAGTGAGCTCAATGGCTCTCTGACTGTCACACTAGAGTCTGGTCAGATGATGTTGATGGAATTCAAATTTGAAAGGATTTGTCTAATGTTGATGTAAGTTTCTGGAATTATACACTCACAAAGGATTTGTCTAACCCAAAGATCTTCTTGAATTTCATGAATTGCTGCTTGATACATTGCTTTTAAGGAAGAAAGAGAAAGGGCACTCTATTTCTTGCAAGCCCAAGTGACAGTTCTATAACCAAGGTTGAATACATAATCGACAATAGACTTCCAATCATCAAGGTCATCAACTCGGTTGTAATTTGTAAAACCAAGCAACATAGGAGCTCCCCCTAAACTGTATTCTATACAGAACTAAATTATACCCTAGATATATTGAACTATCCTCTTCACTGCTTTCCAATGGCTTTTAATGGGTTCTTTCATGTACCAGGCAACAAGATCAACAACAAAAGGGAGTTAGGGCAAGTACGAGTTAGATACAAAAGGTTGCCAACTAGTTGTTAGCACAAAGTGTTTTCCACTTTAGGTGAGGCAAGGTGGCATAAATTTGAACTCCAAATTGAAAGGAAGTTGAGGTTGGTTTATAATTGTCCATGTGAAAGTGACGAAGGTCACATACATACCTAGATTGGGAAAGAGAAATACCTTCTTGGGTTTGTGAAAATTGGAGGCCAAGAAAGTAACGCAAATTAGTGTTATTGAATTCACTATATTAGGCCCATTCTCCACATTAAAATCATATGGGATCCGTAGATTTACTGATTCAAATAGGATTGTTCCATTTTTGGTGATCCTTTTATCAGATTTGTTTTCAACAATGGAACCATTTCCTAATTTTGTGGATTCAGATCTTGTTTCTGAAATCACTAAAGAGGACTAGGAAAATGGGAAACCGTTGTCATTGCACATTCGATGTTGCATGCCACTTCTCTTCTTTCTCTCTTCTAGGTCCAAGCTATCATGGTTAAGTTCTATCTTGTACGAATCGTTGTTGGCATTAGTAAGCTCACCCTCGTTTATCCATCCTTGGTCGGACATCAAATCAAGTGTAAAATAGCTTAAAACATGGCTGAATGAGAGTGCTCTAGGATCCTCAATGTGATATGTGTAGAGGATGTCCATGCATGCATAAATATCCCATCTATGCCTCAGATGATGTGATCAATGCCTTGGAATATGTGAACTACCTCGAGATTTGTGAGACAGCCTTGGGAAATGTGAAAATGCATGAGCAACTACAGAACCATATCTAAGAGTCCGCAACCAGGGTGTGAAAATACATAATATGGGGGGTCAACATTAGGGCATAAGATAAGTGTGCTTCCAAATAAGTGTGACAATCTTTACAACATAAGCGACATTTTTACATACAAAGAAAGCAAGTGAATGAAACTAGAGGTTCCGCTAGATCACATGTCCTAGTAGATCCATCCCAAGCATTTGACATACCTACCTAGGTCATGAATGACCAACATGATGGCGAGTTATTGCCATCAAGGTATAGTCAATCAGATCTATAAGAGCAATGTGTATCTTGAAATGGGGACTAAAAGGACGTGCCATGACCAACCACAAAGGGGTTTGGGCCACCACCTAAGGCAAACACATCTACATAAATCATCAAAGCATGGCTCAATATAATACATCAATAGAACATAGTCACACTTTTGGCTCATCATGATATAATAGATACAACAATCTGCCCAGATGATGGGTCATATATAGTGAAAAAAATGGAGGGTACACTAAAGTGAATCTAAGGTGTAACATTATTTTAATTAAAGGTACAACTATCTTGACCTTGGACAACTCATTAAGAAAATCCACATTCAATGCATTTTCAATTTTCTTACCTCCACATGGCCTTACTGTTGGCTGCTATATCTTCTATATCTGATAAGGTTTTTCATTTTGGTTCTAAGTTTAGTTTCAAGGTTTTTTACCTTGGATTGATAAGCACTGGACACATCTCTAATAAATCCCAAGTGGCAAAACAAAAGCAAGGCCCCAATCATTCTAAGAAGCGACATACTCACCACAACAAAGAGAATAACAGTAGATTGAAGAACATACACAGATCAATGGGAGAAAACCTTGAAACTAAACTGGAACCAAAATGCTAAATGTTGAAAATGTAGCAAGCAAGGTCTTTTGGCTTGTGCCTTAGCCAGTGAAGACCTCAAATTGTCCTCATGAGTTAGACTTCAGTTAGGATGAGTTATTTCCAGTTTACTGGAATAATAATCAAGTTAGCATGCGTGGAGTTGGAGCTTCAGTTAAGTGGAGACTTTATCAGTTTGACTACAATATGAGGTGGCAGTTAGCAGTTCAGTTAGAGCGAGTTAGCCTTCAGTCTTGATTCAAGAAAGAATGAGTTAAGAACTGCAATGTTGATTCGTGAGAGAGAGTGTCACTTTGAGCGAACTCGTCAATCAAAACCTGAGTTCTAAATTTGGAACTAGGCCTCCTTGCATGTTCAAAGTGGGCCTATAAAGGAAGGACGAAGGTACAAGGAAATTCAATTGTTTTGTGCACAAAGGTTTGTGACAAGACAGAGCTCACGAGTTTGCAAGAGAGCCTTGATTGTGGAGAGCACAGGAATTGTGTCCTAAGAAATAGGAGGCACAAGTACGCTAACATTTAGAAGCTGTTTGTGCGCAGATAAGAGGAGTTGGATCCTAAGGAATAGGAGGCAGGAAGTGCACAAGAATATAGGGATTTTCCCTATAAAATAGGAGGAATTGTGCTAGGATTTAGGGGTCTCCTGTGCGCTAGGAAAGAGGGACCTAGTGTGCAAGGATTGAGGAGGCTTCTAGTGCGCAAAAGTGAGCAGGTTTTGCAGAGCAAGTCAAGGAGGCAGCAAAGGAACAATTGTGTGCTAGAGGGCTGAGATCAAGCAGTGATCAAGGCAAGCCGAGATCAATTGTGTCAGCTGAGATTGGTGAGAAGCAGAACACTTTCTCAAGAGAGACAAATTGCTTTGTAATAGATCCAAGTGCTCTAGAACAATTGACAAAATAGCCACATCAAGCAAGCAGGTTTTCCTTGTTGGGTTTTATGAGAAAATAAGTGTGTCGATTTGTGCATGTGTTTTTATCTCTGTGTTTTTGTTCCACTTCTTATGAATTGTTAAGAGACTCTGTATCCTGGTGAAAGTAAACTAGATTTCAGTTTTCAGATATTCTTCTAAGTAGTTGCGGAGTTTCATGGAAATTAAACACTAAATAAACTTAGAGCAGAAGCGTTGAAAGAATTAAATTATTTATAGTAAAATAATTTAACTGCCTTGTTTAATTACAGAGAGAAATGATTATCTCTTGGGCAAATAGAGGCCTTTTCTGACAAATTAAAAAATGTTCTTGGTTAAAAATGATGCTCCAGATGCAATGGAGCAGTTCAATCAGCCTAGAAATGTTCAAACATTGCAGAAAACTGAAAGTCTTTTTTTGCATTTAGTGACAAGGTCAGGATCTCAATCAAAATCGGGTGGATCTTTATAGGAGCTCTGATACCATGTTTGAAAAACACGGTATATTGAGATAAGTCAAACAACTTAAAGACAATGCTCACACGCAGATCAAAGATCGATGGACCAGTGATTATGTGGTAAAACCCTTAAAGATGGAAATAGTCCTTGACCCCACACAAGATGACCATTTTGAGGGAATTGATTGATGCAAAAAGAATAGTTTACATGAACATTTCTCACAATTAATCATGGACAAATGATCCTCCATGCACTTTAAATAGAGATCTTGGACCAGTCAGGTGTCAAGCTATGGATCAAGTGTTCATTATTATTGTGGAGATGTTTGCACTATCAGATCACTCAAGTGTAGGACATGATTGTGACCATCAAATTAGTAGAGTGCAATTCACTCTAAAGAAACACTTTAATCTATTTTTACATTAGACCAAGTTGACCTTAACTAACTCCTAGTGTCTAAATACCCCAACACTTCCCAGTTGGAACTTTCTACTGAATGTGGTCCCCCATTGATGCTTGCTCACGAGAAAGGATTGAGGAACATTCCTAATATTTTGATTACAAAATTAATTTCCAAAGAGTAGGTCTTGAACTTAAATTTGTCAGGCTCAGACACAAAATATTGTCAATTTTCTGCACAAAAATATATGTTAATGACTTTGCCAATACATGTAAGTTAGAAAACAACAGTCTATGCAAAAATTCATTTCATAAGATACGATAATACAACATTTGACACTTGAATCTTGATATTTCATTGCAAAACGGTAAACTAAAGAACGAGTCCATGATCAAATTCACAAATAGAACCAACTTCAACAATTATTAATAAACAGTCAACTGCATAACTCGTAACATAATTAGAAATTCAGAACAGATGTCTCGAATTCCAATATCAGATTCTCAAGTCTCCCACATGACAAGAAGGGTATGGCTGAAAAGGAAAACAGCATCATGTTTGAGAAGCAGAGTGCTGGTCCTGCTGGAAATAATGAACTGAAGAATGCAAATGCAGAACCAGCAAGCAAGGCTTAATCAAGAGAGGAATCAAAAGAGTAGGATTGGTAAAGAAAAGAAGAGAAGGTGCAGCTATGTAGATATTAGGGAAGAGCTTCTGATGTCTGAATTCACCTCCATAAATGCAATCAGCAAAACTGCAAACAATTAACACTGAAAATGCAACCAATAATGAACACTCCCTTCTTCACACCTTCGTACATGGCCAAGAGTGATGAATGCAGCCTCCTTTACCCCAAATGAAGCCAATAATGCTGAACGCGGCCTCCTTCACAAGCAAGAAAACACACACACAGAATGAAATTGCAGCTACAGGAAATAATTGACACGATGACAAATTGTCAGAGTGAGAAAGGGTGAGTTTTCTGTTCAACAATGCATTTTAGGGTTTAGGGTTCATTTCTTACCTTCAACTTTCCCTCCAAAACCTCTTTGACAACTGAAATTCTGTCAGAGTGAGAAAGGGTGAGTTTTCTGTTCAGCAATGGATTTTAAGGTTTAGGGTTCATTTCTTACCTTCAACTTTCCCTCCAAAACCTCTTTAACCCTTGAAATTCTGTGCATGGTCAAATCTGGGTGTGTGGTTGAAGTTTGAGTCGGACTCAGAGAGTCTCTCTTTAGACTTGGGACTCTGGGTGAGTTGGATGAGTCTTGGGGAGTGGAGAGGTTGGCAAAAAGTATGAGCTGATTACTCTTTTCAGCTCAAGCTCAGGAAGACTCAGGAGTCTTTAAAGAGTCAAATTTCAATGCCTGAACCTAATCTCCACAACCTTTTGGCTCCAAGGGCTTTGCATGAAGGTCAATTATACATATTCCAAATGCTCCTGCCTCCTTTGGAAAACAAATATCATGAACTTTGTTACCTTACTTTGCTCTCTCCTAAAAATAAACTCACAACTCCTTTTTGACATAGAGGATGGCACTGTGCCTGCAAACTATGTTACCAGAAATGCTAGCTGGAGGTGTTCAAATCATGTTTTGGTGTTTCCTTGTACATTTCAGATTTTTGAAACATTGTATCAATTGTTTCAGCTGGTGTATTTGCTGTTTTAGCTGACATTTTATTTATTTCAGCCATGTTTTGACTGTTTCAACCGGCATCTTTTTTTTTTTGTTGCCTTGAACCACAGGGGATTTGAACCTTGAATTTTATGATTTACAATACTTCATAACAGGGCAATCACCAATTAAGTTGCCCACGTCTTGGTCACTGATGAAAATAGAATAAAAAATAAATCTAACACTAATTTCTTTCAAATCAAGTTATAGAAGAATGGCTTGGGCCTCTAATAACGATAACATTTGTTTGTTCCAGAAACTTCTCTCTTAAACACAGTTTTGTTCCAGAAACTTCCATCACAAAATGATAACATTTGTTTGAGCTTTATTTCCAAATTTGAAATTCATGAATGGCATTTTGAAATTTTTATGTTACCTGGTTTCTTGTGTGTGCGTGTGTGTATTTGATATATCCTAGCCATACTGTATCCTGATTTTCTGAAAATTTGTCATATCTGTTTCAAACATTGTCTTTATATCCGTGCAACTTACACTGCAAAGACAAAACCAAGGTCGCATGGAGCGGGAGTGTCATTTTCCAAAATGCTCCATGCGACCTTGGTTTTGTCTTTGCAGTGTAAGTTGCACGGAGCGGGAGTGAAAGGATTTGCAATTGAATCAAACAGTGCAATGAGGATCTGAGGAACAATATCATGCTTGGAAACCACGTGACAGAAGTTGCATCCCCAATTCTCACAGCCAACTGCTACAACTAGTTTTTCATCTCTGGCCAGAGGGCAGCCAAACATGACACAAAAGGGAAAGCTTTGCCTTGGCCTCTTTCTTAGAACCCATAGTATGGCGATGGTTGCAATTGCCCCTCCTAAGGAATGACCAACAAATATGATGGGTTTGAGTTTAAAACTGCAACTGAATGATCATGTAATACATAAATACAATGTTACTTTTTTTTTGAATTTCTGAAATTTAGTCCCTAACGAAAAATTCTCTTTTAATGAAACAAAGGTCACTTTGTCCTGATAGTTGTACTTAGAGAAATAATTTACCTTTGCTTGGAAATCTGCTTTCTCCATAATATGCAGGAACAACATAAGAGCTTCCTGATGGATGAGGGTTTGTTCACCATCATTTACTCTTGAGGCAACCAGAGGCTGGACTCGGGAGCGTACATGGTTCCAAAACTCCAAGGAGCATGCAAAATAGGGTAGGCTGCAGTTCCGATTTTGGGAGAGCGCTTGATGGGTGGTCCTATAGCGCACCTGCTTGGAGCAAGTTGGGGGATGTGTGGTCTGTGTTACTCCTGCTGCCTACACCTACCTACAGGTTAGTGAGAAAAGGCTTCAATCCCACAAGGTGTGGTTGGTCGCAGGGAGCTCAGAGAAGGGGCTGTCACACTGTTCCCAACTCTTTTCATCTAAGCTATCTCTTAGGTCACTTAAGGAGGGTGGTTCTTAATGAAAAATTAAGTTATAAGAAATGCGAGGTTCTAGGAGAGATGTTAAAGTGAAAGTGGATTACTTTTAAGAATTATGAGCAAAACATGATATGAGCAATAAAAATCATTAACATGATAAAACCATAAAATCAGTTCCTTATAAAGAGTTTGCTCAACAAAATAAAAGATACCTTTGCTCAAAGTAAAGATAGAATGCTTCCTATAATGAAAACAAAGTAACTCTGAAATGCAAACAAAAAATGTTAGTACAAGGTATTTGTAAGATATAAAATCAATTCATGAATCAAAACATATCTTGCCAAAAAGTCAATAATTAGAAAAGTTACTCTAAAAAGGGGTAGAATAAGAGATGCTAAATGCTAAATAAAATGTCAATATGGAATTAGATTTGAGCATGAAATGAAAACACTTATTACCAATTTGAAGTAAAGTAAAGTAACAATTCAAAACATCAAGAGACAAGTAAAGTAAATGTGATGGGAGGTACTCTTGGTTAATTTTATTAGTTTACCTTTGCAACAAGATTTGCAATTGAACTCTTCAATCCTCAGGCTTCACCCTTGCTTAAAGATATGGATTTCAAGTGAGGAGTCAATAGAGGAGTAGAGAGTCCTTAAGATGTCTATTTCAACCAACTTATGTTGGAGGTAAAATATTAGTAAGGCTTGGAAGCCTTCCTATACTAAAATGCTTAGATGAGAGTGCAAATTGTGTTAATTCCCCAATGCAAATGCTTCATAAATGGAAAATAAGACAACTTGTAAAACTTTGATAATTTAGGATGTAAATGAACTCATATGTGCTTGCATGGAAAATAAGCAAATGAAGTAGATTGTTTTAAAGTTACAATTTGTTCCAATAGGATTTGCTTCAAAAGTTATCAATGTGTAAAATCAAAAGTGAAGCTTGTACTTGAAAGAATAATCAAAACTTGCCACAATGTTGAATGTTTTCACATAAGATAAAATTTACTCAAAATTTACAATTTGAAATGAGTAAATTCTTAAGCATGAAATTAAGTGTTTTGAAGTTAAGAAAACTAGAAACAAAAATTAGTCAAACCATAAGAATTCCCTCCTCAAATGAGGAAGGGGGATTCCATGGAAAAGATCCCAAGCTCCTGCAAAACAAAAAAATTATTTTATTAATGTTTGAGATGGGTTAAAATGCCTCTAAAGGGCTGCCCATAATATGAGAGAGGTCCTTACAAAGTGTAGAAATTAAGCAAGGCTTGCCTCTCTCTCAAGAATATACAAGAAGGTACAAGACTCCAAAGACCCTTCAAAAGATAGTTGCAAGGCGTAATAAGGCCCATGACTTAAATGAACTTGTAGCTTCCCTCGAAATGCTCATGACCTCCCTTGAGTGCTCATGGCTTCCCTTGAAAAAAATTGATCCTTGAAATGGGTGAGGGGGGTCCAGCATGCACACAAGTAGTTTTTTAATGTCTCTCCCTAAAGCTCTTTGTTGTCCAATGCTTCTAGCTCTTATGGGCTGCAAAATGAAAACCAATAATTAGTTGAAAATAAATCAAAACAAACAAACTATAATGCAAATTTAATGTACAAAAATACTAGCTCAAGTATTGGGAGTAAACCCCCATACTTGCCTAGTTTTGATGATAGCTCTTGAATAACAAATATGACTTTGAAAAAGCTAGAATCAAATAAGTATTTAAATGATGATCAAGTAACTATAGAGTAAAGAAACTCCCTCTTGCTTCATTGGATGGAAGACTTTGGAGTGGAAGATGGTTAAGTCTTGGATTGCTATGGCTCCAGGAGTTGGTTGATCTCGTGAAGATTTTCCCCACTTCCGGATGGATTCCTGCACACAAAACGAAAATATTTCCTACACATTTGAAAGAGATATTAGTTCATACATGGATTAGAGCAATAAAATAAACAAGATAACCAAACCTTCCTTTAAAAATGACTTAGAAAGCCTATTCCTAGAACATTACTCTAAATCAATGGGTGTGCAAGATAACTTGCACACACCAATCCAAATAAGATGGCAAAATACAATTTAATATTCATTCAATATGCAAACAGACATGAACATAAAAGCAACAACATGAAAAGAAGTCACCTCATAGCACCAAGAGAACATAAGCCAAGTATCCCCATAGTCTTGATTATATTAAAAATATGCAAGTACCAACAGATGGAGTCTCCTTAAGCCCAATAGCTCATAACATGATTTCAAGTGAGAGCCCATGGCTCATTTAAATAGATCTATGGGAGCAAATCCCAATGACTAATGCAATGATAAATGACTGAGATTGACAATCCCAAAGCAAAGTTGAGTTCTCCAAGTGGCAAAGGAACTTATGTAGCATGCTGTTCAGTGGCAATGAGTCTTCCTTGGATGACAGCGTATGAGTTTAAGTGGCATAATTGTGCAACTATGTGGGAAAGGAGGGAAACATATCCCACAATTTTCTGTTGAAGCCTACTGCCACATAAACAATTATATAGCTGTTGTGGACTACCAATAGATCAACGCTGCCCCATGTACTCATAGTCCTCCAAACATGTGTAAATTTGTCCATGCGTTGACTATTGTAGAACTTTACGTACAAGTGGAAGGTGAGTGGAATAAAGTGGAGACATATCTCCATAATTCTGTGTGTTAACTAAACCATCCTATATGCACTGAGATCCTTATGTTGGCAGCATACATGTGATAACAACGTTGACCATTGACTACAGCCTGCGTGGAGTCTTATTTGCTGTTGTGGGTATATCTTTGGGACTGGCTGACAGTATATGGACTGTTTGCATGGAGTCACGTGTATCCAAGTGGCCAACCAAATATTCAACAAACAAATCATTTAACCCTTAGCAAACTCGTGCTCATTTTCTGCTGGCAACGTAACTCCCTGTGACATATGCGTTGAACTTTAAGTGGGCCAACATGGACCTTTGAATTTAGCATGTGCCTTTTGTCTCTGAGTTATACATAGATCACAGATAGTGAGGTGGGGTCCCTTCCCACTCACTTAGTTTACCTTTGCACTTTAATTTCAAACTTGATTTAAATTAAATCAAAAGTGAACTTTAACAATTTGATGTGCCTCATGAACTTCAATGTGGAACTTTGTTGACTGCCTTTGACTACCCTTTGACTTGGGATTTCCTCCATGCGGTAGGCCCCACATAGCTGCCACATCACCTTTGATATTCCCTTATATTTCCATGTCAAAAGTTGATTTATTTTGACTTCTAGAAAAATGTCTAAATTTTTCCAATTTTTCATTTTTTTGAATTTTTTCCTCATTTTTGCCACTAACATTAGGAAAATTGGCTTTCGAGAGACTATGTCTTTTTTTTACTCTCAAAGCAGGTCCTCGGATAATGCTGGGACTCTGAAGATGAATTTCAAGTAGTCATGCACCCTAGACATTTCCTAAGACCACTTATTTACATCATTACATAGAAAATAATTAAAAAATCACGTTTTTTGAGAAATTTTTAATTATTAAAAAATCCTATTTAGACCTAGTCAAATTTAGCAAAATTTCAGAGATGACCTATCATGGTAATATACATTGACTCTAAACACTTAGATGCATTAGGGGCCCAACTTTCAAGCCATCACCCTGGCTTTGGGGTAGTGGAGTGAGTGAAAAAAAAAACAAGGGTGGTTACTTTTGTATTATATAAAAAAGGAAGGAGCTAAGTCCTATTACATTCCGGGAACATCTGGTCTTTAGTAGAGATGTAAAATGGGAACGCAGTCCCTACCTCATCCTTTGTGACCTTGATTCTAAAATTCTGGAAATTTTTAACAACATATTGTCTAACAATCTGCCCAAGCAACAAGCAATATTTACCAAACATAAATTGATGTTTGCATGATGTTCACCAAAATTGGTTCACTGACTCTTTTGGTTCTTGTCCTTTTTTCTTACTGTACCTTAATGAAGTCTCACCTTGTTGACTTTGGTTCAGTGAGTTAGTATGCTTAGTGCTTGCACTTGTCCTTCAATTCTTCAATTTCTGCTCTTTGCTTTTCTATTTCACTTTGTTTGTGAACGTTTATAATCTTCATCTCAGAACGCAGATCTTTAAGAGTTTTAATGATTTGCCTATTATAAATCTATTCGCCCGACACATCGGACAACTTACATTCTTTTCCACTGTTTCAAGTGGGTTGCAAGACATAATTTCTTTTTGATTTGATCTTTCAATACAATTGATTTTGCCTGGAGAAGGACCTCTTTGCTGGAGTTGATAACTTCCTTTGTTGCTGTTTCTTTTGCCTTCTGTCTGTCCTCTTTGCGCTGCCTGTGTGACTTTTTTGTTGATCTGGTAACGCTGCTGGCGCTGATACTCCCACTTGCTATTATAGAGTTGGTTAATGGTCTGACTGTGAGAGTTTTGATGAGGGAGAAAAGTGAACTCAGAAGCAATGAGCCTGGGAATTGAAATTGAAGGTGATGCGAGAATGGATGGATTCGAGAGAAGACAAATTAAGGCTCAAATGATTTCTTTGAGGCTGGTAATCGAGTGGCAGAGCAACACAAATGTAAGTAGCGGTCCTGGAGCTGAAGGGAGGCTTACACTGAGGGTGGCGGCCAATACATGACATAGTGCTGCTATCTTGAGAAGAATGGGGGGGGGAATTTCTCTCTTGGTATCACTGTAATGGAGATTAATGTTGTGGATGATATACAAATGGGAAATAGCATATAAGATCGTAATGCGACTTAGAGGAAATCTATGAGGCCGCTTTTCAAGCAACAAAACCACACTTACGCTTTTATCAGTTCTAAAACCAACAGGAAGGAAATGCTGTAAAAACCAACTATGAATTGTGTCTACGTTGTTACCTTGATATTGATTCTTTCTCTTATTGCTTTTACCCAGCTTGCCTTCGGCTCTTGGAGCTTCAACAAAAGAACTTCACTGGCCTCTGTTTCGCTTGGACTCTTGCTGCTCTCTGCTTCTACGCTCTGTCCTCTTATCTCTTATGTTTCCAACTATGTCTCTCTCGTGCTGCTTTCCCAAGTGTTGTGCTTTCCCTTGCTGTTCCTTCCATTTATAGCTGTTAGTGCCCAGCCTTAACCTGTTACTGTGGGTTTCCTTCACTGTTTTTCCCCATACTTGCACAGGTGTCCACAACCAAGTTCGTGTGACCATTATTGCTTTCTCTGGTGCGATCATGCCCAATATGACCATTGCCTTCCTCCTTCTGCGCACGAGGACGTTTTCTTGCTTGTCTCGGATTGCATTGAGTCCTTTTGAAGATTTTTGGAGTCTTTTCCTCTAAACGAGGAGTATATTGCTGGATTGTATTACCTGACAGTTGTAAGGGAATCTCTTGCTCCTTGTATTTTCTGCATTTCCTCTTCTTTTCGATTTGATGTTGTTTTTCCTTCCTTGATTTTCGATCCATGCTTCCCATGAGAGCCCTTTATGGGATGTTTTCTTCATAAATGTTTCCATTTTCTTTCACAGTACCAGCCTGCCTATCAACAGCCTTGTTGGCTATTAAGTCTGCCTCTTTGTTTTGTGTTCTTAATACATGCTTATAAGTTATATTCCCCAGCTTTTTTGTATTTGAAATGATTCTCTGCCTTATTTTATTTAAGGCAACACTTTTAAATTCCTTCTCTGCTTCCATTGTTGCTATAATAATTGCAGAGTCCCCAATTAAGATTGGATCTTTTATCTCTTTTTTTTGCAAGATCTTAGTACCCATCAGCAAACTATATGCCTCTGCCTTATTATTAGTCATCTTTCCCAGGCCCCATTCGTATGTTGCTATTTTCTTACCATTAGGATCTAAAATTAGTCCACCTGCCCCTGCTCTACCTGGATTATTTTTTGATGCTCCATCAAAAAATAATATGTATTTCCTCTGCTCTTTTATCCATTCTGCCATTTCCATGTCATTCATCCGAAGCTTCCAATCCCTGTTTTTTGTCTTACCTTTGTTTATTTTTTTGTAAACTCCACAATTGTCTTCAATTAGAACTTTGCTGAACCATTCTCTTTCCTCTTGTTGCAAGCTATTCTGATCGATTCTTGCTGCTCCATTTATACTTATTATTTCCGAGACTTGTCCCCAAGTCTTCAAAATAATACTCCCTATGCTTGGATTTTCTTCCTTAAAGATGCATTTATTTCTTGCTAGCCATAATTGCCAACAAAGAATCGAGGGCAAGCATTTCCAGATTCTGATTATGACTGCTTTTTTCTTCTTGGTGTAGGGGTAGCTTTGGGCCCAATTTTTATATAGCATTGACAACTGAACTGTAGTGTCTACACTTAGCTCTAATGGGCTGATTAGCTGCTTCTAGCATTCTCGTGCCATAGTGCATTTCATAAATAAGTGTTGTATGTTTTCCTCTTCCCCTTGGCACATGACACATTTGGAGGGGCCTTGGAAGCCTTTCTTTTTTAAGTTTTCCGCAGTAAGAATTTTGCCTTTCAGCAGCGTCCAAGTAAAGAATTTAATTTTGGGTATACACTCATTTTTCCAAACTGCTGTCCATAAATTCCAATCATCATGACTGTTATAATTTTGAAGGTAATTGTAGCCTGATTTCACTGTGAAGTTTCCTCCTGTTGGATCCCATATAAACTCATCTTGGTCTTCTTTTTTTATTGGCGCTGCTCCAGCTAAGAAGGTTTTCAATTCTTCCCATTGCCTTTTCAGTCTAGAAGGAAGTGCCGACACTCTCCAATTTGTCTAGTTATTTTGTTCCCATTCAGAGATAGAGTATAGGGTGGTTAGGCTTGCCTCCTCCATCCAATCTTTTAAGTCTCTGAGATTTTGCTGCTGTCTTAATGGATTTGCTCCCATTATTCTGTCATCCCATATTGAGATTGTTTTTGCACTCCCAGGATTTTTGGAGATTTGATCCCTTATTTGTGGCACAATTTTTTGATCAATTTCCAAATCTGAGTGTAAGGCCGATCAAGAATTAGATCACTTAGCATTTTTGTCCTTTGACAGTTTAAATATTTTCTTGTTAAAGCTTTTCCCCACCACTGTTCTTTGCCATTTATCATTCTCCATACTAACTTGATCCCAAGTGCTCTGTTCATCAATCCTGGTATCTGGATAGAGATCCCTCTTTTCTCATATGGGAGAGTTACTTGTTCCCATCTAACAAGGCTAAATTTTTTATTTTTTTGATTTCCTCCTTGCCAGAGAAAGCTTCTGATAATTAATTCCATTTGTTTATGAGCACTTGCGGGGGCCATTATTATGGCATACTAATATATTGGCAGAGCTGAAAGGAGGGCCTTGATCATTATTGTTCTTCCTGCAAGATTGAGCCACATCATTCCCCAACTCTGAATTTTCCCCTTCATTTTTTCCACTTGCTTATTCCAAACCTCTGCCTTGACTACTTCTTTTGCTAATGGTAGTCCCAGGTATGTAAAATGGTTCCAATTTAATTGAATTGGTATTTCCATAACATGGGCTATTCTATGCATTGTGTTTATTGAGACATTCCAGCTGTAAATTCTACATTTGCTGTTGTTTAGGAGTCCTCCTGAAACATGAAGAAAGTCATCTAAAACTTTTTTAAAAAATTTTGCAATGATGCAAGAGGATCCCCCAATGAGGAGAGTGTCATTTGCAAAGAGGGAGTGGTTAATTTCTTTGACTTCTCTTGAGATCCGGATGCCCGTTATTTTTTAATTTTCCCTTTGATTTTCTAAGTGAACACTTAGTGATTCAGCCATAATAATATATAGAAAGGGAGAGAGAGGACAACCTTGTCTCAATCCTCTTGAGCTTTGGAAGAAATTTCTTGGCCTTCCATTAATCAAAGGGGCTATCCATAGGTTGGTGATGCAGGTCATAATGATGTTTATAAACTTGGAAGAGATGCCGAACTTTTGGAGGACAGCAGCAAGAAATTTGTGGTCCACTCTGTCAAAGGCATTGGCCATATCCAGTTTGATGACCATTCCTTTTTCCTTTCTCTGAATACTACTATGTATGGCTTCCTGGACAATTATTACATTGTCAGTAATTTGTCTTCTTGGGACAAAACCACCTTGGTTTTCTGAGATGATGCTTGGCAGAATTTTTTTATTCGATTTGCCAGAATTTTTGTGATTATTTTGTATGAAGAGTTACACAAGGAGATAGGCCTGTATCTATCAAAGGATATTGGGTTTGTCTCTTTAGGGATGAGAGCCAAGAAAGAGGCCTTTGTGTTTCCCCCAATTTTTTTTTTTTTGAAGACATTCTTGATCATTCTCAACAAATATTTCTTTATAGTTTCCCAATGGTTCCTATAGAATGCAATTGTGAAATCGTCTGGTCCTGGGGCTTTTTCTGGGTGTAAACTCCACACTGCTTCTCTCATTTCCTCCTCAGTGACCTCTTTATCTAGTTCGCTGTTTTGCTGCTCACTGATTTTTTTTTTTAATTTGCTGTAAGAATTCCTCGCTGTCCACCTGCTGCTCCCTTGTTGAAAGAAGATTTTTATAGTGGTTGTGTGTTGCCTTTTTTATTTCTTCTACTCCTCTGATTTCTTGCACCTCTGCTTGAACTTTTTCAATCTGATTTCTAGCTCTCCTTGTTTTCATTGTATTATGAAAAAAGGCGGTATTCTTGTCTCTCGCTTTTAGCCATAACCATCTTGATTTCTGCCTGTTCTCTTCTTCTTCTTGCCGATTTTGCTTGTATAATTCCATAAAAATCTCTTTTCCTTGTGCATAATCTTGTTCACTCTCTTGTTTGTTTTCTTTTTCTTTACTCATGTTGTCCAGTTTTCCTTGAAGATCTATTTTTTTTCTTTGAATGCATTTTCTCTTGCCGATGTTTTTAAGCAAAATCTTAAATTTTTTAACTTTGATTCCCACACATAGTGAGGAGAGCCTGTGACATTGATTTTTCAATTTTCTCTTATTTGTTTGCCAAAGTCCTCTTTGTTGTCCCATATTTTATTATATTTAAATGGGAGCGGGCTTTGGTTTTCCATCCTACCCAAGATCAACACCACTGGCTTATGGTCTGAAGCTGACGCATGGACAATTTTACTTCTCACTGTGGTGAAGGCTGTTGCTATATTTTCATTGATCAGAATTCTATCTAATCTTTCTTTTATGTTATATTTTCCAATTCTTTTATTGCTCCAGGTATACTTGCCATTAATTAGGGGAATGTCAAGTAATTTATGTTCTTCAATGATTTCTTCCAGCGCTGCTCTTGAAGGATCATTGGGGTAGTTTCCTCCCAGCTTCTCATCAATGTTTCTAATCAGATTTAAATCTCCTCCCAATATTAGTTTGCCTCTTTGCCTTTCTATTGCTTCTTCTTTCACTGACTTCCAACATTGTTCTTTGTCTCTGTAGTGGTTGGGGGAGTAAATGTTTATGATGCAATACTCCTCCTTTGTACTATTGTTTTTCAGATCTGTTTTAGCTAATGATTGTTGGATTTTTGGTTGACTAGATCCCACTTCTTTTTATTCCACATTGTGCATATTCCACCCGAGGCCCCATTAGAATCTATTGTTGTTCCTTCAAAGTCTTTTTGTTTTTGAATCATTTTTTGTAGTTCTTGCTTACTTTGGTCTCTTGGATCATAAAGATGTCTGGCTGCTCTTGATTTATTATATCCCCGACTGCGTTGATTTTAAAGGCAGTTCCAAGACCTCTGCTGTTCCAAGAGACTGTAATCATTACTTACTGTTTTTATGTTGTGTCCCTCCCTTTTCCTTGTGCTGATTTTTTTCTCCACTTCTCATCTGCTTACCAAGGAAAGAGTCCATTCGCTGTTGTGTTCCTATTGCCATTTCCTTAGCTGCTACCTCATCCCTTATTTCTTTGTTTGATTTTCTTCCCACTTTTTTTTGCTGTTCCCGAACTTGGTTGTTTTCTTTTGCTTTGTTTCTAGTTTGTATTCGTTCTACCGTAGGCGGAGGGGGGGATGGGCTCTGAATGGGGGAGGTGATAAGAGCTAATGCGTTGGAGGGGGAAGGAGACCTCGGAGAGGGCAAGTCATCTCCCAGAGGTTCAAATGGATTTGCAGAAGTAAGAATTGGGGGTGCTATATTTATTGGTGGTATAGGGGCTAATTCATTGGTCTCCTGAGGCTGTGGGGGGTTTGTTGCATTTTGCTTATTAAGAGGCTTCTTTCTTTTAACTTGTTCCCATGTGTCTTTGTTACCTTCAACATTTTCAGCTTCTTTTCTTTTATTGCATCTATTTGCAAAATGATCGTATTCATGACATACCTTGCATTTAAACGGGATTTGCTCGTAGTCTAGTTGCTGAATGTGGGTCCATTGATCCACCTTGATCCTTATCGCCTCGGGTAGACCTTTCCCCAGATCTATTTCCACACAGATTCTTGTGTAGGCATGCATATTGTCTTTGGGTTCGCACTTGTCAATGTATTTGCCTGCTGCATTTCCATTGGCTCTTACCAAATCGTCACCCCAACAGTGGAGGGGTAGGTGCGGCAATCTGACCCAAACTGGAACCGCGCTTGGGATGTCCATCTCTGGATTGAAGTCTGGCGTCCATCTATTCAAGTATAATCCTCTTGAGTCCATAAAATAAGGTCCATTCCTGAATATCAAGTCTCTGTCTTCCTTAGTTTCAAATAAGAAAGTGTAATATTTCCTTCCATAGAATCGACTGGCTATCTTGCCTTGTGTGTTTGCGCTCCAATCTCTTTCCACCCATTTCTGTACAGATCTTGGAGAAGGCTAGAGCCCTGTGAACTGTCCTACCAAACCACATTCTGCTAAGGAGATAACAACTCTTCTTGGGAGAGTTGGCGGTAGTGAAATCTCTGGAATATCCACTAGTTTCTTCACAAATTTACTAACCGATGGCCTGGTTCTTGGAGCTCCGTTTTCTGATATAAGTGTTGCAAATGCTGCTTCATTTTCATCATTCCCTTATTGGGAGGATGAGTCTCCTTCTGCTGCGGGACGCATCGTTTGGATATAAACTTAGCAGCAGGAGGCTGCCGAGTTAAGGAACAACTTGAGGCCGCAAAGGGTGAAGGAGGAACAACTCGCAGACATCAGCGGTTCAAAAGGAAAAGGATCACTGCGGGGACCGGGCAGAGCCAGGGAGAGCTCAGCAGTAGGTGGCTGCCAAGCGGGGGAGCCGCAGGAGGCAGTAGTGGCGGCTAGGTCAGGATGCGCGCGCAGGTCGCATTAGCAATCTCAAATTTTAACTTCAAACCTAGGGCTTCAATTTTTTTTTTTTGGTAGGTAAGCACCCACGAGGGATTTGAACCAATGACCTATCGCAAGGAGTGCCTTAACAGTGCACCTATTCACTGCTAATCCAAAACCTTGTGGGCAAAAAAAAAACCTAGAAAATTATTCACCGCTAAAAAGCGAGAATAATTAACCAAGTAAAAAATAACACTCCAAGGTGTATTCGCTTGTTGATCGAGTCTCAACACCCTAGGCTTGTTACATGGCTTTATTCATAATGCTCGTGACATTTATACAATATCCTCGTAGGGCTGCGAAATTTGAGGACTGAAGAATAAAATGATAAGAAGAAGAAGTAAAGTTTAAAAACTCTGGTAATATGATGATGATTGATGATACAAGCATCCTTTGGTACATCCTTGGGCATGGAGTCTTCAGATAATCATCAGGTGCCACTCCAGTGGTCAATAGTCTGTTTCCTGAAAACCTAGACAGAACACTGAAAAATTGGATAAGCCTTGTGCACACATTTTAATTATTACGATTATGCTTGTCAAAGAGCTGGAAGCTGAAGGTTTTAATTTTTCTCTAAACTGACTGACAAGGCATTCACAATCCATGCCTAGATTAGCCTATGGAAATACAGAGGTTTGATTGAGTCCTTTTTAGGAAGCCCATGATATTTCCCGTGATATTTCAGATGTGTAATTTCTTCAAGCCATTATAAAGACACACCCTAGATTTTTCTCAATTAAGCTCCCATCTTGAGGTGTTCTGATACTTGTTGAACAGTTTGTTGAGAACTTAGAAGCCTTATCTCTAGGATGCTCATTGAGCCTGTTAAACAAATTCCTTAGAAGCCTTATCTCCAGGATACTTATTGAGCCATAGAACAATGTTATTGACAAATTGTGAATGCACCACTTTTGATCCAAAAATAGTTTTCCTACCGGAATTAGCACATCCACAACACACGTGTGATTGTATTTTCTTTTACATAAACAATTAATGTGTAATGGAAAGATAATGAAGCTCATCAAAGAGAAACAAAAAGGAATCCACACAGCGACATACACTAATCAGCTGCACTGTGAACTCTCTTATAATATTCCTAATTGGAAAATATAGGAAATAACAAAGACTATGAACTAACTACAAATTGCAATCTCAAAAACATGCAAGCACATGAATTAAATCCCAGAAATGTGAACCAAGCTCTGAGCCATTTTATTAATATGAGCAAAATGGGTACAATAGATGGTAATAGTAGAACCTGGGCTTGCTACAAGCAAGCAAGGCAAATCTCAGGTGACAATAATGAAGCCTAAGTGCTGTAGAAGCTCCTCTCCAATTTTTGCGCTGACCCAATAAAGTTTTGCTGCTGCTTCCAGATAGGAAATGGAAAATATGCCCTCAGAAGTGCTAAAAAAGTAATGATAAATTAGTGAGTGCACTTTCTCAACAAGGCCAACAAAACCCAGAAAGGGATTGGCCCCAAACCAACTCTACAAGAAACCTACAAAGTGCTGCAAATTGCCAACTGACTAGTAAAACAAACTGTTGGAAGAAAGTGGATTTCTGGCCTGAATATTGTCTAAATCACGCTGAAAATGCAGCCATAGACTCCTCTCCAAATACCCACAACAACCTAAAAAAGGTTTGGGCTGATTCCAAGTGACGAGAAAGCCCAACAAATAGTGTGAGTGGCCCTCTGACTGGCTACACGCTCTGCTGACAAATAATGCTCCAAAAACTCCCAAATTCTCTGTTGTAATGCCACTAAAATTCCACACTAAATCCCCTTCGGAATCTACCTTCTCCTCCAGCCAATCTCCTTTGGAAATTAGTTTCCCTCTTCCCCTACACAAGCTTTCTCTAGTGAGCTCTGCGCACTGCCAGAATGGAGAAATTCGGCCCACCAAATGGCCAAGACTTTTGCCTTGCAAAACACTACCAAAATTCTGGTCTCAAGGTAGGAAATCTCTCTGCAAATCATCGAATCTCCCAATTCATTCTAGCTAAAGAAATTTGAGCTCCACAAACTGCCTCTACACCTAGGAAGTGTGCAAAATTGGGTGAACACCTACAATAAAGCTCTGTGGAAATCTTGAATTGGGCTATCCAAATTTTCTTACTAGGGAGACACTCGAAGTTCTCTGAAATGAGGGTGGAATTCCACTTGGAACTCTTGTGCTAAACAACTCCAAGAGAAGATGTAATGTGAAGTGTAATGGTCAAAAGATAATTCACAAAATGAGTCCATCCTCTCATAATTTCCCCTCATGCCTCTAGACCGCTTTTTTTTTAATATTATTTTGTTGGTGGGGGCCATTTTCCATTAAGTTACTTTTGCCGCCATTTAATAAATTAATAATTTTACACTATTCTCTAATAAATAATACTAACCACCTTTATCCAATAATATTTGCCCATTTTTAATTAATATTACTAAAATTGGGAAAAATTCCGACTCACATGCTCATAAAATTGGGGATATTATAGTCATCCCCACCAAAAATTTGCTTCTCCTCAACCAATGCTCGAACAAGTGCTCCCTCTCTTTGCTGATCCAAAGTGTTGCTGCAAACAATACCGGGGTCTTAAATGTGCCACTTAGTCACCCTCAATTTGTGCACCATCCGATCATAAATGAATCCCTCGATACTAGGGTCCCATGCTAATCTCAAAAAGATGCCACCATGCCGACACTGCACCACTCTGATTACAACTGACTGCCCATTGTGTGCATACCATATCCTCCTCTCCTAGAACTTGATGGTGAAATATTGATAAAGGCCAAATACATCCTGCCCAAGCATCTCCATGATGCCAAAGCCTACCCATCCAAAACTAACCCCGAACTTGTGCAGTAATAGGGAAAGCCTGCCTTGCCATACGATGAAGGCCTCTGCAAACCCCCATGTGTCAGCCCAAGAGTGAACTAGATTACTCTCTGCCACAACTCCGCTCATCATGAGACAGAGTGATCTATCAACCAACTGAATCCCTGGATCCCATAGCCAGAGATGCTGCAACATAGCTCTGGCAACTGCTGGAATCCGTTCGTGTCTCGTCTCTATTCCTTGCATGCAATCAATATATAGGCTCCATATATCACGAACTAATCTGATGCACGCTAAATTGCCCTATGCCTGCCACTGCGTAGTATTGACGACCTCTAGAAACGACATGTGCCAAATAGCTACCCCTTGAATGCAGCCAATAGATGGGTATCCTATATTCGCAATCGACTCAGTGTATGTGGATCTGTCCTGCTCCTGCCAACCATCACCACTAAGTTTGCCATCCGCTCTCTCGATAATGTGCCAATACAATGTCTGGAGCCACGACACATAGTGGAAAACTGCCTCAATCGTACACTGTATCCTCTGCTCATGCATGGTCCCCACACGCCTTGTGGAAAGAATGACACACGTCTCCCTTGAACGATATGCCACCCCTGCAGATGATCACCTCATCTCCCAACCTGTGGTTGTCAACTCGCGCACCGACCCAATGCTGTCGCTGAGAAGTCTCTCCCCTAGTGCGCTGAGTGTCATCCAAATATCTCGAGTGAGCTCCCCGTCCCTTGCTGCTTGTGCCTAGAGTGTCAAATGACAAAAACCAAATTGTCTGTGCCTGTAAGTGATGTAGAAGACGGACAAGCGTGTGGGTCCCCATGGATACCATCAAGTGTTGCTCATCTACGTCCCTATTGATCTTGGGTGAACTACACCCAAAGGTATGCCTAGTGTCTCTGTCCATAAGTCTCTTTGGAGGCCAGACTCCAAGACCCCGTGATGTAGCACCATACGCCCCTGCATACCACCAAGCATCCTTGTACTGCTCGACATGCCACTGTACATTGCGGCCTACCCTTGTACACCGCTGGATACCCCCTACTACTGCTGTACCATCTTGTAATGTCTCGCGTCTTGCCCGTGTCACTATACCTGACACTCCTCGCAGGTACTCAATGCGATGCGAGTCACTCCTCCTACTCCACAGTGTAAACCAACATGCTATGGCACACCACCATGCATCTCCATGCTCCTCTGCAGGCCACTGCTCCTCACTACATAGCCTTGCACACCACTAGATGTTATGGTCTAAAATTGGGTCTGTATGCATCAAGCCACATCCCTCTATATAACACTGGACCCTACGACATAACTCTGTGCAGTCTTGTGTACCACTGCCTACTGTCGTACCACCCTGTAACATATGGTATCCCGCATGTGCCAAAGTATCTGCCACTCTGCTAGTGAACCCACCATGACACGCGTCATGTCTCCTCATCCATCTTGGTAGACTTGAGCGGCCTAACTCCACACCTGCTAGAGGGGATATCTCTGCTATGCCGATCCTCAGTGACCCCTGAGCCCAATACCTCAATGGGAGAACACCGTCTCCATACAATGCCCGGTCTGGTGGCCTACCCATGCCACCTTCTCCAACCAGCTCCTGCCAGAGAATGCTAATGCCAAAACAACCCATGGAGTTTGCTCACAAATTGCCTAGCCACCAATGCCGACTGGAACTCCCCTAAAGAATGCATGTGCTCAATCATTGGATCGACTACCTCATCAATGACATAGCCATCCCACATGTCTAATATCGAATAGGAAGCCCCACTTGGGTCCCAATGCCAACCTGGGCCTCCAGTACCCTCGGTGTCTGAGAGCTCCCACAGAGCTTCACACTAGACTACAACCATCCCCATGAGTCCAACCCACTCCATCGGGTACCAACTCAGAATCTCTCGCATCCAACCCCAAGAGAGGGATTGAATGCACCACTCTTGCACATAGAACAAGCCCTCCATCTTGCAAGTGTTGCACCCTACGTAGCTCATGTTGCCTCATCTCACAATCCTGGTCAACACATAAAAATTTTCGAGGTGACTTTGCATCTCTCTCTTCGCTGTGCAAGGGTAACCTAACAATGTTGCAAGCCCTACTTTATAAGCCCAAAGAGAGCTACTGTCTGGAAGTACTGCAACTTTGCTGACAGCCTGTGCATCTGTCTGCTCTAAATTAGTGGCTGGCCCAAAAGATGACTGCCCGTCCTCCTCCCCCATGGGCTCAACATGAGTCATGGACTAGCCCTCCATGACTAGCTCACGTCCCTCTATGTGTTCTCCATGTTGTTGTAGGTGGCTTTCGTCTGGGAACTCAATCATGGCTCCGGGTACCTCTGTGTCTCCTGGAACCCCAACTAGGAATGACACCTCATCAACAGATGGCTCTATGGGTGTATGCTCTACTCTCTCTGCCAAGGTGTCAACTGGTGCTATCAAAGAGGTCTCCAACAATGGTGACTCTTGTGCTATACTGGGTATATCAATGTGCTCCCCACACTCTTGCGTACTCCATACTCAACCTCCTCCTCAGGCTCCTTATATCTAAAGCCAGGTTTCCACCAGCAGAAGCACCTCTTGGTCTCACCCTCTAACTGTCGCTGTCCTGCCTGCTCCTTTTGAGGAGATTTGGTGCCCTGAGTTGGTCGACTTTCCCCACATGGTGTAGATGGTTGCACCCCCACGGCCTGTGCACCTCTAGTGTCTCTGCTGTAAGGATGAGGATGGGTCAGGTCTGTCACCCTCCTCAACCGGGCCAACCTCTCATTGTTCCAACGTACTCCACCCCAAAATTCCTACATATTGAATCTCCCTTTAGCCATGGGTTTGTTTACGGTTCACTATGCATACATACCCAAATCTTCCATGATCTTGCTGGCTACCCACAACTGGGCCAAGATCAAGGCTCTGATACCATTGTAATATTCCTAATAGGAAAATACAGGAAATAACAAAGACTATGAACTAACTACAAATTGCAATCTCAAAAACATGCAAGCACATGAATTAAACACTAGAAATATGAACCAAGCTCTGAGCCATTTTATTAATATGAGCAGAATGGGTACAATAGATGGTAATAGTAGAACCTGGGCTTGCTACAAGCAAGCAAGGCAAAACTCAGGTGATAATAATGAAGCCCAAGTGTTGTAGAAGCTCCTCCCCAATTTCTGTGCTAACCCAATAAATTTCTATTGCTGCTACCAGATAGGAAATGGAAAATCTGCCCTCAGAAGTGCTCAGAAAATTCTGATAAATTAGCTGGTGCACTTTCTCAACAAGGCCAACAAAACCTAGAAAGGGATTGGCCCCAAACCAACTCTCCAAGAAACCCACAAAGTGGTGCAAATTGCCAGCTGACTAGTAAAACGCACAGCTGGAAGAAAGTGGATTTCTGGCTTGAATATTGTCTGAATCACACTGAAAATGCAGCCATAGACTCCTCTCCAAATACCCACAAAAACCTAGAAAAGGTTTGGGCTAATTCTGAGTGACGAGAGAGCCCACCAAATAGTGTGAGTGGCCCTCTGGTTGGCTACACGCACTACTGAGAAATAATGCTCCAGAAACTCCCAAATCCTCTGTTGTAATGCCACTAAAATTCCACACAAAATCCCCTCCGGAATCTACCTTCTCCTCCAGCCAATCTCCTTCGGAAATTAGTTTCCCTCTTCCCCTACACAAGCTTTCTCTAGTGAGCTTTGCACACTGCCAGAATGGAGAAATTTGGCCCACCAAATGGCCAAGACTTTTGCCTTGCAAAACACTACCAAAATTCTGGTCTCAAGGTAGGAAATCTCTCTGCAAATCATCGAATCTCCCGATTCATTCTAGCTAAAGAAATTTGAGCTCCACAAACTGCCTCTACGCCTAGGAAGTGTGCAAAACTGGTGAACACCTGCAATAAAGCTCTGTGGAAATCCTGAATTGGACTCCCCAAATTTCCTCACTAGGGAGACACTCGAAGTTCTCCAAAATGAGGGTGGAATTCCACTTGGAACTCTTGTGCTAAACAACACTTCTCTTCTTGTGCTAAACAACTCCAAGAGAAGATGTAATGTGAAGTGTAATAGTCAAAAGATAATCCACAAAATGAGTCCATCCTCTTATAATTTCCTCCATGCCTCTAGACCGCTTTTTTTTTAATATTATTTTGTTGGTGGGGGCCATTTTCCATTAAGTTACTTTTGCCGCCATTTAACAAAATAACAATTTGACAATATTCTCCAATAAATAATACTAACCACCTTTATCCAATAATATTTGCCCCTTTTTAATTATTATTACCAAAATTTTGCCTAAGTGACTCCCATGCTCATAAAATTGGGGATACTAAATCTCTTGTAGCTAATCACCCACGAGCTAGATCCAAGGTCTGAGAAAGTTATAAGTGGTTTTTCAGCGTGTTTGTAAGTATTTTATTAGCAATCAGGCAAGCTTGAATTCAACCTCTGCCTTCCAGGCTAGTAATATCAGAATAAACATGAACAACTAGTGCCAGAGAGAAAGGATGGAGCAAGCACTTATAAATGGAACCAACAAGTGAGTAACAAACGTGTGAGCGCACTAGAGCTTTGAGGGGGTTGTGGTAATTAAACCAATGAGTAGGGGATGATTGTGCGATAAAGGTTTGAAAGAGCGGTAATGTTAGTAAGAGTATTGACGATAGATGGCACCTAGTTTAGGCAACACAAGCGATAGATCTCTAAGAGATGGAGTTATGTCATGGGAGCTGGTACTAGAGAACCATAGCGTGAGATGTTACATTAGAAAATGTTTCAAGAGATAGCACGATAGGGCTTGTGTCAGATAGTTCGATCGATCCCCCTTCTTTGTTGTGAGGTAATCTATTTATGGACCACCTTGTCGAATCCCATGCACAGCTGAAGGGGCACCACTTGCCCCATGGAGCCTTCACCCAAACATTAACTCTTCAGAGTGGCAGGGGGACTCGGGGTGGGCACTGCCCAACTAACTTGTCCTTTCATGTTGCTAGCAGGTGGTGAGTTGCCCATTCTGAAATTCGGCCCAGTTGTATTTTAATAATTCTAGTGAAAACAGAGAACAACTATTCCCAGCTGAAAGAGAGGTTTGAGGTTAAATTCCTGCGGGCGAGGTTATGGCTTTTCAGGGCAATCAATCAATACCTGACAATCTTTCCTCGGATCAGGGGTTCGTAAGGTAGTCCAACCTTCAGTTGTGTTAATTAAATTAACTTTTAATTAATTAATATCAATTATTAATTAGGGTTCTACCAGTCGTGGTTCTCTCCACATTGGTGTGGCCGTCATTCCTATATTTAAAATAGCAGGGGTAGAACAGGGGGATGTTACAAGTGGCATAGAGAGATAAATGGATAACTGTCTTGTCTAGATCTATGCAAACATGAAGAAGTATTTCTACTTCCGCAAGGCCCCAACAATATTTCCAGTACAAGTTCCACATCAACAAACAAACCAATACTAAATAGTTAGATGATATCTTCCAGATCCCAACCTTGAACTCTCTCTTCTAGGCACTAGCATAGTACCCATTCCAACTCCTCTTTCATTTTTTCCTATTGACAAACATCTATTTTGAGCTTTTTCCATTGACCTTGGATGTTAGGAGATATGATTCCAATGGACTACGATGGTCTTGTGTACCATAGTTCCTAGATTTTCTCATCTTGTACATCTTTCTCTTGGATTGTCTCTCCATTTTCATAGTTGGCTTTCTAGGATCTACATTGCACTCTACTTTCTGCATCTTGCTTTTTATATAGAAGTTGTCTTAGCCCTCCCACTTTGTATTGGCATCAATATTGGCAATTAGGGCCAACTTCCACCTTAGGACAACTCACATGATGGAGATGATTATTGAATTGGATTCCTCTTTTCGAGAGGTACAGTTTTGATATGAAGATCATCTCATTCTAACAAGCAGAAATGGAATTTTGAATTTATTCTTTTTCATGGTCAAATTGTCAAGGTTGACCTGAGTCAAATGTAGGCTCATGAAACCCAATGGATGTGTCTCCTCTCCCTCAACGAATTGTATAAATAAGAGTGGCCCTTCTCTCATTTGGACATCACTCATCTCATCACATCATCTTCTCTCTCCTCTCTTGATTGGTTCGTACAACTTGGAGGCTCTCTTCTTCGCACGTGTGGAAGGAAGGCAGATTTCTAGACCAATTTTGGAGGCCGAAAATTTTAGGGATTAGGGTACGTGTTGACCAACATTGACTTGGAGTATTTGACCAACATTGAGTTCTGTTTTGGGGGCAAAATTTTGATTTCTACAGGCCACATTCTTTGGCACAGATTTCGAGGTGATTGGGGATTGTTTGACCGAGTTGATTGTTGCGTTGACTTTTTGGTTTGACCGCAGAATTACAACAGACTTTGACTAGGTTGACCGAGCAGGTTTTGGGTTGACTTTGACTCCCTTGGCAGGCCGCATTCTTCTGTTGTTGACCGAGCTGATTGGAGGACATTTTGGGGCAACTTTGACCATTGTTGATTTTTTGGTTAGGACTACATTGATTGTTGATTTGGCATAATTGTTTGGGCATGTATTTCTGATATTTGTACTCTCTGTCTCTGCTAAACTATTGCAGAATAATAAGAAGATTTGATCAAAGGGTTTCCCCACATTGGGGTTTGTCCATGGCATCCGCCACATCTTGTGTCCTATTGTCTTGGCTTGTCTCCTGCATATGTTTTTATGTTCTATCTGCATTTACTGTCAATGTTTATAAGTTATTGTGATTTCTTCTGAAGATAATCAGAAATTGTCATTGGGTTGATAAGAAACATTGAAGTGAATTGTGCTAAAGCATAGAACATACCATTGTTATCTAAAATTAACATGGTATCGAAGCTCAAGTGAAGACAAAGCCCAATCAAGAATGAAGCAAAACAATCACTAAGGGAAGTTGTTGGACAAGGACTTGGAATTAATCCCAATGACGACTACATCTTTCTTCAAATCTGAGAACAAGCTTAAGGACAAATTCGACTATCATGCATGGAAGATGACTTTGGATTTGACTTTAGAAGAGAATGATGCCATAGACTATGTCAAAGGAAGAATAACAGAGCCTCCTTCAAATGCATCTGCTGCGGCACAAACAAAGTACAAGAAAGGTGAGATTAAAGCTAAGAAGATTATTGTTGATTCTATTCACAAGCCTTTTGTTGCCTATATTTCTGATTTAGAAACATCGAAAAAGATGTATGGCAAGTTGGTTGGGATATTCAAAGTTAATAATGCAAATCAAGTTCTCTTTCTCAAAAACAAGTTGAAAGACATAAGATGGATAGAGGAGAATCCATCCAATCCTACTTCACGAGGATTATCGAGATCAAGAATGATCTCCTATCTATTGGAGAAGTCACTGGTGATCGGGAGCTCTCACTTATTGCACTTGTGGGCCTTACAAGAGATTGGGATGTTTTCAACACTACCATTCTCAATAATGATAGGATTTCGGGATTTGATGAACTATTGGCCATATGCACTCAAGAAGAAATAAGGATGATGGAAAGGGACAAGCCCTCAAATGGAAACAATCCTACTGCCTTCTCCTCTCATTCTAAGAGAAGGAACAATGCCGGTCCAAGGAATCAAGGACAAGGGTTCAAGCCGGGATTCAAAGAAGGAAGAAAAGGAAGGTGCTTCAATTGTAATAGGTTTGACCACTTCGCTAGAGAGTGTCCTCACAAGAAGGATACTCCAAGGGATGATGGCAATCAAAGGAACAACAGGTTCAATAACAAAGGAAAGAGGAATGCTCCCGTTGCTTAAAATGGAAGTGGTCGTCCTCCCAAGAAGTCGAGAAACTTCAGGTATGATGAAGTTAATGTTGTAAAGAAAAAATAATTTTATCTTATCTCTTCCCTCTCCACCGCCTCTCCTCCGGATACATTGGACCATTGGTTGATTGATAGTGGTGCCTCAAGGCACTTCATTGGGTACAAGGAAGCCCTCTCAAACTTGGTTGAAAAGAAGATGAATATGGAGATTATTCTTGGGGATAATGCCACTTATCCCGTGAAAGGAAATAGGACCGCTACTCTCCACTTAAATCAAGGACAAACTCTTCATTTGCAAGAAGTGCTATATGTACTTGATCTGAAAAAGAACTTGGTTTCTATTTTTGCGATGGAAGACAAAGGTTTTAAGCTGACATTTATTGATGGGAAGGTTCGTGTTTGGCAAAGGAACCCAAGAGATGTATTCACTCTTGGATTCAAGGTTGAAGGTCTCTATTAGGTTGGAGAAGTTCGTTGGGAGCAATGACTTGTGATACTTCTCTTCAATCCGAATTATGGCACCGAAGATTTGGTCACTTTCATTTCAAAGCCTTACCTGATGTAAGGAAGATGGTCACAAGGTGCCCGAATTCAACTTAAATCATGAAGGTGTTTGTCAAGGATGTGAAGCTTGAAAACATACAAGGGGACCACTCCCCTCAAGTGAGACTCAAACCACCGATATTCTTCAATTGGTCCATTCTAATCTATCAGGTATGTTGCTCGTGACATCTTTGAGTGGATATTTGTATTATGCTATTTTGTGGATGACTTCTCTCGCAAAACATGGATCTATTTATTAAAGAAGGAGGATGAAGTATTCAAATGGTTTTGCTCCTTCAAAGCTTTGGTCGAGAATCAAGCAGGGAAGAAGATCAAAATATTGAGGACTAATAATGGGACCGAATACGAGTCAAATGAATTCAAAGAGTATTGCAGAGAAGCTGGCATTAAGAGGAAGACCACTATTGCATATACTCTTGAACAAAATGGGTTGCTGAAAGGAAGAATCGTACTATCATAGAAGCCACTCGTGCCATGCTTAATGACCAAGGTCTACTGAAGTTCTTATGCGGAGACGCTGCCAACACCGCTGTGTATGTTCAAAACAAATGCCCACATCAAGCTTTGGAATTCAAGACGCCTGAAGAAGTTTTCATTGGTAAGAAACTTGATGTTTCTAATTTTAGAATTTTTGGTTGTTCCGTATACTGTCATGTGCCAAAAGAGAAAATAAACAAACTAGATGCATTTGGGAAGAAAGGAACGTTTGTGGGCTAGAGTGAAACTTCGAAGGCATATAGAATTTATGTGCCTGGTCAAAGGGAAGTGGAATTAAGTCATGATGTCACTTTCGATGAAGATTCTACTTTTAGAAAGCTCTGAGATCTTCCTACTCCTAGGAAGGACAATGGTGATGCTGATGCAGAAAAACAGGATGAACCTTCGTCTGATGAATCGATGCTTGATGTTGAAAGTCCGATGGATCCCATTGATCCACCTCCTAGTGAGCCCTCTACTTCAAGGAAAAGGCCTTTGTGGCTCAAAGGTACTCTTGAAGATGCTGAGAAACATATTGCACCAAGTGGGACATTTCGTGAAAGCAAGAAGCAGAATAGGTACCAAGGGTACTTAGGTGCCATGAATACCATTGTACAATCTGAGCATTATACATTCGAAGAAGCCGTGAAGCAACAAGTTTGGAAGGATGCAATGAATGAGGAGTATGAGTTGATCATGAAGAATGATGTCTGAGATGTGGTTCCTAGACCGAAGGACAAGTCAATGGTCACTTTGAAATGGCTCTACAAGATCAAACATGGAGCTGATGGGAGTGCTGAGAAATTCAAGGCCAGATTTGTAGCTCGAGGCTTCTCTCAAAAGGAAGGAGTAGACTACGATGAGATATTTGCCCCAGTTTCCCGATATACCACCATCTGTTCAATTATAGCCCTTGCTACCTCGCAAGGATGGAACCTACACCAGATGGATGTCAAAACTGCCTTCTTGCATGGTTCGCTTAAGGAGGAAGTGTATGTGGAACAACCCGAGGGGTTCGAGGTTCAAGATCGTGAGACACATGTATGCAAGTTGAAGAAAGCCCTCTATGGGTTGAAGCAAGCCCCTAGGGCTTGGTATGAGAGGATCGATAGCTATGCTATGAAGCTAGGATTTACAAGAAGCGATGCTGACCCGAACCTATACTTCAAGGTTGAAAAGGATAAACCTCTCATTCTAGTCCTTTATGTGGATGATCTCTTTCTGACAGGTGATGGCCCTCTCATTCATCAATGCAAGAGGGAGTTGGCTTCCGAGTTCGAGATGAAGGACCTAGGACTGATGCATTATTTCCTAGGGTTGGAGGTTTGGCAAAAGCTAGGTGAGATTTCCTTTCTCAAGGAAAATATATTGTGAAGCTACTTGAGAGATGTGGGATGGTGGACTGCAAGTCCGTGACTACTCCGATGGAACTCAACTTTAAGAAGCTATGTGGAAGTGTTGTTGGGCCCGGATTGGTGAACCCTACTGAGTATCGTCAACTTGTGGGGGCCCTGATGTTTTTGGTCAACTCCTGTCTTGACATATGCTTCACTGTGAACACGTTGAGTCAATATATGGTCGAGCCTCATCACATTCATTGGATTGCTGCTAAGAATCTCTTGAGATATCTTCGGGGCACAATCCACTATGGTTTGAGATACACTGTCGAGAATTTGAGGCTACATGGATATACAGATGCTGATTGGGCTGGCAGTGTGGTGGATCGTAAGAGCATGTCTGGGTGCTGCTTCTCTTTGGGGTCTGCTTCAATATCTTGGATGAGCAGGAAGCAAAAATCGGTTGCACTAAGCACCGCCGAGGCCGAATACATTGCTGCAAGTATGGCTTGTTGTGAAGCAGTTTGGTTGAGGAAGCTCTTTAATGAGCTATTTGAGCACATGTTAGATACCATCGTGGTCTTCTGCGACAACTAGAGTGGGATTCGTCTATCAGAGAATCCTGTGTTCCACAACCGCTCCAAGCACATTGATATCAGGTAACACTTTATCTAGGATATGGTATAACGGGGAGCAGTTAGGCTCCAACACATCAGGACAGATGAGCAGGTTGCAGACACTCTCACGAAGCCTTTGGGGAAGGTCAAATTCTTAACCTTCCTAGAGAGACTTGGAGTCGTGGAACGACCCTCCTATGAGGGTCCCGTATGAGTTGGACACAGAGCTTTGGGAGCTCCTCGGGGCTTGAGGTACTTCTTGGAGCTAGCTATGAGCGACCATAGGGTGAGTGGTTCACCTTCCCCTAATGGTGTGTTGGATACAGGGTGAGTGGTTCACCTTCCCCTGTGATACCCCATTATGGTTGACATTTGTGTAGGGTGAGTGGTTCACCTCCCCCTACCCCGACACATGCATGTAGGGTGAGTGGTTCACCTTCCCCTGCAATTGGCATATGCATAGGATGAGTGGTTCACCTTCTCCTATGGCATATGAATAGGATGAGTGGTTCATCTTTTCCTGCTGATGCCTCGACACACATCCTACCCATAGAGTCTGAGACTCATGGGAAGTACCTCTCATCTGGCCAATTAGTTGGGAAAAGATGGTTAGGGACCATAACGCTACCGATGGACGCATCGTGTATTGTCGTACTCCTTATGACTAGGACATGGTATTCAACAACTTGATCTGGGATCAAGGACCGACTTTTGTCAGTGGAGAGTGGTATGATCTTATCACTCAGTCTCAATCACTTCTTCTTCATTATTATTTCATGGTTCAGCAGAGCAGAGCAAGACAGTGATAGGGATGATACAAGATGACAGGTTGGCATGATGATGTCAGATAGATTGGCAGGTGGAATTCTCCCTAGTTGAGAGGGAGTGTTAAACTTGGCAACTAGGGCCAACTTCCACCTTAGGACAGCTCATATGGTGGAGATGATTATTGCATTGGATTCCTCTTTTCGAGAGGTACAATTTTGTTATAAAGATCATCTCATTCTGACAAAGAAGAAATGGAATTTTGAATTTATTCTTTCTCATGGTCATATTGTCAAGGTCGGCCTTAGTCAAATGTAGGCTCATGAAGCCCAATGGATGTGTCTCCTCACCCTCAACGAATTGTATAAATAGGAGAGACCCTTCTCTCATTTGGACATCACTCATCACATCATCTTCTCTCTCCTCTCTTCATTGGTTCGTACAACTTGGAGGCTCTCTTCTTTGCACGTGTGGAAGGAAGGCAGATTCCTGGACTAGTTTTGGAGGCTGAAAATTTCAGGGATTAGGGCATGCATTTACCAGCGTTGACTTGGAGTATTTGACTAGCGTTAACTTTTATTTCGGTAGCAGAATTTCGATTTCTGTAGGCTGCATTCTTTGGCACGGATTTTGAGGTGATTGGAGACTGTTTGACCGAGTTGACTTCTGTGTTGACTTTCTAGTTTGACTGCAGAATTACAGCAGACTTTGACTGATTTGACCGAGCAACAGTGTTGTGAACATCCCGATTTTATCTCGAAATCACAATTTTTTGGCCTAGCCGATGTTTGCCGATTTTTAAAGATATTTTTATGGTATCTTAATTTTGCCGATTTTTTACCAATATTTTCCTGATTTTTACGATTTTTTGGTTTCCCGAACCTTGCTGATTTTATCCTGATGTCGATGTTCACAACATTGCTGAGCAGTTTTTGGGTTGACTTTGACTCCCTTGGCAGGCCACATTTTTCTGCTGTTGACTGAGCTGATTGGAGGACGTTTTGGGGCAGCTTTGTCCACATTGACTTTCTGGTTAGGGCTGCATTGACTGCTGATTTGATTGCTGATTTGGCAGAACTGTTTGGGCATGTATTTCTGATATTTGTACTCTTTCTCTATGCTAAACTATTGAAGAATAATAAGAAGATTTGATCAAGGGGTTTCCCCACATTGGGTTTTGTCCCTGTCATCCGCCACATCTTGTGTCCTCTTGTCTTGTCTTCTGCATATGTTTTTATGTTCTATCTGGATTCACTGTCAATGTGTATAAGTTAATGTGATTGCTACTGAAGATAATTGGAAATTGTCATTGGGCTGATAAGAAACATTGAAGTAAATTGTGCAAAAGCATAGAACATACCATTGTTATCTAAAATTAACACCTTGGATGTTAAGAGAGATGATTCCAGTGGACTAGGATGGTCTTGTGTACCATAGATCCTAGATTTGCTCACCTTGTACATCTTTTTCTTGGATTGTCTCTCCATTTTCATGGTTGGCTTTCTAGGATCTAGATTGCACTCTTACTTTACTTTCTGCATCTTGCTTTTTATATAGAGGCTATCTTAGTACTCCCACTTTGTACTGGCATCACTGTAACCAGGAGTCCCATTGGCCTACTTTAGTTGTCATTTGTCAAACATTAGACAATTATCTTATCTTCTCTTATCTTATTTAGGTAAAAGTACAAAAACAATCAAAAGAAGAGGTAAGATGCCTGTAGTGGTCAGCCTTCGCTCTGGGATGCCTTGTTTTGTTCCTCTTCCCTATATCGCTCTTCCCCTTCAGAAAACTTATTTGTGCAAGGACATCTCTTTGAATTGCACAAATATTTGGTACACAAGTAATGTTATAGAGCTTTTCAGCATTGCTCCACCCATATTCTCAAAAGTTTATTTCAAGTTTTATTTTTTAACCGTTGAAGCAGGACTCACCAGGCATGACTTGGACGTGTGAGTCATACTTGGCTTGATGCCAAAATTGTGCCAAGTCAACTTGGTCAGGCAAAAACTCATTGAAGGCAAAGAATTGGCAAATATTTGTGAGTCCTACTCAGACTTTTGAATAAGTCACAAGTTTGACTCGAAATTTTTGGTGAACGTTTGTGCATTTTTCTAATTTTATATTTGTCGAGTAGACTTGTACTGTCTCCAGTATTGTTGAGCTGAATCTGGCTACTTTTGTTTTAACCTTGCAGAATATCTAGAGAAAAAGTTCTAGAAGAACTGACAGACGTATGCTACTGCTGTTCAGTTTACTTTCTATACTTGAAAGTTGAAAGATTAATAGCCTCATTTTAAAACCTTACCTATACAAATTTACCATGGATTCTGCAGATATATTCAAGAAAATTACTCAAAAATTCGGGATGTTGAGCGTGAGTTAGCAAATGTTACATTGGAGTTGAAGCTCACAGCAGGCCCAAAGAAGGCAGGTAAGGCCCAGTTGCTTTTCTTAAGAATTGTGTATCAGAATAAATCATCTGTCTAACAAGGGGAAAAGCTGTTCAGGTGTCAGGTCTGTTTGGTTGATTCTTTAATCATAGATTTAAAGATTTTAGTGTTTACATGGTGTTTTCTCATCTTTGTGTTACATGCAATATCAGCACTCGAGCATCTTCGAAAGAAGATAGAACTATCAACGGATAAAATTAGAATAGCAAAGCAAAAGGAGGAATTGGCAAGGCAGGTTTGTATCTATCTATCTAGCCTGACAATAGAACTGGTGCACTGTTTTGAATGATCTTCTCACTAGGATTATCAATGACGTCCTCATGAAAATTCAGTAAGCAATTCTTTAATTCAAAGAAGTCTTTTAAAAAACGACCAGTGGGTTAGAACTATGGTAAAGCCATTAATATTGATTGTTTTTCATATCCAGCTTGCTTGCTTTGTTGTTAGTATAAGTTCCAATAAGCTGAAATTTATTTTAGTTTATTTTCCCTTATTTTAATTTTTGAATCTCGAGGGCTCTGTTGATACTCGTGTTTATCATTCCCAGTACCAGAGTATTAAGCCCTCCACAAAATTTTGGCCTTTTTTTGACACCTTCTGGAAGGTTTTTGAGCTCTCAACCTGCTGACATTATGTTATGCGGTCATATTTCATTTGATGTTGCCAATGCTTCGTGGAGTATATAACTTATATTTATGGTCAATACAAGTTTGTGGTTAAAAGGATGGTCAGAGGGACATCTCTTGTTAAAAAATGACGATCTTCTGTATATGAAGTCAAAATAAGAAAGTTCAATCATATGAGAAATATAACCCAAACTCAAAGCCTTTTAATTGACATACGATCAGGGATTTCAGGTTTTATCATCAATTATGGCCCTTCCAGCTATTTCCTTAATAGTGCTGATGGTGTAAACGTAATTGATTTAATACTTCTATAGAAAAGAATAATATTTTCAAAATGTAATGGTATTTAGTGATCCAATTTTCACACGAACAAAATTCAATGAGCTGATGAAATAATAAATTAGAAGAAATGGAAGGTGGAAGAATAATGACATGTCATCTGGGGGTTTAGATAAAAATGACTATAACAATAAAGTAGGATAAAACCCCGAGGTAGAAAACTCAGTTTTTAGCGTATCCCTCACCATATGAATAGTGAGTGACCCCTAAGAAGTAAGGCCCTTAACTGAAGGTTCCCTTTATAGGTGTGTCAACTTGCATTATATATGAGATTATCCAAAGTGGTACATATTTCCTTCCTCTGTCGGGTATGCGTGAAGGGGCACCTCTCTCGCTCGAAAGATGTGGGTTATGGTCCTGGATCAAAACTATCAAGAAGCATCAGCCGCCGCCTCCCAGTCCCTCTCTGACAAGCACAAAGTGTCTGTTGAGTATCCAATGAGGCTAAATTATCCCCTCCCTCCTTCTCGCAAAGTATCAAAGCCCGAGTCTCAAAGGCCCGGTATCCGATCCCAGCATGAGCTCAATTGAGTAGCAGCCGAACCTAGCCGGGTAGCCGGTTCAAGTAGCGTCCAAGTATCCAAGCATCCCTGCGCAGTAGCTTCTTTGAGAATATATGATATTCCAATATTCAGGGTTGTTATATACTGAAAACTAAAGTAGTCCTATGAGAATTGAACTCTTTCTCTTTTGGATTCAACATTTTATTGATTAAAAAGAAAGATGAATTGATTTGACTAGGTTATAGAGATTTTGTTGGGAGAAAACATTCACTCATGGCACTAAGTTGCAATATGTTTTTCCAACTTTCAATTTTAAATCAGTTTAATGGTTCTATGACAGTCACATTATAAGCTCTTTCTAAAGATTTTTCAAAGGAAATTACTGATATTGGGTTCCAATCCCGAAACCTGACCTACAATAAAAGTGTTCCTCTGTTTGGATTTGCTTTACTCTTTATGATGGCACTTCACATGACGCTCCAATCCTTTTTCTAAAACAACAAAATTAAATTTTCCACCTTAAAAGAATAAACTTATTTTTTCAGAGTGAATGGCAAGGAAGATATTTATGAGCAGATTCACAGAGAGTGAATGACAAGGAAAAAATGGATGTTGAATAATAGGAGCAGTCAAATTAATAATTCAACCTCTTGTCATAGTAGGATTTCAAGCAAAAGGCAAGTGCCTCAAAGTTCAAACTATTTTTGAACTAACTATTATAGTAAAAACACCGAGAAGGTGAGAATTTTGAAAAGCCAAGACTAAAAAATATAAAATTGGAAGCAAACCTATAAAATAAACTTGAGCATAGGAAGAAACTGTAAGAGTTCAGATTCCCAAGTCATTTTCGATTTGCAGATCTGTCATATTAAGATACTAGTAGTTAAAAGTGAAAAAGAGGTTTTTTAAACTAGAGAGAATTTGAACCAAACATTAACTTCAAACCAGTTGCTAGAACTTTCTGGGAATGTTGGATGTGATCTTCTTCAAGAATCAAGACTCAATCTCAGGTGAAGTGTTGAAACATGTGTAAATTATTAAATAATTTCAATTTCGTCAATGTTTATTTCACAACTCTGCTTGTTATATCACATTTTTTTATTCTCTGAAAAAAGGAAATCTGTAAGCAAGGGGATGAGGCTACAGATGATAATCATCTGATTGTAAGGAATGTCCTAATGATGCCCCTCAGGTGTGGGAAGCAGCAGTGAAGGATTTAAAGAAGGAAGAAGCTCACAAAGAAGCAATTTGTGAGGATCTCAATCGGTTGGTATGAATCTTCTTCCTTCAATGCATTCATTTCATTTTAAAGTCGAGTATCTAAATGTTAGAAGACCTTAATTCTTTGCTTTCTTTTAAAGGTTCAAGAGAGTGCAACTGCACAATACTCAAGGTTGGAGGAATTGAAGAACCGGCTGGAAGCATTGAATCCTGTCAGAAAGGGTGTTACTCCTGAATCTGTAAATTCAGAATCCAATGGATTATCACCTGTCTCATCAGAGAATACTGCTACAAGCAAAAGCAATCAGGTATCATGTGACCTCCATCAGTTTTTATTGCTATTTTTCTTCACGTAGTGGTTCTTGTTTCTGTATCAACTTCTCAAACTGTTGTTTTAATCTGAAATCCCTGAATGTTTGTCTACGTTTTTGTTAGAACTGCTTATTAGATAACAAGATTTCTTTCTGACGTTTTATGGCTGTCAAGGTTAGGCAGAATTACAAGATCTTTCTAACATTCTGTTAGTTCTGTAATTTTTTGCTTCAACTGGTTCTTTCTCAGAATGCCAGGAAAATGGGGTCATCGGCACCAGATGATAAAGTGATTTCAACTTTGACTTCAAATCAACAGCTGAATGAGTCTGACAATAGTGGTTCCACTATTTCAACAAACTCTAGTTCACTCACAGACCATCTAGTGAATTCTAGGGCTCCAAAGATTCCATTTGAAAGAAAAGGTGTGGACAAGTCACATCCTAGTAGTCAGGGGCAATCAGCAAAACCAATGACTGAAGGACAGCATCTTGTTATAGTCAAAGGTCGAGGACATAATGTTAACAGAGGAAAGGGTAACTTGATACTTCAGAAACCAAAAGGTGAAAGTGCTTCTGGGTGGACTGGTGCTGGATTTGATGTTGATGCTAGGAGCTGAGATGTTTCTTCTATTTGAGAGCATCTTATTCCTATCATCTTTTCTAGTCACAGTTACAGCTTCATGTAGAAAACAAGATACAATAGCTGGATTCAAGTGGGGCAGGTATTGGTTTACCCATCCAACTTTCAAAACATAGCTAGTTGGTTGCAGATAGATGTACACTGGGGTCATCTAACTATTGAAAGGCACACTCAAATAAGAAAAATAATAGAATGTTGACTTAGGTATGGGATGAATTTCTATTCTGGTCAGAGTCCAAGGCTGGCAAATTTGCAGTTATCTTACATTAGTAACACTGTTTGTAGCTTTCTCTCTTGTACATATACTGGTACTCACATATCTGGAACTTCACTGTATGCTTCCTATCCGATGCCTTCATCCACAGACTAAGGAAAATAGAAAACAGTCAAAATTTTCTTCATCCAGTTGTGTTAAAAACTTCGACTTGAATTTTATTGCCCTATGGGGGTATGGATAGTATATCTTTAACACTTTTAGCAATGGGGTAGTGACTTCAACACATCTTATATATTTTATCAACCTAATAATGGAAGGAAGTTTTCATGTGCTTTGGGCCTGTATTAATTTGATAGTTGTATTGACATCTAGGGTATTCATACCCCCTTGATGTGTGGTTTCATTTTGAAGTTTTGGACTTGTATAGTGGATTTCATACTCATGAAACCGTTAAAAGTTACATTTTTTGTTTGTTTGTGAAACACCTTTTTATTACATTGAGAGATTTATAAAACTCCATATTGTGTACAATGGGAACACTAGGTACAACAACTGTGTGAGCATCATATCTTCTCTGCATTAAAACAGTGCATAAATGGGTGTGGCATGCCCAGCAGGATTTAGACATGGGTCATTGTGGTGGTAAGAAGCCCAACTTGATGCTAGCTCACAATCCAACTGACAAGTTAAAATATAATATTAGCCTTTAAAGAATTTTAAAGTATATCATCAGAATTAAATGTATTTGACAATTTTGTCCTTTTGAAACCAGATCCCCCAGTGAAAAGTAAAACTGTAGGAATGAATTCGGTACATGACATGGGGATACACTCTGGCTTCTTTTAAGTGAGAACTCCAAGATAGGTTTAAATTTTAGACTTAATGTGCTCAAAAGGAAATTGGTATACCTTCAATTTTTTAAAACTTGAATGCGATACTTAGCCATCACATGTAACTGAATGGATATTAGCATCCTACTTATAAGATAACATGAGATAATTCTCTTAATGTCCAAGGTTGACCAAAATAATGGGTCAATGGGGCTAGAAAATAACGGGAGTGCCAATGCTACTCTTGAAAGCCAAAATTTAGAGAGGTGCAAGTGAAAATAATACAAGAGATTAAGAAATGATAACCCAAGAGGGTAAACCAAAGAAGAGATACACGTGAAAATAGGATAAAAGAGATTAAGAAATGGTAACCCAAGAGAGTAAACCTAAAAAGTGTAAGATATGTAGTTTAAGAGAATTCTTCAGCTAAAATCACATGATAGAATATTTGTCGACGCGTTTTGAACTAACCAGTGTGGTTCATCATCAAGACAAGTTGAAGGATTAGATCTAAAATGCAGGTTAAATAGTTAGAGCAGAACTTCCAACAACTATAATTATTGACTAGGTAACGGCTAGATTGACTACCTAACGGCTATATTAGACGAGGGAACGGCTAGTTTGACTGGACACAGGGAGAAGGGGGCAAAAGACCAAATTGTAACTTAATTTGAGGTTTTTTATTAAATTAATGGTTAGTTAATTTATTAAATTACAAGTAAATTTATACAATACATATAACTACTAAGGATTAATAATATTAAAATAATTAAATAATATTTTAATTGTTTATTACCAATTTGTAACTTAGTTTGAAGTTTTTTTTAAAATTAATAGTTAGTTAATTTATTAAACTACAAGTAAAATTTATACAATATATGTAACTACTAGGGATTAATAATATTAAAATATGTTTAAAATAATAATATTTTAAATTTAATTGTTTATTGAAAATTAAGATCTAAGAAAATTAATTTTCTTATATTAATTAAGTTGAATTATTATATAAATGGTTAGTTATACTATTACTTATTTTATGTAATTCACGAGCTAGAAAAAGTCTATTCAAGTACTTAATATATTATTAACCTAATGAAGTTAATGTGTTAACCTTATTTTAAATAAATTCAAGGATATTATTAATAGGTTTTATACTAGATCCCTATTATTATATTAATATTATTACTATTAATTGTATAGGGAATCAATATCGAAGTAATCTACTTAGTTATTGAAATGCATCTATTATAGTTTTAGAATTAATTTAAGGGAAGGGTGGCTAATAAAATTAAATATCTAGAAATTTAAAAGGATAAATCAAATAAGGTAGGAGGCTAAAGAAGGAAGGAATCAAGGGAAAAACCTTGAACAAGCTATAAAAAGAGGGAGGAGGGGGAGAGGGTGGCGAGAGGAAATGACTAGGAGGTGAGGGTCGGGATCCAGCATCTGCTGATCTTCCACCCGTCATCTCTATTGAGATTGCTTGGCCTCCTTTCGATCTCAATGGCTTCCCTAAATTTACGGTGGTGGAACTGCGAAATTCTAGCAATGACATTGGCCTCCTCAATACAAACATGATGTTTGGTCTTCTCTGCATGCTCAGCTAATGCGGAAGACTTAGTTCTCCCGTGCTTAAGATCAGTTGTGTGCTCACTGATTCTTTGATTAATGGAGCGCCCAGTCTCACCAATATAGGGGGTCCCACAGGAACAAGGAATAATATAGACCCCTTTCATGTCCTTAGGGTCGATAGGATCCTTCACCGATCAGAGGGATTTACAAATGGTGTTAAGGGGTCTAAAGGTCGAGGGGACATTATGCTTCCTCAGAATCCTCGCAATCCTGTCAGTGGTCCCTTGAACAAAAGGAAGATGGACCCCTGGGATACGTTCTTTAGGTTCTTTTTTAACCACCGAATTCTTGGAAGCTTTGAGGAAAGCCTTCTGACCCAAGTACTTGCTATAACCATTCTCGACAAAGACCTTGAGAAGATGGGATTTTTCTTTCTCGAAGCTCTTTTCATCAGAGATCCTTAGGGCACGAGTAGCGAGAGTGTTGAGAACGCCCAACTTCTGAGCTGGGAAATGATGGGAACTGGCATGGAGATATTGCTCAGTATGTGTTTTCTTCCGAAACACCTGGTGGGATAGGGAACCATCCATATTCTTAGAAATAAGAATATCAAGGAAAGGGAGGCAACCATCAACTTCCTGTTCCATGGTGAATTTAATGGCGGCGGACTGACTGTTAAGATGATGGAAGAAGAGATCTAACTCCTCTTGGCCATGCGGCCAGATGACATTAGTGTCATCTACGAATCTTTTCCAAAGCTTAGGTAAGAGGCAAGCCGAGGCCAGAGCTTTGGATTCAAAATCTTCCATAAAAAGATTAGCAACGACAGGGGATAGGGGTGAGCCCATGGCAACACCACAAGTTTGTTCGAAGAACTCACCTTCAAAACTGAAAAAGGTGGAAGTGAGACAGATCTCAACTAACCGAGCAGTATCAGGATCTGTAAGGCGCTTGATAACATCCAAAGCCTCATTTATAGGGATGCAAGTATAGAGGGAGACTACATCAAAACTAACAAGAATGTCTCTAGGGTCAAGCTTAAAATCCTTGAGCTCATCAACAAAGGAAGCAGAGTCTTTGACGAAAGACTCTGTATGACCAACTAAAGGTTTAAGCTTAAAGGCAAGGAACTTAGTTAGAAGGTAGGTCGAACCACCAATGGTGTTGACAATGGGTCTAAGGGGTGCCCCTTCTTTGTGAATCTTAGGGAGCCCATAGATCCTAGGAGTAATAGGATTGCTTTCAATGAGTTTATGGCAAAGGGAACTCACGGAGCTACTGGATTTGATGGCAAGAGCCACCGTTCTAGAAATCTTCTTAAATGGGTTTTTAGGAAGCTTTTTATAACTACCACTATTATGAAAATGATCTAACATCTTCTTGCGGTAGTCCTCTTTGTTAAGAATGACAACAACCCCTCCTTTATCAACTTTCAGAACAACGATGTCTTTGTTCTGATTTAAGGATCTGAGGGCCATAAATTCATCCTTACTAAGGTTACTCTGAGGGGCCTTTGCTTTCCTAAGGATCACAGCGCAATCTTGCCTAATAGTGTCCTTAATATTATCAGGCAAACCCCTGATCCCGAATTCTATGTCACAAATAATGTCATCAATTAGGATTTTTTTATTAAACTATTTAGGAGGGCAACTAACCTTTGTGAGTAGAAGTATTTATAAGATAACAAATTGAAGGGCAGGCCAAAATATGGTACAAACTACAAAGAAGTTTTGGACTACTCATTAGGAGTATCTTCCTCTACCCATGTTGAGAAATCATCTACCATATTGTGATTGATTGCAGAAGCTTGTATCCTATTGTGCCCTATTTTGTTGTGTTTTCCACAATTCATCTTGAAAAGTTGTCTCTCAACCACTGCTTTGTCAATTTGTTACTTATAATGTGAGAATGCAATAAGAAATGCTGTTCAATCTCCACCTTTCCTTCCCTACACACCTTGCATACCCTTTCTTCCTGTTTTCCCTTGGGATGTTCCCACCTCCTTGTTTCACATATTATTTTATGAGAGTTGGTTCTTCCCTTGACCTATGTCATGTAACTCTCCCCAAGGGATATTAAGTTTTAGTAGCCATTGTTAATATAATGGGGTGATAATTAGGACTTAGGCATACACTCAAATATAATAATGTTTTAGTCTAAGTCACGTGACACAGGGATTCGGGATTCGTAGGATACGGGGATTCGAGTGTCGGATTTGGACACGTTAGCCCTCGGAACAAGACACGTAGGATTCGTATATATATATATATATATTAAAAATTAGATATTTCTTACACAAATTCTCATTAATGATACAAATTCATTGATTTCAAACATAGATCTTCATCTAGATGTTAGTTTTACTCTTAACAAAGTAAGTTAGTAACATTATAGCATGCATAGTATATACAAAATTCAAATATCTGCATAAACCCTCACTCATAAACCCTCACAAACTTCATAAACCCTCACAAACCCTCACTTTTTTGGGATTCGAATCCCAAAATCGGGACACGACCGGGATTTGATGATGTCTTGTTAGGACACGTGGTGTACCCTTTTAGGATTCGAATTCCCATCGAATCGTGTCTAATTCGGACATGTGCCTTGTTTTGGACGAGTCTGGTTTCATAGGCTTTAGTTAATGCCTTTATAATATGATAAGAATACTATAATAATTCAATTTTAAGGTCACAACATAGCTAGTCAGTAATGTATGAGACTTCTTTGTTTGTGGGACAAGGCACTGTCTCATAATAGCATTTCCACCCTTTAATTAATTTGTGGAGGTAATTTAGTCATTAAAGTATTAGGTGTTTGAGTTAATCATCAGCTTTGGGACTTAACCCTCCTAGTACCCAAACAGATTGCATCACTCAGTAATGAATCAATCCACTCTCTCTTATTCTTCTGGACATTCCTGCCTACTATTGTGTGTAAAAACTGACATTATATCAGAACCGCAGTGAGGAGAAGTCGAGAAAGCAGGTGAAGGAGCCCAGGAACTACTGTTTTCAGCGAAGACGCTTAGGGACTGCCGACACGCACAACTGGTGTTTCGAGCTGTTCAGTAATGACAGAGATAAGTTTCATTGCAAACCTACTAGAGGTTTTTTGGAAAATCAGGCGGAATTTTTTATTTGATTGTTTAGTAAATCTTTATAAGGTGGAAAATAGAAAAAATAATATTTGGAAAATCGTTGGGGGAGAGATGGTAGAGCCACAAAGGGTGACGCTTTACAAACTAGGCGCATTGGAGGTGGTCGTTGTAGTAGTTATCATGGCAGAGACATAAGAACTGAATAGATTTAAGATCATCATTCCCAGTTTTGGAGACAGCGATACCAGAGTCACCCGCAGGCATAGACGTTAGTGTCGATTTGATTTGCAATCAGGCACCTAGGGTCAAGATTGACAAGAGGGTTCACCACCAGTTTGACATAAAGTTCACGATGACATGCAATACAGAAAGGGGAAGGAAGTCGACGTGTAACGCGAGGAGAATCGCTGGAATTGTATGTAGCTGTCGCGAAGGGTCCGTGAAAGATGTCTTATTTGTGAGAGTAGTCGCGTCGACAAAAGGGCCAGTCCATAAGAAAATTGTCATAAAAAAGGCGGGGCCTAATCCAGTTATTGCTAGAAGGGCTAGTCCACTGGTGAGGGTAAGCACCAGATTTTCTATGCGAGAAGGATGACACAGAAAGGTGTCAATTTGTGTGGTCTCTGGTTGAGCGACTGAGTCAAATTAGAATAAATCTGAGTCGACCAGATGAATCGACAGGTGATGTATAAAGAGAACAAGCTACACGTAAGGTTTTTGTGTTTCTCAGTACCCCAAATCAACCATCTTTGGAAGAATTTCAATCAACAATCATTCACAAAGAGTTCATTCGACATGTCACAAATGCGATTTTAACCAGGTGAAGATAATATTCCTCTTCCAAACCACTGGACCCATTGACACAAAAGTAAAAATATTTTTAATTTAAAAAAATAATATTCCTCTTATAAACCACTAACACAAAAACACAAAAATTTAAAAAGATAATATTCCTCTTATAAACCACTGACACAAAAGTATTTTGTTGCAGAAAAATATTTTTAATTTAAAAGAAAAACTGTTTTGATGGAAGATAACAAAAAGTATTTTGTTGCAGAAAAATATTTTTAATTTAAAAGAAAAACTGTTTTAATGGAAGATAACAATTTTCTTAATAGACAATTTTGAAACACCTCAGTCTCTGGAGGATGTAGATGGCATTAACAAAATAGTAGACAATTTTGAAACACCTCAGTCTCTGGAGGATGTAGATGGCATTAACAAAATAGTAGGTCGTCGTTACAAATTCGACCTGTTTAGTGTATTTAACCCTTTTACCATAAATGAGAATGCTCAAGTTGAAGATGGTGCAAGAAATAGAGAGGGTGTGATGTTCAAGTTTTTTTTATGAGCAGTGATATGCTCTTTAAATGCAAGATGGTGATGACATTTTAAAGAGCAAGATGATGATGGTTTTTTGGAAGAGTAAGATGGTGATGGCTTTTTGGAAGTGTTGAGGGTGTTTGAAAATGTGTATGTATTGAGTGTTTTTTAAATAATTGTTGTTTTTGATAATGATAAATGAATATGAGTTTTTTTGTGATTACTAGTTGAACATAATTTATATTAGAGATCGGGGGAAAGCCATTGATAGAAATTCTGAAGAAGAATACATTGTAGTAATTATAATAATATGAATGAATGAATGAATGATATTTTAATGTTTATGAGGCTAAAAATAGCCTATGGGTCTCAACCTCCTTGTTTTTCGCCTTTTGCAATTCAATGTTTTTCTTATTCAAACTGGTGATGATATGGCCCAACGTTCTAACAGTCCCCTTGCTGAAAATACAATGCCAAGCGATTGGTGCTAATATATTGCCATAATTGTCCCCGATGTCTTTGAAAGCATCACATTCTAAAATGAAATATTTTTCCGATTCCACTACCTTAGAAGTGCAAAAAATACACACCTATTCTTCCCAAGCTTCTTTAGGTCTTTTCCACTGTTGCGTTTCACACCATAGTTGATGCGAGTTAGTTTTTAATTGAGCAATAAAAATCTCTACTCTCCACGAAATGCTAGCTCCAATGTACTCTTTTTGTTGGAGATCACAAGTGGGGTTGAATTTGTCAACATAGTACTTCTTTCTGCCCAACTTTTTCCCCCATATATGCTTACGAAACTTCTCCATAAAAAAATTCTTTAACTCCTTGCTATTTGAGGGACAAGCATTGAGGTAGATATCCCATTTTTGCATCTATTTGTTGTTTTGTCTCATCCATGTTTTCTTCCTTTCACTTGTGCCTTCGTCAAGATAACTTTAGGCCATCTACCTATGCCCAATTGCTCAATTTTTTTTTTATATCCTATAAGACACACCATAGCAATTGCTTCAATGGGAGTTGTTCCTGTTTCGCTCAACGTTATCTCATAAGAAATCAAACTTTTTATTTTGAACTTGCGCGTGATCAAGTGTTTTTGGATTTTCTCAATTTGTTCCCATATTGAGACAAGGGTATTGTTAACCCATAATTCACACCCATATAATATCATTGGACAAATTAGGAGTACAAAAAAATACTTTAGTCGTTTTCCAATCCCATAACTTTGCCTCTCTACATCTATTTTGAAGAGCATATAATGCTTTCCACCATCCTAAAATTCTCTTCTTTTTGCAGTCCTCCCCATTAAGCTTGTTGTTGAAATCAATCTCAAGGTACTTATACTCATTTACTTTTTCAAGAATGTTACCCTAAAAGAAGAACATGTGCTGACTCTGTTTCCTTTTATTAGAGAAAATCATTATTTTGGTCTTGTTAGTATTGACTTGCATCCCCACTGCTCTGTAAAAGTGCTCAAGGGAATATAGGTGCATTTGCAATCCATGGGCCGATTTTGCAATCAATACAAGATCATCAACATACAAAAGAAGCTTTATCACAAACTCCCCCAATCGAACACCATCGCCACCTTACAAATTTAGCCTCTCCCCTAGTTTATCAATATATAAACCACAAAGAGTATGGGATAAAGGACAACCTTGCTTGACTCCAATGTCACTTCTAAAACTTTTCGAAATTCATGGTGAAGTTCTAATTTTGATTTTCACCTCTTCATAGAGCCTATGGACAACAACTCTATAATGCAAAGGAATTTCAATTTCTTCCATTCTACGCCACAACTTATCTTCAGGGACTGTGTCAAATGCCTTTTTGAAGTCAACAAAGTAGCAAAATACTTCTTCTTTGCCCCCTCAAGCCTTTTCAATAATGTGTCTCAACGTGATACCATGATCCACTGTAGAATGATTTGGCCTAAAACTGGCTTGCCCCTTTGCCCTCTTTTCTTTTAATTCTGCTCACTTACTGATTCTATTTTCTACCATGTTACCGAAGAGCTTTGCAAACAAAGGATTAATGATAATGGTTCTATAGTTGGAAGAATTATTAATGTCTCCACTTTTAAAAAGGGGTATTGCTAGGCCAGTTGTCCATCCTTTTGGGAATCCTTATTGAATGATGTTGAATATTTCCATGATGTGTGGCGCAAGAGTGTTTATTCCCCACTTTAGATATTCTGCTTGAAGTTCAACCAAGTCCTTTGCCTTTCTTGTTTTCAACTTCTTAATTCCAATCTCCACCTCTTGTAGCGTGAAAAGATTTGTAGTTGTGTTGATCATGGGGGGAGGCTCAACCTCTGATTCTTTCTCATAGAGTTGTCTTGCATAGTCAAACCATTGGTTGGTTGTAATATTATTTTCAGTTTGCTTCTTCCTTGGTTGAAGTTCTTGCCAAAAAAGGTTTTATGTTATTTTTGCTTAAATATATTAACTCTTCCCGCCTTGTTTGCATGAACTCATATTTTTCCTTTTTAAAATATGCTTATATAACTTTACATTCATCTTCTTCTTGCCTTTATTTTTCAAGGGGCTCCTTGTCATTTTGCATTCCTCATCAAACCAAACATTTACAAGAAAACAATTTGATTATGATTTCCTATTTTTTGCTCTTTTGCATTTCTCAATTGCACCTTGAATTATATTTGTTAATTCATCACCGTTGAGTCTTTAAGAACCATTTTTTTCTTTTGAAATGATCTCTCTAGCATTGACTTGAAGATAGTACAATTTTCTTGTGTTTAGAAGAATTCCACCCCTTGATATTGATTGTTGAGAACATTGGGTTTTACTCCTACGCTGCCTTTCTTCTACCCAAGATAGCTTTATATAAATTGGGTTATGGTCTGATTTTAAGTCTCATATATGATCTCCAATCTTCACTTCGTATATCTTTTTCATTAAGCTTTGTGAACAAATAACATAGTCAATGACACTTGCCCCATTGTATGTGTTGCAGGTGAAGTTCCTAGAGTTTTTCCATCTATCTAGACCATTGCAAATGATTTAATTGAAAGCGCCACACAATGTAAGAAACTCCTCTCCAAAATGATTGCTAACTTTCTCATCTTCCAAACATCTCAGTGATTGGGGATTCTCCTCTTCAGTGAACCAAATAGGATTGTGATCCTCTTTGCAGCAAAGAATACTAGCTTGTTGATTTGTTGTTCTAGCATTGAAATCTCCCAGTAAAAGAACAACTCCCTGCTGAGAATACACAACAATATATTGCTTTAAAGTTGCATATAGATCCTTGCTATCTAGCCCCTTATTTTTGTAAGTTTTTGAGGCTTGAGGAGCAAAATAACATGCTGCAATTCTTATGTGGTTATCATTTTTTGATATTTTGGACCATAAAAATTGTTTATTTGTATTTTCTTTCGCTAGTTGAATGCGACGACCTTCTTTTTCTTGTACTAAAAACTAGTATTCTCCCATACCCTTCCCCATTTTTTGTTGTCTTGTTCCAAACTGCTAACTTCAAATAACCATCAAACATAGGGTTTTGCAATCATCATGTTCATGAGTTTCTGTGAGACAAATTATGTCTCTACCTTCTGCAATAGGCCCTAACCCAAGTACTCTCCTCCAAGGGTAACCTCCACAATTCCAACAAACTAGACTTAGGTAGACTTGGATAGGTTTTGGTTGTTACGCAGTTTGGCACATAAGACTCAAATTTGAGTCTTCACCCATTTTCATCTATGTTGATCTTGTTGTTTTCCTTCCCTATTATAGATTTTTTTTTCTTCACTGCCACCTTGTTGCCCTATTTTGTCTGTGAGGCCCAAACACTGCAATAATCGCTTTATTATTGTACAACCGTGCTCTTTTCCCTTCATTTCTTGATGCTCTATTTTTCTCTAGTTCTTCCTTCTCTCCTCTTGTTGTTTTTTGCATAAATCCTCATCTAGGGAGAAGTGTGAGCCTTTTAAGAGTTTATTTTTGTTTAAGAGATGGTGTTTGTCTTGCACGCTTGCCATGATGACTTTTATGGGTCGAGGCCTCTTCTCACATATCTTTCTGGTAAATTTTCCCTTTCCAATGTAATTTCTCTTTCAGAAAGTCCCTTGTCAAATTGAGAGTGTTTTCATTTTTCCCATAGTCTCTTATTCCTCTGGTAATAAAGTTTGTTTCCCTATCTTTTATTTATTTATGTTCTCTTTCATGTCCTTTATTAGCACTTACATCTGCTTCCTTCTCCATCCTTACCTAAGCATTAACGTCCTCATCTCTAACTTTAATATCTTTTGAAATGCCTTTCCTCTTGTTCTTTTCTATCTTCCTTTCTCAAAGCACTATCTGCTGAGATATTTGTGTATCTCCCTGAGTTGCTTTAGAAATTATCAAATCCCTGTTTGTTGCTATTGACTTGTTTTCTTGTCTCTAAAACCTCTTGTAACATTGTTACCTATTCTTTTAAAATTCTATTATCTTCCTTTAAACATCGATTTTCAAGTGTGATTTCTTAAATTTTGTGGTCTCTTTCCTGTTCTTTGGCTTCCAAAATTTCCAGTGTTGTCTTAGCCTTCCTCAGTTCCTGGACATAGAGATTTGATGACCAAGTAAGGGGTGTAGATGTGGGACTGCAAATGGTTGACTCTTATTTATTTTTTGCTGCTCTTATTTATTTTTTCTCTGGAATTGTTTTCTTCTTCCTTGTTCCCATTTAAAGTGGACAAGCCTACGCCTTAAAATGCTCCGATATTGTTTTGCATTTACCCAAATTCACTACCTTATTTTGTCTCCTAAGACAATTTTGACTTGATTCAATTTGTTGCGTTTATTTATTTTCTTTCTCTAGAATTGTTTTTTTCTTCCTTGTTCTATTTAAAGCAAACAAGCCTACACCTTAAAATGCTCCGATATTATTTTGCATTTACCCAAATCTACTTCCTTATTTTGTTTCCTAAAACAATTTTGACTTAATCCAAATAATTTGTCAACACAAAACCCTTACCAAAAATCTCTAAAACAAAGATAGTCTTATTTGAGAATGAAACCACCCCAATCTTTTTCCTTGCACTTTTATGTTACTCTTTTCCTTGTGGGCATTGGTGTCCATTGCTTTTTTTCTTCATGTCTCTTATGAATAAGCCTCCCGCGGAGAGAAGTAGGCGACTCCTCGGCAATGAGGCGGACCTGAAAATCTCATCGAAATTTCATTTTGGAAATCTGCGATTCCAAAAACCTTCCCAGCCCCTATCCTTTATTTATTTGTGTAATGCCCGACGCTTGTACGGGAGCAGGAGTTCTTCCGAGTCGATGGTCCATAGTTGGATACACGACCTTTCAACGGCTTTTCGCTGCACCAAATTTCGCTAACCCTTTCGTTGTATTTCACAGCAAATCACTCCATTCCGTGTTGTATTTCACTGCTTCCTTCCTGGTTCGGCTTCAATAAATTGCGTCAAAAGTATATTGTATTTGTATGAAAACTTTGTTGAAACAAGTTGATATGGTAAATGGGTACGAGTTTTTGAGATGGAAACACTTTGGAAGTCTGACCCGACCCCCTAGACATTTGGAAATCGAAAACACGATATATATATATATTTGTGAAAGAATGCATTGTGAATAAATCAACCAGAATTTTTAAATGTGAGACATAAATGACAAACAATGTACCATCATCACTTGGGTGAGGATCTTCATTATTAGTAGTACCCTTTGGATATTGTCTAACTTGTGCTTCTACATCAATCTTTTAGGTATATTACTGAACATCACTTAATTTTGATGAAATTGTCTAATCCAAGCCTTAAAATATGGGAGAAAAATTTTAACTTGATTAATTAATGATTTTAGTTCGAGTGAAGGGTAAATTTTTGCTAAGGCCATGATAGAAGATTTCAGTGATCAACACCACCAACATTAAGGTACATAAAGGGCTTCATGATCTTGATTAAATGCCAATTCCATGCTATCATATATGATAGAATCCAATGAAAATGCTATAGTTCTACCAATCCTAAAAAATGTTAAGCCTACTAAATTTTGAATGAGATAACATCTTAAAGCGATTAATTGTAATGTTAGAAATTTAAATAAAAGTTGACATTTTTGTTACCGTTCCATATTTTACTTTAAGAATTTAACACTATGATTAATTGCCACCATTTTTAGTGAAACCTAGTCAAAATAGGTAGATTTCATGTTAGAAATGCATCATATGGATGTTGGTATGACTTGAAAATGTGTTTGTAGTCATACAAAATGTGTTTACTACACGTGGGATGTGTTCATGTGACCAAAAATACATTTCAAGGCCATACGACGCGTTTTGGTGTTTACATATGCTAACACACTTGGTATGACACCTAAAGTGGTGTTTCTAGCAACATAGGTTAAAACCTTATGTATAGATTTTTGGAGACATTTGCTTAGTTGGGTCATAAGCTTTTATAAGAGGATGGTGGAAGTAGTTTGGTAGCAATAGTATGAAGGGAGAATCATAATCCACCTTAAAACACTATTCAAGGGAAAAGGAAAGCATGAAGAGAGAAGCTAGAGCATTGGTTTATTTACTCATAAACTTAAGGTTTGAAGTGTTTTTATTATGGCAAGTTGTGATAGAAGGCCAACTTTTGCAAAGAGTGGTTGTGGGATGAAAAACCCAACCAAGGGTTTTCTTCCAAGGAACAATGTGAGAAGAAACATGCCATTGCAACCAAATGGAAGGAAAAATCATTTTATGTATTTGTGAGTGGCAATAAAAGACTCACTAGAAACAAGACAAATTAGTAAATTGTTTCTAGTGCATCACACTTTTTTACTAATGAAATAAAATAGTATATTGATTTTGTTGAGGATATAACTCTGATTTAGTTGTCTTAGATGTTATCTTTGATGATAAGATATGTTTTATTGTACATGAAAAGAGCAAAACCCAATTTCTATGGGTGTGGAAGACTAGGTTTGTTTCAACTCGTGGATGGTGGAGAGAATTTGATGGTTATATGAGAGAACCTAGGGAAATGAGAAGGCAAGAAACATATTCATTATGCCTTCTTTGTTAGTTTCATGAAAAGTGGAAGACCCTTAGGGAGGGTGAAGATGAAGCAATAAAATGAGAGGGTACTTCCTTATGGAAGCAAGAGCAAAAATTTAATACATTGAACCATCAAGATGTGGAGGATGTGAGTATGGTAAACAAGCCAAGTTCTATGTCAAAGGTGGAAAGGTTGACCATTCATCAAATATTGGTTTGTGAGTTGATGGTTAGAGAGAAGGATGGTGATGTGATTTGTACTTCATCAACTTTACTAGATACACTTCACCTCTACTTGTTGACTAAAAAACATTATTTTGGAATGGGTGCGAACATCTTGCTTGACCAAAGTTTTGTCTGTCTTAGAGCAACCAATGTTCATGTAATACCATTATGAGAGGGTGTTACATATAATGATTATAATTAGGATGTAGGCATATATGAGATGTATAATAAAGTCTTAGTGTCTTTACAATAAAGTAATGAAATCATGAGTTAATTATTATATTAATTAAAAGATTAGATATTTGAGAGTTAGTAACAAATTCCTTTCTCCTACCATCTAAATATATGTTGTATCACTCAATATTAAACCAACCCATCCTCTCTTATCCTCATGTGTATCCTTGTCTACCTTTTGGTAATAATTAATACTCTTAGGAATCGATTGTTTATTTTTATTATTATTACTATTATTATTTATGTTGAAGTCTATATAATATTGTTGAGCCTTCCTTTTGATGTGTTTCCTCCCTTTATGTTGCATTCTTCTAAGTTCCTTGTTTATTTGAAAAATATCTCCAAAGCTCGTTGTGGTCCTATGGGTTGTGTAGTGCCCTTTTTAAGATTATATCATGAGCATACAACAAAATTCTTATTAGTATTTATGGTATTTTTACCTTTCCTATCTTTCTTGTTCACCCATTCTTCTAGCTTGCCAATTTAGGGCCCAAATGACATGGGCAAAAATGGAGCATTATTACTTCACTTTTATGTCATTGTTGAAGCTCTCTAATAAGCTTTTCTTGTTTGAATTTTAACATTTATTTGTGTTGAATTTTTTACCTATGGCCGGTCTTCATAATTTATAATTTAGCCCTTGAAATATAAACGAAAATGTAAAAGATGTTCTTCATGTCATTTTATTTGATTAGCCCTTGAAAAGATTAATGTAAAACATGTTCTTCATGTCTGAAAAGAGCTAAAAGGGGAATCTATCTGGAGGAACAAGTGGTATAAAAGGATAACAACTGATTCCGGTCATTATGGAACTACTCAAAACATGTAAGCGTCGAGAGGCTGGCTAATAATACCACTCATCACAGATGTTCCTCAGGCAAGGGTAAAACAACCAAGTGAAAGCATATGATTGGCCAAAAAGATGGTGACAATGGAATGAAAAAACCAAGGCTCATTTATAAAAAATTGGCTGATAAAAATGGCAATCACGAGAGGTAAAGTGGGAATGGTTTCATTTTTACACAAGTTTGAAACATGATAACCTATGCTTGAGTATACTTGAGGATGGTTTTATTTTTTCACAAGCTTGAAACATGGGAAAAAACTATGCTTGGATTTGGTTTCATTTTTACACTAGCTTGAAACAAAGATAAACTATGCTTGAGATAAGTTTGCATGCCCCCAACATAATGACTCAATTCGAGGTACATGCCCTCCAAGCTTCATTTCATTCACCTAAGTGGATGGAATGAAGGTTCACTTACGAGATCAATTGAAAGACTCGACAAGGATTTACGAGATCTAATCCAAGACTCGATTTGGAAAGGGATTTGTTTCATTTTTTAACGAGCTTGACACAGGAAAAGAACCATGCTCATGAAACTTTGTTTCATTTTTTAACGAGGTTGACACAAGTAAAGGAACCATCCTCATGGGGACCTATTTCATTTTTTAACGAGGTTGACATAGTAAAAGAAATATCCTCATGACCTATTTCATTTTTAACGAGGTTGACATAGTAAACGAACTATCCTCATGGCCCTTGTTTCATTTTTTAAGGAGCTTGACACAAGACAAGGAAATTTGCTCCATATCCCTTGTTTCATTTTTTAAGGAGCTTGACATAGGACAAGGAACTCTGCTCCAGACACCTTATCACAACCCAAAAAACACCATGGATTCCAAGAGGTTTTCATTAGATGGGAGAACAACACTCTGGAAGGGATACATGTCCAGGGATCCAAGTGAAAAATCGAGTGTCGATTCCCCCAGTAAATGGTGTATTACATCATCCAATAGATCATCAATAGATGTGGGCATGGAATAGGTGGCCACGTAATTAACCTATAGCGGGGGTGATACCGCTTGCATATGAGAACCATTTATGGATGATGGTTGATGGGGAGTTGATTCAGGACCAATGAATGTAAGCTGATCAATGATCCCAATGCTTCCTTCATGTGGGAAGCACATCACTCGAAAGAGGGATGAAACAAGAGCTCCCATGACATAAACATAGTCACGACCAAGGAGTAGATTAAAATCTAAAGGGCCTTAGACAACCATCACATCTATATAGATAGTCTTTCCTCCCAAAGTAATAGGTAACTTAGGAAGGATCCTTAATGGTTGACTGGTTCCTATGTTAAAAGCTAATAGATTCTGAGTGACGGGGACAAGCTGAGGAGAACCTAAATCTTGCCAAGCAGCTAAGGTCAGAATGCTAACAGATGCACCCTCATCTATCACTGTGCTAGGTACGACTATATGGTAAGCATGTATTGTAATCTATTAAGGCACATAAGACGGAAGGCGATATCCTGCCAGTCGACTCCAATCAAAAGAAGTGACTAAACTACTTGGAGGGGTGTCATAGGAACGCGAGAGTTACCCTCTTGCTCAATGAGAACATGAGAAATGCTCTCATGCACCTAGGGAACATGAGGTTTTCCCTCTAGTTTATTTGAAACTGAAGAAACCAGAAGAACCTGATCAGTATGAAGCTCACTCTCTACCGGAAAGGGACGGTTAATTGAAGGTGGATCTGAGTCTACTGTCTACTCAACCAATGGTTGGTCGAGAATGGACTCACGAGACTCACTTTCAGAGAGAGTGGGGTTGACCAAAGATGACTTTTGATCAATCACTAGATCAACTAGTGAAGGATCAGTGGAAAGCTTTCGATACTCGGTCGTAAGATGAGGTTGAGAAGCTGTAAAGTTTTCCAACTACATCCATACATATCAACAAAGAACGTGATTAAATTGTAGATGCATAGAGAGAGGCAAAACACTTTTAAAAATAAGACAATCCAAGAAATTGTATGTATATAAGCAACCATATGCATCCATTGAAAATTCTATCATGAAGCTTGTCAATTCACCAATGTGAAGGAACCAAGCTATAAGCTTCTATGTCACCCAATCTAACCTAAAATCATCTTTCTTAAGAAATTCACTCATTATAGAACACTCCAATCATATCATTTAACCATCAAACAATGATGTCATTGTCTTGCACTACCCTACACAACATAAGGAAGATTTTCACTTTGCTCAACATTGTCTTAATGATATTCTTCCTTTCCATTTCTCTTTGATATAGGTAGAAAGAGTACAAACTTTTGGATGCTTTCTAGGAATCACATGCGAAAATACACTTGCCTATCAAACCTTCAATGAACAACCAATATGTAGTGGGTGAATTCCTCTTAACCTACCCCACATTCACACTCATGTACAACCATCTATATCTCATCCATGTTTTATGATTTCCCATTTCATAGTTCTCCTTTTAGTAAATTTCTAGATTGGGTCATGGTTAGAAATGGAGAATAATGCACGAAGAGTGTACAATAACACATAAGTATATAGAATGAATGCACAAACATTGTGAGAGTACAAATACCAATGAGGTAATTGAGGAAATGATTAATGACATTCGTTTTAACAAGAGGATGAAGTATGCTTACACTTCCCCACAATGATTATACTTAGTGCATGCCTCGATAACTATGTGAGAAAAGTTCCCCACTAGTTTGTAAATGCATTTAAAATTGTGTTTATAACTAAATTGTGGTGATGTATGCCTTCATTTAAAGCATACAATGGAAAACATGTGACTATTAAGGCTATTATGATGGTGGGAAACTAGAAGAAAGAATAAATAATGAATTTAAAGAATCAAGTAGAATATCACAAAGCATCCCAAAATCACCTCAAAGAAATTGTCACATATGCATGCACTAAAGTGCAATGATAAGAATGCAAATACATATGAAATTCGCCGTATCAATATTTAATTCAAAAGAACTTGTAGATGAAGATATGATATGGTGTTTAAAATCTAACTTGCATGTATATTTGGAAATATAAAATAGAACCAAATATTTAGATAAATTTATTCCACGGTAGCAAGAATATTACTCGGGAAACATGGAAGAATTCTTCATAAACGCCTTCAACATTTTAGAATCGTCTAACCTTCCAACATTTAGAAATGGTAGTTCTCTTCACTTAATCAAAATTCTACTTTCTTGTGTAGAGGAACCCGATTGTGCAATCAAGAAACAAGTGTGGAATCTTTAAATAGATAAGCATGCCTCCAAGAACCAAGTGTTGCCAAATTTTATTACTAAAAATGAAAGTGAATTGGAAAACTTTTAGAAATACGTGTAGTGATAGTAAGTAGTGATATTCAACTATCTTTTCACTCAACTAGAAGATATGCAAAGAAAAAAAACCTAAACATACATAAAGTTAAATTGCTTTTTGTAATTGCCAACATTTTTTATTTTGGAACTTTGGGAAGGTAAATATATACGTATGTTAAAATATTGAGACCATGTTAGCATGTTAGTGTATTTTTTGTATGGATTTTGTGTCATAAATTTATTTTTATATGATGCGGTTTATTGTGAGTATAATCTTGTGAATGATTTCATGTTTATACTCATGCATATCTATTTTGTTTAATATATATTAAAATAAGGTTAAAGATATAGTAACATTGCTATATATATTATTTTTGGAACTTTGGAAAGGTAAATGTATAAGTATGTTAAAACATTGAGACCATATTAGCATGTTAATGTATTTTTGTATGGATTTTGTCATAAATTTGTTTTATATGATGTGGTTTATTGTGAGTTTAATCTTGTGAATGATTTCATGTTTATACCCATGTATATTTATTTGCTAATATATATTAAAATAATGTTAAAGATATGGTAACATTGTTACTAAAATATTCTTTTGGAATTTAGAAATGCATTAAGTTTTGTTGCATAAGCTTATTTTTTTCATTGTGATTTAAATTTTTTTATTTTATTGCTTTCAATTCTTCTTTATATGGATAATAAAGTTTTGTTGATTTTTTTCCTCTTGCAATGAAAGAAAACAATAATTTATGGAGATTTATTTAGAGTTACACTAGGTAGTTTAGTAAAGTTCTTGATTTTCTCAAACTTCCTCCACACATGTCATCTAGGAGAGTTTCCATACCCTATTTGCAATAAGGTACTTAGATCAAGAACTTTCTTCAACGTTCTCAAAACCCATTCAAGTTCAAAGAACTTGCTCAACCCAAAACTGCTTTGAAATTATTGTACAAAGCATGTTGGGAGTAAATGAACTAGTTACTTTGTTAGTTGGCAATGTCTTGCACATCACAGGGAAAACATATGACTTGCTCAAAAACATTCAAAGATATGTACTAGAGTATAACCTAAATGAGGGAACCCTTGCTAAAATCACCTTAAATCTTATATGAAATTTTTTAGACATCTAATCCTTGGGGATTTGGTGTACATATAATAGGAACTGGCATTGAAATATGAAGGGTCACTTTGTAATGTTATATAAGTCTATTCAAACCAATACAAAATGCAATTTCAAGGGTCACCCAATCTAGTCTGACATGGTATCAGAGCCAACTTAACTGCTTGATTCTTTCATCCTCTTGTCTGAGATGGCCCCTATCAATTTTTATCTCTTCTCTTCCAATAAGCATCTTGATTTTGTCTCTTCCTAGTTGTAACATTGACAAGGCATTACTCTGTAACCATGTTGGTCTCCTCTACTTGACTTTTCCTATAAAAAATGTTACCTCTAACATAGTATGAACCGTAATGCTCCCCTAACCAAGCATTACTCTACCATGATAGTCTCCTCAGTTCTACTTTTCCCATTAGAATTGTTACCTCGTTAAGGTTTTTATTAATGCTTCACTAATGTGGACCTCTCAATAGGCTTGTTCTCCCCATGCTCAAGCTATTTGCAAATCATGTTATCACATTGAAATGTTGTGTGCTTGCAAATCAAATTGTGTATGTGCTTAGGCCTCAAGAATTTGAATGCCTAACTCTACCTTATACAGAAAAAAGTGCCATGATCTCACAGTGTCAATGAACTAAAAATTTTGTGTCCAAAGATGGAAATGATTTTCTCCATGAGTTATCAGGTCAGAGTGAGGGGAATGTGTAGTGCCTTTTCATTTTCTACTTTTGGAGTATTTTAGAAGATCCCTCCTCAGTATTTGGGTCTTGATGTAGGTTGAATCTCGCAATCTATTCAAATCATTTTAGGGTTCTTTGTTGGTATGTTCGGTAGAGATATACTAAGTTTTTTACAACTAAATAGGTTACAGGTTCATTGTTTCCATCTTCAACTAGCACATCAAACTAATCTGATTTTGAGGAGGGAACCATGTGATACTTAACACCAATTGGGAACCATTGTCATTGTATGAGAGGTATCATAGATAACTTTGTTAGATGCATTTCCTCATCTCTATTGTTGGTGTAATTCTTACTAGAAAAGATAACTACAAAGAATGGTCAAGAAGGATCAGTGATACCCTATTTTTAATGACTTACGGAAGGGGATCTGTGAAGAAGAGGATGATAATGCACATGCCAAACCCACATTGGATAAAGAGCTAGTTGTTTGGGAGAACAAGGATAGGAAAGCTTATGCCCTAATTTTTGCTTTTGTTCAATGCACCATTTGAATGGATTGTGAGAAGATCCCTCTGTTCAAGATTGTTGCTTTTGTTCAATGCATGTATATCACAATCTAGTCTTCTATGGCATGGAATATTTGGATATCTTAAATATGATAGTTTTTGCTTGCTAAAAAAGAATGGTGTTTATGATTTTCCAACTATTCCTAGGAAGTTGAAGCAATGTGATCCTTGTATCCTAATAAAACATAGGAAATAGCCATTTCATGATTCTACTTCCAAAGCACATAGAAAAATATACATTGATTCATTCTTATTTGTGTTGCCTTGTGCTTGTTCCTTCTGCAAATTGCAGTAGATATATGATGAATTTTATTAATGATTACACAGATGTTGTTGGGTATACTTGTTGAAAAACAAATAAGAATTTTTTTGAAACTTTAGAAAAATTTTCATGCATGGTTTGAAAAAGATGCAAAATCACATATTGACTCCCTTTTTACTAATAATGGAAAAGAATATAATTTTAATGAATTTGAAAACTATCTTTGCCAACATGGGATTCAACATCAAACAATCCTCAACAAAATGGTGTAGCTAAAAGAATAAAAAAGGCTTTTAAATATGGTTCACTCAATGATGTTTTTCAAAAATGTAAATTTGATGTTTTGGTTATATGAAATATATGTCAAAAATAAATGTTCACCTCATGCTCTAAAAAATAAGACTCCTTATCTAATGTGGTATTGCCACATTCCGTCGGTAAGGCATCTCATGGTCTTATGTTCCACTTGCTATGCCCTGATTCCTAAGGAACAAAGAAGGAATCTTGATGCAAGGAGTTGGAAATGCATCTTCTTAGGGTATTCAGATACCACCAAGGAATATCTTCTTTACAATGAGGTAAATAAGAAGTTTGTTTTGTCTAGAGATGTGATTTTTATTGAATCTTCCAAGATTAACAACACTATTGAGTGACAGCTTGATCATTTAGATAGACTCAAATATGCAAAAAATTATCACGAATTTGATAATGAAATTCCACATCTTGTAATAGAATCTCCTTTTGAAGCAATGTTTCACCCTCATGAAGTTCTATCCAATTCTTCAGATCGAGAAGACCCTTTGAGTGATGTGATTGAGAGGATTGAAATGCTAAATCTTTATGCATCCCCATCTCAATCAATAGAGCAACCTAGACCATCTAAGACAAGTCCCCCAAGTGGCTCAGCAAAACACTTGAAAGCATTCATCTTGATAAGGTTTGAAAAACAAGAACCAAAGGCTCCACCAGGCAAGATGGAGGGGATGTAAATGATTTAACTCATTTGATGATGTGGATGTTTCATATGATTGAAATTTGAGTTTATCTACTAATTTTGAACCAAATTATTTTAAAGAAGTTGTTTCTCATGATGGATTGAAAGAATAAATGGAGTATGATGCTCTCATACAGAATGGAACATGGAAGTTGTAAGACCCTCCATTTGGAACCAAACCAATTGGTTGCAAGTAGGTCTACAAGAACACGAACAAATTAGATGGATCACTTGAAAATCACAAGGCAAGGCTCATGGCAAAAGTATTTTCACAAAAATAAGGTGTTGATTATGAGGAGACATTTTCCCCCAAAACAAAATGGGCCAACATTCAGACTCTCTTTTCCTTGGTAGCTCAAAATGGATGGAAAGTTCATCAAATGGATGTGAAGATTACTTTCTTGAATGGAGACTTGAAATAAAATGTATTCATGTCATATCCATAAGGTTTTGTTGTGAAGGGACAAGAATATAAAGTATACAAACTCATAAAATCCCTATGGGGCCTAAAACAAGCACTGCAAGTCTGATATGAAAAGTTGATTGAGCATCTTCTAAAATTAAATTCCAAACACTTTAATCTTGATTATGCAACTTTGTTTGTCAAGCAATTTGGAAAAATTGTTGTCTATCTTATGGTATATGTGGATGATCTATTGATAATAGGGAACAATGAAAACTAAATTACATCCATAAAGAAATATTTGACGAAAGGAGTTTAGATGACATATTTGGGACATCTTCAATACTACTTGGGCATTGAAGTGACTTAACATCCAAAACATATATTCCTCACTCAAAATAAGTACATTTGAGAACTATTAAATAGGTTTGGCATGGCTTGTTGCAATCATTTATCCACTCCAATGGAACAAAATTTGAAGCTCACTTCAAAAGAAGGGAATGAATTTGAGGATGCAACAAAGTACATACATATTGTATGAAATATTATCTACCTCACTGCTACCATACCAAATATTTCAATTGATGTCAAAATTCTTTCTAGATTTATGCAAAATCTTTTTTAAGGGCATTGGTCTGCCGCAAAAAGATTTATAATGTACTTTAAAGGAAATCAAGACTTTGGACTCAAATATTCATAAGTGGATGACTTCATCTTGTTTGGATATTATGGTCCAAACTTTGATCGAGACAAATAAAATGGAGTGTCTACTTCAAGTTATCTTATGATTCTTGGATCAGGAGTTGTCCCCTAAAGGTCATGCAAACAATCACTTTCAACATATTCCATGATAGAGGCAAAATATGTGGCAGTTGCAGAAGCAACAAAGGAGATTGTGTGGCTTAGGAAAATTCTTAAAGACTTGTAGGAGAAACAAGTGAACTCTAATCCCCTACTAATTGACAACACTTTGGAAATCAAGTTTGCCAAGAATCCCAATCCCATGATCAAGTTAAAGTTTAAACATATCAGTGCACAAAGTATCATTTGATTCGATATAATGTAGAGGACAAGACTATTCCTCTAAGATATTGTTTCACAAATGAGAAAATTGTAGACATATTCACCAAAGCACTTAGAAGAGAAAAGTTTGAAAAATTAAAAATGATGCTTCAACTTACTAACACCCCTTCAGATTAAGGGAGGGAATTTTAGACACCTAATCCTTGGGGATTTGGTGTATATTTTCTAAATATGTAAATAGGGGAAATGTGAATGGTTAGAATAGGATCAATCCTTAGAAGATCAAGGGTCACTTTGTAATGCTATATAAGTGTATTCACACGAATACAAAAATGCGTTTTTGAGAGTTATCCAACCTAACTAACACAATTTGTGTTACTCTTTAATGTCAAGTAGGAAGATGTAGTATTCATGATTTTCCCTTCCTCTTTTCTAAGGTAGATCCACTTCTTGGTTTTACAACTTACAATTACATAAAATCCATAAGTGACCTATATTTGAATATTTTTTTTCTCAAAATATTTAATGATGACCAAAATCCTAAAATCTTGGTCCTTGAGGTTATTGGGATGAAAATTCAATGCAAATAGAAAACAATGAATTTCAGAACTTGATTGAACACTTTATACCTATTGGATAATGCAAACAAAGACGTATTATGACCTCACATTATAATTTTGTTTGAATTCTTTAGATCCTACTATTTCACTATTAATTAAAAGGGAAAAACCCCCATTATTACATTAAAACTAGCTTATGTAGAAGTAATCAAAATGGAAATGGAAATTGCATTTTAAAAGGTAATGCTCCTCCTTAATGTAAAACCATTGATAACCCTTCTTAATGCTAAAAAAATGAATGCAATCTCCTTCCTGAAAGATATTGTTAACACTAATACTAACATGACAACTACTAACATGAGTAATGAATTGGAAGGAATGAAGAGAGTGTTACAAAAATAATCCAATAACTTTGTCAATTTGAAAAGAAAAGTAGCAGAAGGTACATCCAATAACCATAATCTTAAAGTTTTTGGAAATTACAAAAGACCTAATAATAACAAAAGTTTCTTTCTTGATAAAACAAACTCTACGGTCCTTGTAAACCATCAAATTAAATTTAATGAATTAGCCATAGAGTATTGGTGTAAGCTACATGAAGACGATCAGATTGAAAGGGAATGCCCATAATTCCTCAATGTTTTGGATATTTTCAAAGCTCAACAAGCTAGTTGTGTTGAAATTGGAAACAATGATGAGTTGTAATAATCAAATACATCAACTTTTGTTGCAATGGAATTATGGGATAATGTGCCCTCAAAAAGCATAGAAGCCTTAGAGTATGGAGAGGAGAGAAAAGAATGTGAAGTACAAGACACACTAGATAAGGGGAGGGAATATAACCCCTTGAGAAATAAAGAAAAAGAACATTTTATCCCTATCATATCTCCTAATCCATCGATCACATTTTGAATGTAGCCATCCATTCCCACACTTGCCATGCCAACTTTAGAAAAGTGCAACATTATGAAAGAGATGAAGGAGATCAAATGATACATCAGTTGCAATGAATTTCCAGAGATAACTGAACAGTGATATTTTATAGTTGGTATAGACTTTGAGATGATTCCCCTACTAGATAGATTGTTAGGCTATAATCGAGTTCTAGTGGTCAAAGTAAGATTGAAACAAAACAACATTCACATTGAAGTGGGGCACTTCTTCTCACAAATAAATTACTTTCATCCTAATTATGTAGATACCGCAATGTTTGGCATGCCATGTATATTTCATTCTCGGGCTTGATTAAAAAAATATCATGGTGATTTATATGGATGATGTAATATTTTCTATCCAAAAAGTGATCAAATTGTATCCATCACCATGAGAAAATATTTGAACAATGTCGGTGGTATGGGATATGCCTAAATCTTAAGGAGAGAATTTTCAAAATTATAGAAGGAAAAATTATGGGACACATCATCCTTAAACAAGGTATACAAGTTGTCCATGTTAGAGTGAAAGTTATCTCTCAATTTCTTCCTCCACACAATAATAAATTGATGGGTTTTTTTTTTTTCTGTGAGAAGATCAATTTGTTGAGGAATTTTATCTTGGATTTTGTTCAAGTAATTAACTCATGTAGCGAAATACTTAAAAAAAAGTTTCCTTTTTCAATGAAAATATATTGACAAAGACATATTTGAAGAGATTAAAGTTGTGTTGGAAACTCTTTCTCTATGCATCCTAAATTATGACAAGTGTTTTTTCTTTATAGATTTTCTTTCGAGGATTATATCCCTATTACCCTCACAATATTTTAAAAGGAAATGAACATACAATTACTTTGATGAGATCAAGCCTAAAAGGATTTGAGCTAAACTACGCCTTGGTAGAATAAAAACATATGCCTTGGTAAAAATTGTTAAAAAAGTTAAGGAGAGGAAATGATATGATATTCACCCTATGAGTGACCTCAGTGAAAGATTTATTATTTAAAGGTATTACAGACTCATGTGTTGGTGTGTGTTTTGTGTTATTTAAGCAACGGATCGATTAGATTGCCAATACACAGACATTTAAATGGAAAGACAGCAGAGAAATACAGTAAGCAAACACAAAGACACAAGAAATTTAATAAGGAGTTCACCCTATTCTCCAGGGCTACATCTCCGGTCCAGCTTTCAGTGGTGGCCTTGTTTTATTGTGTCTTTAAGCAGAGAATTACAATGCAGGGACTCAAAGTGAGTTCTCCTAAAGCAGATTTGCTTGGCAGGGTGGTTCTTGGATTCCCCAAGCCACTTGAGTACACAGAATTCTTCTTCCTACCAGCTCTGTGACCTTCTGGTCTATAGGGGAGAGCCCAATGTGGTGCTCAACCCGGACAGATCCTCTCTGGGATGGCTCGGATCTCTCAAGCCTCTGGTGCTCGATGCTACCTTTGGTCAGCTTGGCCCTTTGTCCTCTTCTGCTTTGCTTTACTGCTTTCTTTCTCTGTGTTTCGTCCTCCTCTTTGGATTTTGGTTCCTTCCTCTGTCTCTCGGGGTTCTCTGCCCCTCTCGATCATTGATTAATTGTGTATCCTATCTTTGTTCATGGCTTTGAAGCCTTCGTTCCCCATGCCTGTTCAGTTCCTCTTCCGCCTCTGTCGATTCACCTTCTACAGCTGCGCTTAGAGTTCCCCAGCTCGGCGTCATCATCAACTCGCAGGGAGTGGCCACATGTCCTCCTCTAAACGACGCCAGCCTACTTCGTCAGTTCGTTTCTTCAGTTACGTCGCGGATGAATCTTTCCTCCACCGTGGCGGTAAAACGGATTCCAAATCCCTTCTAAAACGTGACATATTCCCTTGTTGATTCCGCTTCTTCCATCGGGTGCAATCTCAGCCATTCGATCTGGGGCCTCCAAATCTGACGCCATACGCATGTTTCGCGCGGTTGACTTGCTCGACCGATAGCGCGCGATCAACGACAGTTTTCTCTCACCTCAGCTTGCCACACGTCGTTCGATGAATGGGATCGCTCCGCTCTTGTCCAAAACCTCTTACCGTTTAAGGGCACCCCCATCAAAACCGTCGGTTTCCAGAGCGCGAGTTCCGCTTTTGTACGTTTAACGCTTTTCGCTTTTTCCGCTCACGGTTCTCCGGCTCCCAACGCGACCGAGTGCTCGGGCTTCCTCCATTTTGGCCCTATTCGCCCAACGAATCGCGCATCAAAAATTACCTCCTTTTCCCGTTCCAGGGCTCCCATGGGCTATTTTGACCTCCTGTGCGGTCTCCATGGGTCTCGGTTAGGGCGCCTTGACCGAGGTCCTCATTGTTCCACGCTGGCTGCCATTGCCACTGGTTTAGGGGTGTTTTTGATCGCTGTTTTGGATTCTTTAGAGATTTTCTTCGACTTGATACAGTCATGGTTCTTTGATAGTCTTTTATGGATCCAATTCGGATCACGGCCTTCCCACTGAAGAAGCTTTTGGACCACCAAAAGTTGGTTTTCAAGCATCGACTAAGTGAGGGTATTGCTTCTTCACTTGTCCAATCTCAATCCACTTTTCACTGCTCGGCTTCGAACCTTTGAGCCCAATTCTGAGGTACTCAACATCTCCTCTACATGTTGTCCTCACCTTCCTGTCCAGCACTGTGTCTTCCTGCAACTCATTGAGATATTCAGGTAGCAGGTCATCAATAGAAGGCAATTGACTCTGCTCTTCAGGGTCCTCAATCATTGAAGGTTCAAACAATCTCAAGCAATCTGCATTTACGACTGAGTAGATGTGCATGTAAGCTAGTAGATCAAGGCGAAAAGCATTTTCACGACTCTTCTCAAGTATCTTAAAAGGTCCATACCTGATAGGCTTTAGCTTTTTACCTTCACCTTACATCCAGTCCTTGCTGATATATAGCCAGACTTGGTCTCCAACTTGAAAACTATGCTCCATCTGATGCTTGTCATGCCTAGCCTTGTACTTGGCTTGGCTCTTTTCCAGCTGTTCCTGTACTGCCTGGTGGATCTCCTGGATCTGTTCAATGAACCTAGTTTCCTTGTCCACATCACTGTGTCCATCAACCATGCTATCTTTACCAAAGACAAAATCCAAAGGAGACCTTGGTGTGAAACCAAAACAGGTCTCAAAAGGAGATCTCTGTGTAGAAGAGTGTTTGGCTTTGTTGTAAGCATGTTGCACATAACACAAGTATTCATCCCAAACTTTAGGATGTTTGCTGCAATAACCTCTTAGTAATTGGATCACTGTTCTGTTTACTACTTCTGTTTGGCCATCTGTTTGTGGATGAAAAGTTGTGCTTTTCTTTAGTTTGGTGTCCATCAGTTCCCATAGACTTGACCAAAACTTCCCCACAAATCAGGTGTCTCGATAAGATACAATGGAAGTGGGTAGTCCAAAATGAACCCATACATGTTCAAAGAACAATTTTGCAGTTTGTTCAGCTGTAATTTGTTTATTACAAGGTATCAAAATACACATTTTTCTGAACCTGTCCACAACAACATATAGATAATAATGACCCTTCCTAGACTTAGGCAATCCTCCAACAAAATCCATGGAAACACTTTCCCAAGGGTGAGAAGGAACTGGCAATGGAGTGTACAAGCCTAGTTTTCTGTTGTTGGGCTTGCTTTTAGCACACATGGCACACCTTCTTACATATCTAGAAACTGTCTCACTCATTTTCAGCCAATAGCAGAATCTTTGCAGCTGTGCAATTGTTTTACTTACCCCAAAGTGACCTAATATCATAGAAGTGTGTGCTTCCCTAATTATCTTTACTCTCTCAGTTTGTGGAATGCAGAGTTTCCCACAATGATATAAGAGTCGGTTTTTTATATGGTAGTCCAATTCTTCTACTCTTTTTCCTTGACTCAAAGTTGCATATACATCCTTAAAGTCCATATCCTGAGCATATTGTTCTATGTAGCTTTCAGGTAGCACAAAATGATGCTTAAGTATGGTAGATGCATTTATAATGGGTCTAGATAACATGTCTGCAACCTTGTTATGTATGCCCTTTTTATATCTGATGACTAAATGAAACTGTTGTAGAAACCCCATCCATCTGTAATGTCTTGATTGTTGTAACTTAGTTTGGGAGTGTAGATATTGAAGTGGCTGATGATCAATATGGATTACTGTCTCTTTGCCCATTAAATAATGTTTCCACTTTTTCACACTCTGAACTAATGCATACAATTCTTTATCATATGTAGGATAGTTAACTATTGTAGAATTAAAAGTCTCAGAATGATAACATATGGGTTTACCGTGCTGTGTCAACATTGCTCCCATGGCATAGTCACTGGCATCAGTTTGGATCTCAAATGGTCTTTGTAAATCTGGCAGTGCTAGTATAGGTGTTGTACTAATTCTTTCTTTCAAGGTGTCGAAGGCTTTTTGATGTTTGCCTCCCCACTGAAACACCTTATTCAATCCTGTTAAAGCATGTAAGGGAGCTACAATCGAGGAGAAGTTAGAAATAAACTTCCTCCAACATTGTGTTGCTCCTAAGAAGCTTCCCACTTCTGTAGCAGATATGGGTTTAAGCCAGTTTACAATGACTGCCACTTTATAGGGATCTATTTTCAATTCACCTCCCCCTACTATATGACCCAAGTAGTTTAGAGATGTTTTGCCAAATTCACATTTTGAGAGTTTAACATATAGTTTTTCTCTTTTCAAAACATCTAATGTCTGCTTAACATGCTTTAAATGTTCTTCCCACATTTTACTAAAAATTAGAATGTCATCCAGATACACAATAACAAAATCATCAAGAAAAGGTCTGAGCACATCATTCATTAATCTCATGAAAGTAGCAGGAGCATTGGTCAAGCCAAAAGGCATAACCAGCGATTCATACAATACCTGCTTTGTTTTGAAAGTAGTCTTCTATGCATCTTGCTCTGCAACTCTGACCTGATGGTATCCACTGTGCAAATCTAGCTTGGTGAAATAAACAACTTCCTTTAATTGATCTAAAAGATCATCTATGTGAGAAAGGGGATAATGATTTTTGATTGTTACCTTATTCAGTGCTCGGTAATCAATGCACATAATCCACGAGCCATCTTTCTTTCTAACCAAAAACCCACATGGTGATGTGTTAGGCCTGATGAACCCTTTCTCGAGCAACTCCTGCACCTGCTTCTTGATTTCAACATTCTCTAAAGTAGACAACCTGTACATTCCAATGTTAGGAAATGGGACATCCTGCTGCAAAATAATATCATGTACTATCCCCTTTTTGGATGGCAGACCTTTAGGTTCTTGAAAGAAGACATCATACTCTGAAACAACCTTTTCTATATCAGCTTGTTGTTCAACATTACAGCCCTCAAATACATTGGTTTTATCAAGTTTTTTTTCCTTTACAACCATCAGTAAGAATTGTTTGCATGAATTTATCATTCTTTTCATCTGTCCCGAGTTTATGAGAGTATAATTATTCTTGAGCTTATGAGCTCTTACAAAGTATTCGACTCCATGTTTAACCAGTAGATACTTGTTCTCAGCTCTGTAGAAAATAGCCTTTCTATCATACAAGTAAGGACTTCCTAAAACAATTCCACATATAGCCAAAGGAATCATGTCTAACTCAACCTCATCTACAAATTCTAACCCAAAAGAAAACTTGAGTTTGCACTGTCTAGTCACTTGTAGTTGTGCTTTATCATTCAACCATCCTAATGGGTATGGTTTCTTGTGAGGTGTAGTTGTTAATCCCAATTTCTTTACAATTTCTTCAGAAATCAAATTTACTTGTCAGCCATTATCAAACAAAGTATCAATCTTTTGATTTTTGGAAATAACTCGAATATGGAAAAGCTCATGTCTTTTTCTCTCATTTTCTTCATCAATAACAAATTGAGCAGAATTACTAGTAGATGCTTCAGAATTCTTACCTTTTATACCTGTGGCTGCTATAGTTGTTTCATCTCCCAAGTCTGACCCCAAATCTTTCTGAATAGCCGCAGCAGTCTTCTTCTTCTTTCCCTCGGACTTCTTAGGTCTCAGCTCTGGATGCAGAATCCAACAATGCTCATCATCATGTCCCTCCTTTTTACAATGAGTGCATGAAGCTTTGGCTTTTTGTGCAGTGTTAGGCTTCCTTGCTTTCCACTTCTGCTTTCTTTCTCCTTGCTCTTGCTTACAGTGGGTTGGGATGGTCCCCCAACTTCTGGATTTCCATTCTTTCCTCTAGCTTCTATATGAGTAGCTTGTACCGATACCTCATCTATACTAGTGGGATTAAACATGAGGATGGTATGCCCCATATAGCTGTGTAGACCACCAATGTACTTCAAAAGAGTCTCTGGTGAGTCTAATGAGATACCCAACATCAATGCTCTCTTTCTGAATTCTTGAGTATACCCTTGCACACTTTGCCCTTTCAACTGTCGAAGAGTTTGCCAACTCATCATGGCTTGTTGCATGTAGGCCAATGGATAGAACTGCTTTTTTATTGCAGAAACAAAGTCACTCCAAACAGAGATGGTCTTACATTGTCTTTTCATATCAGCTTGGGTTCTGCATTCCCACCAAACCAAGGCAGTGCCTCCTAGGCATAGGCTTGCCAGCTGAATCTTACTCTTGTCTGAGTCTATGTTTTGTACCCTGCAATACACATCAATTTGTCTAATCCAATTGTCCAACTTTTATGCATTTATCTCCCCGTCATATATAGGCAAATCAAATTTAACATCTATCTTAATCAAAGATGCTTTCTTATTATGCACAGGGCTATTAGGAGGTTTGAGAAAGCTTTCCTCTTTCCCCTTTCCTTTGGAGTGGTCATGGCAATGAGACTCATCTTCTTCCTTATCTTGTTTAGAACTTGATGAATCCTCAACCTTATGCTTTCTAAAGTCTCTATACATTTCTTCTACCATAGACTTTATAGCTAGGAAACTTTCTATGAATTAAGGGTCTGGCCTTGTAGAACCTTCCTCTGACATTGTCTTCCGAGGATAGACTCTCCCAATTTCACGATTAGTTTCCACCAACTCTCCTTCTCCTAATTTGAGATTTGATCTTGTGAGCATTCACAGCTAAACCAACACAAGCTTGTCTAACCTTACAGCCTAGAGCTCTGATACCACTTGATCTGATATTCACCCTATGAGTGACTTCAGTTAAATATTTATTGTTTAAAGGTATTACAGACTCATGTACTGGTGTGTGGTCTGTGTTATTTAAGCAACGGATCGATCAGATTGCCAATACACAGACATTTAAATGGAAAGATAGCAGAGAGATACAATAAGCAAACACAAAGCCACAATAAATTTAATAAGGAGTTCACCTATTCTCCAGGGCTACATCTCCGATCCGGCTCTCAGTGTTGGCCTTGTTTTATTGTGTCTTTAAGCAGAGAATTACAATGCAGGGACTCAAAGTGAGTTCTCCTGAAGTAGATTTGCTTGGCAGGGTGGTTCTTGGATTCCCCAAGCCACTTGAGTACACAAACTTCTTCTTCCTACAAGCTCTGTGACCTTTTGGTCTACAGGGGAGAGCCCAATGTGGTGCTCATCCCGGACAGATCCTCTCTGGGATGGCTCGGATCTCTCAAGCCTCTGGTGCTCGATGCTGCCTCTGGTCAGCTCGGCCCTCTGTCCTCATCTTCTTTGCTTTACTTCCTTCTTTCTCTGTGTTCTGTCCTCCTCTTTGGATTCTTGTTCCTTCCTCTGTCTCTCAGGGTTCTCTGTCCGTCTCGATCACTGATTAACTATGTAGATCCTGTCTTTGTTCATGGCTTTGAAGCCTTTCGTTCCCCATGCCTGTTCAGTTCCTCTTCCACCTCTATCGATTCACCTTCTGCAGCTGCGCTTGGAGTTCCCTGGCTCGGCATCATCATCAGCTCGCAGGGAGTGGCCACATGTCCTCCTCTAAATGGCGCCAGCCTGCTTCGTCGGTTCGTTTCTTCAGTTATGTCGCGGATGAATATTTCCTCCACCGTTGCGGTAAAACGGATTCCAAATCCCTTCTAAAACGCGGCGTATTCCCTTGTCGATTCTGCTTCTTCCATCGGGTGCAATCTCAACCGTCTAATCTAGGGCCTCCAGATTCGACGCCATACACACATTTCGCGCGGTTGACTTGCTTGACCGATACCGCGTTATCAAAGGTGGTTTTCTCTCACCTCCACTTGCCACACGTCGATCAATGAATGGGATCACTCCGGTCTCGTCCAAAACCTTTTACCGTTTAAGGGCACCCCGATCAAAACCGCCGGTTTCCAGAGCGCGGGTTCCGCTTTTGTACGTTTAGCGCTTTTCACTTTTTCTGCCTGCAGTTCTCTGGCTCCCAACGCCACCGAGTGCTCAGGCTTCCTCCATTTTGGCCTTGTTCGCCCAGCGATGCACGATTGGCACTAATCGCGCATCAAAAATCACCTCCTTTTCCCATTCCGGGGCTCCCAGGCGCTATTTTGACCTCCCGCGTGGTCTTCATAAGTCTCGGTCAGCGTGCCTTGACTGAGGTCCTCGTCGCTCCATGCTGGCTGTCATTGCCACTGGTTCAGGGGTGTTTTTGATCGTTGTTTTGGATTCTTTAGAGATTTGCTCTGACCTGATACAGTCATGGTTCTTTGACAATCTTTTATGGATCCAATTCGGATCAAGAAATAAGGTCATTTTCGTTCAAGAAAATAACTTAGAACTTGGACCCACTATAATCATTAAAGGGAAAATTCTTTTGGGGCGACAGGTGCAAGAGGGGTCATTTTTTATCCTAACAAATAAAAAGAGCATATATATATGAATGAAGTCTAGGCCACCTAAATTACAATATGGCAGAAGGCTACGCCTTGTTCTAAGGCCTAAAGATCGCTCCAAGTAAAGAAATTACATAGATCACTATAATTGGGGTTTGACATTACGTTATAATGGCTTTGGTCATGGATCATAGGCTCAAGGGTGTGTAATCGGTTGTTGTTTTATCTCAAATTCGAGGATTGAAGACTAAATTTTAGTCAATTTCATTACTTCATGTTCTAAGAAGATTTAATAAAGAGACATATAGCTTGACCAACCAAGATTACAAAAGGGGGCTCGTGTCTTTATATTTGAACTCTCACGTCAGCATTAATCTCCCCCATGACAAATCCCATGGAAAATCTTCATAGCTTCAGAATCGTTAGGGTCTAGTTTGATCGTGGCAAACTATTTCTAGCTAGGTGTTGGACTAAGTGTTATATTTTGTTGTGGATTCTTTTACCTAGTGTCTCTTGGGAAATTTTGTGGGTTTCCATCAATTCTCATCGGTATTTCCATCTAATGGTAGTTTATGGTCCCCGCCCTTTGGTTTTGAACTTGTTTTTATGCTTATATTTTCTTTAGGTAGCATTGTGAGACTGGGATCTCAAGTCCAGGTGGAATGATTTGAATTCAACGTTCTTTGGTCAGGAGCTTCATCACTATGTTGTGGAACAAATATTTTATGGGTAATTTGTTGTTATCATTTTATGATCGTGGAATATCAATGGTGGGATTTTGCATTCTAGACAGTAGGATGGGCCTGGGCTCGCTGAGCTAGGTGGAAGGAATTCCTAGTTTTTTCTTGGTGTTTCATGTCCTCCTTGAATTATGTGATTTCTTGTTTGGAACCTTTTGTTTGTGTTGGAGATTGTATTGTTGGGTTTGAATACTTCCATTTTATGGTATTAACTCCTATGGATGTTGCTTATAGTGTTAAAGAATTGATGAGTGTTCTTGCTCGGGATTCTGAGGGGACTATTATCGAATTGGAAAATATGTATGAAAGCCTGAAGGGTGACAAGGAAATTGATTGGGAGAAGTTGTTCGAGAAACTGAACAGGTTGAGTGCTTTGGAATCCACCTAAGATGATGTAAATATAAGTATCTGGGATAAGCTGATGATATATATAGCCCAAATTCATAAAAAAGAATAGGCATCTATGTCTTCAACAAGCACCTTTGTAAGCAAGTCGAACCCAGCTCATGGGATGGAAAATGGAAAAATTCAGGACTGATATTGTTAATTAACAAGTGCATGTAGTCCAATATTTTTTTGTTCTTAGGCACATTTTGGAAACTTTTTTGTGTATAGACATAAAAGTCTGGTATCAATGAAATAAGGATTGAGGCTATCTGGTTTTAGCTTTCATGGAGAAGCTTACAACTCCCATGCTTCATCCTCAGTCCAACCGCTTTGTAATCTTGCACTCCCTTTTTATTAATATAAATATATTGTTTTGGTTTTAAAAAAGGGGAAAATATTTGTATGTTAGTAGCTAAAAATAGGGAAAGTTAGAAAAGTAATGTTGGGATAATGTGGTCTTGATGTACTGTGATATCCAATTTATTCAAGAAACAATAGATTCTTGGTATTATGACCCAACATTTTACCTTCAACATGGTTGTTGTCCCAAATACCTAATCACAAGAGTAGATGGGCCCTGAGAATTTCTTAATACATTTAGATCAATGACATCATCTTTCAAAATAATTATGATAGTGTGTTATTGTAGTGCCTAGAAAATATAGATGTGGAAAAAATGCTTGTTAATCTATGTATTGGACTAGTTGGTGGCCATTATTTAGGGAAAAAATAGAACATAAACCTAAGTATTTCCAACTACTTCAATGATGACATTAGAGAGTGTGTTGTGGATGTGGCATTTTAATGAGGGTAATAATTATTGTGGGCATTGATTGTTACCAAAACAACATTATCAATGAAGGCCATGAGTAGCAACCATTGCCATAAATCTCTAAATAGAAGTAATGGTCTATGCCAATTATTGAAATTCTTAATATTGGAATGATGAAATGAGGCAGTCACTAAAGGTGATGTTCTAGGGGAAAGTTTCCTATAAAATGTTCTTCCTTTAGTTTTCTTCATGTTCTTCATTTGTTATTTAGGATAACTACTTGTTATTATTCATTGACATAGTAATGGTCAATGATTTAGTTGATAAGGGATTGGATAGGATAAATTTCATTAATCAAGGATTAAGGGTTAGGGGATACAATTTAGTGGGTTAGGGATTAATCTATGTTACGAGTTATGGAGTTTTCACTATGACATGAACCCATTTTGTCGATCTTTGTACGGGCATTTATTCTTTGTTTCCTTGTTTACATAAAAGCTGGTCAATAGTGACTAATCCAGTAGTGAAAATCCTTGTTGCCAAGCCGGGGTAGTAAGCCCCTAGTGAGTGGATGAGGAACCAACCCTAGTCATGATATTTCATCCTAGTGCTTTAAGTCCAAGGACCCTGAACCTTGCGATATTGTTTCTTATGCTTTCCATGACCCCTAGTGGATCGTTCATTCTTTGAAGCCCCCCCACCCAATAAGTAACTTAATCAATCGCTTGAAAGACAAGACCTTATCGCCGGTACCACACCCTCACCCATGCCTGGCCATCACCGCACACACCTGCCTCACCCATACTCATTATCACTATAGCAGCTTTTAGTGATCGCTATCGCGCCCCTTTAACCTGTGCCAGAATCAATAAGAATCTGGGGCCCCTCCCCCTAGGTTCCGCAATAGAGAATAATCTGGTGAGGTGAGTTAGGTGAGTCAGTCAGTAAGGGTTTCCATTCCCAATAGCCCTCAAGTCATTGTTTTTGTCCGTTGTGGGACCAGATGGATTGACTAAAAACCTTATTCATTTGGCTTTTGGCCTTTGTCAAAACCTCATGAGATAGGAGACTCCACTACACTTAAAAAAAATAAAAAATAAATAATACATTGTTTTTTTTCATTTCAATGTATGATACAAGCCTAATTCCATATATATGAATGATTGAGTGTTATATTCATGAAAAATATTGTTAAAAATATAGATTGAAATAGTCACCAAAAATGTGAATAAAATGGTAAAAACCTATTGATGTATGAAAAAATATGATAAAACAAGAGTATTTATTAATAATACTTTGTTTCCCTAATGCATATGATGGTGAAAAATCATAAAAAAAAACATTTTAAAGAGGACCAATGTCCTTAAGGAGGAAGAGTAGAAGAGAATGTGTAGAAGAGATGAGAGAATATTAATGTTTTGACTTAGTTAGGCTTTTAAAAATTTAAGGTTTCAATATATAGTTTTTGCATTTTAAATCTTTTCATCTCTTTAAATTTTTAGTGACATACCAATGTCATTTTGATTCATACAAGAGATAAAGATTAAATAATATTTGTGATAGTTTTAACTAATCCATTTGGGATTTTGATTCATACAAGAGATAACGATTAAATAATATTTGTGATAGTTTTAACTAATCCATTTGGGATTTTGATTCATACAAGAGATAACGATTAAATAATATTTGTGATAGTTTTAACTAATCCATTTGGGATTTTGATTCATACAAGAGATAACGATTAAATAATATTTGTGATAGTTTTAACTAATCCATTTGGGAATTTAAGGATAGCTTAGGCATGCCTTAAATTTAGGATGATGTATAGAGAATAGTTTATGGTTTATATATAAGAGGTGTCAAGACAACTCATATCACAGAAGGGGTAACTAATTTTTTTCATTTCTCTGCATATTGAAACACCTAAAATTATTATTCTTGTACATAGAGATAGCTCTTCCTAGAAACCCAAGGAAAGTTTCATTTGGATTCATCTTGCGTAACTATGGATGTTGAGAGGTTCAAAGAATAAAGAGGCATTTGAACAAGAATAGCACCACATATGGTGAGACATTATTATACATTCATAGAATGTGTGCAACAAAGATGCATGGGGCCAATGAAATTGCAATGTTTATGAAATATAAATTAATTTATAAATAAATGTTAGGTGAATATAAAGTCGAGGACAAACATCTTATATTGTTGCATTCTATGACAAGGGGCATAGCTAAGAATTTCTCTATTTTTCATATCCATCATAATAGTGGAAAGTATATGATGTCGAGGCCAAACAAATGTGCTCTTCTCTAGTATGTAATTTTAGTTCTAGCTATCTCTTTTTCTCAATATTACTCTTTCTAACAGGCTTGTTTGGTCTATGCTCATTAACATTTGTATTAGACACTTGACTTTTTTATGATATTGTTTTTGGATGCCTTTTGGGTAAGTTTTCATAGGTCAAGACTATTTTGTTTGCAACATTATCTCATGGTGGTTGTTAGGAGGGCTTGCTCTAGTAGGTCTTGACCCATCCTTTGCTTTATTTCCTTTTTATTCCAATTTTTCTCTTTGCTATTAGTGTTCAAAATTCAAGTCTTAGCTTAGATAATTGTTCTAATTTTTGCATTTTATTTCATATAAGAGCTTCCCCTTGACTTAATTTTGTGATTTTTTTGAACGTTAATAAAATTATCATATCCTTTTTTTCCCAAGTAATCAAGCACTCCATCATCGAGCTCATACGAAAGGGTAATATATTGTTTAGGGCTTGGGGACTCCCCTTGACCTAATTTTGTGGTCTTTTTTGTACATTAATAAAATTATCATATCCTATTTTTCCATGTAACCAAGCACCCTGCCCCTAAGCTCATAGGCAAGGGTAATATATTCTTCAAGGCTCAAGGCCTTACAACAACAAGGCTTGAAGCTACTACAAGAATGTACTCAGTATGAGTTCAAAATGTCACTTGTGTGAATTGAATCTAGGGGGAGAGGATAATAATATTTCCTCCCAACCACCTAAAATAAACTCAATTAACAATAAAATTATCATATTTTATCTTGAGATTTTTTGGTATAAAATTAATATGCTCTCATAATTACATTTTAATTGAATTATGAAACATTTTATCAAAAATAAAAACTATATTTGAAAAACAAAGTTAATTTATGTACAATAACTCATTGCACCATGAAAAATATACCACAAGGTTCATATAATTCACAAATAATAGCTCACATGCAAATTAAAATTTACATCTTCAAAATAAAATCATTATTTGTGATCTTCCTCATAATACAAATTATTTGGGTCAATTGAAAAGAGATATGTATGTTCATATATTCTTACATGAAATCTATTAAAAAATTCAAAACATTTGCATTTGAATAATATTGGCTTAAATGATCTTTTATATTGTATCTCAATATTTTGTCATATAATTCTTACATATTCCAATTTGCTATGATCAATAGCATTCTTATTTGATGCATATGCATAACTAACTTATTTAATGTCCCTATAACATAGTTCTTAAATATTCCAACTCGCTATGATCAATAGCATTCTTATTCGATGCATGTGCATAAATAACTTATTTAATGTCCCTATAACTCCAAAATTTGGTGTGTTCCACTTCTCATATATATTTTTCTACCTAAAAATGATGCTTATATGCCTATATTGAATATACAATATAAAAAGATTTCAAATACATTTGCGAGGATATGATTATGAATAAAAAATAATATATTTACGCGATAAGGGTTTCCCTTTGAGAATAACCCTCCCTTGCCACCTGTGTTGTCTTGGGCCATTGATTTTAGTGTTAGACGATTGGCCATGTGATTAAAAAACAGTATTAGGTAGTTGCAATTCAATCGGGTAATCAGTTGCAATTCAATCCCGTAATCAGTTACAATTCGTTACCGATGGCCTTAGCGATAGTTTGAAAAGCTTGCTGGGCATACCAGTGTTGTCTCTTTACATGTGCGGCGTTGATTGAAAAAGTACAGGGTTGATGTATAATGCTGAGCCACCATAGCCAAGCTTGTTTGGTCCCCACACAACGTAAAGAGTGTTCGTTGAAGTTTGTAAATCGGTTTGCAGCATCTGTGCATAAGAGAAGCTGGAACTTGTTAACAAAGGCGACACACAAAAAGCGTGTGGCCCCTAAACGCCGCAAGTCAATGTTTCGAAAACCATAAGAGGAGGAAGGTCGAAGGAGAACCAGGACGAGAGAACGATGAGCGATTGGTTGCAACGATTAAGATATTTACTTAAAATTTCTATCAGCATCGACAATGAAATAGAACTATACTTATTGAGAAAACAAAATTGTAACCCAGAGCCAACACATGGTTAAGAAATAGGAATCTGGCCCACATCAACTCCAAGTATCCTTGGGTCATGATAACCTCCTCCTCTGAAAAATCAGATATTTCTTTCAGTAAAATATAGCAGTGTGATGAATATGTTGGCAACGATTAAATGACCCCCCTGTCCACTACAACGAGGAGAACATGATTCAATAACTATTTGAAGGCTCTGCATGTACAAATCTAGTACACTGTTTTCTTCTGCCCAAGCTGCATTTATGGTTGTGATTATCACAGTTTTGTTAGGCATTGAAGTTTTTTCTAGATCACTCCCCAAATCAAAGGCAGTTACAGATGAATTCGACTCTGAACTCTGGAGATTGACTCTTAATTGACTCTAGAGATTGACTCTTAATTGAACCGTAATAGCCATGGAAATTTATTTATAAAAAGTATGCCATCAACTACACAATTGATATCTACAGAAATAGAAGGCTAGAAAACAAGAATTATAATTTATAAGATCCAATTTATATGGTTGGTCAACATGTAGAAACCCCTTGTGTCATCACTCTGTCCAAGTGTGGGGAATAATAATATGACAGACATAATACTATGGCATGCTTATAGATCGTTGTTGGCTGAATGACTTGCTCCTTCCCCGGATAATAATATGACAGTGGAATCACTATTGTGAATATGGAGAGACATAATACTATGGCATGCTTATAGATCGTTGTTGGCTGAATGACTTGCAATTGGCTTCAATTGGCTTTCTTGCAATTGGCTTCAATTGGCTTTCAAGCTTCACCATAAGTTGGATCTACAAAATATTAGTTGGATCTGAAGAACAAATAAAACTAGGATAAAAGGTCCAAATTTCTGAAATTATTAGTTTCTTCCTTCCCCGCTTTTTCACTCTTAGCATTATGACACTTCCTTTCACGTCCTTTCTCAGATTGTCTAAATACTTTCAAACAATTGTGATTTCTATCTTTTTATTAGAACAAATCAAATTAGGTATAAATAATCCGAAAATTTGAAATTATTAGTTTCTTCTTTCCACACCTTTACAGGGTTATTATTATTATTATTATACTTCCTTTCTCTGCCAGCAAAAGATTTAAATATTCTGATTGTTATTTATTTATCTTATACATGTATTTAACCTATCTAAATTTACAAACTTCACTTTACATTATTATTATTATACTTTCTTTAGCTGCAAGCAAAAGAATAGATTATATGTTCTGATTGTTATGTATTTGTCATACTTCAGCCAAGAATTTTTATTTAATATGAGACATGATGGCAAGTTATGACACAAGGATAAATAGAATCCGGTATTTATTCTTTAAGAAAAGATGTCACGCATATTTTAATTAATTTGAGTTAATTTTAATTAATTTGTTACACTATATTGTATTTACTCTTTAAAAAAAATGCTATACATATTTTTATTAATTTTAATTAATTTATCATATTATTTATTTTCTTAACTTAATAAACTATATTGACCTAAGAAAGTTGTTCTCTCTTCTTTTTTATCACAAAAATAAAATATTAAATAATCTCAATTAATTAATTTCCTCTTTCTTAAGATTCAATAGATCATATTGACCTTGCATATTTTCATTAATTTTAATTAATTTGCCACACTACTAACTTTTTTTACTTAATAAACTATATTGGGAAAGTTATTCTCTTTTCTTTTTAATCATAAAAATAAAATATTAAATAATCTTAATCAATCAACCACCCTTTTTTTAAATTCAATAAATCATACTTACCTTATTGAATGTTAATCATTATCATAATAAGTTTAATTTTAATAATAATAATGATTATTTTTTAATAAAAATAAAAATAATAATAATTGTTATCTTCCCTTCATATTAATTGTAATTTTTTAATTGTAATATATATGTAATTTTTTAATTGTAATATATATGTATTTGTATTTATGTAACTCAAATTTATTAAATTTTCAAATTGATGAAGAAGATAGTGATTTCTATTACCAATTAAAAATAATGAAGCTTTAACTTTGTGTTTTAAAAAACGTTGCCTTTGTGTTTAAAAAAGTTTTAAAAAAATTGTTGATTTTCTTTAATAATTTATATGTTGAAGAACTTGTTGATTTTATATAATATTTTATATTTAATTTTGTAGTTGAAATAAAATTATTATAGTATGTAATTTAAGTTGAAAATTTTAATAAAATTGAAAATATAATATTTAATTAGCTATTTAAAAAATATAAGAGAGTAGTTGTTTTTTATTTTAATAGAGTAGTTGTTTTTTATTTTAATATTTTTTTGTATATTGATTAAATACAAAATTTCTTTATTGATATAATTTTTCAAATTAAAAATAAATTTATTATTTTATTATGTAATGTGTTTTTCATATAAAATAATTTAATACAAGTTGATAATAAAAAATCTGCATCAAACCATTAATTATGTATTTATTATTATTAGTGATTGTACTAGATGTTGTAAAGGAAACCTGGTAAAAATTAGAGGTAGTTTTGGTACAATTTCTCCATATTTCTTCTTGATCAATTCCTCCTACCTTCTACTAAAGACAACTTTAATGAGCACAAAGCAAGAAACATGTGTTTACAAAAGAATATAACAATTTATATAGTTATCATGGTCCATTGAAAGGTTAGTCCTTTTGTCTTAATGTTTTGGTATATAATATTTATATGCAATCATTAGTTTTGTATTCACTTTTTGTTTAGTTAAATTCTTTTTAAGTTATGCAATTAATTTCATTTGGCATAGAAATAAAATTTTAAAAGACCCATTTTAAATTTTATTCCATTGAAACATTTATTCCTATATGTTATAATGCTTTGGTATATAATATTTATATGTAATCACGATGAATTGGTTTTTTCAAATTTTGTTCACTAAAATGCGTTTTAAGTTTATGTAAGTAAGTTGGTTAATCTATGGAATTAGAGTTGAAAAGTTATGGAATTTGTTGATTTTCTTTAATAATTTATACGTTGAAGAACTTATTGATTTTATTTAGTATTTTATATATAATTTTGTAGTTGAAATAAAATTATTATAATATGTAATTTAAGTTGAAATTTTTAATAAAATTTAAAATTGGAGTTGTCTTTAGTGGGACTTTTTGGAAGTTTTTACGGTGGGTTTTTCCAATGTAATTTCTCTAAACTTTGGTGGGAATTTATTGAGATCACAAGCTTGATAGGTAAGTGCAATCTAAGTGCCCGAGGTGTTGAATCCATATATACAATAAAAAAACTAGTTTAAATAACACAAATAAAGATTTCACCTCAAATTTTTCAATCACAAGCTTGATAGATAATGCAATCGAAGTGCCCCAAGGGTTTTCCAAGGTGCTGAATCCATATATACAGTAAAAAAAACTAGTTTAAATAACAAAAATAAAGATTTCACCTCGGAAAGTCCAAAAAAAAAATCACACTAAAAGACAACTCCTTTAAAATATAATATTTAATTAGCCATTTTAAAAATATAAAAGAGTAATTGTTTTTTTATTTTGATATTTTCTTGGTATATTGATTTAATGCAAAATTTCCGTATTGATATAATTTTTCAAATTGAAAATAAATTTATTATTTTATTATGTAATGTGTTTTTCATATAAATAATTTAATACAAGTTGATAACAAAAAAATATGCATCAAATCATTAATTATTTATTTATAATTATTAGCAATTGTAGTAGATGTTGTAAAGGAAACCCGTAAGGTAATTTTTCTTCCACAATTGTTTAAAGATAGAAAAATATCAACGAAAGGCAAGGATTGTGCTACAATGAAATCTTACTACAATACTACTCCTTTGAGCCTTACAAATCATGAGGCCTATGTTGAACTTAAAGACCTTGTTTGATTATGCCAAAGTGAATGCCTCCTAAATAAAAAAAATGGGATCGTGATTTGCTACCTTGGAAATTAAAGGTCGTTTTGGTACTCCTCCATATTTCTTCTTGATCAATTCCTCCTACTAAAGACAACCTTAATCAATACAAAGAAGATTTTTTATAGTTTCTGTTTTAATGTTTTGGTATATAATATTTATATGTAATCATTGGTTTTGTATTCACTTTTTGTTTAGTTAAATGCTTTTTAAGTTTATGCAATTAATTTCATTCAGCATAGAAATAAAATTTTAAAAGACCCATTTTAAATTTTATTCCAGTGAAACATTTATTCCTTTATGTTATAATGCATACCCTATATAATATTTATATATAATCATTATGAATTGGTTTTTTTCAATTTGTGTTCATTAAAATGCGTTTTAAGTTTATGTAAGTAAGTTGGTTAATCTATAGAATTAGATTTGTAGGTAAGAATTGAAGCAACACTCCAAGGATAAAACCTTAAGTGTTGCAGATCCAAACTTCGAAGCGAAAAAATTAAATGAGACTGATTAAGCATGAGACTAATTAGGCCTAGGGTCATTGAAGGAAATGAGGTGGTTACCAAAAATTATTTCAAGTTTTCCCAATCGTCGATCCTCATACCCTAATTGCAATAATTGTGAATAAATGACATGTAAGGAATTGCAACCAAGGTTAATTGTGTGATCCTCATACCCTAATTGTAATAATTGTTAATGAGTGACATGTAAGGAATTGCGACCAAGGTGACTTGTGTAATATAGATATCTAACAACATCGAGAAACCTCTAACATAGACTAATATTAAATCAATACCCAAGTTAATCCTTACTTGACAAATATGATTATCGTGTGTTACACCTTAGCATGAATTGAGAAGTATACTCGAAGATTCACCTATTAATTTTATGGTTGGAAGTAATGATTGCAATTGGCAACGAAAGGTTTGAAAAATATTTGAACAAAGAAGGATAACATTTGAATTACTTATTAAAGCCAATAATGATCACTTTCATGGAGGATGTTTGTCTTTCTCCATGTTTGCAAATCAAAAATGTTCATTCCATATGTCAATGTACATTGCTTTGGATCAAAATTCTTTGATATAAGGGGATGGCAAAAATTAATATAAGTTGCTTACACAATATAATTAAACCATTTGGTCATCATAAATCCTAAATTTAAAATGTAGGCTTAAGCTTTCACATAGAATTGTACAGAGTGGAAAGTAATATAATCCATGAAAAATAAAATTAGCACAACATAATCCAAGTTATGAACACCTAAATTTCTAGGAAGTATCTACTAAGTGATGTGAAAAAGGGATAGTGCACCAAACCATAGTTTCTGAGGTCAACCCTTAAGCTAAAACTATGAATCCACAAAGGTGATTTACCTATGGTTGACTTAAGCTCTCTTCAGATAGTTCAATTCCTTTATTCACAATCATTTTTTCACCTAAAACAACACCAATCCATAGCACTCTTTCACATTGGCTTGTAATATGACGAATCAACATTCCATTAGGCTCATGCACTTTCCTTCAGGGCTCCAACATATGATGGCCAACAATTTTTATTGTTAGAATCAATTTTCACTGTTTAGAATTTCAAATATTTTAACTTGTAGTTAACTTTCACAATGATAACAATTATCATTATATAGAGTCTTCATTACGTTCATAAATATTGCACTATAACTCAACAAAATTTCTACATCAATTATATGGTTGCTTATAAATATTGCACTATAACTCAATATATTTTCTACATCAATTATATGGCTACTTATAAATCTTGCACTATAACTCAACATAATTTCTACATCAATTAGCTTGTTGTGTCCTTAAGTGAATATACTCTACAGAGTATCTATGATGAACTTAGGCTACAAAAAACCAATTTATTTATCCAAACAATTCTCCAAACCTAAATTTTCCTTTCATATTTATAATTTAAATTTTCAATTAAATCGCATAACATGTCACATCTTCTTACTTCTATGTTACTCTTTACTATGCTATAGCCTTACGACATTTCCTTTGCAACATGTGGTGCAATTGCTAATTTTATTTCATCTATATATAATGACATGATATTTATGGATATGGAGTATGCTCTAAAACTACTTTCGTTTGGCTAAGAGCTCGTCTTCCTTAGATGTAAGGAAATGGGTTAACAACCCAAGACCTAGAGGCATCTAGTGGGAGTGAAAATTTGTCCCCTTACATATCACCATCATATAATTCTAAATGGTGTGATTTTCCTTGAATAACAATGAAAAATCGATCTGCATTCACAAATAATAGATAGTGATGGTTGTCCCCACTACTAATTTGACAACTGAATGAAAATAAACATTATTTATTATACTTGCATGTAAAATTGAAAATTATCATATATACCTTTCTAGTGATGCTTAATACATCTACATACATTTTAATATTTATGTTACTTGTAATATTTCATTCCTTTCATATGCACTCTTTTATCCTCATATTAGTGCAATGATTTGAGCAACATTCACAAAGCCCATTTAGCAATGCTTTCTCGATATTTTCTAAACCCTTAATTTATTCTTATCTTTCTTTTCAATTTTTTTCGTAGACTTTACGATCTTTGTTTTCATTCTTTCTCACAAGACTTCACCCATTGCATCTAAATTACATAACATCAAGTTATCTATTGCTTCCATCTCATTGAAATTCATACATGAACAAATTAAATAATTATAATAAGATGATGGCATGATGTACCAAACTAAGGGTATTCCATTAATAGAATATCGTGATGTTCATGATTAATTATAGAAATTTGTTTATAACTAGAAAATGCGTACAATAACATAGGTTTATTGTTAAGTTGTAAAACTCTTTATTGGTCTTTGAAGTTTCTCCTCTTTTGTCTTCTTTTATGTCTTTGATTTTTCATACAAGTGGTGCACTAAAATGAAATCAATTTATTTACTCATTTGCAAAGTATAAAAACTCTAAACACCATATCCCTTTATAATGCAACTTATAATGCAACTTCTAGTCATGGGCATTACCTTACATATAGTTTTAGTCCTTGATGTAACTTTATAAGAAAAACATCTATTTAGTACTCAACATGCTAGGTAATATTACAATTGCCTTTAAAAGAACTAATTGATATACTTGAATATCCATGAAGCTTAATGGCAGTTCCTTATTCAAGGAGCAAAATATTCTTGCAATCTCTTTTCGTCATCAAGGAATAGAATCAACAAAAATATGCCTTTAAAGATTCATATATCTTTAAATTAATGTGAAACACACTATGATATTATTTCAGTGATACTTGGTACTTGAATATGTGTAATATTTAAGAATTAGTTTATGATTAATATTGAATCGTTATTGCAAAAGGTAATTAAAAAAGTGCAATCTAATTGTTTTACATTTTGGTTTTTCTCATTAAAATATAATGATATAATTTTTTGTGAAATTGTAATTTTTCATTGTTTAAAATGCATTTTTAATCTATAAATGGATCTAACATCTTACATCGCAAAAAATCTTTGAGGCACATGGATTGTGTAGACTACATAGCTTAAACTTACAATTCCAACAAATTCCTACGAAATTTCGAGCAAAATCAAACAGAAAAGGCCAAAATGTAAAAGATTTAGACCACATGTAATTAAAAACAATATTATATATATGACCAATTTTTATTGCGATGATAAATTAACTAGTCATAGAGTTAGTAATATTTATCTTTGATCAGACAACCTTGTCGTGGATACTTGTACGCCATTCTGAAAGTTTCCATTGCAACAACCTCATAAAGATATAGGATAAACACGCTGCAAAAAAAAGTATCATCAATTGAATTGTTGGGATTTATAGAAATAACTCAGCCATACATATATTTTTATGTGTGTGCACATGCTCATAGATCAAAGTGAATTTGTTTAATACATAAGTTAGAATAAATATAGATTTTATAGGTTATAATGGTCACGAGACTTGAGATATTGACATGTCAATCAATAATAAAGACCTTCTTTAATGAAAACCATATCTTGTTAGAGTCCTTATGATAGATGTAACATTTTTTTGCAATTTTTACCTTGTTTTTATTCAAGAACCATCTCATTACTTTCAAAGTATGTTGATCTTTACTTCCTTCAAAGTACTTTGGCCATGTGTACTGCTTTACATTTGACTTCTTCAACTCATTCATAGTTAATAGATTATCACCCATTTCTTTGAAATAAATATGTCTCCAATAAGAGGAATATACATTCTTAAAATTGTGCATGAGATGTAAGAATTTTTTTATTATCTTCAAGCCCTTCTAATAGAAAAATTCAAAGAGTTTAGATGATTTATTTGTTCCATTAGGAGGTTTTCCTAATACTAAACATCCATTATACATATTTAACCAATCTATTAGCCTCTTGCTTACAGGAGGTATTCAAGTATCCTCCTCACCATTTAAAAGCTACCTCTTTGTCAATTGATGAAAATGATTGGATTTAAAGGAAGAATATGTCCTTCATGGACCATTTAGTTTAGATATTTTGAATATGTCTTGTACAATTGGTCATCACAAGGAAATCATGCATGACACGACAACAAAATAGGCAATTTGTCCCAAATTTAGCACAAGATTTTAGTGCATTCTTTTTTCAATTAGGATGAGCAGTTTGGCGCTAAACCTGGATCTATTGTATATTTTTTAAAGCGTCCTTTTTTGCGCCAGATTTTGCATCATTTTTCACACCATATTTTGCATCCTTTTTTTTTTTTTAAACTGAAACGGGTATTTTTATTTATGGGAGGCCGAAGCCAGATCACGAATTACAATTCGCTGTTACAAACAATACATTTCTCTGCTTTTGCAAGACCTCCTTGCCCTTTTAGGGAATAGTTGCCATATTCGGTGCTCTTGCATTTATGCTGATCATGCTCTTTTCGAGATTACATCCTGTATTTGCCAGTCTGTCTACTTCTGTGTTTAATTCTCTGAGGATATGGAAGAGTTGTACTGAGGAAAAGTCCTTCATGAGTCTCATCACTCTTGTAAGCTGCTTGTTTAGTGCTGGATCCTTGAGCCCTTTCTTGTTTATTAGAGATTTTATCAGCAATTCTGAGTCTCCAAAAACTATGATTTCCTTTGGGTTTCCTTTTCTGGCCAGTTGACAAGCTTTTAAAAGACTGAGAACTTCTGCCTGATTGTTGGTTTTGAGCCCAAGTCCCCAGCTGAAGTCCTCTTTTCTCCCATTTGGGAGGTAGATGACCCCCCCTGCTCTTGACCTGCCTGGATTGCCTTTCGAGGCTCCGTCAAAGAAGATGGTGCATTTTCCTTGTGATTTCCACCACTTCTGGAACTATCCGAGGTGTCTCTAATCTGCCAATTTTCCTTACGAATTGGGCGAGTGAATGCTGAAGGTCTCGGTGTGGGGGAGAAGCCATCTAGCCAGGCCTTTTCTTCATTTCGAAGGGAGCTATCTTTGACATTGGATTGTCTCAAAGTTTCTATTAGGAGTTTCTTGGCTTGCTCCGCTACAGTTTCTGCAGTGATTTCTTTTTGGTTGAAGACAGTTTCGTTCCAGGAAAGCCACAACTTCCAGCAGACATATTTTGGAGCTGCAATCCACACCTTATGCCAAAGAGATTTATCAATGATGTTGTAGGGGTATCGAGCTTTCCAAGACGAGAACATGTCTGTGATCGTACAATGTGCTGGGGGTCTCACATTCAGCACTGTCAAGAAGTTGGTCCAGGCCTTCTGTGCATACTCGCATTCGATGAACATGTGAACTGAGGTTTCCAATGCATTTTTGCAGAGTGCGCATCGATGAGGGCCAGCAATGTTTTTTCTGCACAGATTATCTCCAGTCAAGATTTTGTTGTGGAATAAAGTCCAACAGAAGAATTTGATCTTGGGAATGCTGAAGTTTTCCCAGATCTGCTTCCACACTGTTTCCGGGTGCGGAGAATCCTTTTTACCTTGCATCTGTAGGTATCCTTGTTTGGCTATGTACACCCCTGTTTTTCCCCATCCCCATGAATCTTCCTCATCCTTATGCACTAGAGTAAAGTCTGTAATTGCATCTGTGAAAGTTTTTAACTGATCTTTTAAGTGCGCTGGAATGTTAGGCAATGACCAGCACTGCCAGTTTCCTTTGTTATCCCACTCTGCGATATCCTCGATTTTCCGGATTCCTTTTGAACTTAACCAAGCTCTTAAATCAGCAATTTCATTAATGGCTGAAAGTGGAGAATGACCCATGATTCGATCTCTCCACAGCAATATATTTTTGCCATTCCCTGGAATTTTATACAGATGGGTTCTGAAGAATTCGATCCCTTTACAGCAAAGCCTCCAAGCTTGTGTTCCTCTAGGAGAAAGCGCTGGATTGAAGGAGGTGATCGGCTGATTTTGGAGGTACTTGAGATTTAAGAGCTGACTGATAGGGTGCGTGGGCTCGGTTATTAACTGCCACAAAAGTTTACAACCCAAAGCTAGATTTGCTTGCGGAGGGTCACGAATTTGGAGACCGCCTTCTGCAATGGGACGCTTCACTGTTTCCCAGTTAATAAGATGAAAGCGGATGTTGTTTCCCTTCCCACCGTTCCACAGAAAATTCTGCATTAGACAGGAGATTTGATCTGCGATTTGTCTTGGAGCCATCAGTAGAGAGGCTTGGAATGTAGTCAACGCTGAAAGCACAGAACGTATTAGAGTGAGCTTGTCGCCTGTGGTGAGCCAGACGCCACCCCACGCTACAATCTTTTTTTTGAACTTAGAAATCACCTCCTCCCACAAGTGATTGTGGTTGGATCCCATCGTCAGAGGTAAACCAAGATACTTTATTTTATCCCACGCTGCATAGCCTTTGAACCCCAATTCACTGGCAATCCTTTCAATTGTTTGTTGATCTGTATTCCATCCATAAACAACACTTTTCCTCTCGCTGACTAACGCTCCGGAGATGCTGCAATACTTTTGAAGAATGGTTTTGAATGAGTTAGCGATTCTCGTGGAAGCACCCCCGAGAAGGAGTGAATCATCAGCAAAGAGCGTGTGATTCACTGGGGCTATACCTTGCACGATTCTTATCCCAGGTATGGAGCCGATTTGTTTCTCCTGAGTCAGCTTCCTGCTTAATGAATCAGCCATCAGAATGTAAAGAAAGGGAGAAAGAGGGCAGCCCTGCCTCAATCCCCTGGTGGCTAGAAAAAACTTTGCTGGTCTGCCATTCACCATTGGGGCGATCCAGATGTTTTCAATGCAAGATTTGATTAGGTTTATGAAATCTTGGTTGAATCCAAAGGCTGCAAGAACCCTGAACAGGAAAGAACGATTAACTAGATCAAAAGCATTACACATATCCAATTTGATAATCATACCTTGTTCTTTCCGTGTTTGACTGGAATGGAGGGCTTCTTGGATCTGAATGACATTGTCCAAGATTTGTCTACCTTTCACAAATCCACCTTGAGCCGGAGAGATAAGCTTTTGGAGGAGGGGCTTCATTCTGTTAGCCAGCAGTTTGGCCACGATCTTGTAGGATGAGTTGCAGAGTGAGATCGGCCTGTATCTGTCGAAGGAGCCTGGGTTTGTTTCCTTGGGGATTAAAGCGAGAAAGGTGGAGTTTATTCCTCCACCCACTTTTGCCTTCCTCAGGATTCCTCTTATCATTCTGAAGAGATCAGTTTTGATTATCTCCCAGCAAATTCTATAAAAATGAACTGAGAATCCGTCAGGTCCTGGAGCTTTGTCTGGTTCCATGGACCAAACTATATTAATTATCTCTTCTTATGTGACTGGGCTCAACAGAGAGTCATTATCTTCCATGCTGACAAGGTTTGGAATGGTTGTGAGAAATTCTTCTGCATCCTCCTCATTCCCATTTCTTTCCGCACTTAGGAGATTCTGAAAATGGTTTACAGCTGCTTCTTTGATTTGAGAAAATCCTTTGTACACCTGACCACTAGTGCTGGTGATTTCTGCTATATGATTGCGTGAGAGGCGAGCCCTGCACTGTCTATGGAAGTATGTGGTATTTCTATCCCCATATTTGGGCCACAGGCTTCGAGACTTTAAGCGCCAATATTCTTCTTCATTTCTAAAAGAACAGTATGCATTCCTTTGGGCAGATTTTTCATTGGCTAAGTCTATGGGAGAGGGATCTTTCTCCTCCATTTCGAATTGTATTCTTTCCAGCTGAAGAATTGCTTCCTTTCTCTGCCTAGTGGGGGTTTGCATAGTTCTCTTTATCCAATCTTTAAGAGCTTTTTTTGTGTTTTTTATTTTTTGTTCCCACACAAAGCTTGGGGATCCGAGAACATCTATCCTCCATGCTGTTTGGACTGTTTCAAAGAACCCTTCTTTACCTGCCCAGAGAGGGCTGAAACGAAATGGGAGGGGGCCAAGATCTTCTTCTTCTTTTATGCATAAAAGGATTGGCTTATGTTCTTATGTGAGCTTTAGGAGGATCTTGGAAAAAACTATTCTATTGTCCATCATTAATGAGCTGCTGATGAGAAATCTGTCCAACCTAGTAGAGATTTGATTTTCTCTTGTTCTGTTGTTAGTCCAGGTGTATTTTCCTTTCACGGGTTTGAAGTCAACTAAGTCCCACTGTAGAATCAGATTTCCCACTGTGTTGATGAAAGGGTCCCTAGAGTAAATCCCTCCTCTTTTTTCTTTGGGATCTAGAATTATATTCAGATCACCGCCTATGACTATATTTGTGGGGTTGTTCTGCTCTATATAATCCAAGAGTGTCCTCCAGCTCTCTCTCTTTTCTTCATAATGAACAGGAACATACAAGTTGAATAGAGCAAGGGAGAGATTGCTTACAGTGTGGCGCAGTTCTGTGAAGATCCAATGTTGGGTCTCAGAAAATCGCTCTAATGAGGAGTTTTTTACCAAAGTGTAACTATTCCTCCGACCGAGCCCCTTGCACTGACAGCCTTTCCTGAATCATATTTCCATTTCATGATGCTAGTGTTTATAAGGGCATCCCCTTCTATTTTAGTCTCTTGGAGCATGAGGATGTCCGCGGTTTCCATCTTCAATAAGTCTTTGATAGCCTCTGCCTTATTGGGATTACCCAGTCCCCTACAGTTCCAAGAGACCAGGTGCATCATTTACCACTTGATGGGGTGGGGCCTCCTCCCTTGGATGCCCTTGGTCTTGTATTTCTCCCGATGGTCATTTCAATGGTAGTTTGACTGCTTAGGGTTTTCTGCCGTTCTGATTCTTCTTCCCTGGTTTCCTTGTTTGTTCTTCTTCCCACTTTCTTTGATGGCCTTTCAAATGTTTCCTCATCAGATGAGCCCGTATTTTCTAGGTTCTTCTTTTGTTTTATGATGTCAGCATAAGAAGGAGAAGGGGTATTGCGAGTTCAGATTTGGGATGTTACCTGGCTCTTGAATGTCTGCATTATTCATCTGTGGTGGATCTTCCTGCTCGGCCTCTGGAGGATCTGCCGGTGGTGTAAGAGATTCGAAGGGGTTTTTGTCTCCTGCAATGTTGTTAGCTTCCCTGCTTCCACTGTTTTGATTGCTTGCATCTTCTTGCCCTGATTTTTTCCCTGTCTCTTTTGCTTTGTTTTTGTTGTTCTGCCTGTTGCTTGTTGTTCTCTTTGCTTGCTTCCACTGCTCTCCTTTTTCTTTTTCTGTTGTTTCCTCTTTTTTTTTTTTGCAATATCTTGCAAAATGCCCATATTCATGACAATGTCGACATTTAAAGGGTAGTTGTTCGTAATCTAGTTCTTGAATATGCGACCAATCTACCACTGAAAGTTTGATGGCTTCAGGAAGCCCGACCTCCAGATCGACTTCCACACAGATGCGTGCGCAGGAGAACTGATCCTTCCTCGGGGCCAAATCAATATACCTGCCTAGGGCATTGCCAATGGATTTCAGCAAGCTCTGACTCCAACAGTGGAGAGGGAGGTGCGGGAGGCGCACCCAAACAGGGACGGCTGTGGGCACATCTTGAGCAGGATCAAAATCTGGAGACCATTTGTTCAAGTATAACCCTCGAGGACCCATGAAATAAGGTCCATTTCTGAAAATCAAGCTTCGGTCTTCCCTGCTGTCAAACACGAAGACGAAGAACCCCTTTCCCACAAAATGGCTTTTTATTCCTTCCTTAACCAGTGGGATCCAGTTTCGATTGACCCATTCATCTACTGCCTTCGGGGATGGCCATAGCCCTGTGAACTGGCCGATGAGGCCCCTTTCGGCTAGGTTTAGCGCTGATCTACACGCATCATCTACTGGTAGAGACACCGTAGGGATGTTATCCAGCTTTTTTACGAACTTTTGTTGCGACAGCGAGATTAGTCGCTTATCAGCTGCAGCAACAAGGGCACAGAATGCATCTAGATCAGAAGGTGGAAGGGGATCGCCTCCATTCGCCATGGACGGGGATTGAGGGGCGGGGATCAAAGCAGGGACCCCATGCACCAACTCAGATCGACCCCTAGAGCTGTCAAAACGCGAAAGCAGCACGAAGCCTGAACCTCTTCGATCCTAAACGCCCCGCACGCCGAAGATCTCTCCGAAGAGCAGAGCTCCATGCCCAGATCGGGCAGGGCAGAGCCGAGCCCAAGGGAAGCAGGGCAAACACGAAGGATTTCCGTTGCAGAGCCGCGCGCGCGAAAACATTCGCTAATATATTCACCAAAGCACTGTCTAAGGAAAAGTTCTGCAAATTTAGAATATTTTGCATCCTTTTTTACATCATATTTTGCATTAGGATTTGCATATGGTTCTACAACATGCTTTGCTTCTAGTTTCGCACCATTTTTTGCAAATGTTTTTTCATCATATTTTGCTTCCTATTTTTTTTTCATTATTTGCTTCCAGTTTTATGTCATCATTTGCATCAAGTTTTACACCATATTTTTCATGCAATTTAATGCCTTTTTTTGCATCTGATTTGTGCCATTTGTGCCATTTTTTATATCTAGTCTTACCTCAATTTTTACTTCTAATTTTGCATCTGGTTTTGCTCAAATTTTTGTGCCTATTTTTGTACCATTTTGGCATCAAAATTTTCATCCTATTTGGTGTCTAATTTTGCATCCTTTTCAGCATCCTTTTTTTCTTCCTCATTTTCTGTCCTCATTTGCATCTCATAAAGTGCCTAGGTTTGAGTCTAAATTTGCAACTAGTTATGCATCATTTTTGGCATCCAATATGTTGTCCTTGGTTTCACCCTTTTTTTAGCCCAATTCTGCATCCCAATTTTACACCAAGGCTTTGCATCCTCATTTGGCATCTAAATTTGCATCCTTTTTTGTTTCTTTTTAGCACCCAACTTGGCATCCCCTTTTGCATTCAATTTTATGTCTAGTTGTTTTTCCTTTTTTGCATCTAGTTTCATGTCCATTTTTGCATCCTTGTTTGCACCCGGTGACTTGTTTCGTTCCCTTTTGTGTCTAGTGTTGCACCTTTTTTTACTTCTAGTTTAAAACCATTTTTTTGTCCTTATTTGCATCTTGTCTTGATGCATAGTTTAACATCCAATTCTACTTACAATTTTGCATCCATGATTACATCCACATTTGGCTTCTTGTTTAGAGTGTAATTTTTTTATTTCCATTTATGACCCCCTTTATGGGTTCATTTTATTGATTTCAATTACATAGTGAAATATATTACAGTTTCTAAATATCATTAAATAAGATATGACAATTCAAATTGATAACATAGTGTTTATAAACAAATTTAAAGGAAATTGAAAACATCCATCCAAGAAATAGCAGTATCATCATATATGGCAATTCTCCATAAAAAATCACTGACAATTTTCAATGTACATATATGACTACCAAATCAACACCTATCGCAAATATCATTATTCTAAGGTAGATTCACAACATCCACCCAAAAATAGTAATGTCATCATACATAATAATTATCCATTAAAAAATAAATAAAAAAATTGACAATTTTCAAAACATATATAAGGTAATAAGATAATACTAATAATATCATCGTCATCTTTAATCAAATCAACTAAAAGTCAAATGTGTGATTACTAGATCAAAATATTTCATGAATAACATTATTCTAAGGTAAATTCAAAACATCATCCAAAGATAATAATATCATCACACATAATAATTCTCCATCAAAATAATGTTGATAGTTTTCGAAATATACATAAGGCATATAAAATTTAATCTTATAATGCAGTTATATGTGGTGAGTAGAGCACTGTTATGAAACCAGCTCACAAAAAGATAGAAAAGAGAGATCAATGCCTTAGAATTCAGCCTCTTCGAGGGGGCAACCTCCTTTACATTACACAAATGAACAATTCTTGGATGATTCAAATGACAAAACCTCCTTTCTATATATAGGAGTCTAAGGAGTCACAATATAACCCAGCCGACCTAACAATAATAATATAAAGCCACAAAAATAACAATAGAGGGATTCTATGGGGCACAGTAATAACAATATGGGGACAATAGGGGCACAACAATATTAATAAGGGATACAACTACAATAGTAATGGGGTAATCACTAGTATTATAGGGACCCAACATGCCCCTCTCCTTCAAAAAAGTGTTGTTCTCAACGCCTAAGTAGTTCTGGATGCTTCTGTATAAAATTCTCATCCTCCCATGTGGAATCTTCAGCGGATAAGTTCTTCCACTTGATAAGATACTCCGAAATTGATCGATTTCATAACTGTCGAGTTCTTGTTTCTGTGACTGCTTCTAGTTCCAATATAATTTTTCCTTCCTCGTCAAGTTTTGGCAATATTGTTTGAAATGGGAGCTTGTCGCCTATAACCTTCTTTAAACATGAAACATGGAAAACTGGGTGCAATCGAGAAGCTGTAGGAAGCTCCAATTTGTATGCCATAGTACCAATCTTTTGCAACACCTTGTATGGACCATAATACTTTGGTGATAATTTATTATCCTTCTTAGCTTGCTTTAGGGACATTTGCTTATATGATTGTAGCCGTAGGAATACCCAATCACCTACATCAAAACTTCTTTCGTTGCGATGTTCATCTGCCTGTTGTTTCATTCTATTCTGTGCCAACACGAGGTTATCCTTTAAGAGTTGGAGGACTTGTTGTTGATGTTCGATGTGATGTTCCACTGCTTGAACCTTAGAATTTTCTCTTAAATATGATGTGATGGATGGTGGCTGATATCCATAAAGTGCCATAAATGGGGTCATTTTTGTTGCTGTATGGAAGGAAGTGTTATACCACCATTCAACCAGAGGCAACCATTTGACCCATTGTGTCTTTTTATCAGATACAAAGCAGCAAAGATATCCTTCCAAACATTTGTTTACTATCTCAGTTTTGCCATCAGATTGAGGATGATAAGATGAGCTATGAGCTAACTAAGTACCAAGACAAGAAAATAATTCTGTCCAAAAATTTCCAGTGAAAATGGGATCTCTGTCACTTACAATAATCTTTGGGTTTCCATATAGCTTTTGAATTGTTTCCATAAATGCAGTAGAAACTGTACTGGCTTTAAATGGATCAACTACCACCATGATGACACTCTTTCCCTCAGACTTGGGTAAACCTGTGATAAAATCCATTGAAACCTCCTCCCAACGTTGGCTTGGAATGAATAAAGGTTGTAATAGACCTGGTGTCTTATTGTTTCAACTTTATTTTGTTGGCAAACCAAACATTCCGCCACAAACTTTTGAATATCTCATTTAAGGCCCTCCCAAAAAAATTCCTTCTTAACCCTGTGGTAAGTTTTTAAAAATCCTGAGTGCCCTCCTAAGGGAGAAGTGTGCAATTCCATAAGAATCTTTTGTTTTAGCTGGGAATTCTTACAGAGGTATAAGCGATCTTTGTACCATAACGAATCATTTTGCCAACTAAATGTATCAGACGTACTGGAGTTTTGTTGTAACTTTCAAATAAGTTCCCACACTTCTTCTTCGTTCTTCCATTCCTCCCTTGCTTCGTTTATCCAATCTGGTTGGATAATAGAAATGGCGCACAACAGTGCTTCCATATACTCATCCTTTCTTGAGAGTGCATCTGCCACCACATTTTGCTTCCCTTTTTTGTAGATGATTGCAAAGTCATAACCCAACATCTTTGTTTTTGTTGCTCTTTAGAGGATAATCTTTGTTCTAAAAAGTATTTAAGGATATCATGATCCGTTTTTACCTTGAAGTGTCTTCCCATTAGGTAGGGTCGCCATTTCTTAAGTGAATGGAGTATTGCCAACATTTCCTTCTCATAAATAACTTTGTGTAAAAACTTTGCCTTCATTGGACTACTTTCAAAAGCAATGGGTCTTTCATCTTGCATTAAAACAACACCAATTCCATTTCCTAAAGCATCACATTCCACAATAAAGGTTTTTGTGAAGTCTAGTGTGGCTAAGACCAGTGCTTGGCACATTGCCTCTTTAAGATGCTCAAAGGCCTTTGTTGCTTCTGGAGTCCATGAAAATGCATATTTCTTCAATAATGTTGTTAGAGATGCTGCTATTCTCCCATAATTCTTAACAAACTTGTAATAATACCCTGTCAACCCGAGAAATCCTCACAGATGCTTTATGGATGTGGGGATTTTCCATTCCTTAATGGCTTTAATTTTTCTAGGGTCTACCTTAACTCCTTCATGAGATACAATATGACCCAGATATTCCACCTCTTGTACTCCTAAGAAACATTTGGATCTTTTTGCATATAATTGTTTCTCCTCCAATAGTTGTAGCACCTTGTCAACATGTTCAACATGATCCTTCCAAGACTTGTTGTAGATTAGTATATCATCAAAAAATACTAACACAAATTTTCTAAGGAATGGTTTGAAAATGGAATTCATCAAACCTTGAAATGTTGAAGGTGCATTGGTAAGGCCAAAAGGCATGACCAAAAATTCATAATGACCCTCATGAGTTCTAAATGTTGTTTTCGGAATGTCTTCAATCTTCATTCTGATTTGATGATATCTTAAATGAAGATCCAACTTGGTGAAGTAAATTGATCCATGCAATTCATCCAGTAATTCATCAATGACAGGAATGGGAAACTTATCTTTAATAGTGAGCTTGTCGAGCTCCCTATAATCCGAACACATGCGCCATTATCCATCCTTCTTGTGCACCAATACTATTGGATCAGAGAAAGAACTTTGACTCGTTTGAATTATACCAGCCTCTAGCATTTCTCCAGCCATACGTTCAATTTCACTCTTTTGTGCATAGGGATATCTGTACGGCCTGATGTTTGGAGGAACACTTCCTGGAATCAGATGAATAGCATGATCATGATCACGAATAGGTGGGAGACCTTTGGGAGTCTCAAATACCTTGGAATTATTATCCAAGACTTTTTGGAGATCTGGAGAAATAGATGATTCCAACATGGAAACATCTAGCGAACATAATCGTGCAATTACACCTCTTTGTTCCTTTTATAGAAGCTTTGTCATACCGTTAGAGCTGATTATATTTCCCGGTTTCCCTACAATACCCCTTAATTCAACTTCCTTTCCTTCCACAGAAAATTTCATGAAAATTTCTTGAAAATTAAAAGTTGTTGTACCCAAGGATTGTAGCCATTGGACTCCTAGTACAACATCAGCACCTCCCATTGGAATGGAAAGCATTGGGCTAGTCAATACATATTCTCCCATGGATAGATTTATATTATGGCACTTTTTAGAGCAATTTATTGTTCCTCCATTTGCAACCATCACTTGACACTCTAGTGCTGGATATAAGAAGCAATTCAATTCTTTTGCTACCTTACAATGAATAAAATTGTGGGTACTTCCTGAATCAATCAACACTATTACCTTTTTCTTCTTGATTTGTCCTTCTATCTTGATGGTTTGAGGAGTGGTAATTCCCACCAATGCATTACAAGATATGGTCTGATTCATTTCTTCTTTATCTAGGCTTTGTTCCTGGAGTATATCCTCTTCTTTTGACCTTTCTTGCTCCTTTTCTTCTTCCTCTTCACAATCTATGTAGAATAATTTCTTCTCAGCACACTTATGACCTTTAGTGTATTTGCTATCACAACTGTAACGAAGCCCTTTTGCTCTTTTTTCTTCCAATTGTTGTGGTGTCAACCTTATAGGTTGTGGAAGACTAGGGGCAACAACACTTCCATCTTTATAGTTGTGAGTGGTATGCTTCCTGGTTGCAATAATTTTGCTTTCCATTTTTCTTGCTATCCTGAATGCCTTCTCTAATGAATCAAGTTCCCAATGGCGAACATCATGTTGGATATTATCCTTTAAAGTCTCTATGAACACATCAATCCTATGCTCCTCTGGAATATTTTTTACCCTTATGTTCAATTTTTGGAACTCCTCAATGTGCTCCATTATTGAACCCTTTTGTTTGAGACTTATCAATTGGCTTAAAAAAGTGTTGCTTTTTGTATCCTCATAGTGTGCTGTCAATTCTTCCGTAAAAATTGCCTTATTGATAATTTGTTTACGAGAGCAAATCCATTGATACCATACAAACTGATTAGGTTCCAAATATAAAGTTGCAATACGTACCTTTTGTGTGTTTTTCACATTATTGAGATCGAAAAATTGCTCCATCTGTAATATCCATGTTGCGGGATCCTTGCTATCAAACTTCATCATATCGATTTTTGGAATATGGTGGGTCTTCGATCCAACATTAGAATCTATGGAATCATGATTAACATTTCTTTTGTTCTCATCATGAGTTTTCTTTACTACCCTTTCACCATTAGTGACCATTTCTTGTAGCAACTTATTCATATTTATCTTCAATTCTTCCATCTTATCATCCATGCCATCAATTTTAGCGTCCATTCCATTCATCTTAGCTTCCATGCCATCTATCTTAGCTTCTACGCCTTTCTTTAAACAATCCATCTTAGCTTCTACATCTTTCTTTAAACCATCCATCTTAGCTTCTACATCTTTCCTTAAACCATCCATCTTAGATTCTGTTGTTTTTTGTGCAAGTGACACTTGTTGCACTTGGTCTCGTAATTTCTATATATCATGTTTCATTTCTTCCTCTTCTTCATGACTCATGCTAGAGCTTTCAGGTTGCTTACTAGGTGTTTTCATTTTCTTTCCTCATGGCATCAACTACTGATTCACACTAATTTTTCAAACCAAGCTTATGCAAAAATTTAAAAAAAAACTACACACCTTTTTTCACTTTGTAGAAGTTTGATATTGAATCTGATGTATCTCTACAATTTCGGATCATCCAGTTCTGAAATTGCGATCTGTAGTATCCCTCTATGTATTCTTTCGAATGCCACCAGTCTGATCCAAATTGGATTCTCCGAGGAAGAGTTATGCACAATCTCCCAAGATGACCTGATTATAGACTAGTTCAGTAGATCGAACTTGTACGACGTGCCACGAGTCACTGTTTTGACCTTTGGCTCTGAAAAATATCTACAAGAAACTACAGCTCGTCCTCTTTTTGTACCTTCTGACGAAATTTCAATCCGATTCTTAGAGAGAAAGTTATGATGATTTCCCCAGGTCACCTGTTTGGAATGTAATTCAGGAGTCTGCAAAAAGACCAACTTCCTCAGATCATATCTCCACAAATATAACTCAAAAAGCTCTGAAATTTGGCTCGACATTTAGCGCGATTTCTTCTCAAATGGGTTTTTTTTAGCTTCTGAAACGTCGCAGAAAAAAATAAAAATAAATAAATAAATAAAATAAAAAATAAAAAATAAAAACTATAGCAAAAATTCCACGATGACTTGTTTAGAGCAGCGAAACCCTAGAATCCAAAGCTCTGATACCAAATGTTATGAAACCAGCTCACAAAAAGATAGAAAAGAGAGATCGACGCCTTAGAATTCAGCGTCTTCGAGGGGGCAACCTCCTTTACATTACATAAATGAAAAATTCTTGGATGATTCAAATGACAAAACCTCCTTTCTATACATAGGAGTCTAAGGAGTCACAATATAACCCAGCCGACCTAACAATAATAATATAAAGCCACAAAAATAACAATAGAGGGACTCTATGGGGCACAGTAATAAGAATATGGGGAAAATAGGGGCGCAACAATATTAATAAGGGATACAACTACAATAGTAATGGGGTAATCACTAGTATTATAGGGACCCAACAAGCACCCAAATGAGCAGTGAGGTTGTGAGCCTTGATCACACCATTATTCAAAAAATGAAAGCTTTAACATACAAGTGGGAGTATCATATTCATAAATTTTGTAACCAAATGTTGGTGGTATCATATACATCAATTTTATAACCAAACGTTGTTGGTATCATATACATAAGAGACCTTTTAAAATAGCTGAGATATGGAGAAAAATCCAAAGGTTTCCATATGCTTTAGACGATATCATATACATAAGGTTAGAGGTATTTTAAAATAGCTAAGATATGGAGAAGAGTTCAAAGGTTTCCATATGCTTTAGATGGTCTACGCCTAATACCTGACCTTTCAAAAGTAGAAACTAGCGGCAAAAGAGTGGTTGCAGGTGCTACAGATGTTTCTACTATTGTCGGTGGTGGTGAAGCAGCAGGCGTAGGATCCGAAGTTGTTTCTGTTATTGGTGGTGGTGGTGGTGAAGCCTCAGGTGTAGGATCTGAGGTTGTTTCTGCTACTGCCATTGGTATTGAAGCCTCAAATATAGGAGCCAAAGGAGAACCAATGGAGGACCAGAAACCAACGGAGTAGATGCGACACATGGCATATCTAGGGGAATGGACACGGCGTATACTAGAGATATGGAGGGGGTGGGATCTAGAAAGGCCTCCACATGCACATATCCTTGCACAGCAGGAGAATAGAAAATTTTAGGGGCGAATGTTCACCCTTTGGCGAAATTAAGGGGTTTTAAATTTTAGTGGGCGAATATTTTGTATCATAGTACATTTTTACAAATCACCTCAAATAGCCCACCTTATTTTAAGGGAGAGGGTAAAAAAGGTAAATTTAGCCCTTGAAATTAGGAGTTACAGCCTTCCATTTGCCCATTTTCAAGAATAGGTTTTATTTAAGTGAATCCTATGGGCCAAAGGCCCAAATACCATATTTATAAAAGAGGTATGGTAAATTAATAAAAATATAAATAAATGAGAGGTATGGTAAATAAATAAAAATATAAATAAACTAGACACATGGTAAATAAATAAAACCTCTTTTTATATTTAGTCCATAACCCTCGTTCTATTTATGAAGGCTCAAGAAAGAGATTTTATTTAAGTGAATCCTATGGGCCAAATACCATATTTGTAAAAGAGGTATGGTAAATTAATAAAAATATAAATAAACGAGAGGTATGGTAAACAAATAAAACATTTTTTATATTTACTCCATAAGTCACCTTATATTTACGAACACTCAAAAAATGTGTTATATTTAAGTGAAACCTATCGGCAAAATACTATGGGACAAATACCATGGACTAGATTGTTATTAATACCATGCAAAAAAACATTATTAACCCTAATATTAGTATTAATAAAAATAAAAATGGCACATGGTATTGACCCATGGTATTCACCTGGAATGTAGCCTATTTAAATGGGGGAATTAAACCAGCATAGATCCATCTTTACTTTGGATCTACGAGAGGTATCAAATATGGGCAAAATACTATGGGACAAATACCATGGACTAGATTGTTATTAATACCATGCAAAAAAACATTATTAACCCTAATATTAGTATTAATAAAAATAAAAATGGCACATGGTATTGACCCGTGGTATTCACCAAAATAGCACATGGTATTGACCCATGGTATTCACCTGGAATGTAGCCTATTTAAATGGGGGAATTAAACCAGCATAGATCCATCTTTACTCTGGATCTACGAGAGGTATCAAATATTGTGATATGAAAACTATCATAGAGTGAAAAAATATTTGATCCGATCAAGAGTAAAAATGGATGTTGTAATTTAATGTATGTTAAACATTTTAGCTTGGTTAAAATAAAAAATAAAATAAAAATCAACTATTAATTTTATTAATTTTTATAAAACTAATAGTAATTTTTAAGCTCCAGGTTTATGATAACCCATGGTAATTTTTAAGCTCCGGGTTTATGATAACCCATGGTATTGACCCATGGTAATACCATGGTATTCATGTGAGCATAGACTATTTAAAGGAGAAATTCTATCATCTTAGATCCATCTTAATTCTGGGTCTACCAAGTGCTCAGAGAGATAAATAGATTTCATCCCCCTAAGAGTGGTAGATGTGGAGTTAAGATGGATATAGGTTGGTACTAGACTTAGAAAATTATATTGTAAAAACATCTTAAGGTGAATGGTTAAAGCATAGACATTGGACAAGTATATTTGTATACTACTGTTTTAAACTGAAACAAATCCAAGGCTAAAAGGAATGGATTGATTGCACTAGTCATCCTTCTATAACTTTCCAGGGCTAAAAGGAATGGATTGATTGCACTAGTCATCCTTCTATAACTTAAATAGATTGCATCCCCCTAAGAGTGGTAGATGTGGAGTTAAGATGGATATAGGTTGGTTTTTATGATAATGAAGATATTAAATAGACTTAGGAAATTATATTGTAAAAACATCTTAAGGTGAATGGTTAAAGCATAGACATTGGACAAGTATATTTGTATACTTCTGTTTTAAACTGAAACAAATCCAGGGCTAAAAGGAACGGATTGATTGCACTAGTCATCCTTCTATAACTTTCCAGGGCTAAAAGGAATGGATTGATTGCACTAGTCATCCTTCTATAACTTTCCAACATATGCTGGGGTAAACAGATTGTAATTTGGGTAATTTTTCTAATTGCAAACAGGAACATACTTGTGTATTGGCAGGGTGGTTACGAGGTCCCTAGAAGTGATGAATTTGAATTTTTCTTGGTTTTATACATAGTATTGGGTTTTTCTCATGCTTTTTGTGAATGGCACAGGTGAATTTTATCCTACACCCACTAGGTTATCGATATGTAATTTCCGTAACTTTGATTTCAAAAGATATTTTAAAGAAATGCAATGATTTCATTTGTGTATTCAATAAACACAAGATTTTATAATTGAGTAAAATATTCGCCATGCCTGGTGAGAGATTTGCCAAAAAATTATATATACATATCATATTATTGATAAAATCGCCTTCCATTTTTCCTATATACCATGGAGATTCGCCCATTTATTATACATGTAAATTTAGGGGGGGTTCTTAAAATTTTCCTTGAGCAGGAGATACCACTAGCAAATTCTGACAATGAAACCTCGAACATTGGAAATACAAAAGCATAACATTAAAATTATGCATGTCAATACAAAAGAATAACATTAAAATTATGCATGTCTTTCCCCTCTGCTATGAATCCATTTTTCTCATGCGTGAATCCATTGGATGGACCTACATTATTAAAACACATGTTTTAGTTATTATGTCAAAACGATATGTATTACCATATACCATACCGATATTTATAATAACAAATATCTAACCATTTAATATAGTTACAATGATTTCATATTATCTAGTGAATGGGTTAAGTGAATTCATTAAAAGTAAAAAAACAACAATTTCAATATTAATCGAAATATCCTATGATTGAAAAGGTTAATATTAAATTGAAATTCAATATAAATTAATAATTAATCAAAATGATATGGATTACCATATACTATGCTGATAGTTATAATAACAAATCGCTAACCATTCAATATAGCTGCCATGATTCCATATTATCTAGTGAATGGGTTAAGCAGATTCATTATAAATAAAAAACAACAAATTCAATATAAATATAAATATCTTGTGATTGAAAAGGCCATCGAGTGAATAAAATGACCAAGGTAAATTCCACGCCATTCTCATGGAGGAATAATTTGGCAGAAAGGAGGCTATATGTTTAGAACGTGGAAAAAACATTGATTAATTAGTCAATGTGGCTACAACTCCACAGATGCAAACCTTTTTTTATTAAAACACTTGTATTAGGGAACTATAGCTACTATGGACATATACATTTCACAACAATAAAAATCCTCTATTCTCCGAAGTAACTGGACTAAGTCGAGAAAACTTGGTGCTCAAACCTTAATGCTTCTTTTGCTTCTGAGTTATGGAGCTCTTATCGTTGTTAGACCTGCATTATCAAAACCCATGCATCATAGAAATAGATCTAGCTATGGATATATGAATCTCATGACAATAAATATTTTTATCAAAATCCATGTATTATTACTAGTAGACCTACATTATCAAAACGTGTGTATCGGGGAAATAGATCTATCTATGGGCATATGCATTCTAAAACCCCTGTATTAGCTATGGATATATGCATTCTAGAACAATAAAAATATTCTATCTAAAACCCCTGTAATAGTTATGGATATATGCATTCCAGAACAATAAAAATATTATATCTAAAACCCTTGTATTAGCTATGGATATATGCATTCCAGAACAATAAAAATCTTCTATCTAAATCCCCTATGTCAATGAACTAGATATAGAAATCACTTGTATCAGCGAATTAGATCTAGAAAACCCCTATATCAATGAATTGGATCTAGCAAACCCCTGTATCAACAAACTAGATCTAGCAAACCCCTATATATGTGAACTAGATCTAACAAACCCTTCTAGCAAATGTTTGTATTAGCAAATTGGATCTATCAAACCCTGTATTGGTGAACTAGATGTAGCAATGGATATATGCATTCCACAACAATAAAAACCCTCTAATCTTAAAAGTATCTAGAATAAGTGTAACATACTGGAAGCTCAGATGCTTCTTCTGCTTCTTAGTTATGCAGTTGTTATAAGCAAAAATAGATAGATATATTGACAGTGTATATATAGATAAGGAGTGAAAAAAGAGAGTAGGAAGGAAATTTACCAATAAAAAATGAGGAAAAAACGATAATCTAAGGAAATTCAAAAATAAATAAATAAAAAATAGGGAAAAAAAGAGAATCTAGAGAAAAGTAATTAATAATTATTTAATTCAAAAAAAATATTTCTTTCTATTTTTAATACATAATATCTAATTTAAAACCATTTTATTTCCAATTTAGTTATATTTTAGCATGAGGATTTAGCCTTATTTATAGGACTATTCATAACCTTATTTTCATTCAATTTAAAAAAAGTTTTGTTTTTAATAATGGTTTCTAATAATTTATTATATGTATGTCAAGTGTCTTTTTTGGTATTCTCCAGTCCACAATCTCAACAAGTCTAGTCGAAATGAGAGAGCTGGGATTGTTGACACTGATTTTGTAAGCTATGCTATTATGAAAATCTAATGAAAGTTTTCTGAATGACAAAAAAAAATAATAACTTCTAATAATATACTTTTAATATATTCATATTTATAAATATTTATATTTTTAAATACTTATATTTTTCCTTATGTTGTTTTTTATTATTTTTATGTTTTTATATGTTTAAATACATTTTTTATTTTATTTTATTAGTTTTTGACTAATTAATGTTGACTTTCTTTTTTCTTTGATTTTTCTAAGCATCTCCCCATTATTTATTTCTTGTTAGATTAGGTCCTCCATCTATGTCATGAGGATGAGTTTGAAATGTTGACCCCAAAAATATTGTTGTGATTAATGTGGAAGAAGTTAATCTCTTAAAAAATATTATAGATTATATTAATATTTAATTTTGATGTCTACATGATTTTTCATCATAAAAACTAAAATCTATATTAATTTAGGTTGAAGGTACATTCTCATTCTCTAAAATACAAAAATCTATATTAATTTAGGTTGAAGGTATATTCTATTTTTCTAAAATATAGAAGTAGAGTAAGGTAAAATTAATATTAATTTAGGTTATTCTAAATTTGTAAAATACAAAAGGAGATTGTATTGATTAAAATATTTATCTTTACTTTGAATCTACCAAGCATAGAGAAGGATTGAATTTCTAGTGATGTAAACCTCTTTTTGAGTGCAAACTTAAGAAAATATTTGCACCTTGAGAGATTTGATCCCTCTCGACACTTGATAGATTTGGAATTAAGATAGATCTTTGTTGGCTTTATCAAATGCTGAGAGGGATCAAATCTCTCAAGATGCAAACTCATTTTGAGTGAAAATTTTGAGAAAATGTCGAAAGATGTGATCCCTCTCGACACTTAATAGATTTGTAATTAAGATGGGCATATGCTTGTTCTTTATAATACTATTTATATTATATATAAATTTCACATCTCTATCTATAAAAATTATTATTATTAATTTTATTATAATCCTCATAATACATATAACTACATACATGTAAAGGAATTTTTTTAGACATGTTTTGTTATTATTTTTATTTAATTTTTTAATGTAATATGCATAGCATAGAGTATATATAGAGAGGGAGTGTGCACATGCTTAGAAAAAGAGTTTATTGTAAGTATTAGGTTATTATATGTTTATTAACTAAATTTAAATATAAAGTTTTGAAATGTCATACTTACAAATATGAATCTTCCCTCGATGGAATGACTAAGACATGTCAGGTGGGAGAGTGCATGGTCATCATCCCATCAAGCACTCACATATGAGGATGTGGACATGCACCCTCTCCATTGTCATTAACAATCCATCATGAAGTTGCATGGAGGATCGTTTGACATCACTCCAATTTGGTGTCAAATCCCTCTAGAACTAGTATTGGTTTAATGGTTGCAACTGAGTTGAAATTAATAGTAGTTATGATATTGGGGTATGTATTTCTAAAGACATTATTGGTTTCATTCTTAGCCTACATTCCTATGTAGAACACTCGTAATTTGTAGGTGTGGCCATTTTCTCCAAGAATCAGTCATAATTTGCATGAGGCAGATGTTAATTCAGGCTACGGGGCCTTGTAATGTGGTCAATTATTAGCATTCATGGGTTATTGTTCTTCAACTACAATAATGCCATAGGAGGTTTCCTCTAGGGATACTAATTTAACTCTGTATAGTGGATAATTTTCTACCGTTTGTTGTTTCCTTTATTTCTAGTGTTATCTCCCAGTGCATCCCTTGGGAATTGGTTACATTGTTTTCCCTTTTCTTTTCTTTTTTCGTGTCAACTCCCAACCCCTCACTTAGATTGTTATATTCAGGTTTGGCTCGTTTTATCCTTCATTTTGGATATATTTTTCAAGTCAGGAACAAACTTTCTCCTTTAAGTTCTTCTCTAAATCCAGCCTTGAGAAAATCCCTCATCTCCCAATTTCCTCTCCTTCTTGGCTTCTACTACCCTTCACTTCCATATCTTGAGAAAATATTCATATTTTAGGAAGTTTGTGTTATCATTGATTCAAGCTTACAATGCATCGTCAATGCACTCAAAGCCGATGAGGAGTGGCCCACTACATAAAACAAGGAGGATTTTGAGCCCAATAGAAAGCTTAAACTTCAACACCTTTGTATTGCATCCACACTCACTGAATATTCATGACAAAATAATGGCAGTGAAACATGACATTGTAGGAAATCACATATGTTTGATAGATATCAAAGTGGTTGGAGAGGTAGCATATTGGGTGCTTAACACAACACACACCAGAGGAAGATACAACTAATACATGTATATTGTTGATATATACTAGCATTTGAAAATTCTATTGGGTAGTGTATTGTTGGATCACAATGAGGCCAAGGAGGAAGTCTTCCTCATGTTGGATGAGTTACAACTTTCCATGAAGAACCTAGAGAAACACTTGAATCGAATTGAACATCATTTGGGCCTTCCTCCATATCCAGCCTATGTGTCGAGCATGTTAGCACTCCTCAGTGTCCCAAGGCCGAGAAAGGAGACCGACGGAGGTAACCTCAAACCAATCTTTAGATATGATATCTATCCCTACCAAATCATAGAGGGCTCTCTCAAGGATCTCACATCCAATGAAGTGAATGGAGAGGGAATCAGATGTTAGGCTAGATATTAAGCTCAATGGTGTTTGATTTTAGGGTTTGTTAGATGAAGCTCAAAGGTATAGGAACTAGGTTATGGTTTCAGATGATCAATTACAGAGATATAATGGGGCAAGGTAGGTATGTTCAGTGATAGAAGTAGGTTGTCATGGTGGTGCAGGGATGAAAAGGTAGAGGATCAAAATGAGCATGTAACCATGAATTCATTCATCAGAAGAAAGAACACTAGCATGAAAATCTCATCAAAACAGAGCATATAACTTATGAATTATGTTTAAACACCTATGAGATGATCACAAGAAAGCATAGAGATGGTAGGAAAGAGAAATATATATTCAATTTAATGATAAATAGAGAAAAACACTATCACATAAGCATACCACAAGAATCCCAAAATGATAGTTGCAATTGTCTATTGTATTACTGTAAGAAAGTGTACACTAGCTCCAAGCAATGGTTCTCAAACATCCAACCCTCTCTATGACTTAGATCAGGCTAAATATAAACCAAAAATTGCATTTCCCCCTCTCAAGGGTCAAATCCACCATCATAGGAACTGTTTACAAGAATATCTCCAGCCATACCTAAGACTAGGGAGGTTAGAAACCAACTCTCTATTTAGACTAGAACCAACTTAATTGACTTTTACAAGCATTAATGAGCATGAATCTACACTAATTTGACATTTACAAGCTTAATGACATTTAATTGCATCATAATAATACCCTAGAGGAGTAATTTCATTAGAAAAATTTGACTTTTACCAAAGAAATTTGAAATTTGCACTTGCTAACAGAAGCGCAATAGGTTCCTTCAGAAGCGTAAAGAATTTTACAGAAGCGCAACAAATTGTTTGAGGGAATTTTTGAGTGACTTTTCCCGGTCCAATTTATGATCTGAAGGTATATTTGGAAACCTTGGGATGTCTAGTTGTCTACAGAGCCTTCAATCATGCTTAATGACCTCTCCAAGGCTAAGAAAAATGAGTTTTCCCAAGACTTCTCCGGGAGCGCAGCGAGGGGGTCAAAACAGTGCCAAAAACCCATTTTTAGCATGTTTTTTTACTTTTTTCTTGCAAACTGGAAGCCGAAATGGCTCACAAGTGACATTTATTCCATGTACAAGTCAAATGAATCTAATAATGTAGAATTTTTTTTTCATTTGGTGGCCTAGGGAAAAAGTGCAGCGAATTTTCTTTGCGCTTCTCACAGTGTAAAATTTCCAAAAATTGCCAAAAATCGACAAAAATTCAAAATTTGCAAAAAAATCTTCAAAATTTTTCATGACTTGCTCCTTCAAGCTGGTGAATATTAGGCTGAGAAATCAGTGAAGCATCAACCAACAAATCTAAGTTTTCCCTCTTCCTTAGCCTCATTAGGGTTTTCTTCAGTTTCTTCTTCAAATTTCTAACCCTAATCTTGTTGATCCAGTTCCTGGTGTAGTAGTGCATGGCCATGTTTCTCTATAGCTTAGTGTCCTTATTGGCCTTCTTCAGAAGCATCTCCAAGTGTTCATTGGCTCTGCCTAGCCAATACTCTCTGTCCTTTTCAAATTCTGTTACAATGGTGCCTTCAATGTCTTGTTAACCTAGTGGAGGAGATGGCTCACTCCCTAGTGCTTCCTTTCTTTTCAGTCCTCTGGTCTTTGGCCTCCTTGGCTTGATCTGAGGCCCCTTATCTTTAATATTCTCAACATATATCAGACTCTTACCTGTATCATCATCTGCCGCCAAATCAACCCTAGGTTTAGAAATAAAAAACTAATTTACCTTGAGTTGCTTGTTCTCCTGTTGTAGGAATGCAATCATAAAGTTGGCCTTTGCCAAGTCATCCTTTAGCTCTCTGATTTCTGCCTCTTTCTCTTTGATGATTTTCTCAAGTGATTTTTTCTCCTCATTTATTTCTAAGTCTGCCATGTGAGTGTCAAAGTGTACCCGTTCTTCCTCTTGCAAGGGTGCCTCATGCTGATGTGCTGATGTCTCTTGTCCACCAATAGTAGGTTGAGCCCTTTCCACACTGTCAAGAGAAAACACCAGCCTTGTTCCTCTGGTATATGTTTTTGTCACCTCTTCCCTAGGTGTCCTTGTCACTGGTTTTCTTGTAGAGCCAACTTCTTGAGGTCTTGATGATCTTTTCAATGGTGAACTTTGATTGCTCGGTTGACTAGTAGCAGGCAAAAGAGAAGCTAATTGCATGAATGCCTCCCAAGATAAGTTGACCTATGACAATTGATGAAAAATTATCATTTTGACCAAGCCATGATGAAATAGGTTTGCTTGGTGATCTTTCCCTTTTCTCTATACCTTCTCTGTCATCTTGACCAGGCTTCTGTATAGGTAATGAGGTAGGTTAAGAGGTTTGATGGTTGTGAAATGCATGAGTAGTCTTATGTGATATTGGTATAGCCTTGAAAACCTACCCTCACAGGTAAAGTACTTCATGATCATATTCATTAATGGAGAATACCTGTCAAGAAATTTTCTGAAGGGAAAAATGTGTTTGGGAGCATTCTTGTAGGGTGGCTTTAAGAATGCTTTGTAGTTCTCAATATCTAGATCCATCCCTTTGAACCAGATTTCTCCATGGTTAGGGATTCCAGTGGTTATGGAAATGGCATCTGCTGAAATGGTGAAGTCAACCCCTACTATTCTGGCCTTATCCCTCTTGAAGTTGGTGTCAAAGAGACTTGTCAACTTGGCATTAGAACCTACTTCTTGAATATTCTCACAGAAACCTAGGCAACCCACACCTTGAAAGGATTTCTTAATGAAAGGTGAGGCCATGATTTCTTGGACTTTAGTGAGCTCATACCTAATTATATTCCCTACTCTATAATTCTTCTTGTCAGTGGGTGTGGTCACTACCTCCATGATAAAACCTTAGCTCACTAGGAGGGAAAAAATTAGGGTTTGGTTTTAGGAAAACATGGGATTTTGGATTGTCTCGTAGAGGGAGGGAAATGAAGGGGTTAGGGGTTGTCTAAATTCTTGGGGAAATTTTTGGGGGTAGGGATAGGTGTTAGGGAGTGTATGGAGGTGGAAATTTGGGAAATTAATGAGGGGAAAAGGGTATAAACTTGAAAACACAGTCCTAGCCTAGGAAGTGTAGTATAGGCTAGGATTTGTAGGGAAGTGAGGTAAATGAGGGAAATGGGAATGGGAAAAGGTAAATGGAGGTATATGGAGTATGTGGGAGGGTGTTTGAGCATAAAAATTAAGGTTTTTACCATATCAATGAAGAAAAATGAATAGGATACCAAAAGCGTAGAAAAACCCTAGGAGAGGATGATTCACTGACTCTTGTTGAGAAAACTGATGAAAGGGAGGATGAAGGAGGAGTGAATGAAGTTCACTTACTTACTGATGATGTGTTGGACCTGTAATTTGATGAAGAAAACCTATGCAATGGATTATTTTTCTCCTTTTACAAAAGTGCAACACCTCTGCCAGAAGCACAGCGAGGGATGCCAAAAACGCAGTGAGGGATGCCAAAAATGCAGCGAGGGACGTGAAATGGTGCCTGGAGACAACAATTCGATCCTTTGAAGGTTGGAATGCTATTTTCGAATATAGAGATGCCTCATGGAAGTGAAATGAGCAAATGGTGTGCTTTGTTTGTCTTTTTATAGGCTGGAGGTCAGTTTTTTCCTTAGGTGGTGATGTGAAACCACTTTGTATTTTTGCAAAATGACTTGGTAGGCTAGTGTACTGTAGTTTTGAACTTTAGTATGCAATAATTACATCTTCATAAAGGATAAAATGTACTTTAGAAATCATTTTAGAACACTTTCCCTAATTGAAGTCATGACTCTTTTCATGACCTTTTTGATGACTTGACCTAATAATGACACCTAATGGATCTATGAAATGATGATTTGGACCTTGAACCTTACAGTATGACTGGCCATGAGATGATGAATGAGATGGTGATCAAGACATTTTACTGATGATTCATCACAAGGAGCGATGGCATGACCAAGATGGCATTTTCACCATGGAATGATGGGAGGAGTAATATACCTAGACATACTAACGAATGATCAAATTTTTATTTGAAAATTCATTTGAAACTATAAAAATTTAACCTAGGACCATACCTACCATATTGAAAGAGTACATTTGATCACTGGTGACTCATAGACACTAACATTGGCTCCAGTTGGGGATGGCATCTCCTTTATGAGGTGTCAAGGACACCATATACTAGGTAGCCTCATCCATTGGGCGATGGAGTAAAAAAGAATAAATAGACCCCAAACTCAACACTGAAATGACTGACTCACAAAACATAGGACAAAATGAAACTGACTTAACTTTCAAAATAGTAATTGATTAGAAAATCCTTAGGGTCTTCTCCACGGGTTTCAAACTTTCATGAAAACTCCTTCTGTTAGGCCCCTATACTACCAGTGTAACCCCTTATTGTTATTAGTACAACCCCACATGGGAGGACAAGAATTTTATACAAAAGCATCAAGAACTACTCAAGCATTGAGGACAACACTTTTTGAAGGAGAGGGGCATGTTAGGCCCATATACTACCAGTGTAACCCCTTATTGTTATTAGTACAACCCCCTTATTATATTGTTGTACCCATGTAGTCCCCATATTGTTATTATTGTGCCCCATAGAAGCTCACTATTGTTATTATTGTGCCCTTACATTATTATTGTTATGTCGACTCTGATTATATTATGACCCCTTAGACTCCTATATATAGAAAGGAGGTCTTGTCATTTGTATCATCCAAGAATTGTTCATTTGTGTAATGTAAAGGAGGTTTCCCCCTCAAAGAGGTTGAATTATAAGGCGTTCATCTATCTTTTCTATCTTTTTGTGAGTTGGTTTCATAACACCTTCACACTTTGGCAGCAAAATAAACTATTATGTACAATGGAAATGGAAAATTTCTAAAGAGATCAAGTGAGGTAATGCTTGATGAATATACCATTGATTGGTCCTCCTGGTAGCTCTTTTCCATCTAGTTCCTCTAACAAGTAGGCATTTTGACCTCTGAAAGCTAAAATTCTATATGGTCCTTTCCAAAAGTTATCAAACTTGCCATGCTTACCTTTCTCCTTGTTCTGGGCATCCCATCGAAGAACAACAGCTCCCAAACTAAAATTATCTGCTTTGGTTTTTCTGTAATAGATCATCTTGATATTTTCTTGAACCTTTGAAGTATTCTGGAGTACTTCCTCTCTAGATTACTGCAAATGAATCATTTGATTGATCCTCCACTGAGTATCATTGGGTTCACTGTCAACTTCCTGCAAAATCTTCATCACCGGGACAACAAGAGAAGTCAGAAAAACAGTGTCCACTCCATATACCAGCTGAAAAGGTGACATACCTATGGACTTCTTAGTGCTCACTCTGTCTACCCACAGAGCATTGATCAACTTTTTGTGCCAATTCTTCTTGTTTTCTTCTAGTAACTTCTTGATGATATTTACCAATGATTTATTTGATGATTCGGCTAGCCCATTACCTTGTGGGTAATATGTCATTGAATGCCTGAGTTTGATGTGGTACTTGTCACAAAAATCAATCATCTTCTTCGACTTGAAGGTTGCTGCATTATCAGTGATAATTTTCTATGGACAACCAAATCGAGACAAAATATTAGACTCAAGAAATTGAATTATTACCACATCTGTAGCTTGTCTAGTGGGGATGGCCTCGATCCACTTCATGAAATAGTTGGTTGCTATTACAATCCACTTGTGTTGAGCTAAAGATGAAGGGTGAACCTCACCAATGAATTCAAGACCCCACTGCTGAAAAGGTGCTTGGACAGAAATGGGCTGCAATGGCAGCAGTAACAACTTTCTCTTTCCCTGAAATATTTGACACTCATGACAACTCATTACAGTTTTATAAACATCAGAAAATAAACTTGGCCAATAATACCCAGCTCTCAAGATCTTGTTTGCTATAGTCTTCCAATAAAGGTGACCGCCACAATCACCCTTGTGAAAGTCATTCATTACTTCTTTTGCTTCGCTTTCAACTAGACAATTCAACAAAATCCCCCCCGGATCCTTCCAAAATAAAACATTGTCCAAAATACAATATCTTTGAGCTTTTAACCTCAATGATCTAGCCTTACTTTTCAACACACCTGGTGGAGAATTCAAATGCTAAAGCACATAACAATATCTGAATACCAAGGAGATGAGGTAAAAAATTGTGATACCTGAACAGATGAATCAACCACTTCTTCTTCGGACATTGCAGCAACGAGATTGATGTCCAAAACATGTAAATTGGACTTTGCCATAGGCTTCGCCAAACCCTACCCTTTGACCAGCTTTTTAGGTTTAATTTCGAGGTCATACTCTAACATTGCAGCAATCCATTTACCTGTGAATGGAGAATGTACACACAGAAATCCTTCAAAGCCTTTACTAGGGCCAAAGCCTGTTTTTCAATGATATTATACCTTAATGCCGCATACCTTATGGTTCTGCTGAAAAATGAAATTGGTTGTTCTATTTTTTGGTCATTTTTCTGCATTAGGACAACAGCTAATGTGTGCTCAAAAGAAAATGAAAAAATCCATAGTGTAATTAGGGTTGATTAAAATGGGAGTGCAAGACAATGTAGTTTTGACTTGGTTGAAATATTTCCTTGCATCCTCATACCAATTTACCTCACTGTCACTTTTCAACATGTTAGTTATTTCTCTTAGATGCTCAGCGAGGTTAGGAATAAAAATTCTCAAGAAGTTGATCTTACCATTAAAAGACTGAATATCCTTCTTGTTTCTTGGGTAATCCAATTGTTGGATTGCCTTGATTCTTGCGGGATCTATGTAGATGCCATATTTTGATATGATATGACCAAGTAGTTTTCCCTCTTCCATGGAAAACAATCTCTTCTTCAAATTCAACGATATTTCGGATTTCCTGCACCTCTGGAAGACTATCCTCAAATGATGCAAATGCTCTTCATCTGTTTGGACGAAAATTGTGATATCATCAAGGTAAATAACGAAAAACACATCTTTTTTCATTAGTGAAAGTGATGTCCATCGCTTGCTGAAATGTAGCTCCTACATTTTTAGCCCAAAAGGCATCTTGGCGTACATGAAAGTACCCCAAGGTGTAGTGAATTTTGTCTTCAATTGGTCATCAGGATGGACCAAGATTTGATTATACCCTAAATAGCCATCAAGTAAAGACATTCTATAAGAACCCACTACCCTTTGTATAATGTGATCCATCTTTGGGAGAGGGTAATTGTCTTTCAAGGACACTTTGTTTAGATTTCATAAATCAATGCATAAACAAATTTCACCTGTCTTTTTCCTAACTGGAACCAGATTTGACATCCACTCAAAAAAGTGAAGAGGAACAATGATACCAACTTTATATAATTTTTTTACCTCTTTCTCTATGGATGGCAGCAGCTTCAGATTGATTCTTATGAGCTTTTGGTGAAAATGATTTTGCTTGGGCTTGATAGGAATAGTACGTTGAATTATACTTTTATCATATACCTTCAAATTTGAAGACTCCCACGCAAACACATTAGAAAAATCAGCCAAAAGTGATGCATACTTACCTTTCATTTCTGGGGTTAAGGACTTTGAAAAATTCACCATATTTGGCTTCTCAGTTGTGCCAATATTGATGTCTTCAACTCCTGTTTCAGTGGGGACCAATGTCAGCTTCTGTGCAACATCATCATGATCGAAGATCTCTTCCAAGGGTACAAGAACTCTTGGAATGGAATTGTCCTTCAACCATACTACTTCTAGTTTTGTGGCTCGGAACTCCTGATCATCCTCATAAAATACATCATCAATGTTATAGGTGGCAAATTCTTCCTCCATTTGCAGAAAATTATTGATTTTCTTATCATCTTGAAACACTTGCCAGTACCAGAATCTGGTTTAAAGATACTACCAAGTATTTAATGAGATCGAGTCACTTAACTCTTTCTAAGTCAAAGGAGTAAAGGTCATGATATGATCGGTTAATATCCAGTCCTAACTTGTCCATGATGGCCTTGGGCATGATATTGTGAGAAGCTTCGGAATCTAACATGGCATTGTGAAGGATGAAATCATGGATCCTAAGACTGAGGTAAAATGGTGGGAATTCACTATCTTCTAAATTTCCATCTATGGCAAGGCCAAACAAAAGTTTAGGGTGGTCATCACTAACATTCACAATGTCTGACATTTGATCGACTTTTAGAAATTTGGCTATATGGAACTTATAGTGATCATTCTTAACTAATTCGGTCAAAGGAATCGAAACTTTCAGTTTAGAAATCTCATTCTCTAGACTAAATAAGATAGGATGTTTTTCTAACTCTTTGGAAGTTATGTACTTCTTTTATGGTTGTTATTTGGTGGGAATCTCCTTTCTCTGTCCTCCAGTTTGTGTTTCTGCATTGCTCTTTCCCTGACTAGTGGTAGCAGCCTCCTTTTCTTTGTTCTGATTTGCAGAGGTTGATTCTTTGGTATGAGTATCTTTTTGAGAAGTTGGCTTCTTTGGATTTGAAGTAAGTTGCACACTTCTATTCCTCAAATTATACTGCCTTTTCACTTGGCTAAGAGCATTTTGGTAACCCCTTTGATAATCTTCTATTTGGACTACCAACACATCATCATTTGAAAGAAAAAATCTCTGATCATCAACTGCATATGGTTCCTCGGAAAACTCATCCTCTTTTGTGAGGAAAATAGGTTGTTGATCCTGCTCAAAAAAGTGGTTCTCACTTGCAAGCTCTTCTTCTTCATCAATTCCTTGTGCATAATTCTGTTAGAGTGGAGTACGGATCTGTTTTTGTGCTTACTGATCTTGACCATTCTTCTCTCTTTGCTTAATTCTAAATTGAGGTTGTGTTGTTGACCTCGGTAATTAGGATTCCTGACTTGAGTTTGTGATATTGCAATCTTATCCATAATTTTCTCCATGGTTTTGATTAAAGTGTCAAGCTTAACATCCGATGAAGTAGAGGTATCCTCTTTGATTGTGACCTTCTTTTTTGTTTTCATCTTAGATTTCTTAATCAACAAGTTTGCTTCAACACTCACGACATTCTTCTGCATTTCTTCAAGAGTTGTAGGATTCCTCTCTCTCAGCTAATAGCCCATGTCAAGGTCAAAGGCATTAGGATAATGAATCAATGCCAAGTTAGGAGGAGGTTTGATGTTCTCTGGGATATCATTGTAGACCTTATTGAATTTGATAGTGAAGTCTTACACAGATTCATTTGGATCTCTTTTCAATGAATTGTATTCACCAAGGATTTGGAGGGGGATCTTTTTCTCTTCCCATCTAGTCAAGAATAAGTCTATCAATTGTTGGGGATTGGCTATTGAAGCAACTCTCAAAGCACAAAACCATTCTTCACTTCTCCTGAAAATTTTTGAGCTATGAGGCGCATTTTGGCATCATCTTCATCGACTTCTTCAATGTCAATGAAATCAATTATCTTATCAATATGTTGTCTTGCTGTGATATCGGTTGTGCCATCAAACAAAGGCAACCTTTGACCATAATTCTGAGGTAATGCAGCAAGTTTCCCAGAGAAAACCAAAGGGCCAAATCTTTCCATAAAGGCTACAGAAGGTAATATGATAGTTACAATACAGGGTATTGATGGAGGAGTTGTTTTAGAAGAGGATGTTTTGGGAGGAGATGATGGTTTAGTGGTGGAAGATGACAGGGTAGCTGTGTAAGGAGGTGTAACAATGGGGAAAACCTCTTGTTGATATAGGGTATAAGCCTTTTCAGAAGTTACTTTCAGTTGATCAACTAGATTCTGGAGTTTATGGAAATTTGACCAAACCTTATTGTCAAGCTTATCAGATGAAGCCTCAGAAGATTTCACATATGACTCAAACTTAACAGGATCAAAAGTGTCTCTGTAAGGGAAGACTCGGACTTGGACTTGAATAATGATAGCTCAAAGTTTAGATCGAAAGACAAATATTCAAGAGAAATCAGTTGTGTAGGTAAAGATGTAGTTCTTAGCAATGGATATGTACCTATTTCAAATTATGGAGGCTGACACCCTAGCTTTCTCAAGAGCTTCTTAGGATTGTCAACTACTGCTGGAGGGTTGGGATTGGGATTAGATCTTGTATATCTTTTAGGAGCTAGTGTTTTCCTCAATCACTGAATCAGCCTTCTTGAAAGATAGAACCTGTCACCCACAGGCCTAGATCTCGATGAACTCGTGAGAAAAATCCTAGGGAAGATTTGACACTTTGCTCTCCTGTATGGTTGCTGAAAATGTTATCACTCCTCAGTGTCCCAAGGCTAAGAAAGGAGATCGGCGAAGGTAACCTCAAACCAATATTTAGATCTGGTATCTAGCCCTACCAAATCATAGAGGGATCTCTCAAGGATCTCACATCCAATGAAGTGACTGGAGAGGGAATCAGATGTTAGGCTAGATATTAAGCTCAATGGTGTTTGATTTTAGGGTTTGCTGGATGAAGCTCAAAGGTCTAGGAACTAGGCTAGGGTTTCAAATGATCAATTGCAGAGATATAATGGGGAAAGGTAGGTATGCTCAGTGACAGAAGTAGGTTTTCATGGTGTTACAGGGATGAAAAGGTAGAGGATCAAAATGAACATGTAACCATGAATTCATTCATCATAAGAAAGAACACTAGCATGAAAATCTCATCAAAACAGAGCATATAACTTATGAATTATGTTTAAACACCTATGAGATGATCACAAGAAAGCATATAGATGGTAGGAAAGAGAAAAATATATTCAATTTAATGATAAACAAAGAAAAACACTATCAAAAAATCATACCACAAGAATCCCAAGATAATAGCTACAATTGTCTGTTGTATTACTGTATGAAAGTGTACGCTAGCTCCAAGCAATGATTCTCAAACATCCAACCCTCTCTATGACTTAGATCATGCTACATATAGACCAAAAACTGCATTTCCCCCACTCAGGGGTAGAATCCACCATCATGGGAATTGTTTACAAGAATATCACCAACCATAACTTAGACTAGGGGGGTTAGAAACCAACTCCCCTGTTTAGACTAAAACCAACTTAGTTGACTTTTGCAAGCATTAATGAGCATGAATCTACACTAATTTGAAATTTACAAGCTCAATGAAATTTAATTACATCATAATATTACCCTAGAGGATTAATTTCATCAACAAAATTTGACTTTGACCAAAGAAATTCGAAATTTGCACTTGCTGACAGAAGCGCAACAAATTTTAAAGAAGCACGACAAATTGTTTGAGGGCATTTTTAAGTGACTTTTCCTGATCCAAATTCTAACTTAAAGGTATATTTTGAAATATTGGGATGTCTAGTTGTCTATAGAGCCTTCAAGCATGCAAAATTACCTCTCCAAGGCTGAGAAAAATGAGTTTTCCCAAGACTGCTCCAGAAGCGCAACGAGGGGGTCAAAACAGTGGCAGAAACCCATTTTTTAAGCATGTTTTTTGACTTTTTCTTGCAAATTGGAAGCTGACATGGCTCACAAGTGACATTTCTTCCATGTAAAAGTCAAAATGAATCTAAGCATGTAGGATTTTTGTCATTTGGTGGCCTCAGGAAAAAGCGCAACTTTTCACTGCGCTTCTGGCAGTGTAAAATTTCCAGAAATTGCCAAAAATCCACAAAAATTCAAAATTTGAAAAATTTATTCAAAATTGGTTCTAACTTGCTCCTTCAAGCTGGTGAATGGTAGGCTAAGCAATCAGTGAAGCATCAACCAACAAATATAATTTGTCCCTCTTCCTTAGCCTCATTAGGGTTTTCTTCAGTTTCTTCTTCAAATTTCTAACCCTGATCTTGTTGATCCAATTCCTGGTGTAGTAGTGCCTGGCCATGTTTCTCTATAGCTTAGTGTCCCTATTGTCCTTCTTCAGAATCGTATCCAAATTTTCATTTGCTTTTCCTAGCCAATACTCCCTTTCCTTTTCAAGTTTTGTTGCAATGGTGCCTTCAGTGTCTTGTTGACCTAGTGGAGGAGATGGCTCACTTCCTAGTGATTCCTTTCTTTTCAGTCCTCTGGTATTTGGCCTCTTTGGCTTGATCTGAGGCCCCTTATCTTCAATTTTCTCAACATCTATCACACTCTTAACTTTATCATCATCTGCCCCAAATCAACCCTAGGTTTAGAAAGCAAAAATTGATTTACCTTGAGTTGCATGTTCTCCTGTTGTAGGAATGCAATCATAAAGTTGGCCTTTGCCAAGTCATCCTTTAGCTCTCTGGTTTCTACCTCTTTCTCTTTGATGATTTTCTCAGGTGACTTGTTCTCATCATGCATTTCTAAGTCTTCCATGTCAATATCAAAGTGTACATGTTCTTCCTCTTGCAAGGGTGCCTCATGTTGATGTGTTGACGTCTCTTGTCCACCAATAGTAGGTTGAGCCCTTTCCACACTGCAAGAGAAAATACCAGCCTTTTTCCTCTGGTATATGTTTTTTTCACCTCTTCCCTAGGTTTCCTTGTCACTATTTTTCTTGTAGAGCCAACTTCTTGAGGTCTTGGTGATCTTTCCAATGGTGAACTTTAACTATTAAGTTGACTAGTAGCAGACGAAAGAGAAGCTAACTGCATAAATACCTCCCAAGATAAGTTGACCTGTGACAGCTGATGCAAAACAATAATTTTGACCAAGCCATGATGAAATAGGTTTTCTTGGTGATCTTTCCCTTTTCTTTGTACCTTCTCTGTCATCTTGACCAGGCTTCTATGTAGGTAATGAGGTAGGTTAAGAGGCTTGACAACTTTGAAATGCATCAGTAGTCTTATATGGTACTAGTATAGCCTTGAAAACCTACCCTCACAGGTAAAGTACTTCATGATCATATTCATTAAAGGAGAATACTTTTCAAGCAATTGTATGAAGGGAAAAATGTGTTTGGGAGCATTCTTGTAGGGTGGCTTTAAGAATGCTATGTAGTTCTCAATATCTAGATCCATCCCTTTGAACCAAATTTCTCCATGGTTAGGGATTCCAATGGCTATGGAAATGGCATCTGATGAAATGGTGAAGTCAACCCCTGCTATGCTGGCCTTATCCCTCCTGAAGTTGGTGGCAAAGAGACTTGTCAACTTGGCATTGGAACCTACTTCTTGAATCTTCTCACAGAAACCTAGGCAACCCACATCTTGAAAAGATTTCTTGATGAAAGGTGAGGCCATGATTTCTTGGAATTTAGTGGGATCATACCTAATTATCTTCCCTCCTTTATACTTCTTCTTGTTAGTGGGTGTGGTATTTTCCTCCATGGTAAAACTTTAGCTCACTAGGAGGGAAAAAATCAAGATTTGGTTTTAGGAAAACATGGGATTTGGGACTGTCTTGTAGAGGGAGGGAAATGAAGGGGTTATGGGATGTCTAAATTCTTGGGGAAATTTTTGGGGGTAGGGATAGGTGTTAGGGAGTGTAGGGAGGTGTAAATTTTGGAAATGAATGAGGGGAAAATGGTAAAAAATTGAAAACACAGTCCTAGCCTAGGAAGTGTAGTATAGGCTAGGGTTTGTAGGGAAGTGAGGGAAATGAGGGAAACGGGAATGGGAAAAGGTAAAGGGAGGTATATGGAGTATGTGGGAGGGTATTTGAGCATAAAATTAAGGTTTTTACCACAACAATGAAACAAAATGACTAAGAGACCAAAAGCACAGCAAAACCCTAGGAGAGGGTGATTCACTGACTCTTGCTGAGCAAACTAATGAAAGGAAGGATGAAGGAGGAGTGAATGAAGTTCACTTACTTACTGATGATGTGTTGGACCTGTAATTTGATGAAGAAAACCTCTTCAATGGATTAATTTTCTCCTTTTCCAAAAGCACGACACTTCTGCCAGAAGCGCAGCGAGGGCTACCAGAAACGCAACGAGGGAGGTGAAATGGTGCTTGGAGACAACAATTCGATCCTCTGAAGGTTGGAATGCTATTTTCTGATGGAGAGATGCCTCATGAGAGTGAAATGAGCAGATGGTGTGATTTTTTGGTCTTTTTATAGGCTGGAGGTCGATTTTTTCCTTGGGTGTTGATGTGACACCACTTTGTCTTTTTGCAAAATGACTTGATAGGCTAGTGTATGTTAGGATATTCTGACACATAGGAAATAGTTAAATATAACTTGGTCTAGCGTAGAGTTAGGTAAAATGTGTTTCTTTCCTATGTACATTTGTAACTTACAATCCGACAGTCACGATATGTTCTAGACATGAAGTGATCTGACGGTTCATTCTCTCCTCAGTATTACCGACACTTGATCTGTGGCTTAACACCCGATTGGTCCATGATCTCTATTCAAAGAGAATGGAGGGTCATTTGTAGGGTGACCGTTCATGAGAGAAGCTTATGTAAATTTTATTTCTTTTATTAATAAATTGCTTGAAGTGGTCTCGTTGGCTCAGGCTGTGGACTGTTTCCCTCTTTGAGGGTTTTAACCACGTCAAGAATATTGGTGTATTGATCTGTGATCTATTTGTGAGCAGTGTCCTTTGGTGTTCTATCTGAGGAACTTACCTTGTAAATTCCTACATGGTATTGGAGCCATTTGAGGGTCGCATCCATTGGTAATCCAATTTCGAATCCGGTACAACTGCATCTGACTGTCGTTTCCTATATCTATTGTTTATGACTGCTTTCGAGCCAAGAGGACTACTCTATTATGTTAGGAGCATTTGTTCCAATGAGGAACCCCTTTCGTTTCACGTGAAAAGGTTTTTGGTAGCCCTAGCTACGCCATTTTTAAGATCTGGAGGTATATAGTCTTTATTTGCAGTTTTAATTATTCATCTCTCTGTTTATTTTAGTTTATTTAGCTCTCTGTTTTTTATTACCAGATCTATACCTTTCATTTCTGTGTATGTTCTTTGCCCTGCGACTCTGTGCGATCTGAGCAAATCAAAAACAGAAAGGAAGAATTTTTCTCATGCATGTGTTCTTTTTCGCCATGCCTTAGTGTGATCTCGGAAAATCAGAAACATTGAGAAAAATATATAGTTTTCGGTGAAAGCTAACTTCAAGCCACAAGGTTTGGTTTTTTTTGCATGTTGGTGTTGGGTTGTGTGTTTTTTGTTTTGTAGGCAAAAAGAGATTTTTCAAGTAAGCACGCACCCCAATTCTTCAGTGACTAAAAAAAAACAACATTTCCTCTTTTCCAAAAATTACCAACCTTTTAAACTAGCTCACTTGGTCCAAAATTACTTTATGAGAATAGAGGCCTTGGGTTCAAGTCTTTCTTTTTGTTTAGTTACATTTTAAAAAAACACATGTAACTTATGTTTTAAAGTTATTTTATGTAAAAGTGTTCTCACCCATTATAAAAAGTGAGTCACTTATAATTCTAAAGTCTTTTTATCTTTTAAAGTTATAATTTAGTGAGTAGCTCATAAAGTACCATTGTAAAAGTGAATTTCACTTATTCATAAAAGTGGGTCAAATAAAATCTTTTTTTGAAGTGAGCTAATTAGATTAAATTTGGAAAGGAGGGAGATTTTTTTAAATATAACATTATCATTCACTTCCGCACATTCACGCATTTCGTCGGCATCTTTAAACTTTTTTTCAAAAAGCCATTACTTCTACATCCGGAAGTCGTTTTTAGAGCCGTTTTTTTTTAATCAGCCTATTTTTCGAAATATTTCCATTGGAACACTTAGTTTCAGCATATAAATATTCAGTTTCTATTAAAATGGAAAGTACATGCCAAGTTATTCTTGACAGCACCAACTACTTCCAATGGTGGTTCTACATTGTGGATTTACTTAGAAGTCAAGGTCTTTACAAAATAGCCTCAGGCCAAGAAACTAAACCTAAAGATGAAGATAAGGCAGCCAAATGGGAAAATAGGCAAGATCAAGCACGTGGGTTGATAGGGATTTCTATTTCTCTAGACCTTAGGTTCCATATCGTATAACTTGATACCGCTAATGAAGCAATGAAACAACTTACTAAAATTTTTGGAATTAAAAATGAAATTAGAGCCCATCAACTCGAAAATGAGTTGCTTACGTTGGACCCCAATAATTTTTCTTCCATTGAAGATTTTTTGTCCAAGTTCAAGACCCTTAGACTTCTCTTGGAAGGTGTTAAGTTTAAGAAAGAAGATGGTAGCCTTATCTATTCCATTCTTGCTAAGTTGGGACCAGCCTACTCTGTGTTTGTTTCCACTTTCCATTCTACTAGAGAAGCCTTTATTTCTCAAGGACAAGATTACAAGTCCCCCTCTTTTGATGTCTTTTGTGATACTTTAATAAGAGAACAAGAAAAACTCTTACATATTGGTCTTCGTAATCTTGGAAACTCTTCTAAGAAAGCCTTAGCCGCCCAGTAACAACCAAATTCAAAGAATCCTAAGAAGTAGTATCCTAAAAATAATGGTCCTAAACCAAACAAGGGTCCTAATCAATTTTAGTCTCAAAATGAAAAATCATTTCAACAAAATGATAAGGCAAATAAAAACAAAGGGAAGAAGACTGATAGACATTGCTACTTTTGTAATCGAAATGGCCACTTAGAATCCAAATGCTTTAAGAAGATGGAAGCCTTGGAAGTAGCAATGAAGAATCATAACATCCATTTGGAGCACTCTTCAACTTCAACTTCATCTTCAGGAATAGCACTTTCTGCACATGGTTTTCAAGCATCTCGGTCTGGTTATGCACTAAATGTGTCTTCTTCTTCTCATTTTCATGAGTGGCTCATTGATTCTAGAGATTCTTATCATATGGCCAAAAACAAAACCATGTTTTCTTCTTTAAATGATTGTAACACCAAAAATATATATATTGGCGATGATAGATCTCTTAGTGTTGTAGGGATTGGAACTGTTCATCTAGACAATGGTCAATTTAATGATGTATTATGTGTTCCAACCTTATCCTGCAACGTTCTATCTGTATATTAGATAACTCATTCAGGTGAAGTTAAAACCGTTGAATTTTCACCCCACGATGTTGTAATTAAGGACCTAAGAGATCCTAAACAGATTTTAGCTACTGGAATTGCTGATGATTCTACAAGGTTGTATAAGTTTAATAACTTTGGGTCATCGACTCTTCCCTCAATATTTGTTGCTCATAATGATGAAATGAGAAAACTTTAGCATGAGTGATTTGGTCACTTAAACTATCACTCCCTTCAAAAACGATGTAAAGAAAATATGGTGACAGGTCTTCTTATGGTATCTTGTAGAGATGGTGTTTGTTTCGGATGTGTACTCGAAAAACATCATCGGGATGGTTTTGAAAAACGTGCCTCTTGACATGCCTCAGCCCCTTTATAGCTTCTGCATAGTGATTAATGTGGTCCACTTCCAGTTGTTTCATTCTTTGGCTACAAGTATTTCTTAACTTTCATTGATGATTTCTCTAGACGCACTTGGGTCTACTTCTTAAAACTCAAGGGTGAAGTATTTAACATGTTATTGGCCTTTAAGGCCTTTGTTGAAAAACAATCTGGACATCAAATTCTTAAGCTAAGGTCTGATAATGGCGAAGAATATGTTAACAAAAAATTCATCAACTTTTGCACTGAGAATGGAATCCAAATGCAACATAGTGTTCCATATACTCCACAACAAAATGGTGTAGCTGAAAGGAAGAATCATGCCTTAAAGGAAATGGCTAATTGTATGCTTCAATCTAAAGGACTTAGTCTTAATTTTTGGGCAGAAGCAATTAACTGTGCAAATTACATGGTAAATTGCACTCCTACTAAGGTTTTAAAGAATATCACTCTAGAAGAAGCATGGAGCTCAATTAAACCAGATGTAAGACACTTTCCTGTTTTTGGAAGTGAAGCATGGGCCCATATTCCAGATGAGAAACATAAAGCTTTAGAACCTAAGAGTGAAAAATGTATTTTTGTTGGATATTCTAAGATGTCAAAGGATATAGACGTATTCCACTTAAGTCCAAAAATGTTATCATTAGAAGAGATGTAAAGTTTGCTAAAATATATTGGCCTACGAGCCTAGTTCAGTAGATGTGCCACCTCTCTCTGTCCCTTCTACTTCTGAAAATATTTCTTCTTCAGATGATGACAACGAGGATGACAATCCTCCCCCACCTTCTCAGGATCCTCCTTCAGCTCCCCAGCTTCCAAAATGGGTCCGTGCTACTCGGGATGCAGCAAGTGCTCTTGTAGGTGATCCTACAGATTAGCGACATACACGTTCTCAATTCGATAGAGCCTCTTCTTTATTGGCTCAAGCTTTAGCGAATTATGATCCTGACACTTTTGCGGAAGCTTCAGGCCATCCAAATTGGGACACAGCTATGAATGAAGAATATCGTTCATTATTGGCAAATGATACATGGGATATTGTTCCTCTTCCAAAGGGACGAAAACTTGTTAGATGCAAATGGGTTTACAAAACCAAGTATGGACCAGATGGAAAAGTTGATAAACATAAAGCTCGTCTTGTTGCTAAGGGCTTTTCACAAGTTGAAGGCATTGACTATACTGAAACCTTATCCCTTGTTGCCAAAATGAACTCTATCCACCTTTTTCTTTCCCTTGCTGCCTCTTTCAAATGGGAAGTCCATCAGATGGATGTTAAATCTGCCTTCTTCCATGGGGACTTGCATGAAGAAATTTATATGGAACAACCTACTGGCTTTATACAAACAGACTCCAGCCTTGTATGTCGGCTTAAGAAATCCCTTTATGGTCTCAAGCAAGCCCCTCGGGCTTGGTATGCCAAAATGGATAACTTTCTTTTAGATACTAGCTTTTCTAGGTGTCATTCTGACAATACTGTCTACACCAAGAAAGTGGGGAAGTCTCTTCTCATTCTTGTTCTTTATGTTGATGATATTATCCTTATTGGTAGTGATAGAAACATTATAAACCATGTGAATTCCATCATTAAAAATAAGTTTGAAATGACAGACTTAGGACATTTGCATTATATTCTTGGTCTTCAAGTCTTGCAATCCAAGGAAGGTATTTCCCTTTCCCAGTCCAAGTATGCCTGTGATCTTCTACACCACTTTCACATGGAACATTGTAAGCCAACCACTTCTCCCTTTCAGTCTGGAGCCAAACTTTCAGTCACTTGTACTTCCTGTGAAGTTGGTGCTACCTTATACCGTCAGCTTGTAGGAAAAATTTTGTATCTGACCCATACCCATCCTGACCTTTCCTTTTTTGTTGGCCTCGGTTTATGCAAAACCCACATGAAAGTCATTGGAAAGCAACTAAAAGAATACTTAGTTATGTTCAAGGTACAGTTCAGTTTGGGATTCATTACAGTGCAGAAGCATCTCCTCTATTGGTTGGTTTCACTGATTCTGATTGGGCTGGTGACACTGATGATCGGAAGTCTACTATAGGTTATGTAGTCACTCTTGGTTCTGGACCTATTACATGGGCTTGCAAGAAACAAAGTTCCATTTATCTTTCTTCAGCAGAAGCAGAGTATAGTGGTGTCATAGAAGCTAGTAAGGAAGCCCTGTGGCTTCGTCAGATCCTGTCAGAGTTTTTTTTTCAGCAACAACATCTGACTACACTTTGGTGTGATAATCAAAGTGCCATTCAACTATGCAAAGATCCAATACAACATCAGCATAGAAAAACACATTGAAATACACATGCACTTCATCAGAAAGATCATTCATGACCATGTACTTGAAGTGCAATATTGTTCAACCAATGATCAAGTTGGAGACATCAGTACAAAGGCTCTCACAGAGGCGAAGTTTACTAAACTTCGATTTATGGTTGGAGTTAAAGAAGTTGTCACTAAGGGGGGATAGGTTCTAATGCCTCCTTCCTTGTTCTATTGTGTCATATTTGTAAATCCTTCAATCCTATCTCAAGTTCTCATTAAGGGGGGATGTTAGGATATACCAACACATAGGAAATAGTTAAGTATAACTTGGTCTAGTGTAGAGTTAGGTAAAGTGTGTTTCTTTCCTATGTACATTTGTAACTTACAATTCGACAGTCACGATATGTTCTAGACATGAAGTGATCCAACGGTTCATTCTATCCTTAGTATTACCGACACTTGATCTGTGGCTTAACACCTGATTGGTCCATGATCTCTATTTAAAGAGCATGGAGGGCCATTTGTAGGGTGACCGTTCATGAGAGAAGCTTATGTAAATTTTCTTTATTTTATTAATAAATTGCTTGAAGTAGCCGTGTTGGCTCAAGCGGTGGACTGTTTCCCTCTTTGAGGGTTTTTACCACGTCAAGGATACTGGTGTATTGATCTGTGATCTGTTTGTGAGCGGTGTCCTTTGGTGTTCTATCTGAGGAAATTACCTTGTAAATTCCTACAGTGTACTGCAGTTTTGAACTTTAGTATGCAATAATTACATCTTCATAGAAAATAAAATGTACTTTAGAAATCATTTTAGAGAACTTTCCCTAATTACTACTCTCATAATGATGACCTAGGTGATTTCATGACTCTTTTTATGACCTTTTTGATGACTTGACCTAATAATGACACCTAATAGATCTATGAACAGATGATTTGGACCTTGAACCTTGTAGTATGACTGACCATGAGATGATGACTGGGATGGTGATCAAGACATTTTATTGATGACTCATCACAAGGAGTGATGGCATCCAAGATGGCATTTTGATCATGAAATGATGGGAGCAATAATATACCTAGACATACTAACTAATGATTAAATTTTTATTTGAAAACTGATTTGAAACTATAAAAAATTGACCTAGGACCCTACCAACCATGTTTAAAGAGTACATTTTATTAGCGGTGACTCATAGTCATTAACATGGAAATAGCAAAGAGCTAACTGTAGTGGAAGCACCAAACTCTTCTAAGTTTGAATAATGGGTTATATTCAGTTGGCTGGGAGGTTAAACTAGTTAGTTATTTCTCATATTCTTTCGTTGACTGCACTTAGAGCCAAGACAACTAAAACTTCTGCCCAAACTTCCACCATTAACTTGGTTCAGTCCACAAGATTAGGTATATGATAACAACTAGGTGGTAAAAAGAAGAAGAAGAAGAAAACTACTTCGAATGAGTAGAAAGAACCACAAGCTCCAAATGCCAATGCTAGGGGCAAGAAAGAGTGAAAGCTAAAGTTCCCATGCAAGATTTGTGGTAGGGGCCATATGACACATCATTGTCCACATTTGGACGAGGTCAATGAGAACAATACTTAGTGAAATCCCACCACACAACCTGTTGTGTTGAACAATCCTTTCCCACCTCAACAACAATGCCAAATCATGATTGTTGCAAATATTGCACCTCCACAAGGGGTCAATGTAGGTCATCCTCCTAATGAGGATGCACTTGCAACCATTATGGTATGTGAAGAAATGTTGAACTTTACCATGAGATTAAAAATAGACGTAATAGTCAATGCAAACTTGGATGCAAATGCATATTCAAAAGTGGAAGCAAACATGGGTGCAACAATAGGTGCAAAACTTGGCACAAATTGTGGTGAAACAAAAGTGGATGCAACAATGGAAACAAAATTGGAAGAAAAATGGATGCAAACTTGGACACGTAATAAGATGTAAAATGGAATGTAAACATGGACACAAACATGGGTGAAATAGTGGACAGAAAATTAGATGCAAAATTGGATGCAACAGAAGTAGATGCAAAAGTAGGTGCAAAATGAGATGCAAAACTTGATGTAAAAGTGGATGCAAAAGGGGACGCAAAAACATACACAATATTTGATGAAAACTTGGACACAAAAGAGGATTCAAATGGGGATGCAAAAGTGGAAGCAAATGTGGGTGCAATGGTAGATGCAAAACATGGCACAAATTATGGCTTAACAAATGTGGATGCAAAAGTGGATACAACAAAAGAAAATGCAAACTTGGATGCAAAACAAGATGCAAAAAGGGATGCAAAAGTGGGCACAAACATGGGTGCAACAGTGGACACAAAATTGGATGCAACAGAAGTAGATGCAAAAGTGGATTCAAAACAAGATACAAAGCCGAATGCATAAACCTGTCACACAAGTGGATGAAAAAAGAGATGCAATATTTGATGAAAATTTGGATGCAAAAGTGGAAATGAACATGGGTTCACCAATAGGCACAAATTATGGTGCAACAAAAATGGGTGTAATGATAGATGCAAAAAGAAAATCAGACTTCGCAGCAAAATAAAATGCAAAAAGGGATACAAAAGTGGATGTAAGCATGGGTGAAATAGTAGATGCAACAAAAGTAGATGCAAAATGAGACTTAAAACCTTATGCAAAACTTTACGTAAAAATGGATTAAAAAAGCGATGAAAAATTTGATGCAAATATAGATGCAAATGTGGATGCAAAATTAGAAGAAAAAGTGGGTACAAAGGTAGGTGCCAAACTAGGCGCAAATTGTGGCACAACAAAAGTGGATGCAATAGTGGACACAATAATAGATGAAAATGTGGATGCAAAACAAGATGCAACAAAAGTAGATTCAAAACTAGACACAAGCCTTGATGCAAAACTTGGTGCAAAGGGGGATGTAAAAAAGGATGCAAAAATGGATGCAAAAAATGTTTCAAAAGAATATGCAAAAAATGATGCAAAATTTGATGCACTTGTAGGCGCAAAAAAGTGGATGCAATAGGGCATGTAAAAGTAGGTGAAACAAAAATCAGGTGCCAAACTTGACGCAAAACCTGGTGCAAAGGGTGGTGCAAGACTTGGCACAAAACTTGATGCAAAACCTAGTGCAACACCTGGTGCTAAACTTGGTGCAAAAACAGGTGCAAATTTTGCATCAAATTTTGCACCGTATTTGCTAAATGGACGAAAATAGCACCAAAAATGGGCTCTATATGCAAAAAAAGAAGCAAAAAGGGATTTTAATCACAAAGCTTTTTTGTAGTGTGATATCCCTTTATCCTTAACCCTACAAATAAAATTATACAAAAATATTTTTATTAATATATGTAGGAAATAATCATGTAAAGAATAATATATCCATATAGAAATTAACAATGCACATATACTATAAATTTATTGCTTTTTTATATATCTTTCCTAAAATCACTCTTCTTACCAATGCATATAGTAACCATAGAAAATCATAAGTGTGCTAACATAATATCCCATAAAGTGTTAATGTATGATCATGTGAATCCAATGGCCTAGAAACATCAAACTATAATTTTGTTCCATAAAATTTGTAATCCATCTATTGAAGTTGCCAAATACATATCCCTTTTTTGGTAGTTGTTGCTTTCGAGGTACTAGTAAAACCAACATTAAGTTATCTATCGTAATTGATATCCAAAGGGAATATTCTAGTTGATAAGAGCCATGGGCCATGTGATCGTAGGATAGATTGTTGGGAGTAGATATTAACCCCATCCATTGCAAGACCAAGTCTTATGCTCCACTTCTCATTAACAAATTCTTGGCCAACTTGACTCTATGTGTTTCATTTCCATTAATATGCTATATTAATCATCACTACCTTTATTTAATGTGTGTTATTTCAATAATTGGACTAGTTACCCTTGTGAGGAAGTCTTGGGATAGGGTTTCAATAGTCATTAATGGAGCAGTGTGGACACAAGTTTCCCAATGCAAGCATTTTCATCTTCCTCAACCTAGGAAAAAGGACTTGAACCCTACTTCTCATCAACAAACCCTACCCCATCCGAGGGTTTTGGCACAAGTGAAGGAATCCATCTCACATATGTACTTTCAATTTCCCCCTCCCCCCATGGTACATCTTTCCAATCCCTTCCAAGTAACTTTCTGCATGAATTAATAATTTCAGCAGAAGAGGCGAGTTTGAACAAAGGGGGAATAGATGAAAACCCTTAAAAATGGATCTTGTAGAATTTTAAAAAGGATAAGTACCTCAACAACCAATTTGAAATTGGAAAAAAATACACTACATAAAGTAGGTAGCAAAGGCAAGGGTGTCTTTAGTTTTGGGGGCGGACATAGCTATCCATCAAGCATAAGATCTAGCCAAGAAATCATCGGTTAGAAGGGTGCAAGGAAGGAAATTTGGTACTCCCTTCCTCAAAGCATGGGTAGATGAAGAGGTAAATCCAATTATGAAAAACCCTTTAGTGGTCGACATTTTGGCTCGGGGTTTGATACATTTTATATTCTAGGATGAGGAGGATGTAAAAGTGGTCTCTGGCAAGGTTTGGAAGATTGATTTTTCTCCATTGGTCTTCAAATTTTAGAATCCCCTCTTCAGTGCAAAGTGAGATAGCTTGGATATTGTTCCTATATGGGTAAGAACTCCAAATCTACCATCCCATTGGCACAACCTTGTCTTCTGTGATATAGGGAATACACTACGGGCTCATTTGGAGCATGATCGTTCTTATCTTGCTATGGGAGACAAGTTGATGGCGCAAATATTGGTAAATATCAATCTCAAGGGAGGTTTGGCTAGGGATATGGTTATCAATCAGGATGAAGACATGCCCCTGGTTTTAGAATATGAAGGTGTACCATTCTTATGTAAGAAGTGTCATCGACATGGGCATCTAATCAGAGATTGTATGCTTCCTTTTCACAAGAGGGAAAACATAACCCCTAGTATAGTTCAAATGAGCGTCATTGTGTAGAAGGTCTTCACTTAGTTGTAGGGGTTGTAGAGGCCAACCTAGCACCTCGTGTCCAAACTGTAGTAGATCAGGGCCTCTCAAGGGTGGAATTTCTCCAAAGACAAGAAGACCTAGCTTCAGTCGGCATGGATTTTTTTAAAGGTACTTCAATGATAATTTCCCCTTCCTTTTCAATTCCTAATCAATCTTTTAACTAGTTAAAATTATATGTAGACTCCTTTAATTTGAGTGCATCCCTTCCCTTGAGTCTTTCAATTCCCTTTGCTCCCCCACTTGTTCTAGAGGTTTTTCCCTGTATTAGAGTTCAGGAAATTTCCTTTCCTCATGTTTCACTTGAAGGCAACCTAATTCCTCTCTTCCCCCTGCCACCAAATGTTTCAGTAGCCCTATTGGTTTCAACTTCCTCCCTCCCCTCTACCCCTTCTTTCCCTCTCCATTGGTGCCCTGTCTCAACTATGTGTCCTTGCTCAGGGTGATCATTTCTGGATGTCATCCTCATTTGTTCCCTCTTTAGCAAATTTCTTTGATTCTGAGGGTGTCCTATGCAGCCTTCATTATAGGTAGGTGGTTCCCCAAAAGGAGGGTATTGTAAGAGTTCTGGGACAACTTACCCTCTATGTAGCCAAAGACAAATTTCGAGGTAGAAAATACTTTTTATCCAAAGAAAAAGAAAAATCCCATGCAAATATTTTTGTAGAAAAACATATGTCCATCAAATGGGGCCTTTGAGAGCAAGCCCAGCCTCTACAAGGGTCTCAAAATGAAATTATTATCTTTCAATTGTCGAGGTTTGGCATGTTCCCCCAAAATATGTGCACTCAAGATAATTGTTGAATTTAATGATCTAGGCCTCATTTTTCCTCAAGAAATTCTAGGTTGTAGTAATTTTATCATCAATTTCCTTGAATCCCTCTTTGCGGGATGGAGTTTCACAACTTTGGATGCTCGTGGTCAATCTAGGGGGCTCATTGTGGGTTGGAGACCAATACAACTATAAATGAAAAATATATGGAGTATGGATTCTTATTTGGGAGTTGAGGTTCTCTCATCGGATTTGGACCTTTCCCTCACACTAATAAGTATCTATGAGCCAACCCAAAATCATAAGGAGTTCTAGGATAATCTTCTAAATAAATCCATTTTTAGATTCAACTCTGTAATCATCGACGAAGACCTAAATTTCTGCTTGGGTCCCTCTGAATCTTTGGGTCCACAAGAAAGATTGGATTCCCTTATAGATTTCTTTAGGAGCGGACTGGTACGAAGTAAAATGGTGGATGTGGAACCAGTAAATATCACCCTTACCTGGCAGAATAAAAAAACAGGGGTAGACAGAGTAGCCAAGAGAATTGATTATTTCCTTCTCTTTGAAGCCTTGGTGGAATCCCTCCCTTTAATAAAATAGTGGACTATAACTAGGGGAAATTCAGATCTTTCTCCCATTTTTTTGGAGATTAAGGGATTCTCCAAGAAGCCTGCTAGACCATTCAAAATGAATTTAACATGGCTTAAAGATGAGGATTTCTTATCCATCACCGGAACTCATTGGCATCCTATTGACCCCCACTCAGGGGCTTTGGCTGCATCCCCATTTGAATCAAGCCTTCAACTTATCAAATAAAAGATGAAAGAATGGGAAAAAATATAGAATATGGATAAAGCTAGGGAGTTGGAGATGATTGAAGAGCAGCTTGATTGCAAATTCAGAAGAGGAGGGCTTTAACTCTCAGGGTTCCAAAGAGATTCTCATCACCCTTGAAAAGATGAAAAATGGAATCCTTTCTATGCAAAAGGATGAATGACATCTAAAAATAAGGGCCATCTAGTTAAAGAGTGGAGATGAAAATACTAAATGTTTCTAGGCCTATGTAAAAGGAAGAAAAATGGAGAATATTGTATGAAGTCTTCAAGATGTCAAAGGCAGGGGGGGTCTCTTCTTTTCAAGGGTTGGCCAACATGGAGTAGAATTACTTTGAAAAACTCTATCAAGTTCCAATGGAAGCTTTAATTGTAGAAGTAGTGTGTATAGTGTAACTCTTCCCTAGAATGATCGAGGAAGAGGAAAAATAGCAATTATGGAGGAGGTCTCTGAGGAAGAGCTCAAATCGGTGTACATAGTTTTCATAAAGATAAGAGATTTGGGCCTAATGGGTGGGCCATTGAATTGGGGCTGTATGAAATTTTAGGCCCAGATCTTTTGGTTGTGGTTGAATATTACAGAAGAGAAGAAAGAATGCAGCCAACTTTTAATTCAACCTTCATTTCCCTCATCCCAAAGTGGATCACCCCCTATAATTCTTGGATTTTCATCTCGTATCCCTTTGCAATGTCATTTATAAGATAATCACCAAATAATTGCCTCTAGACTCAATCCTATCCTCTCTAGATCTATTTCCTGAGAGAAATTTTCTTTTTTGGAGGGAAGGCAAATTAATGAAGCCATCATAGTTTCTCAAGAGGGATTCAACAGTATAAAAACTCAAAACCTAAAGAGGGTTGTTATCAAAATCGACCTATCTAAAGCCTATGATGGTGTAAATTAGATATAATTAAGGCTTTTTCTCACTCAAGTGGGGTTCAACATAAATTGTATTAACTGGGTGATGAGTTGCATTCAAACTATATCTTTTGTTGTCCTTATAAATGGCTCGGGCTCCCCTTACTTCCATGCTCAAAGAGAACTGCGTCAGTGTTACCCCCTTTCTTTGTTATTGTTCTTATTGGAGGCAAAAGGATTGAGTCTCCTTCTATCAGAGGAAAAACGACAAGGGATTTCCATGGACCTCTCATTATCAGGACTTTGGTTGTCACATACCTATTTTTTGTGGATGACATATTTATATTCTACAATGGGGAGTTAAGGGAGTTTAATTCTCTAGTTGTGATTCTTTCCCTTTATGGAAAGGCCACTAGTATGTCTATCAATTCCTAGAAATCATATATTTCACATCATAACCTTAATGAGGCAAAACCTGTCATCTGATTCAACTTCTTCCACGTGCCTCTAAACCACTAGAAGATGGGCTAAAGTATTTGGGATTTCATCATAAACCCAACTACTACAAAAAATAATATTGGCTTTGGCTTATTGTATAAGCGGAATAACGAACAAAAATTTTGTGCTTTAGATAGATTTCCAAGGTGGGACGTTTGGTTTTGATCAAATCTATGCTAGAATTCATCCTTATATATTGGGCATCCCTGGCATGGATACTTAAAGATGTTTTAGAAAAAAATCAAAAGAATTTGCTCCAACCTTTTTTTGGATAGGAAAGCAGGACATGGGCATGCTTCCTTGGGTCAAGTGGGAACATATTGATATGTCAAAAGTGTTGGGTGGATAGGGATTCAAAAATATTCCTCTTGTTTCAAAAGTCTTGGTTGCCAAATGTGGTTGGCAATTGATCTCATCATACAACCTATGGATGTTGGTGGTCACTCATAAATATATTACCCCCATCTCTCTGGAAGACTGGATAACAAGGGATGATAAGCCCAGAGAAAAAAATATCAATAATATGGAGGGAAATGCTCAATTCTTTCGATACCATTGGAAATGGGTTGGCTTGAAGGGTTGGAAGGACTTGATCTTGATCCTTAGCCTTGTTGTGGTAAAAAACACTTGCTTCCTCCTCCTCTTATCGAACTACTAAGAGATATAGGTTACAAAAAGTTGTCACATATCACCAATCCTACAACATCACCAATATGGAGTCAAGGTTGGTTTTTAGTTGAGGAGTTGGGCTTAGTGGGGGATTTCCTAAACTCATGGTAGGCCTATCTACAAGCCCTCTCATATGGTCATATAATATTAATTGATAAATATGATGACATCATCTAGAGAATATCCCCCCATGGGTTCTATACCCCTAATCTTGGTTTCTAATGGCCAATAGAGTTGTAGTAGACTAGGCTTGGTGGTGGACTGCAGTATGGAAGGAAAAACACCTTGCAAAAGAAAAATTGTTCATGTGGTGTTTAATGAAAAAGAATGTGCCAACTTGGAATGTATTTCTAAATCACTTCATGATCAGTCTGAGCTGGTGTTCTTTATGTAAAATCAATGATGAAAATGTAACACACTTGTTCATATCATGCCCCTTCCATTAGTAGCAGTGGACAACATGTAGGAATGCCCTAGGTCACTCAACCTCTTGGAAAGGAATGGATTTGGAAGAAGTCTAGAAGGCATGGCGCTCCAACCCCAATTGTCGTGCTATCAAATCCCTTCCTTTAATTGTATGTCGGGGGGCTTAGTTGGCTAGAAATAAAGCCATTTTTCAAGACAAGCCATCGATCTCTGACCATATTGCAGCTGAAGCTCTTGCCATTTTAGGTCACTTTCCCCAGGAAAAGGATCTTCCCCTCCCAGACTTCTCAAACTGAAACGAATAGACAAATCTCATTCGTGGGATTTTTTTTATAGAGCCTCAATAAATATGGGATAGCAGAGCGGAGGTTTTTGTACTTTTTCTCTCGGAAGGTCATTTTTATCAAGAAAAAATTGGCCTAGGTAAAGGGACCAACAATCAGACGGAACTCTTAGCATGCAAAATTTTATTGTTGTTTGCTTTAGAGAAGGGATGCTCTTAGATTCAGGTTTTTTGGGGACTTTTATTGTTGTTTGCTTTAGATAATGGATGCTCTTAGATTTAGGTTTTTGGGGACTCTATTATTACTATAAACTGGCCAGAAAAAATAAAATGAAGCTTGCAGAAATGATATTCTTATGCCTATTTTGGAGGAAATCAATCGAATCATTTACATATTCTCTTTTTTACTTTGAAACCTACATGGAAAGGAACATGACAATTGGAAACCTTTCAAAGGAAGGCCTCAACATTGACCAGAACCTGTGGAATAGTATAAAATAGGGAGATGCACAAGTCTACGAGTTATTTCACTGACCATATTAGGACTTTCCCCTAGGAACAACAATTTTTTAATACTAGATACATTCAAATGGTACTATTTCCACCTTTTAGCTTTAATGATTGGACTCTTTGTGTTTATTTTTCTCTTTCTTAGATAGTCAATATTTTGCTCGCCTATGCGAATTGTGTTAAAATTTTGTTTTTTTGTATTATAGTTCCCAAAAAAATAGTGTTGTTTAGAATGTAATGTAGGATCTCTTTCCTCTCATGAGCTCTCACGTGTGTATTTTTTTTGTTATTTTGATGCATGAATACACACAAGATGTCTATATGAAGAATGTAATTTTCAATCATTTCTATGAAATGAAATGATATTTTAACATCCACAAGACTAAAAAAAATAGTCTATGGGACCATCAGTTCCCTACTTTTCACCTTTTTCAATTCAATCATTTTCTTATTCAAATTGATGATGAGCTAGCCCAACCTTCCAACAATCCCCTTGCTAGAAAGATAATTCTGAGAAATTGATGCTAACATATTCCCATAACTTTCTTTGATATCTTTGAACGCATTACATTCCAAAATGAATTGTTTTTCTGATTCCACTGCCCTAGATGTGCAAAATGTACACACTCGTTCTTCTAAATCTTCTTTAGGTCTTTTCCACCATCTTGTTTCACATTGAAATTGATGCAAGTTGGTTCTTAATGGAGCAATAAGAACCTTTTCCCTCTCCGGAATGCTAGCTCCCATGAACTCTTTTTGTTGTAGATCACACATAGGGTTGAATTCCTCAATGTAGTACTTCTTCTTTCTACCCAACTCTTTTCCCCATACCTATTTACGAAACTTCTCCATAACAAAATTCTTTAGCTCCTTTCTATTTGTAGGACAGGCATTGAGGTAGATATTCCATTTTTGCAACCATGTGTGGTTTTGTCTCATCCATGTTTTCTTTCTTTCACTCATGCCTTCATTGAAGATAACATTAGGCCATCTACCTACTCCCATTTTCTCGATTCTTTTTAGATATCTTATGAGCCTCACCAAAGCAATTGCTTCGATGGGAGTTTCTCCTGTTTTAGTCAACATTATCTCATAAGGTACTGAAGTTTTTATTTTGAGCTTGCTCATGATCAAACTTTTTTTGATTTTCTCAATTTGTTTCCATTTTGAGACGGGGGTGTAGCTAGCCCACAATTCACACTCATATAGCATCACTGGACAAACTAGGAGTCCAAAAAGCACTTTAGTGGTTTTCCAAAGTAGCCCAAAACAATAAAAATCCTGAGAATTAGAGGAAAGCACTAGGAAAGTTTTGACTAGACAGGAAAAGAAAAAAAATGAACGAAGGAGACAACAAGAGCACCCAAGAAACGAGAAGCTCCAAAAGAGGACCAGAAATATATTCAAACAAGGAAGTTAGAAAAGCAAAAGCAAAATTGAACAAAACTTGGAAGTCAACCTCAAATCTTGGATGAAATGTTAATGTATAAGGATTTTGGGTGTTTTTTGGAGAATTTACAGTTGAATGGGACTAAAAATTCTAAAATATGGAGTAGTTTTTTCAAATATTGGGTTGAGTCTCTATGCTCAATCTCAATCCAGCAAGAAATAGTGAACATTTTGAACAAGTCACAAAACAATCAAAATCCTCCGGTTTTAGAACAAGTTGAAAAAATGGCAAGGAGTGATGGGAAGAAAATGGGTAGTATATCCACAATTCCAAAGGAATTAGAGATAAGAACTAGGAAATTTTTGACTAAACAGGCAAAGAAAAAAATGAACGAGGGAGACAATAAAAGCACCCAAGAAACGGGAAGCTCCAAAAGAGGACCAGGAAGATATTCAAACAAGGAATTTAAAGAGGCAGAAGCAAAACTAAACAAAAGAAATTGGAATTCAACCTCAAATATCAGATGAAATGTAAATGTATAAGGATTTTGGGTGTTTTCTGGAGAATTTACAATTGGAATGGGACTGAAAATTCTAAAATATGGAGTAGTTTCTTGAAAGATTGAATTGAGTCTCCGTGCTCAATCTCAATCTAGCAAGAAATAGTGAAAATGTTGAACAAGTACCAAAACAATCAAAATCCTCTGGTTTTAGAACAAATTGAAAAAATTGCGAGTAATGGGCAGAAAACGGTCAGTATATCCACAAGTCCAAAGGAATCAGAGGCAATCACTAGGAAATTTTTTACTAGACAGACAAAGAAAAAAATGAAAGAGGGAGACAACAAAAGCACCCAAGAAACGGGAAGCTCTAAAAGAGGACCAGAAAGATATTCAAACAAGGAAGTTAAAGAGGCAAAAGCAAAATTGAAAAAAAAAACTTGGAAGTCAACTTCAAATCTGGGATAAATGTAAATGTATAATTATTTTGGGTGTTTTCTGGAGAATTTACAGTTGGAATGGGACTAAAAATTCTAAAATATGGAGTAATTTCTTGAAAGATTGGATTGAGTCTCCATGCTCAATCTCAATCCAGCAAGAAATAGTGAAAACTTTGATGAAATATAATGATATTGTGATAGATCCAAATCCTTTATTTTTTAATAAAAATTCATAACCATTCCTTTGCATATATATATATATATATATATATATATATATATATATATATATAATCAAAATTATATAAACCTCAACAAGGCTAAAATTATACTTCAATTTAATAAGAATAACTTTCAATATAAATAAAGCCTACAAAAATATTTGATCAACTAGGATGAAAAGTGTACATCACATTAAAAATATATAGGACCTTAATGGGGTTGTAAAGTTATTGTTTGACTAACCAAAATTTGATATCATGTCATATTGTAGGGAAATAGCCATTAGTTTAGAGCATTGTGGTTTCCCTTCTTCAAAGAAGGGTGGTGTTGCATTTTATTTCATCCCCATAAATAATATCATTATCTTCATAATTCCCTTGGTTTTGTGCCCCACCAAACTCTTGGTTATTTTTGAAACAATCTTTTGAAAATTTATTTTTAGACTTCTTCCTCATGAGCCATGGATGTATCCAGATTTGCATCACCATATTTTCTTTCACCATCACTAATGTTGTTCCTATCTATTGGAAAACTAGTCCTTAGGGATTATGTAAATTTGTGTTATACACTTGAGAGGAAGATGAAAAGTCACAAGTGAACTCGAATAGCCATCGGAAGTCCAAGAGACCTTTTGGAAGATTAAACCAAAGGTCATAAACTATTTTATTTATAGGTGTATCATATTAATGAAATGCATCTCATAATTATTTCTTCATCATGTGTTTCCAACAGTGGTATTAAAGCTACCGTAGGTTTTGTGTCCTTTGGGTTTGTGAACCATGACTTATCAATCTATTGCTTTGTTGAGTGATCCTTCCACTATGTGTGAGTTATATCTCTTTCTCTTGGGGTTACAACCCATTTTAGCTTACCTATATGCTAATCATGTCGCATATTTCATGATTTATGCAAGATCCTTCATTACATATATGATGTTCAAAATGGTGAGCTCTGAAAATTTTGCATCCTAGATCGTGCTTCTACTAGTTTTCATGAATATAAGCAATTGCGAGATCTCTCTTGTCAATGCCAGCCCTCCTAGAGATTTTTCACTTTCAAATAATTATGCATATGCCCCTTCTATTGTTTTAAATCTTGTACATGACCTCTCTCTCATTTATGTGCCCACACTCTCATATAGAAGGAGAAGGAACCTACTCCATTATCCATGTGGGGTTTCTCCTCCTCATGTATAACCATCAACTCTAGGAAATGTTAAAATATATATTTTGACAACTTAGGTAAAATAATTCCTTATGGTTTACTTACTGAAAAAATAAATTAAGATTGAACTCTTCAGCTCATAATAAAATACACTTGCTAGAAATTTAATTGGAAATAAAAAATCAGCAAAAGATGTTGGAATCCAATCTCCAAAATATATATGGAAATTTTTTCCCTTCAGATTTCATATTTTAATTAAATTACTCCAAATTTACAAGGGATTCCAAACTAGGAAAATATCTCACTGAGAATCCAAGAAAAAGCTACAACAAAACTTGGTTGTTTTCGTGCACCATATATCTTGTACACCCATGCCAAAACTTATTATAAAAACCTCATTTCTACTATTGAAATATGTCCTAGAAATTTGTATAGCCACCCTTCTCTTTTTTTGGGTTGTATAACCTTCTGAAGTTGCCTCTGCACTAGCTACGTACAACCCTTTCAATTTTCGAGAGTTGGGTTAGTCTTCATTTGTTGCTCACATTGTTTCCTCTTTTCTCCTTTGGACATGCACACTAAGTGAAAATACTTTATCACTCTCTCAATTATGTTTTTTTAGCACTCTTTGTGTATCACACTCTTTGTGGCTTTTCCTCTGAATTTATCTTTATTTTATAACATTTTTTTGATGACTAAGTATCTATAACCCTAATCGCTCAATGATATTGATAGTTGAGATTAAATCCCAATTGAAGTTGGATATTACATCTAAATCACTAATGTAAATACTTTACAATTTATTAGATATTAATCAACTCATTAATAAAATACTCTTAACTTTAATAATCAACTTTAATTAAATTGAATTATAAAATAAAAAGGACCTTTTTGGAAGACTTCCACATGCCCAACATTAGACCTGTGCAGATGTCCCCACTCAATGCTACAAACATCAACACTCCCTCTTAATGAGGAAGGAAATTATTGAAGAGACATTTGGGATTGGATTTCCCTCTTATATTGGCACAATGTCTCACACATTATCATCCACCATGGTATTCCTCCAAACATGTTGGTCTATTGATTTGTCAATGATGTTATTTATTAGTGCTATATAGTTCGGAAGCTTCTTCAGAGATTTTCTTTCCTTGATTGTACTCATAGGACCTTCCACATGCTCCTAAGCATATCTCAATGTCTACATGAATCATCGAGGTCTCTTGATAGAACTAGAAGGATATAATCCCTCCTCCTCCTCATATGGAAGTTGACTTCCTAAATTGGAAGTTGTTGATTTATACTCAACCTTTGGAGCTTCCTACTTCTCATCCTCTATCAATGGTAGGGTCTTATGTGACTTCCTGAATGAAAGGTTGTCCTCAAACTTCACTTCTTGTCATATCACATTCCTCCATTGTGTTGGAATGAAAATCCTATAAGCCTCCAAAGTATCACTATATCTGATAAACACCCTTTATGTTGGGCTCCAACTTGGTCATCTTCTCCTCAGGTACCTAGATATAAGCTATATAACCAAATATGTGGAAATTCCCTATCTTCAGATTTACCCAATGAATTGTTCTAATGGAGTCTTGTCCCCCAATATCTTGTGATAAATCGTGTTTTGAATGTATAATGTCATATTACATGCCTCTATCCAAATGAACATGAGACATGGAACATGAGAATGGATCGATTGTTCCCATCTGTAACCCCATTATGCTCTGAGTTGTATGGTATTGGCAACTCCCTCTTAATCCATACCTCCTAGTAGAAATCCTTGAATTCATTAGAGGTGTACTCACCCCCATTATCCGACCTCAAAACCTTAATCTTATTCCATGTCTGATTCTCCATAAGAACCTAAAACTCTTGAAACCAACTGAAGACATCATCCTTGGACTTCATGAATCAAATCCATTTCTTTCTAGAGTGATCATCAATAAATGACATGTAGTGCATGCCTCCATGTACTGATGTTATTGACATTGGTTTGCATACTTTAAAATGTACTAGATCCAATATTCCCTTAACCCTAGTCGTATTGCTTGGGAAAGAAACTTGGCTTGTTTTCCAAGCATCCACCCTTTATCGTGCCTTATTTCTCAACCCTAAAGTATGGAAGAATAGAGAAAATTTTCCTCATAATCATAAATTCCCTGTAGTGCAAGCACCCAATCCTCTTGTGCCGCAACTCACATAGGTTATCACTACTTTGAACCAAGGCTCGAATAGGCTTTCCTAGTAACCCATATAGATGTTCCTCTCTATTCCAAATAAACAAAGGTATGTCATAGCTAGATTATTTCTAGTATGATAAGTTGAAAGTGTGTTCTTCTTGATCCCTAGAACATACATCATGTCCTTCACTTCAAATGAGCTACCTAACACTAAATGAAACGGAATTTGTCCCAACTCATTTTGTTGCATAATTGGCATCATTGCCAAGCTCCACATGTACTCCCAAGTCCTGCTCTATTAGACTAGTAAATAACTTCCATACTTATTTCATATGGTGGGATGCACCACTATCCATGTTCCATGCATTCCTAGAAGTTGTGCTAGTAGAAAGATAGGAAACAAATGAGAAATCCTTCTCAAATTTCATAGAAAACTCGCTCATATGAGTTTCCACTAAGGTTTCTACTTCCTATTATTGTAACTTCCTCGGCCCTTCTTTATCTCTAAACATTGTGATGCATAGTGATCATGCTTGTGACATACGAAACACTCAATTTTACTCAAGTATTTCTTCTTTCTCGGCTATGAGGCTAACTCTTCACTCATTAGGCTTTATCGGAAGCATTTCCTTTTCCCTTCCTTGTTTGGCTCGTAAGGGCTAGGTTTTTGTTTCCTTTATGTTTGTTTGTTTTAGATTCCCACCAAGTCTTTTCCTTGACACAATTATCCCAAAGCATCTCAAAAGTGAGAAGGTTATCCCATGTATAGATACCCATTGAAAAATGATCCGCAAGGCTTTAAGAATCCATTTAGTGTTGTATTTACCAATTTTACATCAGTCATCTTTTCCCCAATTGCTACGGGTTGAACATGGATCTAAGTGACCTTCATGAGGTAATGGATAATTAAATCTAATAAAAACTGTTGAAAATGCAACAAGAAATTCCTAATTTAATTTTCCCTTGATTAAATTAGGAGAAATTCAAATTTCAATTTCAGCAGAATACTTGGAGGTAGTTAACTAAGGTGACATGGCTCTTGTCACTCAGTTAGCTCAGTGAATTCGAGTTGGAGACACTTGAGTTTAGTTATACATGATTGATTGCTAATTTGTAGAAATCTGTTTCAATTAATTTGAGTTATTGTCAATGGAACTAGTTTTCACTGTTAGTAGAACTAGTGGAGGTCTAGTTAAGGGTGTGTAACTTTTTTCACACTAAGTGATCATCCATTTAACTAATCAATCGGCCCAAAATAACTGATGCATGTAGATAATTTGAGTTACCCATTTGAGATTGGAGTTCAAGGTCAGTTTGCTATCAGTTGTAAACTATTCCAAGTTGTATATGTCATGCATGTAGTTAGAGAAGGACATATAGGAATTGCGCAATCCAAATTGAGGAATTTCCTAAATAATAGGGGGCTAATTCCTTGAGGAAAAACGCAAGGAAATAGGAGCTTGAAGGCTTGGAAAATTGGCTAATTATTGGCCAAGGTCAGTCAGTCAAGTAGAGGATATAAGATATAGGTGCAGGTTGAGCTCAAGCTTGAGAAGAGCATATTGTATTCATCTAGATTCTTTGATTAATGCAATACAGATAGTAAGGGTTTTTGAGTAGTTTATTTCCCCTAGATAAATGTTTGTGAATGTGTGTTTAATCTTGATGCATGTTAATGATTTGTGTTCTCGATCATGAATTTACTTCTGCGAATGATTAGAGTAGCTTCAAGTCTTGTGATTTAGTAAATTTAATGAGCAGTTTTGAATCTACACATTAATTTCTACATGGTATCAGAGCCAGATTCACATTAGAGAAGATATTTCGAAGTTTTCATTGCAAGAGGTTTGAATTTGAAGATCAATGTTACAGGTTTTCTCCAGGATTGAGAAGATGGCTTTCAGTGGACTCAGGCTCGAGTATGCTTTGGAAGGAACTACAAATTTTGTGGCATGGAAGATCTGCATGGAGGAATTATTGGATTATAACGAGCTGCTAGAATACATCAAGACAAATGTAGCAAAACCCCCAGCATCAAATGCTCGAGATCTTACTCATTGGAAGAAGGATGTGGCTAAAGTAAGGAGGATCACATTGGAGGGAGTTTGAGATCATATAGTCTCGAATCTCCATAAGAAAGAGACGTTATTCACGATGTGGAAAACACTAGCTGATTTTTTTAGAACAACAGTGACCACGGGAAGTTGGCACTCAAGGACACGCTTCGAAATATTAAGATGCAAAATAATGAAACAATTTCGCAGTACCTGAGCACGTTTATATAGTTTCATGATGAACTTGGCGGGGTCAGTATTACTATCCCTAAAGAAGATCTGGTAGCTCTAGCCCTCTTGGGAATTCCCAAGTGCTGGAATAGTTATCAAGGCTCAGTAAATGGTAGAGGGAAACTACCAAGGTGGGAGCGGTTATGGTCTGATCTAGTGCAGGAAGAAATAAGTCGGAGAAACAGAGACGAGACGTCATCCAAGGTCGAGGATGAGGAGAATTGTGCCTTGGATGGAAAATAAAAGAAAGGGAATGGGAATAAATCCCAATCCAAAATAGAATCTGGTCAAGGGAGCAAGAAGAAATACTTGTCCAAAATCAAGTGTTTTCACTGTCATGACCTGGGACACTATGCCACGAAATGTCAACACAAGAAAGAAAGCAAGAAGACCACAAGAGGAGCAGTGGGTGAAGCCTTAGCTTCACAGCTCAAACTTGATTTTACCCTCATTGCATGTATGGCAAGCACAATGATGGGTATTGTGTGGCATCTCGACAGCGGTGCTTCATTCCACATGACGGGAAACAAGGAATTTTTCAATGACTTGGAGGAGAAGGATCTCCAGATGCACATCGAGATGAGAGATGATGGAAGGTATAATGTGACCGACATTGGTATAGTTATTTTTCATAGGGAATCTACTTCCCCTCTCGGGCTCAAGGATGTGATGTATGTACCAGGCCTGAAGAAGAATATAGTTTTCGTTGTGGTGTTGGAATACCATGGCTACGATGTGTTATTCACCAAAAGGAAGGTTCTATTGAGACACATCGCCATGGGACAAGTGTAGCATATCAGGGTTCGAGTCAATAACTTCTACAAATTACATATGGAAGATTGTGCAACATTAAGCACAAAAGCATAGAAGCTATAGAGCCAAGATATTGGCGAATTATGGCATAGAAGACTTGGCCATTTGCACCGTGGCGCTTTGAAGATCATGTAGCAGATTTCTACGTGCCTCCCCAATAGAGCACTAGAGAGCAAGATACATGAAAAGGGTGTAAATTAGGGAAGTACACAAAATCCATCTTCAATGATTGGGACAACAGGGCGCATGCAATCCTTGAAAGGATCCACTCTAATGTATGTGGACCTTTCTCGACAACCTCCACTACCAAGCACAGGTATTATGTTATATTTGTATATGATTTCTCATGGAATTGTTGGATCTACTTCATGCAAAAGAAAGACCAGACATTCTCCAAATTCGTTGAGTTTAAAGAAATTGTTGAGAAAGGGACTGGCAGGAAAGTGAAGGCATTCGATGGGAGTTAACAACATCTCATAACCCATAACAGAATGGGGTGGCTGAGAGGAAGAACAAAAGTATTGTGGGAGCAGCACAGGAGATGTTGCATGACCAAAGCCGACATATACATTTGTGGGATGAAGCATGCTACACAATGGTCTAGTTGCAGAATAGGAGTCCTCACAGGATTCTTGGCATGAGTACACCAGAGGAAGATTTTTTAGGGAAGAAACCAAATGTGTCATACTTCAGGATCTTTGGATCATCAATTTACTGCCATGTTTTCAAGGAAACAAGGAAAAATCTACATCCTACAATAGAGTTGGGCATATTTGTGGGGTACATTGATACACCTCACAATTATCGTGTGTACTTTCCATCTCTTAGGATGACAGTGGTCAGGAGGGATGTGAAAATTGATGAGAAGAAGGCAATGAGGTGAGAGGGAGCTTTAGTTGCAGCCTGATTAGGATATTTTGGATCCAAAGGAAGAACCTCAGTGAGTTGTGGAGAATCCACAAGCATAGGAGCAGATAGTGGAGACATCCACTCAAGAAGATACATCCATAGAAGGAAGGAAGTGAACCAAGGAAGCTGATAGATTATTGCAGGATGCTCGAGAGAATGTGGGAGCACCCACATCTCAGTGTAGGCAGAGGATGTCACCAGATCAGTACACTGACTACATGGCTTTGATGAGTGAATTGGTAGAGACAGAGCCATCCTCATTCGAGGAAATTGTACAACAACTAGTATGGGTTGATGCTATGGTATAGGAATATGATTCCATTGTCAGAAACAGTGTTTTGGAAGTGGTCCCAAGACCAACAAACAATTCAATGGTTGGTTCAAGATGGATTTACAAGGTAAGTCACGCAGTATATGGGAGAATAGAGAAACCAAGGCCAAATTTGTGTCCAATGGGTTCTCTCAAGTGGAGGGAATTGACTATGAGGAGACATTTTCTCCAATAGCAAGGTACTCATCCATCAGGTCAATTCAAGCACTATTAGCGCAGATGAGGTGGAAGATCCACCATATGGTTGTGAAGACAACATTCCTCAATGGATTTATTGAGGAGGAGGTGTATATTGAGCAGTGGGAGTGGTTTGATACCTTTGACAGAGAGTCGCATGTGTGTAGACTCAAGCGAGCATTGTATGGACTCAATCAAGCACTGTGTGCTTGGTATACAAGGATCGATAGTTATCTCACCAATTTGGGTTTCACCAAAAGTGAAGCAGATTCAAACCTTTATCACAATGTGGTAGAAGGTAAATTATTGATTATTGTTTTATATGTCGATGATTTGATCCTTAGTAGTGATGAGAAGTTGATCAGATCTTACAAGGAGGACCTTGAAAGAGAGTTTGAGGTGAAGGATGGAACTCATGCATTATTTCCTCAGTTTGGAAGTATGGAAAGGAGATGGGGAACTATTTGTCTCTCATAGTAAGTATGCCAACAAGATGTTGAAGTAGTTTCCACATGGAGACATGAAAATCCATGGACAATCCTCTAGTGGGTAACTAGAGGAAAGAGGATGCCACTTCAGGTGAGGAAGTGGAGGCTACCATTTACAGGTAGCTTGTGGGTTCACTTATGTATTTGGTGAACACACGACCAGACATGTGTTATGCAGTTAAACGACTTAGTAAAGCCATGGTTAAGCCAACCAAATTGTATTGGAAGGTAGCAAAACATGTGTTGAGATACCTCATAGGCACTACTTAGTTTGGTCTTTGGTATAGATGGATAGAGGGAGTGAAGTTGCAAGGATTCACATATGAAAATTGGGTAGGGATTCCATCAGATAGGAATAGCACTTCAAGAGGAATTTCAGTGTTGGGTCAGCAGCAGTTTCTTGGTACAACAAGAAGCAGAGATCTGTGGTACTCAGCTAAGCAGAAGCAGAGTACATGGCTGCAAGTCAAGCGGTATGCGAGGCTATCTGGATAAGAAAATTTCTTGTTGGGTTATTTGATAAGAAGATGGATCCTACAATGATTTACTGTGACAATCATAGTTGTATCAAACTCTTTAAAAATCCAGTATTTCATGATCGATCCAAGCATATCAACATCTGATATCACCATCTACGAGATTGTGTGCAGAGGTAGGTTATGTTGTTGCAGTACATTCTGACAGAGGAACAAGATACCTATATTTTAACAAAGTCCTTGTCAAAAGGAAAATTTGAGTTCCATAGAAGCAGGATTGGGATATTTGATAATCCTTTTCTTGCCGAGAGGGAGTTTTGAAAATGCAGCAAGAAATTCTTAATTTAATTTTCCCTTGATTAAAATATGAGAAATTCGAATTTTAATTTCAGCAGAATACTTGGAGGTAGTTAATTAGGGTGACATGGCTCTTGTCACTCAATTAACTCAGTCAATTTGAGTTGGAGACACTTGATTTTAGTTATACATGATTGATTGTGAAATTTGTATCAATCTATTTCAACTAATTTGAGTTATCATTAGTGTAACTAGTTCTCACTGTCAATAGAACTAGCGGAGGTCTAGTTAAGGGTGTGTAACTTTTTTCACACTGACTAATCATCCAGTTAACTAATCAATCAGCCAAAAATAATTAATGCATGCAGAGAATTCGAGTTACACTGTTAAGATTAGAGTTCAAGGGAAATGTACTATCAATTGTAAACTATTCCAAGTTGTATAGTTCATGCATGCAGTCAAAGAAGGACCTACAGGAATTGCGGAATCCAAATTGAGGAATTTCCTAAATAATAAGGGGTTAATTCCTTGACGAACAATGCAAGGAAATACGAGCTTGGAGGCTTGGAAAATTGGCAAAGTATTGACCAAGGTCAGTCAGTCAAGCAGAGGATAGAAGATACAGGTGCAGGTTGAGCTCAAGCTTGAGCAGAGCATATTGTATTCATCCAGATTCTTTGATTAATTCAATACAGATAGTAAGGGGTTTTGAGCGTTGCTTTCCCCTAGATAAATATTTGTGTATGTGTGTTAAATCTTGATGCATGTTAAATATTTGTGTTCTCGATCGTGGATTTACTTCAGCAGATGAGTAGAGTAGCTTCAAGTCTTGTGATTTAGTAAATTTCATGAGCAGTTTTGAGTCTACACATTAATTTCTACAAAAAAAAATATAGATATAAGTTAATTCCTCGATACCATCTTCTTGTTTATGTTATTGCTCTGGTAGTGATTCATGAGGGTGTCGAACATCACCTTGGCTATCTTCTTCTCAGACAAGTGAGGAATTATATGACCCTTTATTGCATCCAAGATTACCCACATGCCTCTAATCTCCTTCTCATGAACTTCCAATTGCTATGAACTTGTTGGTGAAATAAATACTTTGTTAACAATATATCAAACATCATTTTCCTCCATAATCAAAGAAACTCTCGCTTTCCAGGGCAAGAATTTTGAAGCTCCATCCAATTTGTCTTCAAACCTAAGACTAGTTGCTACCATCTTCCAGATCTAAACAAAATTTCCCTACAAATGTGCTTATTCCTTAAAGCGCCTAGTGAAAAATAACGTATGGTCCCTAGATCTCTTAGATTTGATTTTTGTAGACCTATATCTACACTAGATTTGTCTACTTGTCACTTAGATCTGCAATATATGCCTATTGTAAAGCCATATATGCACTAGATTTGTGTTGGTCATTAAAATCTGCAATATTTGATTGCTTGCACTAGATCTATCTATTGGTCACTCAAATATGCAAGATTTCTTGCTATCTTGCCGAGCTATGCATTAGATTTTTTTGTTCGTCACTCAACTACAGAAGATCTTCTTGTTGCATACCTATATTTTCACTAGATCTATTGGTTGGAAACTCAAATTTGTAGTAGTATCCTTCATATCTGCCATTGTAACCTTTAGATATGTTATTGTAACATATAGGTATGCTCCAGTAACCTCCAATCCTGCTACTGTAGCCTTTAGATATATTATTGTAACCTTTAGGACTGCTATAGTAACCTTTAGGTGTGTTGATGTAGCCTTCAAATCTACAGTTATAACTACTTAAAAATCGACTTGTCTTAGAGATTAGGCATCAATACCATGTTAAAAATTTTATTCCAGGAACTTAGGTAAATTAATTCCTTATGATTTCCTTATTGAAAAATTAATTTAGATTGAATTCTTCAATTCGTAGAATAAATACACTTGTTGGAAATTTAGCTAAAAATTAAAAATTAATGGAAGTTACAAGAAACCAATCTCCAAAATACACAAAAAAATTATGCCCTTCAAATATCAACTTTTCATTAAAAATACTTCAAGCTTACAAGAGCTCCCAAACTAGGAAAATATCTCATTGAGAAAACAAGAAAACATTACAGCCAAACTTAGTTATTATGGTGCATTGTACATCTTATATGACCTTGCCAAACCCTGTTGTAAAAAATATTTTGTTGTTGTTGAAATATGTCTAAGAAATTTGTACAACCACTCCTCTTTTGTTGGGTCGTATAAACTTCTAAAGTAGCCTCTACACTATGTACGACCCTACAAGAGTAAAAATTCAATATCAATAGGTGGATTTGGTGGAGATGCCCTTGAATTTACTTGGTGTGGTTGTTGGGTGATTCTCAACCACAAATTTATGCTTGCATTACAATGTTTCTTCATATATGGATGAGATTGTACTATCTTCCATCATTAGCAAGTTGGACATTGTGGAGATTCCTAGGGAAGAAGAGAACAAATTAAGTCCAACAAAAGTGAAACATTATGAGATCAAAAGGATAAAAGGGAGAGAATACATCCTTCGTGGAATGAAAAATGTTCCAGAGTTGAATTGTACAAGAACCCTGCAAGAGTGAAAATTCACCTTGGATGGATCACTTCTTAGCAATGATCATCATCAACCAATAAGATATGTTTGTCATACCAAATAATTCATTCTCAAGTATTGACACATTTTGTAGTGGAGGGGATTTTGTCTTCTCGCCTTGTATCTAACAGGGGGGGATATTAGTGATTGTTAGTTGGGCTTCAAGTTTCAATGTCTTACAGAAACAAGAAAACCTAAGCCACACCTAGAACTAGAGCCAGTAAGTAGAGCCTAGAGCTAGAGTCATAGTTGTAGCCTGAGACAAAGTCATGTTCCATAAGCATGATCTGGTTTGTAGTAATCCCAAAACCACCATTTGGTTTTTGGTTGTCCTTAAACCACCATTTAGTAGAAGACTTAAACTTATACTAGACAAGAGTTTATGGTCATCTTTAAACCACCATCTGAGAGCACTTATGTTTCACCATAGACATTGTTTTGGGATCTGCTTTGATCCAAGTTCCAGAGTTAGTAGTCGGCATTAAACCATCATTCAAATTGAGAATTTGACTTATGCTATCCATTTGGTTTGTTGTCCTCAAATCACGAGATTTAGAGAGCAATCAAACCATTGACTTGTTTCGGATAAAGGCATGGAATGTTGGAAACCTAATCCTTAAGGAATATGTAAATTTGCATTATTCACTTGACAAGAAGATGAAAAGTCACAAGTAAATTGGAATAGCCATTTCAAATTTAAGAGACCTCATAGAAGATGGAAAATTTACCTTATTAATGAAATGAATCTCATAATTATCTATTCATCTTATAGTTTTGAACATTATCAAATTTTTATTTTCTTATAAATTATACCTTAGTAAAAATTTCATAAAAAAATTTGTAATACATTTATCAAACTTTTATTTCATTCTATTTCATTACTAGTTTATCTCCATTAAAAAATGAAAATAAATATAATATTCATTCGGTAATATGCCACTTTTAATATTGCGAAAATTACATATTTAATAATATCGGAAAATAAAATTATAGAAAAATATAATCGTACGTTTACACACTACAAACATGAATAAAGATGATTGCTGCAAATTAAGCAATAAATGAAACCAATAATTCATCTTAGTAATGGTTAAGATATATCTAGAAGTTTGTTCATGGATCTCATTTCGTAACCATGGGCCTATCATAAGTCTTGATACGTTGAGTTTCAAATAGCATTAACATAGTCTTCTGATATTTATCATTTATTACCGTGTATTGCATCATGCATAATCTTCTTTTTTTCAGAAGAAAAAGCAGTATATATTGAGGTAATAAAAAGAAAAAAAAACTGATAAGGTACATATCGATGAAACTTGTGGTTTTCCGAGTCGGAGGAAAAAAGTAGCAGAAACTATAGAAGGACAAATATTACAGATTTTGTGAGGTGCAAAAGAAGAACACAACACATTGGGCCATCCATATAGAAACAGAATGCAACAAAGAGGACGTTGTTGCGTGCTGAAAGGAAGTCTGATAGTCCAGATAGTAGAAAAGACAAAACTTAGACAAAAACAAAAGATTGAAACCTGAAACATGCGGGCACTCAGAGCTTATTTCGGCAGCCTTCTAGGGATGGCATCATGGAGAGCCGAGATGTTGAGCAGAACAGACTTGAATGGGAGCTTTGAGTCTTCAAAGATCTTGAGATTCCTCCATTTCCAGACACACCACAACATAATGGGAAGGATGACTCATGGATAGAAATAAAACTTAGATTCTTCTTGCCTTCCCCACCACCCGAACGCTGCATGGATAGAAATAAAACGAAGGTGAGGAAAATGAAAAGAAACAGCCAGGTCGTACCAGATTTGTTGGGAGGCCTCGCATTGGAAGAACATGTGAAAATTTGTCTCCTCATCAGCTTCACACATCACGCATCTGCTTGGGCCGTGCCAACGTCTTTTCCTCAAATTTTCCCATGATAAGTTTTTGTTGTTGAAAACTAGCCATGAGAAGAAAGTCATTTTAAGAGGACAACCCAATTTCCAAACACCATCGAGAATTTCTGTCTTGTAGGCGACAGCTTTTTAGATGCGAGATCATAGTAAATTTCTTTAACTTTTGCTATCAAATGAGAATGAGACAGTGACCAAACTAAGTGATCTTTTAGCCCATCACAAATGATCCCTCCTTTGGCTAAGGCAGCTTTGACATTGTCCCATGATAACAGCAAAGCGACTGACAAGCCAATATCATCTAATAGCACCTCTCCATGGAAAGGAGACTCATGGACTTGTAGACTGAATTTCTTTATGAAATAGAAGAATGATGGATTCATTTTGAGGTTTGCTGTACTGCAATGTCAATTATATTACTGAAATAACTGTATTCTAAGGAGTTTGAGTCATTCATCACAAGATTGGATTTAAAAAGAGAAGAGAAAACCGTGTATAAATTTATATTTATCAAAATTTTAAAATATTTTAATTTCAAATTTTTAAAATATTTTAATGTTTTAATTTACTTGTGTTATTTTTGGAAGGTTTTCCAAGTATATTTTTCCGTTTAATATGCTTAAAATTTGGAAAAAAAAATTGGAGTCACAAGTTCTATCTAATAAGTTTTTCAGAATGTTTAATCTACATATACAGTCAAAATCCCATTTAAAAAAAAAAAAAATAAGATTTAGCTGAAACTAATTTCGCCAAATTAAATATAATATGTTTAAACAACACCTATTTTAAAAAATTTCACTAATTATGCTCAATTTAATTCACAAGTTACCCAAAAAAAAAATTGATCTAGATTGTGTTGGAAGTTTTTCAGTCTGATATGCGCAGATATCTGGATGAGGTTAGAATTGTCACTTGCATGGGAAATGCAGAGATTTTCTAAGAAAACAAGGGAGAATCAAAACAAAAAGTTAGAGAGCTGAAGAAAAAGTAGAGACCCGACTTGGAAAGTGGGAATAGAGCAAGTGCGTTAAATTTGTCAAGCCAAAGTTTGGATGTGGCCTCAACAAAGGCCCTGGAATATACATTAAATTTTATAATTTCATATAAAATGATACCTGTTAACATCATAGGAAACTCGATAATTTTATAATTGCAGAGAATAATACTAGATTAGCATTATAGTAAACTTGATTAGAGATTTTCTGGATGATATATTTGAGGAAGTAAGGAAAGAGTGCGTAGTTACAGTAAGAAGAGCCAACCCACCAAAGGAAAATATCAGCCGTGAGAAATTGATCGATTGAAAATTTTGAGAGAAATTAGGCGTATAATAGTGCTAAGGGTAGACAAGGGCAATACCATTGTTTCCATGAATAAAATGATGGATCATTTGACAACATTCGATAGGTACAGAAGATTAGGGGACTCAGAAATAAGATTACAAAGCAGGTAGAAAAAATTATTAAAAACTGCTAGCTTGATAAAAATCTACAGAAAAGACCAACTCCAAAAAATTGCAAGGTTCCTTACATATACAGACTCATTTATGAAAGACTACTCATCTAGTTAATGAAATGACAGACTTAAGAAAAGACTAACTCCAAAAAATTGCATGGTTCCCTATATATATAGACGCACCCATTTATCAAAGACTAAACACATCCAGTTGATGAAATGACAGGCTTAAAGAGTGGAAAAAGAACGCTAGATTTGACGTGGTATTGGGGTATTATTGTTCACTGAAATTGAAATCCCCATGAATGATGTCATAGAAATAATCAGAAACATCACAATGATGAGATTGCAAAATTGGCAGAAGTTTGTTTGAACACTATGAACCAATCGAAGGAATGGCAATGGGTTCTTTACCTAGACCTACGTCATTCCAAATTAATGGCGTTCACTCCCTACAAAGAATGTGAATTAATGGAGAAAGCTAGTCAGGATTGCAATCTTGGAGATATGAAATGGGTTGCAATAGCATTGATCATCCACAGCTGGCATCATTACTACATAAATAGAGCCTCTTCTATATATATTGCTCCTGAAGTTGTGTTTATCGCTCCTGCCTCTCAATGATGAAGTAGAATTGCTCTCTGCTACTAATACTCTAGCTAGGGGTATTTCAGTGTTGGTTGGGCTCAATGACTTCAGATTTGCATTTCCTTGAACGAGACTTGGACCGGATGGCTCAACTGAACGACAAGCTCCTGGAATTAGTAGCATTTTTGTCGAAGCTCACGAATCAGCAAAATGGCCTAGCAGATAAGGAAAGGGCACTGCAATTGGTGCTACTGAATAAGAAAATTAGAAAATTGAATTGCTCCAGACAAATTTTGAAAAGCTCCAGGCTTTCATGGAGGTAGAGGCAACAGTCCTAAACTTAAGAGTTAGCAGAATGGAAGCGGTGTTCAACCAAAGTCTGAAGTGTAACCATGTGAATGCAGAGACATGTTCTTTAGATAAGAAAAAGAAATTGTGGCACACCCATCTAAGCTTTGGAGGTTTCTGGACAAACTGTAGGCTCGAGCAAAGTTGATCTGGAAGTTGGTCCATCCAGCTCAAACCTCCCCGAGAGACCTAATTAATGTATTACAAGTATGTTTTGTTGTTGGGTTTCTTCTTTGGAATCCTATGGTAGATATGAGTGTCAATACCTAATCCAGAAGTCAGTTGGTTCATCCAGCTCAAACCTAATCTGAGAGACCTAATTAATGTATTACAAGTATGTTTTGTTGTTGGGTTTCTTTTTTAGAATCTATAGTAGATGTTATGTCAATCCTTAATCTAGAAGTCTGTTAGATATAGGGAAGCTTTGTTTTGGAGAAAAATGTTCAGTAAAAGCTCTCAGAGATGTCTGAAAAATGTAAAGGTACTGGCTTGTTTTTTATACAAAATTCTCTACTCATTCCATTAAAAAAAACAATTACGTGAATTGGACACATGTAAGGCAGTGTTTAGGTAGCTTTTTATTAGTTGTGTCAATAGGCATGTTTATTATGGAATAGGTTCCCGAATTTTTGTTTTTAATAAAAAAATAAAAAGCATATTTTTCCTCATCTTCACATATAAAGGGATTAGATTAAACTACTCTGATCTGGATAGCTGATCAGTTTTTCGTTTATTAATTTATTTCAATTACTTTAACAATAACGCATACATGCTTATGCTCATATCTGCAAAAAAGGCATACATAAGCACCTAGAAGTTATAGTGGTAGCGATTGCAATCACATATAAAAGGATTAGATTAAACTACTCTGAGCTGGGTAGTTGATCAATTTTTACTTTATTAGTTTATTTCAATTACTTTAACAATAATACATACACGCATCATAACTATTACCTATGTCTGCAAAAAGGGCATACATAAGCACCTAGAAGTTATAGTGGTAGTGATTGGAATTGACCGCGTGTCAAGCAAGTACGAAACCAGCCCAATTGTGGATTTCTCTGGTCACAAACCGAATTTAAAAAAAGAGAGAGAGAGAAGAAAGAGAAAACAGAAGAAAAGAAAAGAGATATACTCACAAATATTTGCACATGGACACATACTACTATTTGGCACATACACTTTGACATTGTCAATACTTTGGTGACACCTTATGTGCGAATATTAGATAAATAACATCTAAATCAAGAGATGGAACACTTATCTATGGTATCTAAATAATGATGAAGATTCAATAATAATAAAAAAAAACCCAAAAGATTGGAAAGGAAACTTGCATTACAAAACATGACGATGAATACATTAATTATAAATATATTGAGAAGGATCATCAAAGTAACATTCTCCCCTCTTAATATTGACATGAATGTACTTAACAAGCTTAGACTAGTCCAACAAAACATAAAGGGTTTTGTACTATCCCTTACAACTGTGTTAAGCCATCTATTGAGGAAAGGAGACAATCAATGAGTGAGGTTAAAATAATAACCCATCAAAATCATATATACTTTATCAAAAAATTGTAAATCATATATACTTTATCAAAAAATTGTATGGTCAGAGATTATTATAATGTCAACACAATTATATGAAAAATGTGAGAAATTATTACAATTTCAACATATTTATATGAAATCTTTGGAGTGCAAATCTTTTGGAGTGTTGGAAATTTGAAAAAATAATTGCACTTAATATAATTGCAGTGCTTTTCTCAATTTTGACTCTGAAAATGGTTTGCACTCCTAGAGATTCAGTGGCTTGACACTGGATAGATCCAATGGCTAAAATGGATACATACTTGGGGTATTCTAGACATCTATATGTTAAGAGGGATGAAATCTTTATTTCTTAACATCAGTAAATTTAGATTTGCACTCCAAAGATTAAATTTAAATTTAGATCATTATATTTACCTGACCTATATCGCATCAACATTTGTATCACATTACCCACTACCCCACACGGAAATGTAGAAAGTGCCTCTCAATACAGTGGCATGGATAATTTATCATTACCACCCCGGTCATACAAATACCAAACTAAATATCAAGCTTCCAATTGGTTTCGTGCCCAATCTTTCCTGGAAAATCATGAATGCATTTAAAATAAAAGAAAAAGAGCAATCAAATTATCAATAGACAAAAGGCGTTAAATTAGATTATTTATTTGTTGGACAAACTTGGTACATTATTTAAAGCAAAAGCTGTGTTGGTGATTGAAATTGAAAGTTTGAGCTTCCTGTATCTTGATTATAATCGTTCGATGACACCATTTCTTCGCCCATTCTTTGTTAGAAGACATTTGCTACAAAGTAATATGGCCAAATACATTGAATAAAATATAACTCAATCAAATTGAACACTTATAAATATGCCAATAATACACTTCAATATGTTATTGATTACAGAAAGATGGCAACAATAAAAACTCGTGTATTTCTTGATATACGAACAGGTCACGTCAAACAATAATACTGCATTCTTTGTGTTTTATGGTTAAATATAATTATTACAGAAGCCAGAACACGTTAATACTGCATTCTTTGCGTTTTATGGTTAAATATAATCATTACAGAAGCCAGAACACGTTACTAGATTTATAGTTCTGCCTCCTCGTGGCAAAATTCTGCGCTATTAATTAAAAAATCAAATCGATAAAGTAATGCCATTACCGACATTATTACATTCCAAAAAATTACATACACTGAAGGTGTATGATCAGATTTAGATAACAGCTGCTGCCAATATATCAACGTGCACTGACAAGAAAAGGGTGTTGGCATACACCACACTCAACCGTTTCTGTTCCGGAGCTTGGCACTTGAACCTGCAAGATAAATTCAAAGAAAAGTTGAGGCACTGGACAGATGATGAAGGTTATAAAAATTCCCTAAGCAATACTACTTTGATGCCAGTTATAGAAAACTAATTCACCAAGCAGAAGCTATAGAAAAGTAGCGTAAAACTTCAACAACCATGAAGCTAGACAAAACATGAGTTTCCATTAGCTGCTTTACCGATTCCTACTTCTCAAAAGAAATAATAATGCTAGCAATGGGAGTAAAGTTCTCTTTGTAATCCATAATAAGGTCAAGAAAAGAAAACCTGTAAGTGAACCGTGCAAGTAGGGCAAGCAACCTCTCGCATCCGTTTACCCGTTCCATCGGAAGTAGACTGACTAGACCAAAGTGGAGATGAACCACTACCAGTATCTGAAACACATGCTAATAATAAGAGATTAAAATCTATTTCAAAAACAATAATCTCCAAAGAGGGATTGAACCACTACCCATATCTGAAACACATGCTAATAATAAGAGATTAAAATCTATTTCAAAAACAATTATCTCCAAAGAGGGATTATCTGGTATTTCCCATAAACCTACCAGAGCTTCCCTTGCGATTTCTCCCCATTTCCTCCTGTTATCGATCAACACAATAACAGCATCAGAAGCACAATAACAAAAAAATTAACAGATGCCACCAACAAATGCAACCTTTTTATGATCTCCCTTTAAATGCAAGGCCTTGTATGAAGCAGCTTCAAATAATATGGGGCCTTGTACAGACTTAATTCTAAATGCCAAAAAGCGGCATACACATTTCCATATTGTTAAAAAATCCAATGTGGAAAAAGTCGACCTCGGGAATAAATCGGCAAGGGTCCGGAAATTGAAAGTCATTAAAGTCGTAAGGTCTTTTAAAAAATCGGCATTGTTAAAAAAACCAATGTGGAAAAAGTCGACCTCGGGAATAAATCAGCAAGGGTCCGGAAATTGAAAAAGTCATTAAAGTCGTAAGGTCTTTTAAAAAATCGGCAAAATTTAAAAAATACAAAAATATTAATTTTTTAGCAGCTAAAGTATCCATAACATCAAATAAATGCATTGTCACATAAATATGAAAATAAAGCTAATATATAAAATGTATAAAAAGTCTAGTGCTACATCACATATCAACAGTGAATCAAGTCATGAATCTTGAGTCTTGACTCAGTTTCAAGAGTCAAAATATCAACAAAAAATATAATAAATGTATATCATCCTCATGAGTCATCTACATGTTATAAACTAATCAGTCATCAAGTTCCTCTGCCCATTTTACAGAAATAGAAAATGGCTTTTCCTTTTCCTCTAGAGGAAAAGGGCCTTGCTCCTAAAGCTAAAATGGACTTTGTCGTCCTCTAGAAGCAAAAATAGGTGGTCGCCTCTGTCCTCTGCTACTGTCCATCCTAGATGGTGTCACCTCCTCCTCTACCTCTCTTTCCCTTGCATCGGCTACCTCCTCCAGCTCCAGTGCCTCCTGATCCACCTCACAAAACTGGTAAATCTCCTCTTCCTGGGCAGTGACAAACACCTCCTCTCTCCACAGGCACGAATCACAAACACCTCCTCTCTCCAGGCACCTCACTCATGAGTTTTTGGAAAAGCTCCCGATTTTATCCCAAGATTTTCATTTTTGAAAAATCGTGAAAAGCTCGGCCAATAACATCGGCAAGTTGAAAAAATTGTGACTTCCCAATGTTATCGGGACTTTTTCCACATTAAAAACACTGTCAAACATGAAGGGCCTAGTTTATATGACCCTGCTTAAGGTGTGTCTCACTCCTCTCGATGCAAAATAGCAAATCAACTTTGAAACGAAATCTGTAGATATACTTTCTCACAACTCTAATACAAAATAAGGAAAAACAACATAATTCAAAATGAGACATCAGTTCTTTTTCGAAACGGGCTGGCTACCAAATGAGGGGTGGCAGGTGGTGGTCCCAAAGGAAGAACACACTAACCTATTCCTGGGAAAGAGGACAAGCTACGAACAACCAAGCAGAAGCTTTATGCACTCCTACAAGGTCTTCACCTTGCAAGGAAGCCATGTTATATCCTTCATAGTTATTCAAGATTTCACTATGGTCATTAAAGCAATGTTAGGGAAATCATCTCCCTTGAATAGCAGGTTTGCAGTGATCAATGCTTGTTAAAAAGGAGGCCAGCAACCACCTCAAAAATTCATTTTATCATGTACTGCATGCCCTCAACTCGGAAGCTGATTCATGTGCTAAGAAAGCCACTAAGTACAGGTGAATTGGAGAAATATGGGGTGAGATCTTTCTGTTACATCCCCAAAGTCTTTAAGGTAACAACACAGAACCCCCATTAATTCTCACATGAATTTCTATCTAACACATCAATCATCTAACAAGACGATGAGACTAGCAAGAACATTATCCCATTATTTCAGCATGCATGCTCTTACCTCGGTCCTGTCCTCTTGAATGTGGCTTCATGGTTATCTATTGGCATTATGAGATAATGAATCAGTGGTGGTTTGGAATTTGCAGCTTCTGCATATATAGAAACAGGATGAATTTTGACCTTCTTGGCATTATGAGATAATGAATCAGTGGTGGTTTGGAATTTGCAGCTTCTGCATATATAGAAACAGGATGAATTTTGACCTTCTTGGCATTATGAGATAATGAATCAGTGGTGGTTTGGAATTTACAGCTTCTGCATATATAGAAACAGGATGAATTTTGACCTTCAGGTAGGAACCTGTTCAGTTCTTGGGCTGCTTGTCTGGATTTATGATTTGGTCATATCAGATTTGAGTGGCATCTGGTTGTATCAGATTTGGTTATATCAGACTCGAAGAGAATCTGTCAATGTTTATGTCTGGTGAGATGTGTGAGATACTTGTATTCTGGTCATGGTTTGTGTTTTGGAAATGGCTCAGGGGCATGTGTTCCAGCACCATATTTGAAGCCAGGTTATCTATTTGTTATGTATATTTTGTGGAAATTCATGTGTTCACTTTCTTCTGGGGATACTCAGGCCAAAAAATTTAACAGGCTTCAGTTTCTGTATAATTACAGGGTGCCTGTAACTTCTGTCAATCCTGTAGGATGGAGAACCTCTTCCTGGTATCTCTTTCTTCCTGGGATCTAACAAATATGGCAAACAAAGACATATTGTAATGTCCTCTTCTAGTTAAGTTGCCCAAGAGAGGACGAAGTAGCCTGTCCAACCCTGTAGGCTATAGTAATTTGTCAAATGGCAAACCCATTATTTGATGCTATTTGGGTAACATTAGCTAATTTGGGGTAATTGGAGGAAAATTTGTGGCAAAAGCCAAATTTGGGCTCAATACAGGGAAACTTGTTAGCCCCTCAAATTAAAATTAGGAGGAAAACCCCAAAAGGAATCTATGAGAAGGAGAGAGAAGAATCATTTTACTCATCATGGATTGTTGATCTTTCTGATTTGTGAGCTGGGGCTCTTGAGGGTTTTAAGACCCCTTTTCTTTCACTACTTTTTGGTGGTGAAAGATTCCACCCTAGCCAATCCCTCTCTCTTTACTTAGCATAATTTCTTTGGCATCATTCATCTATATGTGGCAACAAGAGTTCTGTGGAAAAATCTGTGGCATTATCTGGGCAGCAAAGGACTATTTTGAGATAGTGTAGGTCTGTCTGTGGCAACGAGGGTTCTAGAGCTCTATCTGACAGCAAACCACCCTTGGGACAGTTCTTGAAGGCAGCGGCCTATCTCAGGGAATTTTGTGTGGCATCATGGTATCATAAGATCAAATTCAGTGACAGCATGGGCTCCCATTCAAGCTCTGTTATCAACCACGGACTACCCCTGCAGTGTTATTTGTAGCAGTGGATCCCTTCTGAGGTCAAATTGGGCAGCAGACCCTTGCTAAGGGATCAATCTTGGCAGCAGATCCTTAGAGGGTCAAATGTGGCAGCGAAATCCTTTCTGAAGTTTGGTCTGGGCAGCAAGGCCTATTAGGGCACCTCTGGCTAAGCAGCAAGGTGTAATCTGAGAATTGAAGGGCTTTGTTAGGGTGTTTGCTGCGGCAGGAAGGAAACAGGTGATCTTGTAAGTTGAATTAGCCAAATGCACAGTTTGCTGATAGGATTAACTGGTGTCATAACCCTTGTGTAAATGGCTGGTGCATTCAGTGAGTGGTTGCCACTGTTTATAAACTTATGAGTACTGTACAGTGTACAGCTGGTGTAACAGATTTTTAAATCGGTATCCTGTTATGTATTATTGGTGATGCTAATGAAATCTACTACTTGATTATACTGATTTTGCATTTAATATCATCTCTGTTTGCAAAAGCTGAAGGAATCCTGTGATACTAGCTAGAATACAAAATTTCATGTGCTCTTTTCCACCCTAAGGGATATTACACATATTGGAAATTAAAAGAACCCTCAAAAGACATCAGGAATATAACCAGTACATGTTCACCATTCACTCTTGTGGACCAGCACGCCTGTGCAAGCAGGCCATTTAATGCAGATAGGGCCAGGTGCAAGTCCTGAGTGTCTCTGGCAGAGCAGATACCCCCCACTTTAAGGCTGCTTGGCCAATGTGTACCCTCATAACATGTGAGACATATCTGCTTCATTAATGTCCCCGATCAGATGATGTCATCTGCAGGTGTTGATCAGAAGCATTCATACAAAACAATACACATTGATAGAAATGTGTGAGAGATGAGTTGTCTATTTCAAAGAGGCTGTCAAAAACAAATATGTCAAGACTCAAAATCACAAAACTTGAACCATGGAATCAGACTTCAAGCACAAATGATGGAAACAGATTCCAGAATTTCCCTCCTACCCACAAACTAGAAAATAATGCTTCCTCTCAATCAATGCCACTATTTGCTCAACAGTTTGCCACAAAAAGCAAGAAAAATGATGCAGGGGCCAATTCATAGCATTTGACATCAGTGAGAGAGGGAGAGATTGTTGCACACATTTGTTTATCTTTTTTTCTTCTGGTAGACCGTAGATTTGAATAATTGCAGACTGTTAGGTGCACTTCTAATTTAAGATGGCATTCGAACCTGCATTTAGTGCTAACTTCAAGCATCTGTCAGGGCATAGTAGATCACAGATACTTATGGACCAGCTCGTGGGTCCACACCAAGAACAGACTGTGCCTAGGCACTTTACACTCCTGGGTAGGATCAGTAACCTTAATGGATGGCACCCATGTTTATGAATAAAGCACTGCAATAGAGCAAATTGCAGGTTATACTAAATGTACAAACCATGCATTCAATTGAGTACATGTAGTGAGCTATGGATTAAAGGGAGAGTTTATGCTTCAGGAAACATGATTTGTGGAGTTAACTACCTACAGATTAAACAAGTTTAAGGAATTGATGGACCCAAGGAGCAGTATTTAAATCCTGCAGTGGGTCACGAGGCTGCTCACAAAGCATCACTATTCATAAATAATCATCTATGTTCAACTTCATAGAATTCTTCATGAAGACCTATGATTAGTGGACAACAAAAAATTAATGTTCTTGAAACTCTTATCCATTGGATGAAGCCTCTGTGTGCATGTTAATGTTGAATACTTGATTTAAACATCAAAAATTGAGAACCCATCTAAAGTAATTTCTATCGCACCATAAGCCTTTTCGCAAGATCATCATGACTTCGTTGTGTTGTGGCTTTGCTGCTTGTCTCCTTCGTACTAGTCAACCTTTGTGTAACTTCTGCCTGTACACACAATTTGAATTATCAGCATACATATAAATAATGTTTGTGTATATTTGCTATTTGTGATTAAGTACTACTTAACAATTACATATCTCACTCCAAACTCACTATATTAAATGAGTTTCCTGTGTATAACTACTTTTTGACCTGATAAACATTTTTATTAACCCATAAAATAAAATAAAAATTAAATTTCCAGTAAGATAATTTATTCCAAATCCTGCTCTTAAGAATTTTCTAAATTCTTACTATATCATTACCAGCATTAAAAATATAAAACTTAAACATGATAGTCACAAAAGACTGTGCCAACATACCAAACATCTGTCACAGACTCGAACTGGTTGAGCATCCTTGTCTGCAGTAAGTGCAGCTCTTCCTTGTGTACACTTGTCACAAAATATATCACCACAGTTTCTACAATGATGCTGCAATATACCAGCAATCAGTTCAGCTGATGGAGAGAAACAAACTCAAAGCCCAAAAACTACAGGAACTCAACAACATAATTAATGGGTAGCCAAGTTACCCTTCGGATAAATGCTCCAAAATCTGTCCCGCATCCTTTACAACTTGTCACAGCTTCATCAGGCACCTGAAATCATAAAGACAGATGAATAATACTAAATCTTCAACGAAATGATTGAAATAACCTTAAGACACAGGCATCACTCATTATAAGGTTTGTTTTCTTATTCTATTGTCTCATCAAAATATGAACACAATATTACTTCTAATGTGACGTGCCAGGCAAACAAGGAAGAAACCTGATATATTCTATCATAATAAATATAAATTCTCCTTGTCTTGGAAAAGCAGTTATACAACAGGAATTAAAGAGCAACAACAAAAACTGGGAAGTAAAATGATGTTGCCTATATTCCTTCTTGGTGAATAAAGCATGCCCCTGATGTTTGGGGACTTATGTAAATCCATGACTAAAAATTAAGAAACTCCATGGTAACTGGACCAATGATTTGTGATCAGGAAGGAAAGCACAACACAATGCTCATGATAGTAAACCAGCTTTCTCAGAGGAGGGCGAGAAATTATTAAAAAACATAAAACATTCAACCAGATATAAAATATTGAAGCCAAAATGTTAAGCCTAACAAAATACCCTTTCATTATAAAGTTACATCTACAGTGAATTTTCTGATAGTTAAAACTCGGCACAGAAAATAAAAAGCAAGAATAGCAAGCTATGAACCTAAACCATTGGCCATAATTTAGAGAATGTGATTGGAAACAAACATACCCAATGCTGTTTTTCTTCCACGGGTCTCTTCAATGTCACCCAGTCTGCAAGTGAACTTCTCCTTTTCTCTGTGAGTTGGTCAGATGTTTTGTTTGTGTCACTATTATTTCCACTAGATTTGTCATCAACCATCTCTCGAAGCTGTATCTCCAAAAAGAAAAAGCATCAGATAAATGTCATAAGCAGTATACACATCAGGGAAACACCAATAGCACCAAAGATTCTGTAAGCATTATTTAAGCACATAAGTTGGAACATAAAGACTTGCAGTGAAAATAAGAAACAGTATATGCTGGTTGGTGACTTTCTATGGATCAAGCTGGAAATCTATGTGGATCCCCCCAAGTGTGTGCGTGCATTTACACTTTCTCAGGTCAAAGGGGTTGTAGTTGTACAGCTGCCAATTTTTCCCATGTTTTGCTGCCCATATGTACTGCTCCAAGGTTGCACTGATGCTATACTATCTTTTGATGGATGCTGCCAGTCAGATTATAAATCAAAAGCCAATTAAACGATTCCACCAGTACCATTTTCTGTTATGCCCAGGGTGTAGCAAAAACTTTTAGCTATAGTTAAAGTTAATACATTGACTAATAACAGCTGACAACTAGTTTACTCTTGCGATTAAGTTTGCCTGTGTCTTTTGAAATATCTCTTGTTTGCAATATATTGGTTGCATAATGCAGTGTCTTATTTCCTCATGCAACAAATAATACCTATATTGATTTTGATATAACTGCTCCTAATAACTACACTCCCCACCTATCGAACAAAGCTTTGATATTTCTGTTCAAACTATATATAGTTCAATAATGAAATTCAACTAGAACCATTAAACAAACATCAAAACTTTGATCTTTAAATTATAACTTCCATCTCAGAATATGCAAGTCTTGAATGAGCAAGGGTAATAAGCTATAAAAATTGCAGCAATAGCTTCTATTTGCAACAAACAAGTCGATCAGATCAGTTACACTTTGGCTAAAACTAAAAAGATGTGTCCCAATAACATTCTGGCAAGTTGAACCAGTATTAAGAAATTCTTTAATTGGAATAATTAGGATATTTTTATGTTTTAGACATTCCAGATGGTGCCATATAAGGGATGCGTTACTTCTTATTAATAGTCACTGAAGGATGAATGAGCATTTGTCCCTAATTCAAAATGAGTTATCATTATTTCCATGTTGTCAAAAGAAAACTGCAGGTACTTTAGGAAGCTTAGATTATTTGTCCATTTATTGATTACTATTTGTTTATGTTTTAGGTTGTTTTGGTTAGAATGACCAAAATCAGTAGCCTCTAGTATGCAAACAATTATCAAGGGTAATTTAGAAACCTAAGGAGATCCCTTGGCATAAATCATCGCTAGGCATAAATATAGGCTAGATGTGACCTCATACATGTGAAATCTAAACCACTATCCATTGTAAATGATGGCACAGTCCAGGAAGTCATTGCAACAGGGGACCTTATGTTTTGAATTTTCATTTGAAAGACAACAAATTTAATATAAGATCATGCCCACCAAGGGAAAGGTTAAATGTCACTCTAGTATCTAGTCCAGCTACTCTCTGAGAAACAATGAAGGTTGATTGTGCTTGTGCATAAAGATAAAGGTTGCTTACCTTTATGTCCGCATGCATTTTCTACACTAACGGGCAGCAAGGTCAAATTCAATGCGTTTACAAGGAACAAAACCACACTGTGCTAGAAATATGTGGATATGTTGTCCAATGAGACTGCGCAATTCATTTCTGCAATGATTTATCATTGTTGTTATAATAGACATTTTCAGATGTGAATTTTCTTCCTTGGATATGTGAACAAAATATAACTTATCCAGCAATTTTTTTGTGAGTAAATGGCAAGTAATAGAGCTGATGCATGATAAAAACATGCAAGAATAATCATTATGATGGCCACTTTATTTACAGTTTACACCTGCAAAAGTGAACAAAAGGAAAACAGTTCCAACAAGCAAAAACTTCTAAATACGCAGCTCATGAAAGCAGTACATTACAAGTTAAATTATTTGCTATATGTCAGTTGGGGACAGTTAAGCATGTCTTCTAATTTCTAAGCTAGAGCAGTTTGGGACCTGTGGAACTAATCTTCATCAAAATACACAACCCTTTTTGTTGGACCTCTCCACTGGAATGCAGTGATTATAGGGGATATGTGGATGATTTTGCAGCATGGTAGAGTGACATGGAATAGTGTCAGGTTGATGGTGATTAATATTCTCTGGAGATGATGCAGGGCCACTTTCAGAGAGGAGACTGTTGATTTCTATTTTAGAGAAAATGATGCATCTGTTTTTAACATAGTTTTAAAATTCGGCCGATTCGAAACGGAAACGGCCGAGTTGATCCGTTTCATTGCCCAGAAATGTGACTCGATGGAGGAAACGGTTCAGTAGGCCGAGTCAGCCATGACTCGGCCGAGTCATTGAATGACTCGGCCGAGTCATGGCTGACTCGGCCAACTCGGCCGTTTTCATATTGACTCGGCCGAGTCATAACCAGTGGCCTGTAATCCCATCAAAACAACGATTTGACATTTTTTTAATGAAATTTTGAAGTGTTTGCTGATTGGTTTGGACTCCAATGTGTTTTATGAATTAGTTAAATGTTATTTGGAGTCCATTTCCCCCTCCCAAACCCTATTTAACACACTCAAATGCTCTCTACTATTGATATGCTATTCAAATTTCAGGGTAATGTTAAATTCTTAAAGTAAAAGGATGAAAATGAAGATTTCATCCTTTTACTTAAATTTTTAACATTACCATGAAATGACTCAGGATGTTTGAGAGTGGTTTCGGCCTCATTGGATTTCATATGGAGAAAGTAGAATTTTAGATTTCATTCAAAATCCAGCAGACTTATCAGTTTTTCAGGATTTCAGGATTGGAGGATTGCAATGTTTCCATCGAATTTGGTCATGTATTAGGGTATGGAACTCGTATTTAATCAAGAGCACCAATCCCTCTATGTACCTTGATGTTAGTGACATTGGTTGTCGAACTCCTCTGGGATTCGCTCCCAAACCAAGAGCTTCTGAAAATGTCGCTCCCGCTCCCGTTTTCGTTCTCGCTCCCCACTTTCGCTCCTGCTCCCAAGTATCACTGAGCCAGATGACGTTGGCAACTCTAGCAGTAGCCAGGGCCTAGTAGTACTGGTCACAAACTTTTGTTGTAGAGGCCATTTATAGCCTCTTTGGTTATGTGTTTTTGTTTTGATCTTTATATCATCATCGTGTATGTATTGGACAATGCACTGGGTGCCATTTTGATATAATGGATATATTCATGAGCCTACTTTGATCATATGTTGTCTTCTATTTATATTCTAATGCTGTGTGTTTGGAAACATGAATGAAAATCTTTAAAATTATGTGTTTTTATAAAAAATAAATATTTAATGTATTTTTTACAACGACCGAGTCATTGAAATTGAGCCGGCCGAGTCGATACCGAGTCAGAGTCGGAGTCAGAGTCGACCCTCGGCCGAGTCGGAGTCGGAGTCGGAGTTTTAAAACATTGGTTTTTAAAGCTGAATTGGCATCAACATTTTCAACCAGGATGAGACTGCATAGGAAAGATAAAAACTCCCTAAAGATGGAGGCAATTTTCAATGAATTAATATAAACACACTCAAACACATCATAATCATTGATATGGTCCATCATCTACAGAAATATAACGAAACTGGGAAAATCAATTGGAATATCAGACTACAACCTGAACACAAGCAGCAGCCACAGTGTCAAGAATTGTACTTGTGGTATAGCGGTTTGATTGTAACCTTATCCTCCTTGGCTCAAGATCAACTGAACTTTTTGCCCAGAAAGTATACACTGAAGGATCATTCACCTGAGAGAATGGACACATTAATGCATTTGAGAAGATGATAACAGTCTCAATCATTTAAAACAGAACTGGTCTATCATGAAATAAATCACTTGAATAGAATCAAAAAACATTTCTACTTAGTGTAGAGAATGTCAATAGATATCTCTACCTCCCATTTTGTAATAGTCTCAAGCGGATAGATTTTTAAAGTTCTATTGGTGCTTGGATCCAACATCCGAAGTCCATCCAGACCAATCTGCATAATTCACATCATTCACGTAAGTTGTGTCAAAACCATGTGACTTCTGTACAATTAAACCATGATTCCATGACATAGTCACTACTTCAAATGTTGTGCCAATATCTCATAACGGACTAGAATTATAAACTTCTAGATATGAACATATCATTTATAATAATCAATGGCATATATATTTACAGCTACAATTGGTTGATACAATCAACTAGTAACAGCCAGGGAAGCTTGTTCTAAATTGTAATAACAAAATCGGATTATGGCCTTTAGCAAAACAAAAACAGTTTGATACCTAAGACAATTAAGTATCAATTGCAACAAATTGTCCAATATACTGTATTTCTCTAGTAGTTTGCTGGATCTGATATGCATTATTGCTACACGAGCCAGCTCTAGAAAGCAAACATTTATCATATTATCTGATACAATTCTATAAGAGACATTTTAGAATTTAAAAAACAACTTTCCTAACCATGCTTCCAGTATATTGTGATATTACCAAGCTCAGAACCAAAAAATTATTTTTGTAAACTTATCCACTCGTATTGGAACAGGGTTGGAATGCTCTCATAGTAAAACAATAAAGCTATCACAGAATAAGTGAAGTGCCCTCAAAACTTAATAAGGCAACCCATTGTGTGGACATGAGTGTTGTTTTAAGATATTCATTGGAGCTGTCCTTCTGCGAGTGTCATGCACTGTTTCGGTCCTTTAAAATTAATGCATCGCCTGGTTTTCAGACTCTTGCTTTATAACTGCAGTGAAATTTGACTTGCAACTTGATCCTTCTTTATATAAAAATGGAACAGTTACTAGGCCTTAGCCCCCAGTTTTTGGTTTTCATGAGATTTAGGCTACTGAAATAGAAAATTTGCACCTTCAAATACACCATGTACGGAATCCCTAGTGTATGCACAAGGCCATTCCAAGCTAAGTTCGAGTGAAAACACATACAGGTGTGCAATATGTGAAACATCAAAAATGGATCTTACCAAGAATCGTGTCACTGAATTCCAACCAAAAGGACCACAAAATTTCCTCATTAGACTGTGTCATTTATATGTGACCTATTAATTATAGAACAATATTTTTTAGCTTCAGGGAAGAAATCAGATGCCCAATTATAAATGTAATTGTCATATATAACATTGATGGGTAAGAGTAAAGCCTTGAAATAATCAGTAAAATTAACAAAACAAAAAATAATAATAATAATAAGGCTTTTAAATCCCATAATAGAATGGAGAAAAGCCTCAATGATTCCAATTTCCAAGCACCTAAGATTACCCACTTTGGGTTTTTCATTTTACCAAATGTCCAACCATTCATTTATTTTTAGCCTCCATAAAGCACTGGTATAACCTTCTTACTTCTGGTATTGCCATTTGCACAATATGTTGTGTTTATTATGATAGGGTAATCTTGTTTAAGTAAACAAGTTAGCTCTGGTATTTTATACCAACATAGATCCATCTTAATTTCGGATCTACCAAGCACTGAGAGGGATCAAATCTCTCAAGATGCAAACTTCTTTTTTGATTGCAAAACTTGAGGAAATGTTTACAACTCGAGAGATTTTATTCCTCTTATCGCTTGGTATATCCTTAGTTAAGATGGATCTATGCTGGTTCTTAAAAATATTATTTAGATTATATAAATTTCACATCTCTATACATAAAAGTATTATCATTTTGATTCTGATAAGCCATAGCATTGGCCCAAGGTATTGTAACAAAGCTTATTTACAAGTTAATAATATCCATGGTAAAGTGGGGGTGAATATCCATGGTTAAGAATCTTGTTATATTGTAAATTTATTGTAAGTATTAAGTTTTTATGTGCTTATTAATTAAATTTAAATATGGTTACGGAATTATTATTTTAATTTATATCGTAAAATGGATCTTATTTATATCCACTATTTATATGTTATACATTTTAATGTGATATGTACATCACCCCCATACTGGGCTGTAGAGCGCGTCTTGGCACAATGATTGATTCAGCTTGCTGCTTAAGTTACTTTCACTTGGCTATATATGTTTTTTATAATTACATGTAAACCAAATATGAATATCATATATACTATAATAGAGATTTGAGGTTGCATAAGGGGTTTGACAATTCTCTTAGACAGTGGATGTCGATCGTAGAAAGTTGAAACTAAATGAATTGTTCTATTATGAAAAGCTAAGAATGGAAAAATTGTGTGCAGCCACATGACACAACAGGTTGTAAAATTGAAATCTAGGGCTAAAGTTCAATCCTGTGACCAGTGGAAAATCCTAGGTGAGCCTATCCTCTTATTTATTGCAATAAGCACTTCAAGTGAGACAAGGAATATCATGGTTGACAATCAGGGGGTTCAATCACCTCGATGCTCTAGTGCATCTACCATTAGATTCAAAATGATTTGTTGGTTCAATAGTATATTACAAACACAACGTAGGAATTAAACTTGATAATGGATTGCTAGGGAACTATGAAGTGGTGACCAATGTCAAAAAACCAACCTTCCATGTTTAAAACTTCTATATTTCATATCTGTTGCTATTCCATAACAAAATTAGTGGGTGATTTTTTTTAATACAAGATCAAAACAGAGTATGACAGAGGAGCATGATGATTATGTTATAGCATTTGCCAAAACATTAAAATTTAGAAGAGTAAAAGAAGAAGGGAAGCTTGAAAGCTATATTCAATGGCGAAGTAAAGTTTAAGCTAATCAATTTAAAGCACAACAAGCACATGATCAATCAGCATTGCCGGATGCATAAGCCTGCAACAAGAGGCCAAAGAACAAAGTCATATTTGACTTACTAAAGCATTACAGAAAACAAGGACCCATGACAAATGTTGCACCCAACAACACTGTCAAACTCAAGAACCTGCAATCAAACAATCTAGAGACAACAAATCCATAGATAGGAAATGCGTGTGGAAAACTAACAATGAAGATGCAAAGAGCCAAAAAATGTAAATTGCACAAAGCAAACCCAAAAAGAAAAATGCACATCAGCCCATAACAACCAAAAATTATGGAATATGGCAATTGAAATCTAAACGATTCTTCTAATGGATCCATCACAGAAACCTATCTTGTTTTCCAATATGTTTAAAGGAATGTATCCACCTCCTTGTCAAGAAGGTAAAAACCATAGCCGAAAGGGTTAACTCAACCAATTCTTGACAATGTGGCTGGCCTTTTGGCTGAGTCTGTGCCTGATTCAAATCCCCTGGCTTAGGCACTCTAGTCCATGCCAATAGGGTAAATAGGGATGCCATCCATGAATATGGGGAAACCTCCATGAATTTCCCATTTCCCAAGGAAATGTTCTCAGAAATATGTTGTTTTCCCAAACAAAATTGTCACCAATAACTCAAAATTTATTGCAGCAATTTCTATGAAGTTTACTCCTGTGACTTCTTGAAGAGAAATTTGTGACAGTAATGGATCACGTATGTAGTTGTAGGCAAAATTTGTTGCAATTTTTTTAGGACATCAAATACAAGAAAAATATAAAACAATTCATATTTCCAAAGCATTATAATGAATCAACTTTTATGGACTATTTTGGCAACATTGATAAACTGTTTGTGCATAAAAGAAAGAAATAAAACCAGTTTGTCCAAGTCCCAAACAAGCATAAGTAAATGTATTTCGTCAAAAATCTGGTGGTCTTGAGAACAATGGATTTCTTAGGCATGAGCAGTAGGATCACACTACACTGGAGGCATTAAGCCATGGCCAAATGGTAAAGCCATTGATCATTCAGAAAAGAGATCCAACGTTCAATCTCACAGAGCCCTCCGCTTTAATGCATAGTTGGGATTCAAACTCCCAACAGATCAAACAAAACGATCAAAAACAAAGTAAGGCCAAGCCACATTCGATACATTCCCTCTGGCTAACCTTTCTTAGGCTGAAATATCGAGTTTCAACTCCTTCGGAGATAGACATCGCTATCAATCGGATCTCTGAAGCGCATGATAAGTACATATTACAGGGCATTGTGTTCTATAATAACTCAGTATAAAGATATATACATGGCCCAAACAACAATATCCTACTGAATTATTAAACATATAATATATATCACAAATTACTGTCAACAACAGAAGAAACTGCAAATATAAAATAAATTCACTAGTTAATGAAAATTTAAAAAACAAAATGAGGGCAGGAGTATGACCTGGCAAAGCACATCCATGTTAGTCTGAGAACCTGAATCTGGAAGTATCTTCACCCTAAATTTCTGCACACCGTTTCCTCCATCCTGCGTTTCAGCCTTTGGAACAGCCTTCGTAATCTTTGTCAAATTCCCATAATCATCAAACGCTGCTAGGGGTTTTGAACCCGCACCTGTACCTGAACCTGAACCTGTACCCGTACCACGGGCCCCATATGGCTCGGTTCGTCCACCATCGTAGGCATAAACTTCACCACCAAAACCACCATCGTCAACATCAAAACCGCTCTTGTCGTAACCTGGATCTTTTCCAACAGGGGTTTCATAATATTTCTGATCAAAACCAGGGTACTGAAAGGAATCGCGGGTTTCATACCCTCTGTGGTCGGGATAGGCGAACCCTTGGTCATATGCAGGGTTTTGGGCAGCGGTAGCGGAGTGGTAAACAGGGGCAGTAGGGCTACTACTGTAGAGATAGTTAGCATTAGTAGCAGGAGGAGGGGGGGAAATTATGGGCGATTGGGGTGTGAATTGCGAAGCATTGGGAGTTGGATATTGAGGAAATTGGTTTGGGTAACTGGCGGGGATAGTCTGGGGCAAATTGTAGCTATAATTAGACGGATCGGAACCATGGGTAGGGGCTACCACAGGTTCGGGAGCAGGGGGGTAATACGCAGGGGCTGCTGCTTCTCCATAGGGAGGGGCTGAAGCCCAATTGTATGATGGATTGTTATTGTTGGGTTGCTCTGCATGATAATAGCTGCTTCCTGGATAATGCATCCTTCCACAACCCAAATTCACACCGATTCGATCCTTACCAAATTAACGTGCCGAACAGTTCGAGACAGGAATCTATCGCAGAGCTTGAAAACAAATGGGTTCAAATCCCAGCAAACCAACACCAGCGAAATGGGTATAATCTGCCGCCTCTGCGAAGTTACAAACGATTCCACCTTCGTAACTACGACAATTCTATTAAATTTCGTGCTGACCGAGGAAGTCTCCTGATGCCAAACTAAATTTGATTGCGTACACAATTACATCCAACATATATACGATCAATCTATGATGAGTCTTCCACAGAAATCCATTTGTCAAATAACATTGTTACGGGTGCTTACCATCTAATTGCTTTTTTTATCATTACTTAAAAATTGGTGTCGGTTGTCCAATATTTGGGGCTACATTGGCTTCTGTGATCCGCAATCATTCATCACCAGCCCCTGCCCCTAAATTTAGGGATTTATTGTAAACTACTTGAGTTAAATTCACTCATCGCAACTATGACGCTAACCAGAGTTGGAGTACGGTTGAAGACTGATTGTAAATTACTAGTTAAGTTAAATTCACTCATCGCGACTATGACGCTAACCAGAGTTGGAGCAGGGTTGATGACTTATCTCGTAAATTAACTCGTCAACGCGTAGTGTAAAGATGTTGTAAATTGGGTGAGTAAATAATAGAAATTTATGTAAGATTATGATAAAATTAGGTGAATTTTTTTGGAAATTTCAAGTACAGTTGTCAAGTTTCAGATTTTGGATATTTTGAAATTTTAATGGTGTTAATCTATTTTTATCATAAAAACAAGATTTAAGCACTCCTACTATCAGTTTTTTTGGAAAAAAATAAAATAAACAAATTTAAATTCACTCATGGCAATTATAACACTAACCAAAATTGAAACATAAAACATAGTTGATTAACATATATTTTCTTACAACATTTTAATAATTTAAAAAATGTGTTTTATTAATATTATAATAATAATTTAAATGAATCTAACCAAACATTAAACAGATGTAGGAGAATTTTTTTATAATAATTCAAATAATTTACAGTTAAATAAATATCAAACGTATAAGATTTTGTTTTTTTTTAAAGTAATTTATCATTTCTATTATATGATAATTTTACTACATGGTTAATGAAAGTCAAACTCGTTAAATAATTTTCAATATCCCAAAGTTAAACTTTAGAATTTATTTTTTTATTTATTATAATTTTTTTATTAATATTTATCTACAATGCTATTGGCTATAATTTTAAAGATTGTATTGGCCTATGCCTCGTAACTAGCGACTTGAATTTTAATGCTTGTATAATCATATCAGCTATACTCTCCTTGAATGAATAAATAAATAAATATTCAGAGCACGCTTCTCTCCAACATACTATATATGACTCTCTAGTATGCTATGTATGACTCTCCATGTTCCATTTTCTTTACGTATTTTTCTCTCCTTAGGCTATTCGTGCAGGTACATATTATTCCTGAACTCTACTATCTGGTATGCACCTTTCGTTCCTTTGGTCGGATAACAACCCATATACCTCCCTTTGGCAAGAGTTGTTACTCATATTCATGACATATAATATAATATATTATATATATTATATATATTATATTATAATATATACTAGCATTTGCACCAAAAAGGACTTGTAGATGAATGTAGAGTGAGGCAAATGTAGCATTGCAAGAAAGCAGGAAACAAGGATGTGGAGTCCAAAGCATGAGGAATGAAGGGGCTAAAGTATTGGTAAAGTAAAGCTTTCCAAATGGGTAAAAGTGCATTGTAGAATCTACAATATATCAAATTTCTATCATTGAACTCATAACTAAACTAGAAGCAATCTTCTAGGAGACATCAAGTATGCTGGAAAAACTAGGTATGTGCATAAGTTTAAATGAAGAGGTATATTCTGTTAGAGATGGAATTATAATTATATTCTTATAGAAATGAATTTATAGTGATAGGCTTATACTGCTAGAAATGTAATTACAATCACAAGCTTTACACATGGTATCAGAGAAAAACATTCTTTGTATTTTTAATACTTGAGATTTGTAAAGTGGTTATGATAAATTGTATAATAATTTGGAGGAAGGATAAAGTTACAAAACCCAAAAATTGGATTTAATCAGTTCCTTTCCATCCAATCTGAGGGTAGGCCATGCACATGGATCGATAAAAGTCAGTTTCTTTTTAAGCTTTAGCCTTCATCAAACCTTCTGTGTACGTTTTATTTTCTAGTATAGGCAATGTTCTTGCTCATTTTGTTGTTTGCACATATACACTAATCCTTTAGAGACAAACAACTATTTGAATTATAATAAGAAGGATTGTCCAAAAAAGACTCTAAGGGCATTACTAAATGAGTAAGCTAGGTTGCTCCTTCCTATTTTTAAAAACTAACAATAATGACCTCGTCATTAGATTGTTGAGGTTATTGAGCTTGCTCTGCCAAAGAGTCTCCTCTCCTTAATGCCATTTCTTACTTTCTATGGTGCAATTTGGGTTCATTATTGAGGTTGTTGAGCTTGCTCTACCAAAGGGTCTCCTCTCCTTCATGCCATTGCTTACTTTCTATCTGGCCACTATAATTTCCATAGTTACTCTTGGAAAGTGTTGAAACAAGAAACCAACCAACAATGTATGACAACAAACTCTTTAAACTTAGAAATTTTCATCTCCATAACTATTCAATTACATTCCTAAATATTTTATACATAAATTTAATTTATTTAATTGATTATTTCTCTTTATATATCTTGGCTTAACTCTTTCATTACATTCTTGAACCTCGATTTATGTAACAGCGCTGGTGAAAATTCCATGTAATAAAAATTATAATAATAACCACGGTTGGTGGGACACTTATTCCAAGCTAAAATGTTGGGCAAGACATCCTAGTGTGGGTGTTCATTTGGTTTATTAATGGCGGAGGAAATTGGAAAAGACTTTGGAAAGGCCAAATGGCATTTTGGCACATTTATTTATGAGAATAATGGAAATTAGGAGAAAAGGGAGGTGAAAGGTCACACAGGTTGCATGTGAGGAAGAAATTGAAGGAAATAATGGAAAATGAAGAAAATATAGGCCTAATTGATAAAAAGGCTTATGAGGATCAGTTTGTAACCTTTTGTTAGTTCAATTTTGGAGCTCTCGCATTATTCTCTCTCTCTCTCTCACTCTTGGACACTTAAAGTTTCTTGGAGCACTCTTGGAGGGTGTCGCATACTTGGAGTTTTGGAGCAAGAAGGCAAAGGAAGAGCAAGAAAGCGCAAGAGGACATCGAGATCAGCAGTTACAGTAGGTTTTTCTTGCAGGTAACAAGTTGCATGTATGTTTTCCTCACTAGTTTTGGAAAGCATGGCATATGCATGTGGTTTATTGGTCATGATCTGTCACTAGCATGGAGGATTGTCTGGATTGACAATGGATTTTCCTAGCCTTGCCATTTCCTAGTTAGCATGGTGTTGTGGGTTCATTTGCTTTATTTTCTGGTTGGTTCTCATGTTTCCTTTAGCTTGGGTTGAGTTACTAGTTCTTGGAGCCTTGGTTGGACAAATGCTCTAAAGCCTGGTATAAGTTGTGGGTTGAGTTACTAGTCTTGGAGCCTTGGTTGGAACAAACACTCTAAAGCCCTGGAAGGCTTGGATAGAGACCAATATGATGATGGTTTTGTGATGTCCGGCCGTGAGGTGGCATCATTGTTTGATGGGTTGAGGTGGTTGGTCTCTAGAAGCCCTGGATGGTTTTGGGTTGATGTGTTTTATGAGATCCCACATTCATGCTTGGAATATGGCATGGGGGTGACTGGCTGAAAGAAAATTTGGTTCAGCCATGTCTACAGTCGAGTGGTACGTGGAAGTCCCGAACCTAGTCATATTTGCCTATGTCTAATAAAATCTAAGTTCTCTTGTGTTTGTACTTATTTATATGTGGATTTAATGGTTGTTATCCCACTGTTATTTTCATGGTTTTATGTTGGTTATAAGCATCGTTAATTGACTGGTTCATGTCATCGTTATTTCATGTATTTACTTGTAATTGTTAAAATGAAGGATGCAAGACCTAATTGATGGCATAACCGTTCAAGGGAGAAGGTGGTGATCCTTCTTGTCATGTCTCATAAGAGTTTTCAGTCATTCATGATCTGTCTTGTATCCTAGACCTGTAGATTGCATTGATGCCAAGTGTTTGACAGAATGACAGTCCCGGTTGGGGATGGTCGGTCCTAGCCCTAGAGTTAGTTTTTGGTTTATTAGTCTTGTCATCATGTGTTTAATGGATTCCAGAATTTATAGCAAGTTCTTGGTAGTGGTCGGAATTCTGGGATTGAAAAGTGCCTTAAATTTCGCGGACTCTTGCACATGTCTGCTGGAAATAGTCCCTGGATGTAGGCATGTAGGCTTGTGGGAGTGTCAAAAGCTCTCTAAAGGTTGGCATGTCCATAGCATGGGAGCATCAAGAGGTTTAATAACCTAAAAAATCAGTGGGACCCAGGAGCATGATACCTGAGTGATTTGGATGACTCCTGGGAGTGTTGTTGTTGATGTGGAAGGTATGTTTGATGTGCTTTTGTCGATTCCACTTCCTTAAAGTCACCTAGGAGGTTGAATCATATTATAGTAGCCTCTCCTCACATGTGTTACCCTGGTTGTTCGATTACTTGGGTAGATGTGGGAGGAGGGTGTTACAGAGTGGTATTAGAGCATGGTTCACCCCTCATACTTGATGGGTTGTGTGTTGGTCATGCATTCATTTCGGTTGCATGTGTGTCTCTTGTGTTGTAGGACCATGTGCTTGTTGCATTCGTATGGTATGGATCATGGTTGTAGTGATGTCGCCATGGTAAGTTGATGGTATTGTTGTGAAGAGTGTTGTCATGAGTGTATGATTGGTTACATGTTTATGCTTGCATATTGTCAGTGTACATTGGTATGGTTGTCGTTGTCATACATGAGGTAATGGTATGTGTAGTTGACATGGTCATGCATTGATGGCTGGACTCTAGCTAGAATGATGGTTATATGGTTGATTTCTTACGAGTTATATATTTATATATGTTATTATGATTATGTTATACATGCATTACGTTGATTTTTTGATCTTGCAGACAAGGTATCCTCCCTGAATTATGCTAAGGTACATTGGTTTATTGTGATTTGGTTTAGCTAACTTGATATACCTTGCATGAGGAATATCAAATATGACTAGCAAGATGGTAGACTACAGTTCCCGAGACTCTCCCATGGATCAGATGAGCAGCATGGTGTTGGGCATTCTTTCGATTTGGCATATACATTGAGAATCTTAAAGGAAGAAATAAGGAGTTGTAAGGCAGACAATGATTGAATCATACAAGAACATGAGAAACTAGCAAAGGTAAATTTAACGATACTTCAAAGTTTGTCAGAGTTGCAGCAACAGGGACCACTTCAGAATAGCCATGAGCAGGAGAACAAAACTAATGGGGCATACGACAGTAGGTCGCATGGTGGTCACAAGTCAGATAGAGATGACAAGGATAGAGATGGAAGATTGTTGGATACTCTGAATGGGAGAGGTGATAGACACGAGTACTATTCTAGTTTTGGTTATAATAGCCATGATGATTGACATCGTTATCATCCTTACAGGAGGAGTGAAAGGGGGTATTTGACGGATGAGTTTAAGAAAGCAAAGCCACCTACATTTGATGGAGAGATGAAAAAATCGCAGGATGCAAAGGCATGGTTGCTTGGCATGAGGAAGTTCTTTAGGTTGCATGATTACTTAGAAAACATGAAAGCCATAATAGCTACATTCAGTCTCAAAGGTAAAGCAGACATTTGGTGGGAAAATGTGAAGAATGTCAGAGGTATACATGAGGAGGACTTGACTTGTAATGAGTTTGAGTGACTATTCAAGAAGAAGTACCTATCAGAGAGATGCTTTGTTGTCAGGGCAAAGGAATTCTATGAGTTAAAGATGGGATCTATGACATATGAGGAGTACACTAACAAGTTCTTGGAGCTACTGAGGTATGTGTCTTACCTCAAGGAGGAGGAGGCCAAGATTCAAAGATTCACATGTGGGTTACCGATGACATTCAAATACAGGATTGAGTTCGATGAGCCTAGATCATTAGCAGAACCCATGCGAAAGCTAAAGCATTGCTATGAAGAATCACAGCGTAGGTCCGAGTCTAAGTTGGACTGGAAGGGTAGTGCAAAGAAGAAGGGAAAGTGGGACAAGAAGCGAGCAAGACCTTAGGATTCAGGTAATAAAAAGAATTAAAATAATGGTGGAATAACCTGTTTAGAGTGCAATGCATCTGACAAAGGACAAGGTCTTCGAACAAAGGAGCAAAATAAGGAGTCGGTGTGGTGTTGGACTTGTGGAGGGGATCATCGCAGGAGAGATTGTCCACGATATGAAGGTGGTAGGCCTCATATATATAGTGCATAAGAGGCGCAAACTGTTGGGGATGTTGGTCAGAGTGCTCTTTGTATCTATGCAATGCTGGATAACAGACAGGTAGACCATCAGGCATCTATCATTGAGATGGACTGTAAGCTTTGTGATCAAGTTGTTTCTATTTTGATTGACCCTATATCTAATTATAGTTATGTTAGTCCTAACTTGGTGGATAAGCGTGGTTTGAATATAGAAGTGCATGTAGAATCTTGGTTAGTGCAATTGTCTACAGGTACAAATAAGCGAGTTCATTATTGGGTAAGAGCTTGTGCATTTGATTTGAATGATATGTCTACCTCAACACATTTGAATGTATTGTTGTTGGGATCATATAGTATGTTGTTGGGCATGGATTGGTTGTACCTTCATAGAACCAAGGTGGACTGTTATGACAAACCCATTGAGTGTTTAGGCGACAATGCAAGGGAACCAAGAGTTTTGTAGGGTAACAAAAAAGTAACATCACTTAGAATGGTGACAGCTATGTAGGCCAAGTGTAGTCACAGGAAAGGGTGTGTGTTATTTGCAATGCACATTTCTAGTGACAAATGTTGAGAAATCTAGGGAATTAGCATTAGGTGATTTCTCTTCGATTAGTAATTGCTTGTGAATGCCTTTTAATTTATTTAGATTAGAATATTCTTCTTCTTAGATTATTAGTGCTCTTCTTCATCAAACAATAACCAATGCATGAACATAAATAGACAAGAGACACGGAATGTAGGCTATGAGTCAAGGCCAAAATCTCTCCCTCTTTGAGAGAAAAACTCACACAAATTCTTCTTATAGAGATTCCAATTGACGAATACCAAGACCAAGACCCTTGACCTATCAACCACTCCAAGACCAAGACACTAGTTCTCTTTACTGCTTCTACTCCTTTCTTCTTCATCACTTCTCTTCCTCTTTCGACCTTCTTAGCATTGACATCATCTCCTATCATAGCAACAAACTGGTATGTCACACCAAGGTCACAGAAAATCATCACTGTCATGTCACCAAATTGTGTTCATTGTAGAAACATTGAATCTTATTGTCATGTCATAAAAGATAGCAACAAATCTTTGTATCATCATTATACCACTGATATGAGACCTCTTCCTAACACCGAGACAAAGATCTGAACTTCTAGTCAGTCTAATCTAAATACAGAGATACATCTAAATGTGGTATTATTATAGTACCAAATTGTGCTCATATACCCTTGTCCGATCTCTGAACTTCTACTATAATATTGATACTTTCCTTCAGAAACCTGAGCCACCATTCTTGTAATTAGACTTCTTCGTTGCTCCCTTATCATCCTACTCATTGCCCCTTCCATCCAAACTCATCTTTATTTTAGAGATCAAAACAGAACTTTGTAATACCCATCCGAAAAACTCATAGAGGTCCAACATCTAAATTGTGTATAATGTGAAGAGCCTGCCCATGTATACATAGCAGTTCATCCTATAAATAAGCTGACATGTTCTTATTGAAGGGATGTGTCTCTTAGTTATGAGCCAACATGTGTTTGATTCATTCATGTGGAGGCTGACTTGAAGAGGAGGACAGTGCTTGTATTTGGAGGGCTTCTAGACACTTTAATAGACTTGTATACATTTGAAACATGCTCAAGAAGAAACCTTCATACATGACATTGACTCTTTGACTTTAATGACAAATCCTAAGGCTCTTAATGGGATCCATCTAAAATAAAATCCCTTTCTCATGAAACCCATGAAGAAAGTCTTACAATAATAATTTTATTCTCTTCTTTTCATCATTTACAAAGGTCATAATTACATGTCATTATGAAGACTGAACCGAGTTACACGTTTCAACACTCCCTCTTAACTAGGGAAGTATTCGTAATGGTACTTTGTCATTCTCAATTTGAATAATTTCTCATAAGAAGAATCAGATTAGTAACCCATTTGTCTAGCATCATATCAACCAGCATTGTCACATAGCAAGGCCTTGACTAACAACTCTATTCACATGATCAGAGCATAATGCTGGCGAGACCAATGATTCATAAACACCATAATCATTGTCTCTCAAGGTACATACTCCACCTGGGTGTTCACATAGTATGACCTACTTTGCACTATCCTTATCTTGGATAGCCATTCCTTAATGAATATTGGTATGTGACTACTCTTACCTTGGATGCCCTATCTCATACTCAAAGAGTATCTGATGCCAGATGATTACCTAATCCTCCATTCTGTCTTCCCAGGTGAAGACTAGAATGATGTGTATATCTCCCCCTTTCTATTGGGGAGGACATATCAATTCCAATACAAGAATGTACTCATTCCTACGGAAGGAATGTACCTAAGCTCCCTCTTGGCTTAGGAATTTCCAAGTTTCTTCCAAGTAAGAAACTTGTTTTCAGGCTCCCTCTTAATTAGGGACCTACAGCAGCTCCGCAACCAGTTGCTTGAAGAGCTCCTTCCTTCGATGTCATGAATTTATTTGTCAAGGAGTCTTCATCTTTTGGGGCTTCTTCATAGGGCACAGACCATCCATCACTTTCATCCATGAGTCAGTCATGTCATTATTCCTTTCATCAGAAAGTGATCCATGCCTTCATCTGTCCTTGCTTCATATCATGTTTCCTTCTTCATGCCATATTTTCCGTAAGGATCTTACATCCTTCTATATGGTCCTATTGGAAGACATCCAGTTCTTCCCTTAGCAGACCTGCATATACCCATCCAAATATTTGTTCAAATATAAGAAATGAACACTTAAATCAAAATTACCTTTGTGATGGTCTTTCATCATGACATCTACCAAATTGCATCAGCATCCTGCATACATGTGGACATATCTCCCAAAGATATCCATTGTCAAGGGTCTCCATATTTTCCAGACTTCCATCAGAGTCTTTATATCTTTTCGGGAGATTTCTTAGTCAAATCTTCTTGGTCTTGATTGCCTTTACCATGGTTGAATATAATATCACAATCTCTTCCTTCCTTTCTTCACACATTTAATTTCATTCCCAGGAGCTTCCAATCAGAGTTCCTCAATTGTAGTCAACCACCTCATACTCCATATGAGGACATATTATGTTGATTTCATCTAGTGTGACCCATGCCTTCCGGCAACCTTTCATAGAAGGAGATTCCTTTCCTTTGATCATGCTTCTTAAGATCGAGCAGTGATCCATGTTACCTGCAACCATACAACATGACTTTATAATATTGAATACAAGCATGCATACCTCATTTACCTTTAGGCCATCTAGGCTTCTTTCAGTAGCTTTCTTGATTGAAAAGAGCTTCAATCCCTTGATCTGCTTCATATGTCATCATACCATCATCCCACGAATTCCACACGTTGGAGTTCTTGATGAAACACTTGCTTCCACTCAAGATCAATGATTCCTCCAATGAGGATTCCATTAGAGAATCTTGAGGATCTTGCATATCCCTATCCTTCAGATGTTTCCTTTTTGACTTGATGTATGACGAGACTTGTCTTGGATGACTTCTTTCTTAAGTTTCCAATTAGGTTCTCAAGAGTTATATCCTTCATATTTGACTATCAGACATCTTTCATGTTTCCTATGGTGATGTCACGAGCTCTTACTTCTAATGATTTTCCTCTTCCTAGGACTTTCTTCTTTCAACTTCCTCCACTTCTTTGGTGTAATGGAGTTCTTCTCTATCTTTCTATTATTGCCTACTTGAGCTTAGGACAATATTTATTGTAATTCTCAGATCATTGAATCTTAGCTATGTTCTTCTTTTCTTTCGGCAAATGTCTGAATATTTTTTGCCCTCAACCTGTCTTCTTCTATCTTGCATAGAAACCACAAGTTGTTGAATGGGATAGCCTTCTTATCCTCATAGACATTTGTTACCTTGTTCATCAGTTAGTTGTATGAAGATTATTTCATCCCAGATCTTGCAATTGAGATCTTATGAAGATAACCCTTTATCCTTTGATACAACTATATATATATATATATATATATATATATATATATCTTTGATGTCTCCAATACTGCTATATGAGGGGACCTTTCATAAGAATCCCTTTCCATGTATTCAGAGGAGACCTTTTCATTGATATATTCAATTACTTCAATTTCTTCTCTTTTTCCATGCAAGGAATTTTGATAACCCAACCAGATTATAGATCTCCTTGCAAAGTGAAGTCATTTTACCAAATTTGATTATAGAATGAAAGATACTTACTTGACAAGTGAAGATGAAAGATTCAACTTGATCACTTTAATGGTGGTTGAAGAAGATGCATTAGTGCTCCTTTTGGATGATCTTCTTCCAAATGAAAAGTCCTTCTTCAATAAAGGAGATTGCTCCTTTTATGATGTTAATTCCTTTAGATCTAACTTCCTTTTTTATGGTGATTGATGAGGATATTTTGATGCTTCCTCGAATGATCTTCTTAAAGGATGAGGGGATCCTTGCTACAATGATAAGGAGTTTTCCTTATATCTTTTGAAGATGATGATAATGCCTTCTCACCTTCAAGATACTTCGACTTCTTTGGTAGTGAATGAGTGTAGATCATAAATGCTTCTAGGATCTCCAAGATGATGTGATCTTAGTCCTAGAAATGCTTCTTTATACTATGGGTTGCCTTGCTTTGTAGATCCCTTCATCTTGATGAGGGTCTTTGTGGTGTTTTTCTAAAGACTATAGGATCCAACACTCTTGTTAGTGTAGACTTCTAGTTGCCTTGATTTGTAGATCTATTCGCCTTGAGTAGAAATAAGGCTTTGGCCTCGATTATTTGATGATCCCAAGACTTCTTTTGAAGTAGACTTCCTCTTTTGGTTTAGGGTTTGATTCTTCAATGTAGATCCTTCACTTTACTTTGATGCCTTCCTTGAAACTCTATCCTTGAGTGTCTCTTTTATTAGATTCCCTTCCTTAACTGTCACCTTATCTCTGATACCATGTTGAGAAATCTAGGGCATTAGCATTAAGTGATTTCTCTTCTATTACTAATTGCTTATGAATGCCTTTTAATTTATTTAGATTAGAATATTCTTCTTCTTAGATCATTAGTGTTCTTCTTCAAAAAGAGGGCATAACAGTAGATCCAGAGAAGATAAGAGTTATCATGGAGTGGGCAACTCCTAGGAATGTGGATGAGGTGAGATCTTTCATGGAATTGGAAGGTTATTACAGGAGGTTCATTAGGAACTTCCCATGGATTGCTTATCCTATTACATCATTACAGAGGAAAGGTAATAAATTTGAATGGACATAGGAGTGTGTGGCTAGTTTTGAGCAGCTCAAGCAGTTATTGACATGCACCAGTGTTAAAGATTGTGGATCCAAATAAGGAGTTTGTAGTATGTACAAATGCTTGCAAGAGAGGACTTGGTGGGGTCCTTATGTGGGATGGACAGGTGGTATGCTACAAGTCACAAAAGTTGAATGAGCATGAGCATAACTACTCCACACATGACCTTGAGACTGCAACGATCATACATACATTGAAGATGTGGAGGCACCATATTTTGGGCAAGAGGATTGTATTGATGAGTGATCATAGTGGTTTGTGGTATCTATTTGACCAACTGAATCTAAATGGCCGGTAGGCTCAGTGGTTAGCCACGATCAGTGAGTTCAATTTTGAGATCATATATATCAAAGGTAAAGAGAATAAGGTGGTAGGTGCTCTTAGTAGGTGGATACTGGTAAATCACTTAGCATCTATGAGCTCCTATGGGACAAACTTACAGGGTATGATCTTGTAGGCAGGTCAGTAGGATATCAGGTATATGGAGATTATGCAAAGGTTGAAGCAGAGTGCAGGTAGTGGTACATGTACAGGTACATGTGGTGGTACAAGTATAGGTGCAGGTAGTAGTATAAATACAGATACAGGTGCAGGTGCACAGGATGTGGACTAACGTCTCACAATAGACATATTGGTTAGATTTAGAGACATGATATATGTGTCATACAATAGTGAGCTCAAGAAGGTAATATTGAGGGAGTTTCATGCGAAACCATGTTCAGGTCACCCAGGCTATCAAAAGACATTGACCACAGTGAATAAATTTTATTATTGGTTGAATCTGAAGAAGGATGTAGCAGAGTTTGTGGCTAGGTGTCTTGATTGTTAGAGGGGGAAGGTAGAGTGTAAACATCCAGGTGGACTGCTACAGTCGATTGTGATTCTAGAATGGAAATGGGAAGTCATTTCCATGGATTTTATCACAGGGTTGCTAAGGATAGTAAGGCAACATGATTCCACCATGGTAGTGGTGGACAAGTTGACAAAGGTAGCACGCTTGTTCCAGTGAAGTCTAAATTCTCAGCGAGTGATGTAGCACAGATCTTCATCAGGGACATGGCCAAATTGCATGGAGTTCCAAAGAAGATTGTGTCAGATAAGGATGCGAAGTTCACTTCCAAGTTTTTGAAGGAGTTGTTTGCAGGTTTTGGCACAGATTTGGCCTTCAGTACAACTTATCATCCGTAGAGAAATGAACAAACTAAGAGGGTCAACAGGATATTGGAGGACATGTTGAGGATGTATGTGATGCACCAATAGAAAAAGTGGGAAAATTATCATCCGCTAGTAGAGTTCCCTTACAACAATGGCTATCAAGAATCCTTGAAAATGAGTATGTTTGAGGCATTGTATGGGTGGAGTTGCAATACTCCCATCAGTTGGAGTGATACGATGAATAGGGTGTTGATTGGATCGGACATGTTGGCGGAAATGGAACATGAAATGCAGATAATTAAGAAGAATTTGAAAGAAGCACATGACAGGCAGAAGAGCTATGGAGATCAGAACAAGTTGTTTAAGGAGTTTTAGGTTGGGGAGCAAGTGTACATGTGTGTCAAGCCTAATAAGAGCTCCTTACGGATTGGATCATGTGCCAAGCTAGCACCCCGGTTTCGTGGACCCTTCAGTATTAGTAAGAGGATTGGGTCAGTAGCTTATCAAATTGCACTACCTCCGATAGTGAAATTGCATGATGTTTTATATGTGTCATTGCTTAAGAAGTATGTCAAAGATGTTGATCATGTGATTGACTGGTCTGTATTGTAGGTGGAGCCATATGGAGAATTCCAGCAGGAGCCTCAGTGTATATTCCATAAAAAGGTGCTCATGCTCTGAAACCGAGCAATCGAGTAGGTTAAGGTGCAATCGAAGCACTTTGGGCCCAATGAAGCTACATTGGAGATGGATGATCAAATGCGGGCTATGTATCCTTCATTGTTTGTCGGTTGAGGCAAAGCAATTTTGGTATGGTGTTTTGGTATATGTTTTTGGTACATGTTTTGGTGATGTTTGGTATATGTACATATGTATATGGATGTAAATAACACCATGAGCTATGTTATAAATCTCCAATAAATGGTATGGGTGTCATGTCATTATGATGTTATACTTGTTATGTTTTCATGTTGGTTTGCTTCTCATCAAGTTGATCATTGTAAATATTACAACGAGCTAAGTTATAAAGCTCCATCGGCAGTATGTTTTTCTTAAAGCAGTCTTGTGCTTATAGGTGTTGTTGAATGCCGAGGATGGTGTTCCCCCAAGGGGGAGGGTTTTGTAACAACCCTAGTGAAAATTCCATGTAATAAAAGTTAATAAAGGCAAAACAATAACCATGATTGATGAGACACTTATTCCAAGCCAAATGTTGGGCAAGACATCCTAATGTGGGTGTTCATTTGGTTTATTAATGACTGAGGAAATTAAAAAAAGCAATGACAAAGGCTTTGGAAAGACAAAATGGCATTTTTGGCACATTTATTTATGAATATAATGGAAATTTTGAGAAAAGGGAGGTGAAAGGTCACATGTTGCATGTGAGGAGGAAAATGAAGAAAATAGAGGCCTAATTGATAAAAAGGCTTATGAGGATTAGTTTGTAACCTTTTGTCAGTTCAATTTTGGAGCTCTCTCATTATTCACACTCTCTCTCTCTTGGACACTTAGTGTTTCTTGGAGCACTCTTGGAGGGTGGGGCACACTTTGAATTTTGGAGTAAGAAGGCAAAGAAAGAGTAGGAAAGTGCAAGAGGACATCAAGATAAGCAGCTACATCGGGTTTTTCTTGCAAGTACTGAGTTTCATGTATGCTTTCCTCACTAGTTTTGGCATGCATTGCATATGCATGTGGTTTATTGGTCATGATTTATCACTAGCATGGAGGATTTCCCGGATTGACAGTGAATTTGCCTAGCCTTGCCATTTCCTGGATAACATGGTGTTGTGGGTTCATTTGCTTTGTTATCTGTTTGGTTCTCATGTTTTCTTTAGCTTGGGTTGAGTTACTAGTTCTCGGAGCCTTGGTTGTACAAACGTTGTGGAGCCCAATAACAACTTGGGTCGAGTTACTAGTCATGGAGCCTTGGTGGGACAAACGCTTTGGAGCCCTTGGTGGGTTGAGTTACTAGTCCTGGAGCCTTGGTTGGATAAACGCTCTGGAGACCGGTATAAGCTGGGGTTGAGTTACTAGTCCTGAAGCCTTGGTTGGAACAAACACTCTAGATCCCTGGAAGGCTTAGATAGAGACCAATACAATGATGGTTTTGTGATGTCCCACTATGAGGTGGAATGATTTTTTTAAGGGTTCAGGTGGTTGGCCTCTGGAAACCTTGGATGGTTTTGGATTGATGTGTTTTATGAGATCCCACATTCATGCTTGGAATATGGCACGAGGGTGACTGACTGAAAGAAAGATTTGGTTCAACCATGTCTACGGTCGAGTGGTACGTGGAATTTCCGAACTTGGTCAGATTTGCCTATGTCTAATAAAAGTTAGTTTCTCTTACTTTTGTACTTTTTTATATGTGGATTTAATGGTTGTTATCTCACTGTTGTTTTCATGGTTTTATGCTGGTTATAAGCATGGTTAACTGACTAGTTCATGTCATGGTCATTTAATGTATTTACTTGTAATTATTAAAATGATGGATGAAAGACCTAATTGATGTCATAACAGTTCAAGGGAGAAGGTGGTGATCCTTCTTGTCATGTTTCATAAGAGTTTTAAGTCGTTCATGCTTTGTCTTATATCCTAGACCCGTAGATTACATTGATGCCAAGTGTTTGACAAAATATTAGTCTCAGTTGGGGATGGTCAGGCCTATCCCTGGAGTTAGTTTTTGGTTTATTAGTCTTGTCATCATGTGTTTAATGGATTCCAGAAGTTACAACAAGTTCTGGGTAGTGGATGGAATTATGGGCTTGAAAAGTTACTTAAATCCCATGGACTCTGGCACAGGTTTGTTGGAAATAGTCCTTGGATGCAGGCATGCAAGCTTGTGGGAGCATCCAGAGCTCTCTAAACATTGGAATGCCCATAGCATGGGAGCTTCTAGAGTTTAATAGCCTAAAAACTCAGTGGGACCCAGGGGCATGATACCTGAGTGGTTGGGATGGCTTCTGGGAGTGTTATTGTTGATGTGGAAGGTATGTTTGATTTGTTTTTGTTGATTCCACTTCCTTAGGGTCACCTAGGAGGTTAAATCATAGCATAGTAACCTCTCATCACATGGTTACCCTGGTTGGCTGGTTACTTGGGTAGATGTGGGAGGAGGGTGTTACAATCTATTCCTTCCCACAATCATAAGTCAACAATCAAATTAAAAACAATTCCAAAACACACCATTTTTAAACATATCTAACTTATTTTATTAAATATTTTTAACAAAATCATGTGAAAAAGGTATCCTAGGAGTTTCATCAAAACCTAACGCAGTGGAGTCTTCAACGCTAGAACAGTGAAAAACTAATAAACTTCCATACAGAGTATGAGACTTTCCAAAGGGGTAGGTAAATTCCAAACTCAAGTTACACTATTAAATCCCCAATGTAATGTGACAAAGCCCTATGGAGACTAAGTGTTTTGGATTCATGTTGTAATTCCACATGCCAATGATTTGAATCAGTAGTAAGGAAAACTATGAGAATATTGACAAATGTGCCACCTACGTGTTTGTTTTCTTATCAAAACCACAATCACCTAATTAGAGTTACACTTGTCGTCCATACTAAGAACCTGGGTGATGTGGCGACTGCAATTGGGTGTCCTCGTCTTACACGCGTGGTGTCTGCAGTCTGTTCACGGTTCACCCCAGGGATACCTTATCTCCAACAACGATGAAGCCCATGTGTTGTTCTGTTTGTCAGATGACATACAATGAAGAGGATAGGGTTTCAATGATGCTTCAGTGTGGACATAGCTTCTGCAAGGAATGTTTGTCACACATGTTTTCAGTTAGCGTAGATAATACCCTGTTGTGCCCCAGGTGCAGGAAGTCGTCTAAGGTCAGGAACAACGTCGAAGGCCTATGCTAGAATTTTGCAATGTTTTCCATTCTCCATAACACTTCCCCCGATTGCATGCTCGAAGATGAATCCGATGAAGATGATGAGCTCAATGACTATGGATCCAACTCGAATAATTTCTCTGATCGCTCTAGGGGAAGCAACAACAACCACAACAACAATTCTCATGCCAATGGCCTAGGGTGTCCTTCGACTAAAATAAATAAATAAAATAAATTTTTTTTCTAATACACGGGAAAGAGAGAAAGAGAGGGGCTGACCAACATAGGTCTGCAATTCGAATCCAATTATGATTTCAATCCTGTTGTGTTGAAATAATGGGAGTTCCAAAGGACGAAGCAACGGTGGAAATGGTGGTCACAGAGCAGATCAAGGGGCTGTGGAACCCTAAGGAGGACGTAGCACTACACAAGGTGGTGGAGAAATATTGGTCATGGAACTAGTCTTAGATTAGCAGAGGAATTTTAGGACGCTCAAAGAAATCTTTCAGGCTACGGTGGTGCAACCAGCTGAGCCCCCAGGTGGAGCATTGCCCTTTCATCCCATTTGAAGATGCCATCATCACACAAGTCCATGTTCTCCATGACAATAAGTGGGCTACGATTGTGTGCCTCCTCCTCGATCGCACCAACAACGCTATCAAGAACCACTGGAACTCGACCCTATGACATCGCTATCATGGTGAGAAAGACTAGAGAAACAGGCTAGCTTTGAACTTGGAGTCAACAGCTAAGGACAAAGAAATGATGACTCTGATGACACCTATCATATCCATGGCTACGGAAATAGCAATGCCAACAGCCTTAGTATTCCCATTGATTGCGGACAATGTCAGGAAACAGAGCTGCAACACTGATAATTCGTGAGATGTAGAGGTCAAGTCCTGTAAGCTTAAAAGGCTCAATCGAAACGTGATGGAGAGAATTGGTCAACGGGGTGACATTGTTGAGGTTTGGAAATTGTTGAGGACGACGAATCTCATTAGTGTCACCAACAAGAACCTCATAATAAAATTCATATCAACATAATTATATTAATATAACAACTTAACGTTTTAGAACAGGAAAAACATAAAATTAAAGTAAACATAGCATGGATGCATAGCGTTATTTCTCCATGTACAAGGTGATGACATGGACATATTAACGTTATCCTTGATGACTAATTAGTGTTTTTAATCCACCTCGTGATAAGAAAATATTCAATTTATAAATCAAATTTCACAGAGCTTTATATTATTTGTTTGCACTAAATGCCTTGTTAATGATTGGAATAGAGAATATGTTGTTTGTTAAGATGACGAGCCAGTGTTACATTTTTGATGATTGACATTGTTTTCGATCAAATATTGCTTTATAAATATCACTTTTTCGTCTTTAATAAAATGATGTTATAAAATAAGTTAATTTCCTTTACTATGATTTAATCTTGAACTGACATTCTTATTAAAAATCTCATGCTTAAACAAAACCAAAGGTATTCAAGATCATGTAGAAATCTGATGTAGGTTAACCTGATAATGCAATATAAATCAAAGCAGAATACTATAACCTACTTATACTATCAATTTGCGAAAGCTTAAAGATCGAGTTGAAAAATATAACTAGAAGAAGAAAAAGCAATCTCACAATACATATGAAAATACTTTGGGGAAAGCCTCAGCTAAAAACCCCACTATCTGTATTATCATACAAGGTGGAAATACATAGGAATTATATAAAGCCTTAGCTCTCATAGCTAGCCAGCTCTCAGTACAATCCTCATAGATGCTCACATGAAATCTTGGCTTATCTCTAGCCTTCCTCTCTGCCCTCCAATCTCCTATTTCCTTGCGTTGTTCCTTGCGGATGATCTTCACCTCACCAAGTGGAAAACCTTCTACCAAGTGGATGATAATCCTCCAAAACTGCGCAATCTTCAGGGATGATTCCTTGACTACATGCATGAGTTTTCTTTATAAGAAAACACATGCAACTGATAGTACACTGTCCTTGGCTTTAATCTCAACTGAGTCTTTCTCATAATAGACATGCATGCGTTTCTGATGAGGGAATATTTAGTTAATTGGAGTAGCACTAGTTGGATGCATGCATGCATCAACTGACTATTAACTCTCTATTAGTTCCTCAAACAGTTTGGAACTAATTTAACTGGACTTAACTCAGTTTAGTAAACTAAGATAACTAATTACAACTCAAATATAACTCAATCTTATATCCTTAATTTAAGGGATAACTCTTGCATGACTTTAGAAAGACTTCTAACTTGAATTTCTCCAACTAATTAATTCAAAATGAATTAATTAATTATTTCCAAGTAGTTATTAAGATTAAATTCAATTTTAATTCACAATTTAATTCAATTACAAATTAAATTGGAATATTCTTGTTGCCATATTTCAACACTTCCTCTCAACAAGAAAGGGATTATCTGCCACCCCAATCCTGTCTCTATGGAACTCGAATTTACACTTTGACAATGCCTTTGTCAAAATCTCAGCATCTTGCTCCTCTGTCGAAATATATTGTAGCAACATGATTTGTGAAAAGCCATGGGCAACAAATCTTGCCTTACGCTTCTCCACACTACCATCAATAGCTTGTTTTACCTTGTAAAGCCAATGGGAACTCACAACTGACTTGTTCTCCGGTCTCGGAACCACGTCCCAAACACTGTTACGAACTATGGAGTCATACTTCTCCACCATAGCATCAACCCAAATCGGCTGCTACACTGCTTCTTCAAAGGAAGATGGCTCAGTCTCAACACATTCCCCAGTAAGGGCCATGTATCCAGTGTACCTCTCAGGTGACCTCCTCTGTCTGCGCTGAGAAGATGGTGCTCCCACATTCTCTCTCTCATCCTCCAACAATCTGTCAGCTTCTCTTGTGCGCTTCTGTCCATCTCTGGAAGACTCTACTTGAGTGGATGTCTCCACTCCTGGAACCTCTACATGCGACTGCTCCGCATCAGTTTGAGGCTCCTCCTCCTTAGGAACCAACAGTTCCTCCACAGCCTGTAGTTGGAGCTCCCTCTCAAGGGAAACTTGCATGGCCTTCTGCTTATCAAACTTGAGATCTCTGTGAACCACTGTCCTCTGACTGGTAGGCAAGTACACCCAATAGTTGTGAGATGTATCAGTGTACCCCACAAGTATCCCCAACTCTATTGTCGGCTCAAGCTTCTTTTGTGCATCCTTTGTCACATGGCAATATACCGATGAGCCAAAGATCCTGAAGTGACCCACATCTGGTCTCTTACCGGAGAAAGCTTCCTCTGGTGTCTTCATCCCAAGTATGCAATGCAGGCTTCTATTCTACAAATAGACTGTTGTGTTACATGCATCAACCCGCAAATGAAGTGGTAGGCCTTGGTCATGCAACATTGCCTGCGTTGCCCCTACAACAGTTCCGTTCTTCCTCTCGTCCACCCCATTCTGCTATGGGTTATGAGGTGCCGTCAACTCTCATTTAATTCCTTCCATTGCACAGAAGTCCTTAAACTCTTGAGAGACATATTCTCCATTGTTGTCGCTTCTCAAGGCCTTGATATTCTTCCCTGACTCTTTCTCGACCAAAGCTTTGAACTCACAAAACTTTGTGAAGGTTTGGTCCTTCTTCTGCATGAAATAAATCCAACATTTACGAGAATAGTCATCAATGAAAATCACATAATACCTTTGCTTCGCTATGGATGCCGTCGAGAATGGTCCACACACATCAGTATGAACTCGCTCTAAGATAGCCTCTGCTCGACTGTCTCGATCATGAAAAGAAGACTTGGTGTACTTTCCCAAGGTACAACCTTTGCATGTGTCAACTTTCTGAAGTTTACCTTTGGGAAGTCCTATAGATATCTCTTGCATTATCTTCAAAGCCCCATGATGCAAATGGCCCAACCGCTTGTGCCACAACTCGCTAATGTCTTGGCTTTGCACCAATTTTGCTTTCGTACTCAATGCTGCACAATCATCTACCTCTAGTTTATAGAGATTCTTCACCTGAATCCCTATCCTCTTGGTCTGACCCATGGCTATGTGTCTTAGGAACGCATTTACTTTACTAAAGACAACATCATAGCCTTTGTCCTCCAACATCGCGACCGATGCCAAGTTCTTCTTTAGTCCAGGCACATAATTCACATCTGTCAAGGTGAGAGGAGCTCCATGCTCCCTTTGAAAAGCAATTGTGCCCACTCCTGAAACACTATACCTTTCGTCGTCACCCATCTCTATGCGCATATTGAGGTCTTTCTCCTCCAAGGCACTGAATAAATTTTTATCACTAGTCATGTGGAATGAGGCTCCACTGTCAAGATACTAGACACAACCCATCATCGATGACACCATGCATGCGATGAGGGTAAAGTCCATTTCAAACTGAGAGGCTAATGCCTCACCTTCCAATCCTTCCGAGGATCCCTTCTTGGACTTCTTCGATGGGCAATTAGTCGCATAATGTCCCATCTTGTGACAATTGAAGCATCTTACTTTAGACATGTCACCCTTCTTCCCTCCATGAGAAGAATTCGATTTGGAGTGGGAAGCCTTCCCCTTCCCTTTCCTTGCCTTACTTGCTAAGGCCAGATTTTCTTCATCATCATCCTTGGATGAAGAACCATCTCGTGTGCTCCTCCCGATCTCCTCCTGCATAAGATCCAACCATAGTTGTTCCCAATCTGACAATTTCTCCCTTCCATTCACAAAGTCCTGGTAGCTATTCCAACTCTTTTGAAGGCCAAGGAGAGCGAGGCTCACCATATCATCATCGACAGTAGTTATTCCTACACTGCCAAGCTCATCTCTGTAGGTGGTGAGCTTATTCAGATATGTGGAAAGAGTATTTTCCTTCTCCATCTTGATTCTTCAAAGCTTATCCTTGAGCGCCAATTTCCTCTGGTCGCTATTGTTCTGGTAGAGTTCCTTCAATGTCTTCCACATTGAAAATGGAGTATCCTTCCCATGGAGACTCGAGACAATATGGTCTCGAACTCCCTCAAGGATGATCTGTCTCACCTTCACCACACACTTCTTCCACTTAGCCAACTCTCGTGCATTAATTGAAGCTGGCTTTGGGATTTCTTGATCAATGAATTCCTTCAAGCCATTGTCTTCTAATACAACCTCCATTCTATCTTTCCATGCTATGTAATTCGAGCTACCTTTCAAGGCATACTCGAGTCTCAAGCCATAGAATGCCATTGGCCAACCTTGAAGTATGATATGAATTCGATTTGCACCTACAAACCCGAACTTCAAACTTCGAATTCTCTTCTGAGTATACTATTCACAACTCTGATACCATGTAGAAAATTTCTACAAATCTAGCTCTGATACCATGTAGAAATCTGATGTAGGTTAACCCGATAATGCAATATAAATCAAAGCAGAATACTATAACCTACTTCTACTATCAATTTGTGAAAGCTTAAAGATCGAGTTGAACAATATAACCAGAAGAAGAAGAATCATTCACACAATACACATGGAAATAATTTGGGGAAAGCCTCAGTTAAAAACCCCACTATCTGTATTATCATACAAGGTGGAAATACATAAGAATTATACAAAGCCTTAGCTCTCACAGCTAGCCAGCTCTCAGTACAATCCTCACAGATGCTCACATGCAATCCTAGCTTCTCTCAGCCTTCCTCTCTGCCCTCCAAGCTCCTATTTCCTTGCGTTGTTCCTTGTGGATGATCTTCACCTCACCAAGTGGAAAACCTCCTACCAAGTGGATGATAATCCTCCAAAACTGCAATATTCAAGGATGATTCCTTGACTGCATGCATGAGTTTTCTTTATAAGAAAACACATCTCAATTGAATCTTTCTCAGAATAGACATGCATGAGTTTATGATGAGGGAATCTTCAGTTAACTGGAGTAGCACTAGTTGGATGCATGCATGCATCAACTAACTGTTAACTCTCTATTAGTTCCTCAAATAGTTTGGAACTAATTTAACTAGACTTAACTCAGTAAACTGAGTTAACTAACTACAACTCAAATATAATTCAATCTTATCTCCTTAATTTAAGGGATAACTCTTGCATGACTTCAGAAAGAATTCTAACTTGAATTTCTCCAACTAATTAATTCAAAATGAATTAATTAATTATTTCCAAATAGTTGTTAAGACTAAATTCGATTTTAGTTCACAATTTAATTCAAGGACAAATTAAATTGGAATATTCTTGTTGCCATATTTCAACAAATCATTCTAGATAAATATAAAATGATAAGAACGATATAATAGTTTTAAATGATAAGAATTATAGATAAACTGCTATTTGGTTCTTCTCATACTATCTGGGTGAAGAAGAATTGAACGATGACCTTAAAGAATCTAAATCTAGTCTTCCCTTTCCCTCTAGCCTTTGAATTTATAATCAATATGTGTGTGTGTGTGTGTGTGCAAATTTGACTTTCCAACATGTGTGTATGATTAAATAATCAAAAATTCATTATTATTGTTGTTGGGTAGGATTGGATTCTCCACCATGACAATGTTGAATTACAAATAACCAAATACCTCAAGTTGATTTAGAATCTAAAGTGACGAGATTCTAAACCTTAATACTAACTTGAACTTGATATTTTTACATTGATTTAGTTACATTTAACTAAGCAACATGCACTAGCTACTATGTAGCCCTTGTTTTTTTGGATTTAAATTTATGATTTCAAGTAAAAAGAAATATTGGTTCATAATGATTAAGTTTTCTTTAGTTGTACATCAAATTAAATATGGCACAAAAGGTATAACATAGGTTCATCAATGATATTAGCGAAATAGTGAGGGGCAAGTTAAGAATTTGAACCATAAAACCAAATTTTGAATTAGCAAAGGTGTTTTTGCATAAGGCACAACTTATAAATCATCCATCTCTTACAATTGAAATACCAATTAGTAACATACTTCTAGGTGAGGCTCAATATTAATTTTTTTGGTTGCCACTATAACACCAAGAGTATATCCAATAGCCCGCGAACCAGATATACCATTAACTTATGACTTAGCAAGAGTTGAGATGTCATGTGGGTTGGGGCACTTACTCTTCAAGCCTTATCACAACATGCTAAACATGTCACTTGGAATTGAACTCGTGTGGATGGGAGAACAAATTGTGCTCCCTACCACTTAAGCTGCCAATCCAAGATATGATCCTTATTAACCCTTCTCTAAAGAAGAGTTGGGCTTTTTAAGCATGTGGAGAGGAAGGTTGGCCCTAAAAGGAAGGTCTTAGTTAGAGCCAGATCTACTCAAATAAGGTCATGAAAGGTCTAACATGAGCTATAAGGGTTGGTTAGTGTGAGCCTACATTGAGAATCAAGCTTCATTTGACCCAAATCCTCACTACCATGCAACTAAGGATTGTTAGTGTGCACACACAAAATTTAGAAGAAGAATATTAATGTGAAACAAATCCCCAATGATTTGAAACAATTTAGAATTACGCAAAACCCATAGGGGCGTCATTCCACCATGCATAAAACATTGATCATATCTATAATTTCTTTTGGATTTTTATCAAATTTGTGGCTAGAAAGAGGATTATCTTTTTACAAAATTAGCATACTTCAACTAAGAAAGGATGTGATTGCATCAATCTAAACGCTCGTACCCCAATTTATCTTCTACATTTTCAAAGCTTTTGCTCACATAAGACCTTCTTTATTTACTATTTCTTCAATTGAGCTTGAATTTTTACAAACCCCTTTCATAACGACATCCCCTCCACCCATTAAATATTCTTAGGATGAGGAAGGTGTTACTTGTTTGACCTGAACCCCAAGGTCTGCTAGCAAGACGGGGTTAGCAAAAACTTCATTTTTGCAAGTCTATGGAATTTAATTCTAAAACCACCATTGTGATTAACTCATTGACATATTTAAGTTGATATAAATTTTGGTATATTTTAGACTTTTGTGGTTTGTTTTTGTAGATAGAGAGTTCAGATTTTCTAGAGTAATATATGAAGGTTGTTGACGTTTCGAATCGATAAGAGGATCCAACTTTAGAACAATGGATCAAAATTTATTCCCATAAGAAGTTTGACTTGTTAAAAGAGATCATGTCATCACATTGCCCAGATGGCGCCCAATTGGACTTCATCAATCTAACATGACCTTGACATGTCAACCTTGCGGGGCCCACAATGCCCACTCCACGTTACGTCGGCATGGTCATTACTCAGTGCTCTCACCAACAACACATAACAAGTAACAGAGAACGAGTGGAGGGCGTTCCCCCGGTGGGTAGTGTTCCATTGTTGGAACCATGGCTAGATCAACTAATACCTTGTTTGCTTCATCTACGAAGTTAACAATGCATGACAAGTACTAGTAGTAGGCAGTGACAAGGTTTCATTATGGAACCATGCTTGGATTATGTTACACAATATTTTGTCACACCTCTCGCACTTCCCTGTGACATACCCCGAAGTGCCCGAAACATGACCATCATGCAGTGTACTCATTCAGATATGCAACTCAGATCCTCCCTAAAACATTGATTGGAAAATGCCTTGAGCTTCCCCTAAAGGAAATGGCTCTAAAACCCTAATTTTAGAATCATCGCTCTTATGATACTGAAAACCGCGATGGTCACTAGTTGCACTATACTAGCCCCATGATGCCATCGCTCTATTTTCTTGTATACCCGCGATGATCCCTAAAAGGCAATTTTCCTAAAGAGGATGAGAAGCTTCGTGATCTAGAAGCTTCCAAAGCGACGAGATGGAGGTTGTTCGGCGTGGATGAGGTCAAGTTCTCTCAACTCGGCCTTTTGGTTTTATCCTTATGAACTACCTACTTGAGATGAGGTCCTTCTCCTATCTTTGGAGAGATCCTAACTCCCTTTCCCTGCCTATATATTCATCCTCTCCCATTCCCAAATGGTTGGTCTTTGGCTATTTGCACCCTTATGTTGAGATTGTGCCTCCATGCTACTCATTTGGCTTGGAGAGCTTAAGCTTGGACTTGGACATTCATTCAAGGAGAGCCTATTGACATCAAGGTTTGATTGTATGCTTCCTCCTTTATTCTATTAATATATAACTGTTGGATCATTTTCCATAAATGTGCATGCTTATGTATCATTTATCTTAACGCTCGTTGATCTGTTAAATAGGTTACTTTTGATTATTCTATTTGTATTTGCATGCCTTGTTGTGTCTTGATCTCTTGTGCATGTGTTTAAACGCTGTGAGTAGTAGGATCGAGCCCGTGATGCAAGTGATTCAAGGTATTGGAGATACTAAGACATGATAGCATCATAACGAGGGAGGCCATCTTCTTCATCTCTTATTTCAATTGTAACTTAGGAAAGTGTCCAGTAGATTGTCACGTAGGTTGCTAGTCCCACCCATTGGGCTAGAGGGATCGTGTATGTCCGCAGAGAGGATTTCCTGGACAACAAATCAACCCACACTTCATCAACACCGCTCGATAATCAGGGTTTAATGAAATGCTAAGGATTTCAGTGGTGATGACAACCTAACGATAAGGTTTCACTAATGAAACCATAGTCAGATTGGCCAATTCTTCATTGTTCAACCCCACTAGCAAGGTGTTAAGGCATGAAGGCAATGGTATTAGGTGATGGTCCGATGACATGATTACACAATCCAAAACCTCCATTGGATCAACTCCTAGGAATCAGGTTATGATGACCATTAGAACATCAATGTTCGGGGTTCTTAACAAAAAAGGGGGCAACTACCCTAAACCCCGATTTCTCTGGGTATTGAGGCAAAAGGTCCCGACTCCCAAAAACATCAAATTTCAGTGAATGCATATATCAAAGGAGTGACCTTAGAACGTTAATTTCTTTGTATGTCATGGCATGAGTGCAAAACCCTTAATTTTTGCATGATAACCAACAATAGAGAACAACTTCCATAACATCCAATATATACATTTTTTAAATAAGAAGGGCAAGGCCACAACACCAAAATATACACAATTTTTCATTGTTGCGCTAGGGGGAATGCACTAATCCATCCAACTTGGCTGACCTATTGCAGATTAGTTAAACTTATTCTAATAATTATGATAACAATTAACTAAAACCACACATATTTACCTGATTGCACAAGAAGAGTTACAATCCAACTATCAAAGATAAAAAAATCCTCTAACCAAGTTGCGCTATATATATTCATCATATTTTGTTGTCAAATGATAGAGAAAGGGATAACATAAACACATAATTTCTTATATCAATCATGAACTAAACATTGATCAACACAATCTAAACATTCATTAACATTCAGAGATATACCAAATCTCGTACCAGACGTAGGCATATAAAGGAACATTACAAATCATAATTAAAACATATAAATGTGTTAGACTTATTTGATTGTTTTAAGATGGCTGGAAATTGAAGGAGGGACTTCCACTCTCCACCCGAACATAGACTAACTACACTATAGTCTTTCTTGTAGCTGACCACCCCCAAGTTGGATCCAAGGTATGAGGGGATGCTTGGTCAGGGAAAATTCACACCAACGCTTGGTGGATACTATTGAAATGTGGCAATAAGAATATTCCAATTTAATTTGTCCTTGAATTAAATTGTGAATTAAAATCAAATTTAGTCTTAACAGCTACTTGGAAATAATTAATTAATTCGGTTTGAATTAATTAGTTGGAGAAATTCAAGTTAGAAGTCTTTATGAAGTCATGTAACAGTTATCCCTTAAATTAAGGAGATAAGATTGAATTATATTTGAGTTGTAATTAGTTAACTCAGTTTACTGAGTTAAGCCCAATTAAATTAGTTCCAAACTGTTTGAGGAACTAATAGAGAGTTAATAGCTAGTTGATGCATGCATGCACTCAACTAGTGTACTCCAGTTAACTAAAGATTCCCACATCAGAAACTCATGCAAGTCTATTATGAGAAAGACCTAGTTGAGATTAAATACAAGGACAATGTGCTATTAGTTGCATGTGTTTTCTTATAAAGAAAACTCATGCATGCAGTCAAGGAATAATTCCTTGAGGATTGCGCAGTTCTGACAATGTGTGAGATTAGAAGTGTTCCACTTGGTGAGGTGAGAATCATCCTAGAGGAACATTGCAAGGAAATAGGAGCTTGGAGGGCAGAGAGGAAGGCTTGAGAGAAGCCAGGATTTCCTGTGAGCATCTGTGAGGATTGTACTGAGAGCTGGCTAGCTGCGAGAGCTAAGGCTTTGTATAATTCCTATGTATTTCCACCTTGTATGATAATACAGATACTGGGGTTTTTAGCCGAGGCTTTCCCCAAAGTATTCTCATGTGTATTGTGTGATTGATTCTTCTTCTTCTGGTTATATTGTTCAGCTCAATCTTTAAGCTTCCGCAAATTGATAGTAGAAGTAGGTTATAGTATTTTGCTTTGATTTATATTACATTATCAGGTTAACCTCGACCAGATTTTCTACATGGTATCAGAGCGAGATTTGCAGAAATTTTCTACATGGTATCGGAGTTGTGAACAGTATATTGAGAAGAGAATTCGAAGTTTTAAGTTCGGGGTCGCAGGTGCAAATCAAATTCATATCATACTTCAAGGTTGGCCAATGGCATTCTATGGCTTGAGACTAGTATGCCTTGGAAGGTAGCTCGAATTACATAGCATGGAAAGATAGAATGGAGGCTATATAAGAAGACAATGGCTTGAAGGATTTCATTGATCAAGAAATCCCAAAGCTAGCTTCAAATAAAGCACAAGAGTTGGTTGAGTGGAAGAAGTGTGTGGCGAAGGCAAGACAGATCATCCTTGAGGGAGTTTGAGACCATATTGTCTCGAGTCTCCATGGGAAGGATACTCCATTTTCAATGTGGAAGACATTGAAGGACCTCTACCAGAACAATAGCGACTAGAGGAAATTGGTGCTCAAGGATAAGCTTCGAAGAATCAAGATGGAGAAGGGCGATACTATTTCCACATATCTGAACAAGCTCACCACCTACATAGATGAGCTTGGCAGTGTGGGAATAACTACTGATGATGGTGATATGGTGAGCCTCGCTCTCCTTGGCCTTCCAAAGAGTTGGAATAGCTACCAGGACTCTGTGAATGGAAGGGAGAAACTGCTAGATTGGGAACAACTGTGGCCGGATCTTATGCAGGATGAGATCAGGAGGAGCACACAAGATGGTTCTTCATCCAAGGATGATGATGAAGAAAATTTGACCTTAACAAGTAAGGCAAGGAAAGGGAAGGGGAAGGCTTCCCATTCCAAATCTAATTCTTCTCATGGAGGGAAGAAGGGTGACAAGTCTAAAGTAAGATGCTTTAATTGTCACGAGATGGGACATTATGTGACTAATTTCCCATCGAAGAAGTCCAAGAAGGGATCCTCGAAAGGATCGGAAGGTGAGGCATTAGCCTCTTAGTTCGAAATGGACTTTACCCTCATCGCATGCATGGTGTCATCGATGATGGGTTGTGTCTGGTATCTTGACAGTGGAGCCTCATTCCACATGACTGGTGATAAAAATTTATTCAGTGCCTTAGAGGAGAAAGACCTCAAGATACACATAGAGATGGGTGACGATGGAAGGTATAGTGTTTCAGGAGTGGGCATGGTTGCTTTTCAGAGGGAGCATGGAGCTCCTATCACCTTGACAGATGTGAAGTATGTGCCTAGACTGAAGAAGAACTTGGTATCGGTCACGATGTTGGAGGACAAAGGCTACGATGTTGTCTTTAGTAAAGGAAAGGTGTTCCTAAGACACATAGCCATGGGTGAGACCAAGAGGATAGGGATTCAGGTGAAGATTCTCTATAAACTAGAGGTAGATGATTGTGCAACATTAAGTATGAAAGCAAAATTGGTGCAAAGCCAAGACATTAGCGAGTTGTGGCACAGGCGGTTGGGCCATTTGCATCATGGGGCTTTGAAGATAATGCAACATACATCTACAGGACTTCCCAAAGGTAAACTTGAGCAAGTTGACACATGCAAAGGTTGTACCTTGGGAAAGTACACCAAGTCTTCCTTTCATGATCGATACATTCAAGCGAAGGCTATCTTAGAGTGAGTTCATACTGATGTGTGTGGACCATTCTCGACAACATCCACAACAAAGCAAAGGTATTATGTGATTTTCATTGATGACTATTCTTGTAAATGCTGGATTTATTTCATGCAGAAGAAAGACCAAACTTTCACAAAGTTTTGTAAGTTCAAAGCTTTGGTCGAGAAAGAGTCAGGGAAGAAGATCAAGGCCTTGAGAAGCAACAATGGTGGAGAATATGTCTCTCAAGAGTTTAAGGACTTCTGTGCAGCGGAAGGAATTAAACGAGAGTTGATGACACCTCATAACCCACAGCAGAATATGGTGGCTGAGAGGAAGAACATAACTATTGTAGGGGCAACATGAGCAATGTTGCATGACCAAGGCCTGCCACTTCACTTGTGGGCTGAGGCATGCAACACAATGGTCTATCTGCAAAATAGAAGCCTGCATTGCATATTTGGGATGAAGACACCAAAGGAAGCTTTCTTCGGTTAAAGACCAGATGTGGGTCACTTCAGGATCTTTGGCTCATCGGTATATTGTCATGTGTCAAAGGATGCACTGAAGAAGCTTGAGCCGACAGTAGAGTTGGGGATACTTGTGGGGTACACTGATACACCTCGCAACTATTGGGTGTACTTGCCTACTAGTCGGAGGACAATGATTCGCAGAGATCTCAAGTTTGATGAGTAGAAGGCCATGCGAGTTTCCCTTGAGATGGAGCTCCAACTACAGGCTGTGGAGGAACTGTTGGTTCCTAAGGAGGAGGAGCCTTAGAGTGATGCAGAGCAGTTGCATGCAAAGGTTTCAGTAGTGGAGACATCCACTCAAGCAAAGTCTTCCAGAGATGGACGGAAGTGCACAAGAGAAGCTAACAGATTGTTAAAGGATCTGAGAGAGAATGTGGGAGCACCATCTTCTCAACACAGATAGAGGAGGTCACCTGAGAGGTACATTGGATACATGGCTCTTGCTGGGGAATGCATTGAGACCGAGCCATCTTCCTTTGAGGAAGAAATGCAACAACTGATTTGGGTTGATGCTATGGTGGAGGAGTATGACTCCACAGTTTGTAACAACGTTTGGGATGTGGTTCCGAGACTGGAGAACAAGTCAGTTGTGAGTTCCCGTTGGCTTTACAAGGTAAAGCAAGCTGTTGATGGTAGTGTGGAGAAGCATAAGGCAAGATTTGTTTCCCGTGGCTTTTCATAGGTCGAAGGGATTGACTATGATGAGACTTTTTCTCCTGTTGCAAGATACTCATCTATCAGATCTATGTTGGCACTATTAGCACAGATGGGTTGGAAGATCCATTAGATGGATGTGAAGACTGCATTCCTCAATGGCAAGATTGAGGAAGAGGTGTACATAGAGCAGCTGGAAGGTTTTGAGACCTTCAATCGTGAGTCGCATGTGTGCCGACTCAAGAGAGCATTGTACGGGTTGAAGCAAGAACCTCGTGCTTGGTACACCAGGATAGAAAACTACTTCACCAGGTTGGGCTTCAAAAAGAGTGAAGCAGATAAGAACCTATACAACATCGTGGTGAAAGGTAAGTTGTTGATCATTGTACTTTATGTTGATGATCTCATATTGACTGGTGATGATCAGTTGATCATGTCTTGCAAGGAGGACCTTGCAAGAGAATTCAAGATGAAAGACATGGGTCTCATGCATTACTTCCTTGGCATGGAAGTGTGGCAAAAGGATGGGGAGTTGTTTGTGTCTCAGGGTAAGTATGCCAATGAGATACTTAGGAGATTCCACATGGAGAAGTGCAAGCCCATGAAGACTCCTCTAGCAGGTAACTGGAGGAAGGAGGATGCTACTTCAGGAGAAGTAGTGGAAGCTACTGTGTACAAGCAGCTTGTGGGTTCACTGATGTACTTAGTGAACACACAACTAGATTTATGCTATGCAGTGAACCAGCTGAGTCAAGCAATGGTTCAGCCTACCAAGATGTTTTGGAAGGCGGCAAAGCATGTATTGAGATACCTCAGAGGCACATCTCAGTATGGATTATGGCACATACGAACAGAGGGAGTGAAGCTACAGGGCTTCACTAATGCAGATTGGGCGGCGAGTCCATCAGATCAAAAGAGCACATCAAGAGGGATTTTTAACCTTGGGTCAGCAACAATTTCTTCGTATAGTAGGAAAGAAAGGTCAGTTGCACTCAACTCGGTAGAGGTAGAATACATGGCTGCAAGTCAAGCAGCATGTGAGGCCTTCTGAATGCGGAAAATCCTAGTTGGTTTGTTTGATCAGAGGATGGATCCAACTGTGATCTATTGTGATAATCAGAGTTGTATCAAACTCTTTGAGAATCTAGTATTTCATGATAGGTCCAAGCACATCGACATCTGGTATCATCATCTCAGAGATTGTGTAGCGAGGAGGAGCATGTTGCTGCAGTATATTTCGACAGAGGAGCAAGATGCTGACATTTTGACAAAGGCATTGTCAAAGTTTAAATTCAAGTTCGATAGAGACAGGATCGGGGTGGCAGATAATCCCTTTCTTGTTGAGAGGGAGTGCTGAAATGTGGCAACAAGAATATTCCAATTTAATTTTTCCTTGAATTAAATTGTGAATTAAAATCAAATTTAGTCTTAATAGCTACTTGGAAATAATTAATTAATTCGGTTTGAATTAATTAGTTGGATAAATTCAAGTTAGAAGTCTTTCTGAAGTCATGCAATAATTATCCCTTAAATTAAGGAGATAAGATTGAGTTATATTTGAGTTGTAATTAGTTAACTCAGTTTACTGATTTAAGTCCATTTAAATTAGTTCCAAACTGTTTGAGGAACTAATAGAGAGTTAACAGTCAATTTATGCATGCATGCACTGAACAAGTGTACTCCAGTTAACTGAAGATTCCCTCATCAAAAACTCATGCATGTGTATTTTGAGAAAGACCCAATTGATATTAAAGACAAGGACAGTGTACTATCAGTTGCATGTGTTTTCTTTATATGCATGCAGTAAGGAATCATTCCTTGAGGATTGCACAGTTCTGACAGTGTGTGAGATCAGAAGTGTTCAACTTGGTGAGGGAATCCCAGATGAATAGCACAAGGAAATAGGAGCTTGGAGGGCAGAGAGGAAGGCTTGAGAGAAGCCAGGATTGCTTGTGAGCATCTGTGAGGATTGTACTGAGAGCTGGCTAGCTATGAGAGCTAAGGCTTTGTATAATTCCTATGTATTTCCACCTTGTATGATAATACAGATAGTGGGGTTTTTAGCTGAGGCTTTCCCCAAAGTATTCTTAGGTGTATTGTGCGATCGATTCTTCTTCTTCTGGTTATATTGTTTAGCTCGATCTTTAAGATTCCATAAACTGATAGTAGAAGTAGGTTATAGTATTATGCTTTGATTTATATTGCATTATCGGGTTAACCTGCACCAGATTTTCTACACCCATGAGATGAAATTGTTTGTCCTTTTAGTTTAACAACTTCTTTCTACCAATAAGCACCATAGTGACTCACTTACTCTCTGAGTTTAATCACAATACTTCACCCAAAGTCCAAATGGGTTATTTCTCAATTCTAGGAGATTTAATCCACTATTTAGTTGGTTTCGTAGTTGTATTTTAATAGAAAAACCATAATGGCTTTGCGATCTATGAGGATCCCAAAAGAATCAAAATTTAAAGTCCTCAAACCTTAGAAAACCAACACCAAGTCATATATCTGAGCAAGATCTTTCCAACAACGCAAACGACACCTTAATCTAACTTCGTATGTGAAAGTTATGTCTATCTGAAGTTTAAGTCAAACAGTTAAAACAAAATCGTAGTGGCCCACAGGGTGCCACATGGCACTCCTATAGGCTGTAACGTGGCAGCCTTGTCAGTAGCCCAAATAGAGTTACAGTTGATTGAATGAGCATCACATGGCAAGGTACGGTCTTGACACTTGGTGGTTGACTGGGCTTGACATGGCATATTCATGACCTGATAGCACGGGGCCACGTGACACCCAATTGGTGACCAAATTGGCCCAACCAACCCACAAATTGAGCAACAACTTAGAAACATGGCAAATTGAGTGACAACTTGGCAGGTGGTTTGGCAGACGGTTAAATGACGATCAACATATATATATATATATATATATATATATATATATATATATATATATATATATATATATATATATATATATATATATATATATATATATATATATATATATATATATATATATATATATATATATATATATATATATATATATATATATATATATAATATGTATGTATGTTATTAATACAAATGGTTACAATGGTGGTAATATATATGTTATAGATATTCATAACCATTGCACAAGAAGAGTCACAATCCATCTATCAGACATCTAAAATCCTCTAACCAAGTTGAGCTATATATATTCATAAGCTTTTGTTGTCAAATGACAGAGAAAGGGAGAACAAAAACACATAATTTCTTATATCAATCATGAACTAAATATTGATCAACGACCAAATTGGCCCAACCAACCCACAAATTGAGCAACAACTTGGAAACATGGCAAATTGAGTGACAACTTGGCAGGTGGTTTGGTAAACGGTTAAATGACAATCACACACACACACACACATATATATATATATATATATATATATATATATATAATATGGTTGTAATACAAATGGTTACGATGGTGGTAATATATATGTTATAGATATTCATAACCATTTCACATGAAGAGTTACAAACCACTTATCAAATATCTAAAATCCTCTAACCAAGTTGAGTTATATATATTCATAAGATTTTGTTGTCAAATGACAGAGAAAGGGAGAACAAAAACACATAATTTCTTATATCAATAATGAACTAAACTTTGATCAACACAATCCAAACATTCATTAACATTCAAAGATATACCAAATCTTGTACCAGGCGTAGCATATCAAGGGATATCACAAATCATAATTCAAACATATAAATGTGTTAGACTTATCTGATTGTTTTAAGATGGCTGGAAATTGAAGGAGGGACTTCCACTCTCCACTTGAACACAGACCAGCTACATTGCATTCTTTCTTGCAGTTAACCACCCCCAAGTTGGATCCAAGGTATGAGGGGATGCATGGTCAAGGAAAATTCACACCAATGCTTGGTAGACACCCATGAGATGAAAGTGTTTGTCCTTTCGGTTTAACAACTGATCTCTACCAATAAGAACCATAGTGACTCACTTACTCTCTCAGTTTAATCACAAGACTTCACCCAAAGTCCAAATGGGCTATTGCTCAATTCTAGGAGATTTAATCCACTATTTAGGTGGTTTCATAGTTGTATTTTCATCGAAAGCACCATAATGGCTTAGTGATATAGGAGGATCCTAAAAGAATCAAAACTTTAAGTCCTCAAATCTCAGCAAAACCAATACCAAGTCATATATCTCAACAAGAGCTTTCTAATGGCGCAAACGACACCTCATTCTGACTCTGTATATGAAAGTTCTTCCTATATGAAGTTTAAGTCAAACAGTTAAAACAAAATTGTAGGTGGCCCACAGGGTGCTACATGGCACTCCTATAGGCTTCCACATGGCAACCCTGTTAGTAACCTAAATAGAGTTACAATCGATTGATTGAGCATGACATGGCAGGGTACGATGCTAACACTTGGTGGTTGACTGGGCTTGACACGGCATATTCCTGACCCAATAGCATGGGGTCACATGGGCCAATCAAATGGTGCCAAGTGGCACCCAATTGTCAACCAATTTGGCCTAACCAACCAACAAATTGAGCGAAAACTTGGAAACTTGGCAAATTGAGTGACAACTTGGTAGGTGGTTTAGCAAACGGTTAAATGATGATAGATATATATATATATATATATATGGTTACGATGGTGGTAATATATATGTTATAGATTATACAATAAAACAAACACAACCAGGGGTCTGCGGGGTTGGAACCCGCGACCCCCGCTAACCATGCGCCTTATTTACCACATGTTATCCAACAGCTCAATGGGAAAACTTTGGTTATTCCACCTCCCAACACATATAAAAACCCATACCAAAGCCACAGATGGGGGAGGACCGACAGAGGTTGAGTGGAACATAGACGGGAAGAACCCTGACACAAGGTGGAACTCTGACATAGGAGGAACCTTGTGGGCGCGTGGATTGAGAGCATATTCCAAATGAATATTCCCTATAATATTCCCAAAATATTCCATACAGAATCTGCTGTGGAATCTTGGAGATTCACTGGGGGTTCAGAGTTGACAATGACAGAACACATTTGAGTTTATACTCATTTTTCACAGAATTTCGCCGCGATTTTAATGCTGCAGTCTATTTTTGGATCTGAGCAACCCATTTTCAGGTCACTTCCAGGATTGGAGGTATAATGATGTAATTTTCCATGTACTCATTTTCATTTTGCTAAGATGAATGAAGAGGCCTCCCCACTACTGAAGCAGTGCCCAGAGACGTAGTCCACATTAGACGAACTCCATTATCAAATATTGGTTGCATTATCTTTATGGTCTCCTTTTATGTTGCTTCTTCTTTAAGCATTTTCATATATGGTTTTTACATGTTGTTTCATGCAATTATGAAAACATCAATGACATAAAGATCCTAGATCATGTTTGATATTAGAGTGGTCTTCTTGCTAATGTGAATTGTGAGTGTGGATAATAACTAAGGCAAAACTGAAAAAGGGTGAAGGAAAACTTAAGTCTTTTGACATAGAGATTGGATGTGCAACACAAAGAAGGACAATGGAAGATGATGATGTTCATACCAATAATGAGAAAATTTCCGTAAAATTTTCTACAACATGGAAAATAAGGTAGATAATTTGTTTGCAGATTATGATAAGAAATTGTTCAAGAAGGAAAAGAAGAAGAAAGAGAAAGAAGAGGGCAATGCTTTGGTAAATCACGGAAATGGAGGAGAACCTCCTAAACCTTCATCTCCATATTCAAGTGAATGTTCCACTTCTTCATCTTCTTCTCATCATTCTAATAGACAACATAAATATGCTTCTAAAAAGCCTTTTTTTTAAGCATGATTTGCTCATGTTTAATGGATAATATAATGTAGAAAATCTAAACAATTAGATCAAACATATTGAAGTATATTGTTGGATAAAGTAGATCTAAGAAGACGAGGTAAAGATCCAATTAACATCTTTTCGACTAAGAGGCACTTCTCTTGTATGGTGGGAGAGAAAACTTCAAAAAATTAGCAAGCATATGGGAAAACTTATTTCTTCTTGGTCTAAATTTTTTTCTACATTAATAGGGAAATTTTATCCATTGAGATACCGACAGAAAGCCATGATGGAACGGAAAAATCTGAGACAAGGCAAAGGTCAAAATGCTCAAACCTTCACAGAGGAATTTAGGAAGTAAGCATTGGCATTGGGCACTCCTTTAGATTCACTTGATACTTTGATGAAATATGTTGGTGCTTTATATAGTTATCTTCGACATTCATTGTTGTTGTTTGAACCCACTACTCGATGTGGCTAGTGTGAAAGCTTTTCATCTGGAAAGAAAGGGTAATGTGGACAGGAAGATCATCCAAATAAGTCATCATCCAAGCCTCAAGAAAAAGAATTCAAAGGGAAAGTAAAGGGAAAGGATAAGAAGATAACAACAACAAAGAAATAAGGAGGGAAGCCATCTTGCATGCATTTCAAGAAAGAAGGGAAAATTGAAGAGAATTGTTGGAAGTTGCATCCATAATTGAAGACAAAGAAGTGTGGTGGAAAAGGAAACAAAAAATGGTTGCTACAGTGCAACAAGACCTTGGATCTGATCCCGATGACGAGGCAAGGATTACAATTGCTAGCATACAAGGTAAAAATTCCCTTCATGTTAATTCAAGCTTTGAAAAGCATTCTAGTTCAAGTTCTACAAATGAATCTCACGTTGATGAATGAAAAATAAGTGAATTGCTCCATATTACAGTTGTATATAAGCATACCGAAATTGATGCATTGTTTGACATGGGTTCTCAAGTTAATATATTTCATAAGCAATTTTTAAGAAGTTGGGCATGGAAACCAAACGTCATGCAAAACCCTACCCTCTTGGTTGAGTATGTGATAATGCAAAACTAAATGTACCCAAGCAATGTAGGGTTAGGTTGAAACTACTTCAAAGTTGATAGATGAGGTTGATCTAGATGTTGTCCCGTTAGATATTTGTGGCATAGCCTTGGGAAGCCCATATTTATATGACAAGAAAGAAATATTTTTTAGGCATGAGAAAAAATATCATCTCACCAAGAATGGGGTGTCAGAGCTTATCACTTGAAGATAAATCCAACCCTTGTTAATGAAAAATAGATGAAAAGGCTCATCAACTCTAGCAAGAAGTGTATGCTCATGGTTGTGAGAGAAAACCATGTTGAAGCATTTGATGCTTTCAAAGGCTGTAATCCCTCTCACTGGAAATATTTGTATGATATTATCTCTAACTATGATGATATTTTTCAAGAACCAAGTGGGTTTCCTCCTAAAAAGGAGATCCAACATGAAATGCATCTCCAACAAGATGCCCCTTTGCCAAATGTGGGCATGTATAGGTTGTCAGTTGTTGAAATGGAAGAACTCAAGAAGCAAGTGCAAGACTTGTTGAACCAAGGAGTCATTAGACTTAACAAATCTCTGTGTGGTTCACCAATTGTGTTGGTGCCAAAGAAGGATGGCACGTGGAGGATGTGCGTGGATTATCGATATCTCAACAAGATCATGATGAAAAATCGCTACCCTCTCCCTTGTATAGATGATTTACTTGATCAATTGGAGAATGCTATTTATTTCACTAAGTTAGATTTGTGCGTGGCTACCATCAGATCGGGATTGTAGAGAATGATATGTGGAAAATTGCCTTCAAAATTAAGCAAGGGTTGTTCAAGTGGTTGGTAATTGTCGTAATTCCCCAACTACATTCATGAGGGTAATGAATGATGGTTTTCGACCCTTTCTAGATGATTTTGTGCTTGTGTATCTAAATTGTATACTTATCTTCAACAAAACTTGGGATGATCATTTAAAACATGTCAAACTAGTGCTTGGTATTTCGCAAAAGGAGAAATTTTACGTAAAATAGTCCAAATGTGAATTTGGCAAAACTTATTTGGTATATTTGGATCATATTGTCGGAGGAGGTCAACTGAAGATTGGTCCTTCTAAAGTTGATGTAATTGTTAAATGGCCCAATCCTACCAATGTAACAAATGTAAGAATCTTTTTTGGAGCCGTCAATAATGGGGAAGATTCATAGCTAACTTCTCCATAATTGCATCTCCTTTGCATGCCCTAACCAGTGTGAAGTAGAATTTTCAGTGGGGAGGAAAGTAACATAAGGTTTTCAACACCCTAAAGGAAAATATCAATACTACACCAATATTAGCCTTGCCTAACCTTCAACGACCATTTGAGATTGAGACAGATGCTAGTCGTTACACCATAGGTGCATTGTTGATGCAACATCAGAAACTGGTTTGTTACCATTTAAAGACTTTCTCTCAAGTTGTTGTAAACTATCACACTTATGACAAGGAGTTGTATTCTTTGGTGCAAAGTGTCAAGAAATGGAAGCTTTACTTGATTGGGAAGGAGAATATCATTCATACAAACCACTAGCCTTTATAATATCTCCAGTCACAAACCAATTTGCAATAGGCTCGTCATTTCAGGTGGATGGGATCCCTTCAACAGTTCCATTTGGTAATCAAGTACAAAAAGGGTACAAGTAACAAAGTGGCAGGAATGCTCTCTAGACCTCTTGTTTCTGCATCTATTGCTTTGAAAAATGCATCTTTATCTCATGAAAGCAATGTTCAATAATATGTTGTTGATGAAAATTTTAAGGAATTTTATGAGAAGCTAACCCATGGATCATAGGTGGAAAACTACTATTTATAGGGAAACTACTTTACGACCTTGGAAATATATGTATTCCTACAAGTGAAAGAGTCCATGTAATATGAGAAGCTGACACTTCTCTTGTATCTAGTCATTTTGGTGTAGGAAATACTATGTCTCACTTGCAAAGTTTTTGTTATTGGCCTTGTATGAAAGAAATTGTAAACACATATGTAAATGGGTGTGTGATATTATGTTATGTTTGTAAGCCCACAAATAGAAAATTGGGGTTGTACACACCACTCCTTGTTCCTTCTCATCCTTGGGAGAGTATGTCCATGGATTTTGTAGGAAGGTTTCCTTTTTTAAGAAAGGGTCATGACTATTTATATGTCGTGGTGGATAGATTTAGTAAGATGTTCGTCTTAATGCCATGTAAGAAGCAGAGTACTACAAAACAATCTGCTCAACTTTTATTTCAGCATATAGGGGTCCATGTTGGACTACCCACATCCATTGTTTCAAATCGAGACTCTCGATTCCTTGAAGAGTTTAGGACAAGCTTGTGGAAGATGATGAACACCAAGTTAACGAGTAGTACAAAATTCCATCCACAAACCAATGGATAGATAATGGTTGTCAACATAACAGTGGTCCATTTGCTTTGAGGTTATTGCAGCAAGCATCCCAAGTTGTGGGATGAACAGATCCCTTATGTGCCAGATGCATACAATAGGGCTTTACACTCTTCTACTCAAAGTTCACCATTTGAGACATGTTTTGGTTACCTACCAAAAGATCCCTTAGATTTGGTCTTTGGGAAGGATGAGGATTCTAGCCAATAAAGCGACGAAGATAGAACTCACAAGTTCATTAATTGAAACGAAATGATTCATTGGGCAATCCAGGAACACTTGGAGAAGAGTCAATTTTAGTGAAACTAGTACCAAGTCATAGAGCTCAGCGAGAGCTTTCCAATGATGAAAACGACACATACATCTGACTCCGTATGTTAAAGTTCTATCCATCTAAAGTTTAAGTCAAACAACTAAAAAAAATTGCAAGTGGCCCATAAGCTGCTAGGTGGCACTTCCATAGGCTGCCACGTGGAAGCCCTATCAACAACCCAAATAATGGTATAGTCTCCTGACTGAGCATAACATGGCAAGGTACAATGCTGATACTCTATGGTTTAATGGGCTTGACATGGCACATTTGTGACCCAATAGCATGGGACCACATGGCCCAATAAAATGGTGCCACGTGGCACCCAATTTGTGGCCAAATTGGCCCAACTAACCTATAAATTGAGCGACAATTTGGCAAACTGAGCAACAACTTGGCATGTGGTTTGGCAGACAATTAAACGAGGTAATACAGTTGTAATACAAACGATTATGGTAGTGGTGATATATATGTTATATATTATATGGTAAAACAAACACAACTGGGGGTTTGCGGGGTTGGAACCTGCAACCCCCACCAACAATATGCCATACTTACCATGCGCTAGCCAACCGCCCAATGGGCGGACTTTGGTTAGTCTTCCTCCCAACACATAAAAATCCATACCAAAGTAGGAGACAGGGGAGGACCGCCAGAGGCCAAGCATAACATAGACAGGCAGAACCCCAATGTAGGTTATAACTATGATGTAGGCGGAACCTCATGGATGCACGTATCAAGAGCATTTTCCAGAGGAATATTCCCACAATTCCATACATAATTTGTTTTGGAATCTTGGAGATTCCCTGGGGTCCAAAGTTGACAGTGATAGAACCCAACTAAGTTTATACTCATTTTACTCAGAATTTTGCAATGATTTCACTAGTGTGGTTTGTTTTTAGATCTGAGAAGCCCATTTTTAGCTCACTCCCAGGATTGGAGGTATAATGATGTATTTTTCCTTCTACTCGTTTTCATTGTGTTGAGTTGAATGAAGAGGCCTCCCCACTATTAAAGCAGGGCTCAGAGACGTAGTCCACATTGGACGAAATTCGTTATCAAATATTGGTTGCATTATCTTTATGGTCTCCTTTTGTGTTTTTTCTTCTTCAATGTTTGCATATATGGTTGTTAAATGCTCTTTCATGAAATTTTGCAAACATCAATGAAGTAAAGATCTTGGATCACTTAGATTTCCTTGTCCAAGTAGTTTGATAGCTATACAACGAACACGACATTGATTATGTTATTCACTGAACCTCCCGCTGACCATTTAGGATTATACACATAGTCTAGTGGCCTCAAACACATCAATACATGGAATATCACCCCAAATCATTGAGCATTGTGCTCAGCCACAACTCCACCATTGCTTAGCCTTCACGCTTAGATCTGGTAGCTCCTTACTCTTTTTCTACGACTAATTTTTTTCACTACTCTCCTTAGCTGAGTGTTTTGATCCCTTCTTTGCATGAGCCTACTTTTTCCGAGGCAGTTGTCCCTCAACCTTGATCCCTGATGGATATGGTGATGGGAATGGTCCTCTACCCACACCACCCAAACCCATCTCATTAATTTATGTCGAGGGTGGTGGCTCTATTGGGTCAAAATAGACCTCAACAAGTTAACCAAGATGACTATCAGCTTCTAGAATTCAATGTGGAGTTGGCTCAAGGCTTGTTCATGGCTCACGACTACTTTTCCCCCTCTGGGTTATCTCATCATCTACTATCAACAATCAACTTCGAGCTAGGTTTGTGTCCTTTTAAGGCATACAAGCAAGTTAGCTTCCCTTAAACAATGGATCCGTAAGGAAATCTGTCCTTTAGTGGATCAACCATCCTTGGCTCTCTATGCTAGCAGTACAGTTGTAATTTAATATTACAAGGACAGGGCAAGCAAGGGGTATTGCAAACCCCACCACCCTAAAGGAACATTGTCCTCGGTGTTTGAGGAATTGAGAACAGAAATAAAAATTGAGCTTGATAGTTACAACCCTTACATTAATGACATCTTCCATGTCCCGAGTTTCCATTTTAAGCTATGTCATTCATTATCCATGGTCTAGCCACCTCTAAACCATCTGGCATGCCAACACATTCTAGCCTAGTTATTCGTTGCTCCACATGGAATCCATAGGGAACAAATTCAACTCATTAGATTCCAGTGTCTCCATAATGGCCTAGTCCCTAGGGCCTTTAGCTCCATTACACTCTTGTTACACTACTCTAATGTCACCTTGTAATCATCATCATCTATCCTTGTTTAATATTTTATTAGATCAACTATATCATAGGAATATAGTTCTTATGAGATTAATCATAATAAATTATATCAAATGAAGCCAAAATTTCAACAGGTAATGCTTTAAACTAATACTTATCTTTGTGGTTATTATTAGCTTCTTTTGCCTCCAAAGACAACTAGTTCAACTCATTGTCTGCATTGAACAAGCCCTCTTGTGTTCACATCCCAGTGATCATGTAATGAATTTCTTCTCCCATCAATTACTCAGTCTTTTGATCCCAGGAAACCCCCATTCCAGGTAGTCTACATATCTGGGGGTTTTCTCGCTTGGGCCCCCATCAACTACTCATCCTTTTGAGCCTAGGAAACCCCAATTCTAGGAAGTCTACCTGTCTATCATGTTATATTATATTTCACATGGAGTCTTATATCAAATTTCATGTCTAACTTGCTCCAATACATTGCTAATGGAGTCTTACAATCAAGGTGTCGATTATGACTTGCTCCCAATGAGGTAATCGAAGTATAACAGGGCTGCAATGTCACCACAATGGTCTTGTTGATGGGATCCTTGCTCCATAATTACACTTGTGTCACAACATTTAGTTTCCATGAGATATACTTGAAAATTTAAATAAATAAAATATTAGTTGCCTAAATGTGCTTCATTCTGAAGCCAAATCTCATAAACATGAGACTTTTAGTCATGGTGGCTTCTATCTCACATCCCATTCCAACACTCTACCTGAAATTTGATATTTTAATTAGTTAAACAAATGTCAGTGTTCATACATACAATCTCTTTATTACAAGAATTCACATCTTGAAGTGATCTCGAAATTATTACACATATAATAATTTTATCACCTTCAACTGAGTCCAAATATAATGAAATGAAATTTTCATGGCATTGTATATGTGTATCACATTCATTCTAAGCATTCCACAATGTAATCAAATATTTATTTCAAAAACCAAAAGGGTCAAAAATAAGAGACATGTGTCCTTAAATTCATGAGCAATTTAGCTCTTCACCTTGTTTTGTAGGTATTACAAAAATCCTTGCAATCTTTTCACATTGAAGGCTTCTCGCCTTAACAATACCCCTGCTTGGGTATTCATGCAATAAATTCATTAATTTAGAAACAAAAGATACCAATTTTAGTTGAAATGGATTCTTACCCAATTCCTTTCCTTTATCTTGTTACCTTTGCTTTTTGTTTTCCTTATTAACTTGTTTGTCGTTACAAGCACTCTCAACTAAACTCTTTTTAAGGACTCATGTTGGTTTTTAACATGCGTACTGTCGCAATATTTAACAAACCTTGAAATTGTCTCATCCTCACATATTAGTCACAACTCTATCAATTCAGTTGCTTATGGGTTTCCATGAGATTTCTTTTTCAAAAAGCTAAGACCCTCTTGGAAGAGGCTCATATATATTAACATCAACGACAACATGTTACATCATAGTTGTGTCATCAGACAACAACTTTTCTTGTGTATCAACAACGATTTGAACTGGGGTGGGACAGGTATAAATGAACATGCCCAACCACTTGGGATAGCATCCGCGTACATAGGGTTTCCATGAGATTTCATAAAGGGCATTTGCATTAGGTATCGAGTTTACAAATTCAAACATTGTCCTCTACCATATACCCAAACATGTGCATATGAATTACATCATGCATGTGCCATACATGCACATATTCCATGTTATTCGTATGCTATTGTGTTTTAGAGTTAACTTTCAGCCTTATTGTTTTCAATTATTCACACAATCATATTATTTCGATAAATAAATTATATCAGCCAAGCTCGAGTTTTAGTTAAGGGAAACTCCCTTCTTGAGCCATTTTCATAGTTGTAACATCACATTCCATCTAATTCATATGGAATCAGTCAAGTCCTCCTTTATTGATCTTGTATCCACATCTACGCTCCAATGTACTTCTGCAAGGCACACTTCCAATGCTCATTAGGAATCTCATCACATGAATAAACATAACAATTTTATTAAACATAGAATAAGTTTTCTCAAATTTTTATCAGGCTTGCAACCCAAAATTCTTTCTCATAACAACTATGGGGTCCTTTCCCCTTTACACTCCTTTGCATATCAGTGGTCTACTCACACATTGTTAGTTATTTAATTAATTCATGCATGAGCTATGACATCTCAATTTTACTACAAGTCAAATATATATTTAGATATTTTTAATAACCCCAAACTTTCTCATGCTCATGGTGTCTTGTAATTCAGTGTACAACCTTATTTCACTTATCGAAAAAATTTCCTCTACATTTACTTTAGCAATAGCACTTGACATACAAATATTTATTAAAGTTTTTCCTAAGGTTTATAGTGACTGTAAATGTCCAAAATCTTTCTTAATAAATCAAAAGGAACCCTTCTACCTACATTCATATGCAAGTTGATTACTTTAGCTATATACCAATAGTAAATAAATTTCATTATCGTGGACCCCTCGGTATATTAGAGAGCTCTTGGGGTTTCTCCCTCATCTTTCTTCACCTCACTCCCAAAGGTAGGTGACTCAATATCACTAAGTCCTCCAGGTAACATCCAACACCTGCGTGAGCTCTACTTCAACTGTTAGGGGTTCTTCCTGGTAGTCTTCCACTTATTTACCTACCCCTAATGCACTGATGTGTGATGTTGTCACTTTTCTAGCACCTATAGCACAAGTGCTTCAGGAGATATGAAAGCTTCCTAGAGACAACCTCAGGTTGAAGGGGGAGACCAGTGCCTAGGACGTTTTAAAGAGTGCTTGACAAATTTATATTAAAGACTTGCAACACTTTAGTTTGTCAGAAATGATGTAAATGGGTTTGATTAAGAGCCATTCATAAATGTACAATATATGAAGTAGCTTGTACAAAAGACTACTCAAGAAATAATCTTCGAATCACAGGTGGCCAAATCAGATTAGGAATGCACAACGATTTAATCGTTGAAACATAGGTAATGGGAGAATACAGTAGAAGAGGAGTCCATCATATAAAGCTTAAGGTCTAAGAATTCTATATATCAAGACTCAAAGAGAAACAAATGAAAGAGAGTGTTGTGAAATGATAAGATGCATGGAGCGCTTTTTAAAGACTCAATTTCCACCATGAAATAGGCATTATCCATCAATGTTTTGATTTAAATCAATTTTCATCTGAAGGGAAATAAAACTAGTTGCTACTTGACATGTAATCTGTGAAGAATTTTAAACATATATGATAATACAGAGAGAGGAGAACATATTGAAAATCTAATAGGTTGGAATCACCTAAAACTTTGTATTAATCTCTTGAGAAAAACCAACGTACATCAAGTTCAATACATGTCTTTATGAAACTAGGAACAAGTCTCTTAAGAGAAGTCTTTTCCAAAAATTTTGAACCTTTCTTAAGTGTTTCTTCCCTCCTTTTATAAGGAGAGGGAGAGCTTGAAAATTAGTTACAAAAATATCTCAGGCCTAAGCATCCAACTGTCTACTTGACTAGCTGTCTCGGCATGCAAGCTCTATCACCTCAAATTATTACAACAGAAAGATGCCTTTCTTTAAAATAGAATAACAAAAACAATCAAAATCAACAAAACATAATTAACATGTGAAACTGAAATGATGGTCCTATAAAAATATCTCCACACCACTTCCTTTGTTGGCCTCTAGTCCAACCATGTTTCTGCCACATTATGCCTCATACTCTCTCGGTCGGTTCCCTGTCACTTTTGGTCTCAACAAATTTAATTCTTCCCTTTACAGAAGTTGGGAGCGATCACCCTTGATGACCATTTCTTAGTGTAGTTGCCAACTCATCTATCACCTTTCATTTCTCTAACAATCTATTAGAACCAATCATTCCCTGTGAAACAATTATACAAGTGTATCAGAGCACAGACTGTTTGGGGGCTTTAAACTAAACATGATTCATAAAGTTGTGATCACCAATCTCCTTTGCCCCCTTCTACCTTAGACCTAGGGGCTTAGGTGAAAATTGTATGTTAGAAACCTGGGGACTGAAGGCCTAAGCCTTTAGGAGCTAAAATCCCTTTAGATGGAACGGGGGTCGATTCTTTGATATATGGCATTATATCTAGTCCCAATGCATAATACATAGGTCCATACTACATATGCGCCTGGGCCCCTTTTGCAATATTGGAATTCGGAGATTGGGGATTTCTAATCCGTGTCTCTAGTTGCACCCTCCCAAAACTTTTGATTGCGACATGCGATGTGGTTTGGCCCACATGGAAAGAGGATAAGGGAGGGCTAGTGTGAAAGTTTTAAAACAAAAAAACCTTTGATAAACTCTTTCTCTACTTTATAAAAACCTTTGTCAACTTCTCCGCCCAACCATTGGTTTTGATATATAAAGCACATATACTCATGCGACCCTCCTTATGCCACCTATCCACCTCGCTTTGGGCCCATGAGATCAGGTTTTTCCCCAATATGCATATCGGAAGAAACCCCGATATGCTCCTCTATAAAATGCCGATATCTCATTGTTTGCAATCACTGATATTCCATGACCTCTGATATTGTGATCGTCGATTTGCGACTTGACGTCATCCTCTGCCACATGTCACCTTGTGAGTGGTGACACATGTCACCCTATTTAGGCCCCTTATGACCCTTGAAAATGCCAGACCTGCATGCCATGTGTTCTCCATATTGCCACATCATGATGACGTCTGACACCAGGTAGCTTTATCGGGACCAATAGTATTCCATCACGTGGCCCTCTAGAGGAGAGAGAAAAGGCCCGCATGCCCTTGGTTTTTCGTTGAAATCCTTTGTAAATCGTTTTTGCCCCCCCTGGAGTTTTAACACTGAAGGAACTTTTCTCGACAGTTTAATCGGATATTGCAACTTTGTAACATCACAACATGTCTTGATTTACTCTTTCGATGATTGCTGATTTACGATATGCACCAGACCCCGCCGACTGCCGATTGCACTTTTCGTCAATTTGGCCCCATCAATATGCCTGACTGCTAATCGCTAATTGGTGAAATGCTTCTTGCTGTTGCGCTGTACCCTTGGAACCTCCGATCGCGGATCGTCGATTGGACACGTGGCAGAAGGACACAACCTCAAACTTAAAGTTTTCCATGCTTTTCCTTTATTTTTTGGTTTTGAGGGGCAAAACTTCAACTTTCTCTAACTTTTGATCCAGAAGTCCATTCTGAGACTTCCACATACCATTGGAAAGCTTGTTCACAACATTTTCCTTTGGAGAGGGTATGATTTGGGATTTGTATGCCTTTATCGCTTGGAATATGGCTAAAAAGCTCTCTTCTTTGCACTCTTTTTACAGCTAGAACACTTTTGGTAGAAGGTGACAACATTAGCTCCAACTGGGGATAGTGCCTTGCTAGCAAGGTGTTGAGAACCTACAAACTAGCAGCCTTCTATCTATTGGGCATGGAGTCATTTTATTCATGTATATAAAAACAAAAACAGAAATATAAAGAACTGAAAGCATTGTTGATATTTTACAATGGCTCATCGGTATGTACAATGGGTGAGAATTGAAAGCATTGTTGATATTTTACAATGGCTCACCGATATGTACAATGGGTGAGAACTGAACCTCTTAATGTTGGAAATAAATCTTGAGGAATTTCCCATTTACAGGCAGCTCAAGCATTTCACCCTCCAAGTTCTCTAGCATAAAAGTATTGTTTCCTTTAGTCTCAACAACCTTGAAGGGTCCAAACCATAAGGGATCAAATTTACCATGTTTCCCTTTGTCTTCTCTTCTCACATCCCACCTCAGAACTAGATCTCCTAGTTGGAGAGGCTTCTATTTACCTTTCTTTTGAAACAAGGATTTCATTCTTTGTTGGTAGTTGTCTAACCTGTGATTTACCTGTTCTCTAGTCTCCTGGAGCTCCATTAATTGATTTATCCTTCTAGTCAGGGAGTTGGGTTCTTCTTCCACATCTTGTAGCATCTTAGCAACTGACATAGCAAGTTGTATAGGGAATACAATTAATTTTCCATAGACCAACTCGAAAGGCGATTTACCCATGGATATTTTTGGAGTGACCTTGTTTTGCCATAGTGCAAATTCCAATTGAGAATCCTAGTTTATCTGGCTTTCTGCAATTGTCTTCTTTAGGATCCTCACCACCGTTTTGTTGGAAGACTCAACCAACCCATTTCCTTGAGGATAGTAGGTAGTAGAGTGGCCAACTGTGATGTTAAATTTATGACAAAAGGTGCTAAATTTTGCAGACTTAAAAGCATGGGCGTTATTAGTCACAATCTTCACAGGACATGAAACCTGGCCAAGATATTCTCCTCTAAAAATTTCATTACCACAGTGTCAGTTGCATTCATGGCTGGGATTGTGTCTACCCACTTGGTGAAATAGTCTGTAGCAATGAGGATCCACTTGTGTTGGCCGCTGGAAGGGGATGTATATCTTCGATAAAGTCCAATCCCCATTTCCTGAAGTGTTCTTCTACACAAACATGGATCAAGGGGAGTGGAGATACTTTTTTCTTTTCAATAAACACTTGACACTGCTAACAAGACCTAATATAAGAGTGAACATCTCCGAATAGTTTGGGCCAAAAGAACCTTGATTTCAATATCTTATTCGTAGTGGTCTTCCAGTTGTAGTGCCCCCCACAAACACCACTATGGAACTCATCCATCACTCTTTGAGTTTCTATCTCAACCAAACACAACAATAGAATTCCCACCGGGTCTTTCCAGTACAATTTCTCATTAGATATAATGAACTTTTGGGCTTGATCCCTCAATGCTCTGTACTTGGATTTTTCCATATTTTCTGGGCACCTCAAAAATAGGAGATAGTGGATGACATTCTAATACCAGGCAGAGGTTTCATATTTGATATGAATATTTTGGATTGAAGTCTTGATCATGGGTTGTGTCCCCTCTTCATCTTCTTCTATTAAAAGGTTGATCCCCAAGGCCTGGAAGTTAGACTCCGATAGGATTTTGGCCAACCCTTGTCCTTTAACGAGTTTAGTGGTCTTTACCTCCATGTCATACTCTTGCATTTTGCAATCCACTTACCCCTTTTACCATCACTTTCCCCTTGCACCAAGACGTCCTTAACAGCTGCTGTCAAGACATAAGCCACCATGTTTGAGTGTAAAAAATAAACTATGAAAGTCTTCAGAGCTTTGACTAGAGCATATGCCTATTTTTACAATATATTATATTTTAGTTCAGCTTCCCACAACAGTTAATGGAAGAAAGCTATAGGCTGCTCATGGACTTCCTTATTTTTCTGTAATAACACAATGACTATAGTATGGGGGGGAGGCAAAATAAAAGATGTAAAATGGCCTTGAATAGTCTGGGCTGACTAACACCAAAGCCTCTACAAAATCTCTCTTGATTCTAGAGAAGGATTCTCAGGAATCTAGGCTCCACTTTACTTCGTTCTCCTTCTTCAACATCTCCATAATGCCTTTCACTATTTCTGCATAGTTAGGCACAAATCTCCTCAAGAAATTAATCCTCCCCAAGAAGACTTGGACCTCCTTTTTATTTCTTGGTAGGGAAATATGACTGATGGCCTCCACCCGCTTAGGATCGATCTTTACCCCTTCTTGTGCTACGATATGTCCCAACAGCTTGCCTTCGCTCAAAGCGAACTGGGATTTCTTGGGATTTAGAGACATCCCATACTTCCTGCATTTCTCAAAGGTGAGTTTCAGATGTTCAATGTGCTCCTCATCTGTTTTGGAGAAAACAATGATATCATCCAGATAAACCACCACGAATTTGTCCTGCTCTCCCATGAATGTTATGTCCATTTCCCTTTGGAAAGTTTCTCTTGCATTTATAAGGACGAATGGCATCCTTGCATACATGAAGGTCCCCCAAGGTGTAGTGAAAGCGATTTATTCTGATCATCAGGATGTACTGCTACCTGATTATACCCAGAAAAACCATCCATCATAGACATATGAGCAGAGCCAACTACCTTCTATAGAATATGGTCCATTTTACGCAATGGGTAGTTTTCCTTCAAAGAAGCTTTGTTTAGGTTCTTGAAATTTATGCAAAATCTTATTTCTCCATTTTTCTTCCTAACATGAACCAGATTTGCAACCCATTCTGAATACCTTAGTGGTATAATGATCTTAGCATGAAGCAACTTCTTCACTTCCTTCTCAATGGATGGGAGTAGAAGGGGATTGATCTATTTGAGTTTCTACTTACAAGGCTTCATCCCACTCTTTAAAGGAATCTTATGTTGAATAAATAAAAAGTCTTTAAATCATCATAAGGCAAAGCAAAAACATCTTTATATGCTTTTAAGAGATTTAAGTACCTTTGTTTGTATTGTTGAGGGATCCCTTTTGACAACTTGATCATTTGGGTTTCATCCTCTGAGCCTATGTTGCAATCCTCCACCTGTTCATTAGCTTCCCGTTCAGTAGGTTTAGAAGCCATGTTGTTGGATTTGAATATCCTCTCTAAAGGAACTAGACCCCGTGGAATGGCATTTCCCTTCAATTGCAGAACTCTATGTCCTGTGATATTTTCCTCCCATGTAGTTGGTTTTTCTTTTGTCACTTCTTCTTCTTCTTGGTCAATCACAAAGTTTGAGAATTCCCCAATGAATTCCATGAAGCACTTGATTTTCTCATCATCCTCAAACACTTGCAAGTGTTTCACATTGTCAGGCACTGAGGGTCTGTACCTAACTTCAATTTCATACTTGAGCAGTGGATTTTGTGGTGGCTTGAAATTGCTGGCAGCTATAGCTAAGGAATCGACCATTCAATTTCTTTCCTTGGGTAAGAATTATACATTAAAATATGAGAAGAAGTTATCCATTAAGTCCCAAACCTCATTTCTGTAAGCCCTCAGCCGGGGGTGCTTGGTTTGGAATTGGTCCTTGATTTGCTTCACTACCAGTTTTGAGTCTCCAAATACAGTCAGGCAGTCAATGTTTAGATTCTTCATTGCTTGCAAGCCTAATATCAATGCCTCATACTCTGCCACATTGTTGGTTGCTTCAAATTATAATTTGAAAGAGAGGGGAATCAAGCTACCCTATGGAGATATCAACAATACCCCTGCTCCATTTCCTTCTTTAGAATTGGCACCCTCAAAATACAACTTCCATACTTTGCTACAATCTTTGAGTCGTTGGTTTGATTTGAATACAAGTTGTACCTATGTTTCTTCTAGAATAAAGTCATCTTCTTCTATCATGAAGTAAGAGATATCTCTTTCTGTCCCATACACAGGAGCATTATTTGGGCAATCAACTCTTGTGACTGTTTTAACGAATCTGGATTCTCTGTATAGTCTCCTTTCCTCTCCACCAAATATAGGAATGGTAGCATAAGTAAGATCCAACTTGATGTAACTTGTGATATTTGATCCCCAAGACCTGGAAAAAGCATACCAAACCTCACAGGGATGTCCGCAACTACAATGTTCATAACCACACTTTTCACGGGCATCTGGGCCAAATTCACCACCAGTTCCTTGATGATCCCCAAGCAATTAACCCTCTTAGAGTCAAAATAATAGAGATCTTTATATGGTTTGGTTATCTCTAGACCTAGTTACTCCATTATTGACAATGGCATCAAATTATGAGAAGCTCCCAAGTCCAACATGCAATTATGGAGCAGGAGGTCATGTACTACCAGAGTAACATAAAAGGTGGAGTGGAGGGATCAAGTTCTTCAAGATAAGGTCCAAAGACTACCATTGGCCTTTCTTCTTGCAAGTTTAAACTGTCAAGTGGTTGGACCGAAGCGGAAGGGAACATAAACTAAGAGACTTGGGCCTTATAGGTGGGTTGTTTCAAGAGCTAGTACAATATGACTGGGATATTGACTTTCTCAAGCTCTTTTTGAAGGTTAAATATGGTAGACCCTTTCTCTGCAGTGCTAATTTTGATAGGATCCTTTTCTTTTTCATGGATGAGTCTAGTAGGGGAGGTGATTTACCTTTTTTGATGACCTTAAGCTTATAGAAATTTGGATCCGAGGACTCTTTCTTTCTTGGAATAATTGGATCTACAAGTCCCTTCCCCTTGTCAGCAGGCTTAGGAGGCTCCTGGGAGGAAGTACCTTCATTCTAATCTTGTCCTCTTGATCTCTTTCTAGATTATTGCAGATCGTATTTCTTGCGCAACTGATCTTGCATGAAATTAGCAAATTGTTTGCAGTAGTCATCAATGTCGTCATCATCCAGTGTTGCATCAAGCTCCTCCTCACTTTCTTAATATGTTCTGAGTTCTTGTCCTTCATCGTAGAAAGAGGAATACAAGTTCCCCTGAAAATCACTTGTATCTGGTATCAGTTCCTTCAGATCCTCTTCTATATCCAATGGAGGATGAATGTGGTCTGGTTTCTCTTTCCTCTCCCTTTGCAATACTTGTATGGGAGGCCTTCTATATTAGGGATTAAAACCCCGATTAACAACTGAGAAGTTTTGCCTTTGAAGGATTTTATTCTCCAGCTCCATTTTATCCAGTTTGCTTGATAAGTTCTTTATAAACTTATCCATCTCCTCTATCCTCTATTATTGGGATTATCTCCCACTTGAGGAAGTTGCCTCCTCTTTTCCCTTTTTCTTCTCTTCGGGATCATCTATGCCTCTTGAATTCTTGGTTAAGGTAAAATTTGCTTCTACCTCGAGAGCATCAATTTGGATTTGGTCTAAGGAACGAGACTTCCTCTCTCCGAGTGTGAAGGCAAATTCTGAATGAAAGGACCCAACAAAGACTACTCAGGCAACGGCCTATGGAGGTTTGATTTCAGCAGGAATATTGTTGTATAGTTTATTAAATCTTTTAATAAAATCTGAGATATCCTCACCATATTTCTTCTTGATAGCATTAAACTCAGTGAGAATGTATCCATGGTCTTTCTTTTCACCTCATTTATTCATAAAGGAGTTCTCCATTTCTTCCCAAGTGTTAATGGTAGCATTTGGCAAGGATTTAAACCATTTCCTGACTTCCTCATCCAAAGATTGGACGAAAAGCCTCAACACTACATCCTAGTGTTCAACATTCAAATTTTCTACAAAGGCACAAAAAATTTCTATGTGTCTCTGCGCTGTTATATCAACTTCTTCATTATACCTGGGCAGGAGCTTGAGATAGTCCTGTGGCATAGCATTTAAAGGTTGAGGCAGGTTTAAGGGAGCATATTTGTTTAACAAGAAGCCTAGGATAACCATTTGGATCAGAGGTGGTGGTGCTTGAATTACTGGAGGAGCTTGAGGTATTACCAATGGTAAGACAACTGATTGATAGTGGAATGAGAAATTGTTCACACTATGGGTAGGATTGCTTTGGAGTTTATCTTTTATCTCCTCAACTTCTTCTTTGACCTCTAGGGAGGTGGCACTGAGTAGCTGACCACTTTCGAGAGGATATACCAGGACTCTAGGAGGGAATTTAGAACAATGAATTACGACCTTCTGTGAACTGGATGAGGAGGTTTCAGGAAGTGAAGAGACAGTTACTTCAGTATTTGGAGTCTTTTCTTTCCAAATCCTTCTAAATATTATTCTTTCTGGGTTAGATACAAATGGCATTTTTTGTTGAGAGGTATCTGAGCAGGTATGGGGCCTATTATAATCCATAATGATCAAATAAAAATACAGATAGTGTAGTCGCCAAGGTGATGGATCTTCAACCCGCACTTCCCTTGCTCACCTAATAGGGGCAATGCAAATATTTGTCATAGCCAGGTATTAGTATTTCACATTCGTTCCCCGATAACGGTGCCAAAAATATGTTGTCGCTTTTTTTAGCACTTGTAGCACAAGTTCTTCAGGAGATATGAAAGCTTCCTGGCGACATCCTTCGATTGAAGGGGTAGACTAGTGCCTAGGACATCTTAAAGAGTGCTTGACAAATTTATATTAAAGACTTGCAGCATTTTGGTTTGTCACCAATGATGTAAATGGGTTTGATTCAAAACCATTCATAAAGGTAAAATATATGAAGTAGCTTGTACACAAGAGTACTCAAGAAATAATCTTCAACTCATAGGTGGCCAAATCAGATTAGGAATGTGCAATGATTTAATTATTGAAACATAGGTAATGGGAGAATACAGTAGAAGAGGAATCCATCATATAAAGCTTAAGGTCTAAGAATTATATATATCAAGACTCAGAGAGAAATGAATGAGAGAGAGTGTTGTGAAATGATAAGATGTATGGATCTCTTTTTAAAGACTCGATTTCCACCATGAAATAAGAATTATCCATCATTGTTTTGATTTAAATGAATCTGCATCTAAAGGGAAATACAACTAGTTGCTACTTGACATGCAATCTGTGAAGAATTTTAAACATATATGATAGTACAGAGAGAGGAGAACATACACCAAATCTAATAGGTTGGAATCACCTGAAACTTTGTATTAATCTCTTGAGAAAATCCAGCGTAAATCACATTCAATACATGTCTTTATGAAACCAGGATCAAGTCTCTTAAGAAAATTCTTTTCCAAAAATCCTGAACCTTTCTTAAGTGTTTCTTCCCTCCTTTTATAAGGAGAGGGAGAGCTTGAAAATAAATTACAAAAAATATCTCAGGACTGAGCATCCAACTGTTTGCTTGACTAGTTGTCTCAGTGTGCAGGCTCTATCGCCTCAAATTATTACAACAGAAACATGTCTTTATTTAACATAGAATAACAAAAATAATAAAAATCAACAAAACAAAATTAACATGTGAAACTGAAATGATGGTCCTGTAAAAATATTTCCACGCCACTTCCTTTGCTGGCCTTTAGTCCAACCATGTTTCTGCCATATTATGCCTCATACTCTCTCGCCAGTTCCCTATCGCTTTCGGTCTCAATATATTTAATTATTCCCTTTACAGAAGGCGGGAGCGATCACCCTCGATGACCATTTCTGAGTGTAACTGCCAACTCATTTATCACGTTTCCTTTCTTTAACAATCTATTGGAACCAATCCTTTCCTGTGAAACAATCATACAAGTGTATCAGAGCTCAGACTGTTTGGGGGCTTTAAACTGAATAGGATTCATAAAGCTACGATTGCTGATCTCCTTTGGCCCCTTCTGCCTTAGCCCCAGGGGCTTAGGTGAAAATTTCATGGTAGAAACCCGGGGACTCAAGGCCTAAGCCTTAAGGAGCTAAAATCCTTTTAGCTGGGATAGGGGTCGATTCTTTTATATATTGCATTGTAACTGATCCCAATGCATAATACATAGGACCATACTACATATCTGCATGGGCCCCTTTTGCAATATCGGAGCTCGGAGATTGGGAATTTCTAATCTTGGTCTCTGGTTGCACCCTCCCAAAACTTGTGATTGTGAAATGCGATGTGGTTTGGCCCACGTGGAAAGAGGATAAGGGAGGGTTAGCTCGAAAGTTTTAACACATAAAAACCTTTGATAAACTCTTTCTCCACTTTATAAAAACCTTTATCAACTTCTCCGCCCAACCATTGATTTTGATATATAAAGCACATATATTCTTGTGACCCACCTTATGCCACTTATCCACCTCGCTTTGGGCCCACGATATCAGGTGTTTCCCCAATATGAATATTGGAAGAAACCCCGATATTCTCTTGTATAAAATGCCGATATCGCACTATTTGTGATTTTCGATATTCCATGTCCTCCAATATTGCAATCGTCGATTTGCGACCTGATGTCATCCTCTTCCACGTGTCACCTTGTGAGTGGTGACACATGTCACCCTGTTTTGGCCCCTTATGACACTTTAAAATGCCAGACATGCATGCCACATTTAATCCATACTTCCACGTTATGATGACGTCAAATGCCATGTGGCTTTATTAGGACCAATAGTATTCTGCCACGTGGCCCTCTAGAGGAGAGAGAAAAGGCCCGCCTGCCCTTAGTTTTTCACTGAAATCCTTTGTAAATCGTTTTCAGCCTTCCTGACATTTTAACGCTGAAGGCACTTTTCCCTGCAGTTTAATCACATATTGAAACTTTGTAACAGCACAACATGCCTGACTTTACCGTTTCACCGATTGTTGATTTGCGATATGCACCAGACCCTTTCGACTTCCAATTGCACTTTTTGCCAATTTGGCCCCTCCGATACGCTTGATTTCTAATTGGCGAAATGATTTATTTTGTTTCGTTGTACTTTGGAACCTCTAATCACCGATTGGACACGTGGCAGAAGGAAGCAACCTCAAACTTAAAATTTTCTGTGTTTTTCCTTTGTTTTTTGGATTTCAGGGGCAAAACTTCAACTTGCTCTAACTTTTGATCCAGAAATCCATTCTGGGACTTCCACATACCATTGGAAATCTTGTTCATAAAAATTTCCTTTGGAGAGGGTCCAATTTGGGCTTTGTGTGCCTTTATGGCTTGGAATATGGTCTTTGCTCCTTTGCACTCTTTTTACAACTGGAACAATTTTTGCAAAAGGTGACAACATGTGCTTTGTTCATTAGGGTAATATTTTGGACATCAAAAATCTCCCTGCCCTCATGCCACTTATAAAGGCATTAATGACATGGGTGTTTCTTTTTTAGTCCCAACATTTAAAAGTCTTCCTTTTTGAATTGCTTCCTTATGCATTATTGGTTGCTCCGAAGGAAAATTTTAAGGATGAAAGTTTATCTTAAAGTTTAGAAAACTTGGCGAATTTTACTAGTCCCTAACATGCAAATATAAAATGTTTGGCGATATTTTTGTAAAAATATTCAAATTTATAATAATTTTATATGGTCCCTATAAAATTTTGGCGAATTTTAAGGTAAAATAATTTTATACTATAAAATTTGGGCGAATCATTTTTAGAAAAAATGGAAACCAGCGAATCTTTTTTTTTGGAAAAAGTGTGGAGAATTAGTCCACTTGTGAAAATTAGCCCCTAAAATTTTACTTGGACGGTTCATATGTCCGAGGTTTACATGAGCCATCCTTCTTTTGTTGCTTTTGAGCATTCACATATTAGGTGTTCTTCTCCACAACCATAACATTTCAATGCCTATCTCTTCTTTCCAACCTTATGACGTTTTCCCCTTATCTTATCATTATGACATCCTTCCATATCTCTAGCGGTTGGTCCATGTTGCAACAACCTCTGCATGTATGACAAGTTTTGTAGCAACATTGTGTTTAGACTTGCCTGCTCTTCTTGTTTTCTTATGAATATTTCATTCACTGCTTTATAACTCTTCAAATCAACTCTCAAGATCCTAAGGGTCCCATTCCATTAGGGAACTTTTATCTGACCTTTTTCCAACTAAGTCTTCTTCTCGCTCATGATGGATCTAGTCCATACTATATCACACCATTCAACTACTCATTCCTTTTTTTGTTGTTGCAAATCATGTCTTCTTATGTGTTGTCACACAAACACACACACACAATTGTCAGCTAACTCAAGCATAAACATATTAATCTATTGCCTTGTCTTGTCATCATTAAGCTTGTTTATTTGGTGTTGTTCACACATCTAAAACCCATCTTAGTTACATAAAATTTAAAGACATGTATCAAGGTTAGTAGCCATGACATCTGCAAGTTTGAATATATATATATATATATATATATATATATATATATATATATATATATATATATATATATATATATATATATATATATATATATATATATATATTGCCTTGTCTTGTCATCATTAAGGATGTGGATTTTATGTTGTTCACACATCTAAAACCCATGTCAGTTACATAAAATATAAATACATATATCAAGGTTAGTAGCCATGACATCTGCAAATTTATCTATATATATATATATATATATATATATATATAGATATATATTAAATTATCAAAATAAATTTTATTGTTTGTGTGTGAGCCTCTCCAAGTGTAGTGTTTGAACCTAAGCTATGATACCACTCGGTAACCACCTCCCTTCCACTCCCTTAAAGATTCTCAGGTTGAGGAAGGTGTTATCCATTTGACATGATCCTTAAGGTTTGCTATAGATATGGGGCTAACAAAAGGTTCATTTTTTGCAAGTCTACGTAATTTATTTTTGACACCACCATTGTGGTTAGCGCATCCACAACTTTTCAATGACATAAAAATTACCTCAATCTAAAATCCAAATCCAAATTTATGTTTGTTATAATTTTGGCCTGTTAAAAGAGGTTATGTCATCACATTAGGGACTTGGTGCCCAAGTGGACTTCATCAAGTGAGCATGAAACCTGACATATCAACCCTGTGAGACCCATAGTACCTGGTCCATGTTAAGCTAGCACAACTTCTCTTCTGCATTCTCACCAACAACATGTCACAACACAAATAAAATGTGGCAGACAATCCCCCAGTGGGTAGGATTCTGTCCTTGTAACCATGGATTGACCAACTAGCCCCTTGTTATCTTCATCTACCAAGTTAACATTGTGCAATAGTTCCTGGCGGTGTGTAGTGACAAGGTTCTTGTTATACAATATTTTTTCACACTCCTCGTCTTGTATCCTAAAGTGTCAAAATGACAAAAGTTGTCAGTGTATTCACCATGAAACATGTTCAGAATCATCCTTTAAAAAAGGAAGAAAAGTTGCCTTTAAAGAATTCTAAAGAAACTTGTCAAAAAACCTTGTTTTCAGGATCAACTCTTTTGCATCACTAGTGACCTGTGCTGGTACCTTGTTGCACTATATTGTCCTAGCGCTGCAAGCACGAATTTTATCAGGAAAACCCATGCTGAAACTCTTTAGGTAATTTTTCCTAAAGTGGAGGAGAAGCTTCTCTTACTAGAAGTCTCAAGAACGATGAGCTGGTTACAGGTAAATGAGGATTGGAACGAGATCTCCCATTCTTTGTCCTTGATCCTACTTTCATGGTATTTCCCTTGAGATGTGGAACCTCTCCCTCCTTTTATGGATCCTCAAACCCCTCTCTTTCCATATAAATAAGATCCCTACTATCCACAAGTTGGCTATTACTTGGTTGCCTTCTTAGTGCTGAACTATGCCCAAATGCTGCCCATTTTTCTAAGGAGAAAGGAGTGCTTGAAGGGTAAGGCTAGGACTTGGAAACTCACCTAAAGGAGGCTTCCAACATCAAGGCTTAAGTGGTTGTAACACTCCATTTACCATCTATTAATAAAACATTATGTGTTTTCTTTCCATAAATGTGTCAATCATTGCACAGGCATGGTCAGTTGTTGACCAAATTGTAGAGAATGTTGATGAACCAGATAATGAACAACGAACTTCAGAGGTAACAATCTCATGGAGGGCACGAAAAAGGAAAACCTTTGCTTTTGTAGAAATTTTGAATAATTAATCACTTATTCACAGAGATTATCCCGATTATGCACTATTGCTGGATACATGCACAATACATAACCTCCTCTACGTTGATCATCAATTTAGCAGCATTAAAAACAATGAAACATCAATCGCATGCACACATGAACACAGTATGTAACCCGGGGAAAGCATACAGCTGAAAACCCCACACTATCTGTATATTATAATGATATAGAACATGTAACAATACTATCTGTATATTATAATGATAGAGAACATGTAACAATACATAGTACAATACTTCTCTCAAGTATCCAACACTATCTCCACCTGTTACACACAAAACTAGCTCAGATTTGATCAATCACAGCTCAAATCTCCTCCACTGCTTTGCCTGCCTCCACTGCGCAATCTGCAAGAGAAATCATTCACTCTGTAAAAACAAATTCCTTGGTTATACTACGCAAGCCATCATTGGCAATCTCCATTCATGCATGTGCAAATCACATGCACCACTATAGTCACACTGTAGTCACAACTGATAACAATCTCAACCTCTAACACCTGTCTCCACTGAACTATACATGCACTGAGTTAACTGATGTATTATTTAGTTGCTTTATGAGTTAATAATTAGTGAATTAATTAATATTTAATTCACACAACTCATCACTAGTGTATTCTTTAGTTAGACTAAAATACAACTAGTTCAACCAAGTCAAACTGAACACAACTCCATCAACTCCACAATCAACTCCACCAAACTGAACCACATGAGTTCTAACCGAAGTCCTGCATGCAATAGCTCAACTCACCCACAAGGAAAGCGTATTTCCTTATGACAGCTGCATGTGCCACATCTGTAGCTCAAACTGAAGTGCTCCAAGAGGATAAGATAATGTTTATAGTCCAAATATTATTATGAGACAATAATATTTGACTGTTCTATTTTTAGCCTGGCAGTCTAAAAATAGAAACCTGCCCATATGTCTAAAAATAGAATTCCATCTATTTTTACTGACATGAACAATCATCCACAAATAACATACTGCAACTCATAGACCATGATCCATATGTCTAAAAATAGACATAGTCTAAAAATAGACTTTGCGCCAAAAATAGCCTGTGGGCTCACTTAGTGAAGGCGACTTCTTTCCACTAAGCTCCATCATCTTGTTGCATTCTCCACAGCTTTAGCCTCTGACCTTGCAAAATGAAGACGTTATAAGAGGATAAGTTCGCAATAGAATATTACATAATCAACAGAGGAAGCATGACCGTCTCATACACCCCCTTGCAAGTCCACAAAATGTTTTTCCACAGGGTGATGAAGAAGAGTTGGCCCAAGTTTTGGAAAAATTGGGGACGCTCTTTGAAGAGGAAAGTCAATCTGGACACTCACAAGATCAGGACCGTGCCCCTAGCTAGTCTGCCTATTCCAGTAGTTCTGGTCATACAAAATTTTACCGTACTCTAGAGATATGGGGGAATTCACAAGAATAAGGGGGACAAATTTCCTCTATAAATGGAAGTCCTGAGCCAAAAACTTATGTAGAAAGAAGCCCTAAACTAGAAGCTCGGTCAAGAGATACTGTTTTATTGGAACGTGATCCTAATAATGATATAACTCCTCTTTCACCTGAAACAAACATGGTTGTTTCTTCACCAATCAAACACCTCACTAAGAAGGCAAGGAAAGCAGATAATGTGAGGGTGAATCTATTGAGCAAAGAGAATAAGAAATTGAAGAAAAAGATAAAACAATTGAGAAAATGGTTGAAAGAAGCAAGCAAGGCTCATAGGAACAAAGTGGAATTGAAAACTATTGGTACTCAAAGTGAAAACCTCCTTCAAATCACTGGAACGCAAAGAGAAGACACCCCTGTAAATTCAATTGAAATTCAAACTGAAATGCATAATACTAAAATCGCCGGAACTCAGACTAAAGGCATTTGCAAACGTTCGATGGAGACTAAAATATTTTTCTCTTTCTGTGGATTTTATGGATGATGTTGTTCAAACAGATTTTCTAGGAAATTCTCAAACAAATCGCTGCATTTCACACAGAACAGTTGATACAGCAGAAACAATTGTTCAGACTGACTCGATGGTAACCTATGATAATGTTGCTCAGACTGAAGACACACCTTTGTATAATTCTTTAGTAAATGATACCACTATCCAAAAGTTACAGAAAGAACTGGAAAAATCACAACATACTTTAGCATAGTATCAAAGAGAAGTGGTACCCCTGCAAACACATAAGGACTTATTGAAGAAGCTTGATGAGTTGACTGCAATAGAGGATGAGACTTATGCTAGTCTCAGAACTGAGCAGAGAAAAGTAAAAGAAGTACAGAGTCAACTTCAGAAAGCTATGGAGCAAATTAAAACTATGTGCTCCATTTATTCATATGCTTTGTCTTGTAGGTCATCTGCTACCAATTACGCTATGTTTTTGCTTGAGAGGTATTTGGCGTTGAAGGTTAAGGCCATTTGGGATGGTAAACTAGTCAAATTTAAATCTACCCCAAACTTTATTCAATGTTGCAAGGAGTAGGATGAAAAGGTGAGGCGTTTCCTCTGTGAATTATACTTACACAACTTTTTCCTGGAAGACGAAAGGGATGCTAATCCTAGCCCCTTCATCGGAGATGTTCAATTTCAAGCCTTCATTTCTTTTGCCTGTAATTAGATTAAGTGGGCTAAGGCATATAAAATTTTCCAAAAAAGGGAGCATGAAATAGATCTTTGGGTTAGGGGAGAACCTACACAACCCTTACACCTTTTTATACAACATAAACGATTTATGGAGCAACCGAAGGTTGTGGCCTCTTTAGGTCCTCTCCATAAAGACATTGTAAAAGCAGGAGTGAAATATTTCTAGGATATTAAAGAAGAAGCCCTACTTGCTGCAAAACAGAGGTGGATAGCTTCCACCAACAACATTAAAAACAAAGAGTCGTTCGGTTATAGAAATTTCAAAGTTGTTGTTGCTCATTTGGTTAAGTACAACAATCTTATTTTATGCATGGGCCCTACATGGATAGGCTGCCGTTATAGAAGCCTCATTATTTGGTATCCGCCTGATGGGTATCATTTTGACTATGAATTTCCAGAATGCCAAGAGGGCTGAGCATTTGCAATGCTTAAAAAGAAAAATGGTTTTTGGTTATATCAAGAAGAGACCTATCCTGCCTACTCCTTAACACAATTGCATGTTAATCATCTTCTTGCATGAGGACATGCAAAAAGGTAAGCAGGGGAGTATGTTGGGTCATAGAAAAGGTATGTTTTTACCCTTACATTACTTGATAAATCGCTTACTTTTATGTATTTGTCTTCATTCTTGGAAAGGATTTGGAAGAAAAGATTGTGAAAGTTAGGTAAAATCAATCATTAATAGATTGCATGTTTTTAGCATGAGAAGACTAACTTTTGCTTGTTTTTATGCGCAGGAAATAAGAATTTTACAATTGTTGTGTAGTCGATAGAATGACAGCGCCAAACTAGGAGAGAAAACCGTTCCTTGGCTGCTCAGGCTAGCGAAAGATAGGAAAGACAGTGCTAATTCGGCAAATAGAAATTCGATCGTTTAGCCACAAAATCCCAAGGATCTCTTGACCCTCAGGATTCGCTTTCATCCATTAGTTTTCCATTAGACTATATGATGTCGATGGGTGAAATGTTAGAAAATTATATATATATATTTTTTGCTTGTTAAGACTAACCTACGCACCCACGGGGATTTGAACCGGTGACCTATAGCAAGGAGTGCCTTAACAGCGCACCCATTCACCGTCAATCCAAAGCCCCGTGGGTGTTAGAAAATTATATATTACAGAGCAAAGGAACACATAAAATATATTGCAAAAATATAAACACAAACAAGACATAAAACAAAAGAGACACAGATATACGTGGTTCACCCAGTTTGGGCTACGTCCACGGAGAAACAGCTTTATATTATCCAGCAAACTGCAAAGATACAACCTACAACAAATCCACTGTAATTCCCTCTTCGCTCTCAATCACCTCTCTCTTCGTCACTCAAAATCAGATCTACATAGACACAATACAATTCCCTCATATATAGCGAGGGGTTGCCTTCTATGGCAAAAAACCCTAAATTAAACATAACTTCTACCGTCAGATCTCCACCTAATGAACGACCCAGATTTACTATGAAATTACAACATTTTACAAGGTAAATTTACATCTATTTTTAGCTTTGGGGACACCACCCCCCCTGGACCCCCGTGCAACGAATATTTTATGGGCGGCGTTGCCACCCCATTACAAACTAGAGTCCAATGCGGCGATACCTTTGAATACAGAAGATAATCAGGCTCCACACCCAACATGAAAAGGATTGGGACACTTAACCCGTTATTGTATCTTTGCATTAAACAAAGCATATTTTGACATTACAATAACTTTGTCCTTTAATTATTTCAATTAATGGGAAATAAATACATTCTCTCTTAATCACGTTCTGAGCTTTATTAGCAGTAACTTCTGGAGGCTTTGTGCCTGGTTGCTAGAAGATTCGATGCTCTTTTGTGTCATAATTATTTTCTTATTTTTTGCAAATCTTTATTACTGTTCTTTTACGGAATCGAGTTATTCTTTACAGTTTATATTTTCATTTGAAATAGATCTTTTACTTTAACATGTTGAATAGGTGAAATTGTGTCACATCTGAATGTTGTTCTTTTAATGAATTGCGTAGATTAAGATGAGTGTTACAATTGATTGATGTTCTTTTTTATTTATGTTAAAGATTGAAGTAGTTACATGCTATTATATTGCTGTAGTATTTCTTTCCATCTACTAGATCAGACAGTAGCCCATTAGATATGGTTTCTTTTAGTGCACATGCTTGAAATTCATTTCCTTTGCAAATCAGTTATGATTGGATCTAGATTTATGGTTTGAGTATGTTTTGAGATTTATTCTTTGAATTGTCTTTGATTGAACTTCGATAATTAAGGATTTGTTAATACATTATTGCAACGATTTGATGAAGTGTTAGACTCATTTAGTTACGTAACAACCTTTGATCTCTATTGCACAGATAGTGACGACATCCTTGAAATAAACAGATGAATCCCAGGTTGATAATGTAATGTAGGAATTAAGATTGATTTAAATAGTCATCTTAGTGCACCAACATTTTGGCGTTGTTGCCGGGGAGGTTGTCAAAGATAATAGTTAATTTGTGTCTCTGAAGAGAATTGGGTATTGAAAACGAGAGGTAAGAACTTACGTACCCAGCAAGTAAAAAGCTTGCTCCTAGTGCCCGCTCTTAGAAGATACATAGAGGTTGTGTAGGAATGAATGACTAGGGGAAAAAAGATACTAATAGATCATAAAACACTATCAAAAACCAGCAAATCCCAGGGATTGGCGACCCTTGGGAGACCAACCTTCATAGACAAAATCATTTGGAAAGCTGAATATCAGGTGTCAGTTGGACCTCAAACAATATCTGGAAAAGACTATACTTCGATCCCTCAAGTAGTAGAATCACCAACTATAGCTTACGCCGAGATCCATAACAAGATTGAAGGGTCTGAACAAGCTTTCCAAAGTCCAAATCACCAATACTATGGTCCTTCACAAGAGGGAAAATTGTGTAATTTGAGAAAAGGAGAGGGAGAACCAGTGGAGATGCTAAGGCAGAGCCACGGGCATTTGAATTAGGATCTCTTGTGATCCCAAATCTGAGCAATGCAGTAAAGCCCCTTTGGATTATGAGTGCTCCGCCCACTCAGATAACGCCCCTCGACCAGGAAATCCCTGAAGAATATTGGCACATCTTCAACAAAATAGTGAATTAACTACCTCAAGGTGAGACCTCGACATTGGAATATCCCATCGTCAACCTAGTAGCTAACGCCCCGATGAAAGCTATTCCTTTTCAAAATATACCAACCTTTCATGGGATGACCTAGGAGAATCCGAATGCTTTCTTATTTGAGTTTGACATCCCGTGTAGAGGTTATGATTACACCACTGATCCTAAAAAATTGAAGTTGTTCCCATCTACCTTAAAAGGAGCAGCTTTGCGATGGTTTATGGGTTTAGGTGGACGCACCATTAACTCTCGTGATTACATGAAAATTTATTTTCTCACTAAATATCCAGACTACTATAGGACTAGGGAATTAAAAGATGAAAAATTTAAAATGTCTGCAAAGGATAATGAAACTCTAGAGGAATATGTCAAACGGTTTCAGTACAATTTGCAGAGATCCCTCACTCCACATTACCAAAAACAGTCATGAAAGCCATTTTAATAAAAGGGATGAAAGAAAAATGGGTAGAAACTTTAAATCTGATGCGGAAAGGTGACATTTCTCAAGAAAACTATGACGAAATTGTCTGATTGTGTATTAGGTGTTTGCAAGATAGCACACGCATCAGGTTAGGAAGCCGAGACTCCATGACTAGAGGAAGCAAACCTCCTTACATGCCAGACAAAGACAAGCTGAGGCAAAACAAATGCTATCCATATTCTACCCATGATGTCGAAAGAAGCACAACCAAGGAGAATGTCCTTTGGACATGATTCAAGTGTGTTCTATATGCACTAAGGACCATGCCACGGATCAGTGTCCATCGCTTCCTAGATTAAAAGCAGTATTCAAAGAATTTGAAGAAGGAACAGAGTCGACATACTTAATGACACAACGTCGACAATGGAAAGCACGACCCTTAGGTATGCCGCAAGACCCATCTTTGTTCTTTCCTACGCAATATCATCAACAACAAAATCTTGGAACAACATGGCAAGGTCAACCACCTTTCTCTGCCTGGCAATCCCAATAGTATTCCATGTCACCCTGGCCAAACCAACCCTTCCCAGGAGCTGGCTAGCCAAATCCACAATGCTTTGCCCCCTTTTGGAAAAATTCAACTTGTAATCCTTACCCTTCATAGTGGGCTACTTCCACTTCACAGAACCCGAATTGGCCTCAAAACTGGAAACGCCCTATGGGGATGAGAAATTTACCCATAGGAGTGGATTCTCAACCTCAACCCACATTGCATAGTCCATTTCAGAACCCTCAGCCTTTAGTACGCCCCCAACTACCAACTCAACCAAATCCAAATCCTAATAACAATAGACTAGTCCAATATGTACAAATTCTTGAGAGTTCGGATAATGATACAAAACCAGTAGAATGTAATGAGCTTCGGCTAAGGTCAGGGCACATTATTTCCACAGAAGAAAATAAAGAAATTGAAAATGAAAAACAACCTGAAATAAATCCTTCGACTGTGATTGCTACAGAAATAAAACAGGGAGAAGACATAGTCGAGCAACAAAATTCAGATAAAATTATAATTTCTTCTCCCCCATTCCCCGAGAGACTAGCAATAGCTAAACCCGTTGTCTATCCTGATTTTGATATATTAGGGGAATTAAAAAAATGGTGTATAAATATTTCGCTCCTCCAGGCCATACAATACATCCCCAATCTATGCAAAAACAATTGAGTTATGTAGGAAGTTTCTTGGGAGGAAATTGAAAAATCCACCAACAGTGCACGTGGTAGGAACTTTATCTGACCTACTTATGGGTAAACAAGAATTGATTAAATATGAAGACCCAGGGAATCCTGTAGTAACCATTCAAATACAAGGTTGCACCTTTCCAAACACATTAGTAGATCTTGGAGCAACCATCAATATTATGACTACCGAAACCTGCAGGGTTTTGAGCATTACAGCCTTGGAACCCACCTCAACCTTATTAGAACTTGTCGACAGATTGGTAGTCAGAACCAAGAGAAACTTACAAGATGTAACTGTTTCTGTTGATTCCTGGGAATATCATGTAAATTTCCTAGTCATTAACCCAAGGAGTAGGCTAGATGGACATCCTTTGATATTGGGTCGACCTTGGTTAGCGACGACAGATGCTTATATAGGATGTCGTGCAGGGAACATGACTATTACACAAGAAAATGTTGTGAAGGTTATTGTTTTGTATCCCCCTGCTAAACCAAGTCTACCTATTTTAAATACTTAGTTACACTCCCCTAGATAGTTGGAAGAAAACATCCTCTCTCCTCTCACACTAGAAGAAACTCTTGAATTTAAGAATCAGATGGAGGATGATGTGATTAACAATTTCATTAATAGGTCAGTTTTCATGAATAATCCAACATGCCAAGTATTAAAAGCCATTCTTGATAATGAAGCATAGGGATATCCCTCCAAGGATGCAGACGATCAGCATATACCCACGACCGTTGTTTATAATAGCAGGCCAATTGAGATTGAACCAGGCAAAACGCTTAACATTAATGATAACATGGATAGCCATGAATAGCAAAGGCTTATTCAAGTTCTTCGAAAATATAAAAAATATTTTTCCTGGGAATACTCAGACATGAAAGGTATAGATCCCCAGCTATGTATCAACCATATCTACATTGAGAAGGATGCTTGCACCATTCGGTAGCCCCAAAGAAGGTTGAATCCTCACCTCAGGGATATTGTGAAAGAGGAACTGCAAAAGTTGTTAGATGTAAATTTTATTTATCCTATCTCGGATAGCCAGTGGGTCTCCCCATTGGTAGTCGTTCCCAATAAAAATGGGAAATGGCGAATCTGCATAGAAAACAGGGAACTAAATAAAGCCACCCAAAAGGACCATTTCCCTCTTCCGTTCATTGATCAAGTTATCAACACCTTAGCAGGGAAACGATTTTTTTCCTTCCTCGATGGCCTCAGCAGCTATAATCAGATCTAGATCACCCTTGAAGACCAAGACAAAACCACGTTTACTTGTTCGTGGGCTACATTTTCATATAGAGTTTTACCCTTTAGTTTATGCAATGCCCCAATCACATTTCAGAGGGCAATGTTGAGCATTTTTTTTTATCTGATCAACAAAGGGCTTGAAATTTATATAGACAATTTCACCCCTATTGGAGTGATTTTGAGCAGGGCTTACAAAATCTGGAAAATGTACTTGAATGATGCATTGCCACCAGGTTATGCTTGAGCAATGTAAAGTGTCATATGATGATGACCGAAGGTGTGGTTTTGGGACACTACATCTCTGCGGCATGAATATAGGTAGATCCAACAAAAATAGAGGCAATTATTGCACTACCCACACCCACTACCTAGACCAAGGTACGCAGTTTCATTGGATATACGGGGTATTACCGTAGATTTATTGATTTTTTTTCAAAAATTGTTGCACCTTTGTATGTTTTAACTAGTAATGTTGAATTTAATTGGTTTGAAAAATGTGATGTTGCCTTTGTAGATCTGAAGAAGCTAATTTCAACTGCACCAGTATTACGAGGACCAAATTGGGAGCTACCTTTCCATATTTCTATAGACACATTAGACATGAAAATAGGCGATGTTCTCGGATAGGAGGAGGACAAAATACCTATGCTATTATTATATCAGAAAAAATCTCACTTCTACCAAACTCAATTACACAGTCACAGAAAAGGATTTTTAGCTGTTATTTATGCCATAAACAAGTTTAGACATTATATCATAGGTTATTCAGTGTTTTTGTATACTTATCATTCCGCTATTATATATTTAGCCAATAAACCTATTACTAATGGGTAGGTGACTCGTTGTCTGTTAATTTTGTAGGAGTTTGATATTACTATTAATGAGCGACTAGGGAAGGAAAATTCAGTTGCAAATTTTCTGTCTCGGGTACCTAAAATGAACGATTCGTCCGCAGTGGATGACCAGTTTCCAAACGAACATTTGTTTGTTGTGGCAGTAAAGGAACCTTGGTATGTAGATGTGGAAAACTATCTAGTGGTAGGAAAACTACCAAGGAACCTGTCAGCTAAAAAAAGGAAGTTGACTATCCAACGCAGCACCCAATTTTCTTGGATCGGTAGATGTCTTTTCCACATAGGGTTTGATATGCAGATACGACGATGTATTCACAAAGATGGGATCTATGACATTCTGGAAGCTTGCCATGACAAGCCTTGTGGCAGACATTTTGCATATCATAGGACTAGACATAAAATACTTCGGATGGGCTATTACTAGCCCACTATCTTTAAAGATGCAAAAAAATATGTCCAGGAGTGTGCTAGCTGTTAGAGGTTGGGTCCTCCTGGTCAAGTCAATGAGATGCTGTTGCAGCCGCCGTTGGTAATGGAGCCTTTCGAACGATGGGCATTGGATTTTGTTGGCCCATTCAATCCGCCATCAAACCAAAAAGCCTACATATTGGTTGCTACAGACTATGTAATAAAGTGGGTAGAAGTAGTAGCTTTGCCAAGGGCTATGGAAGAAACTGTAATTAATTTTCTGTTTGAGTTATTTGTGCGGTATGGTTTACCCAGGGAAGTGATAACAGATGGAGGGCCACAGTTTATAGGACATAAGCTTACGACCACTCTACAGAACCATCATATTACACATAGATTCACTTCTTTGTATCATCTGCAGGTGAACAAGCAGGTTGAAAGCACCAACAAGGTCCTTGAGGCAATCTTGACTAAAATAGTTTCAATGTACCGACGGGTCTGGGCTGCTATACTACCAAAGTCCTTGTGGGCTTATCGCACAACTTGGTGAAACACTACTAGTTATTCCTTGTACCAATTTGTGTTTGGTAAGGAACCTATTTTTCCTATTGAATTTGAAATAAAGATTCTCAGAACAACCCAGGAAGTGGGACAAGATCTGACGAAGGCCCAAATGAAATGAAATCAACAATTAAATGAATTGGACGAAATATGGCTACTTTCTCTACAACGTACAATGATTATTCAACAACAAAGGGCTAAGTGGCATGACAATCTTATTAAGAAGAAAACGTTTCAGAAAGGAGACTAGAGGCTCCTCTATGATTCCAGGTTTCAAGACTTCCTAGGCAAACTACAGACAAGGTGGCTTGGCCCGTATGACATTCATGAAGTACACAACAATGGCACTCTAACTCTGACTACCATTGATGGGTCTGAATCTCCTTTTCTAGTGAACGGACACCAGTTGTGACTTTATCACAAGCCACTCACCAAAGAGTCTTTTTGCCAATAGGTATGTAGTGATCCCATTTTCCAAGTTTTAGCTACTGGGAGTGATGACCCAACAACTTTAATTTCCTTAAAATTGTTCCTTTTCAACTGTAAATAATGTTTATATTTTCTGCAAACATAGCTTATTAATCTGTCCATCTTATTTTTTACTTGCATGATTGAATAGAGTAAACATTGTTGTGTGAATGAGTTGAATCTTTTTAAGAAACAATGTTGTTTAAGAATGTTGTGTTCCTTTCCAACGAAACAACAACTGTTTCTTCATCTCTTTTATCATTGTTTCACTATCGCTGTTCTCTTTGGAGTGAACAACTGTTGTTCTATTTTTGGGACAGTTGTTGTTCCCTTTCCAAAAAGAACAGTTGTTGTTTCTTTTATAGTTTGTGTGTTTTACAGTTGTTGTTCCTTTTGGGACAAACCACTGTTGTTCCATTTTTTGGACAACTATTGTTCTCTTCCAAAAGAATTGTTGTTCCTTTTTACCAACTTTCATACATGCATATGTTGTTCTGTTAAAAGAACAGTTGTCATTCCGCCAAGCGAGCTAGTGTTGTTCCATCAAACAAACAGTTGTTGTTCTGTCCAACAACTAGTTTTTGTTCCATCCACTGAACATTTGTTGTTCCGTTCCCGAATGGGCATTTTCTGTTTTATTCTTGACTGAACATTTGTTGTTCCATTCCCAATTAAACATTTGTTGTTCTGTTTCCGATAGAGCATTTGCTATTCCATTTCAGATTAAACATTTGTTGTTCTGTTATCGATTGAACTTTTGTTGATCTGTTCCTGATTGAACAATTGTTGTTATTTTCCGATAAACCGCTTGCCATTCCACCTATACAATCATCTGTTTGGCTAGAAATTTGCATCGAAATCTCTTTTAAAAAGCATTCATATTGATTACATTATGATTTCTTTTAACTGTTTTCTAATTACCTTTATTTTAATCTGACATGGTTCATCTATTAAATGACTTGCTATATGTCTTTCCTTTGGATATATTCTCAATTTGATTCACCACCAATATCAACATCTTGTTGGTTCTCTCTTTTACACTTTCAAATGGTAGTTCCTTTTGACACAATGCAAGGAAAGCAAGCATATCTTTTGTAGGCATTCTTTTACTTCTTACACCATCCTTGACTCTTAAGGAGTTAGTGAGCCTCCCTCAACTTATAATGTAAAATTGGAAATAGGATAATTTTTTCTCAAAGAGGATAGGAGGTCTCATTACGAGCCGACCTACCATGATCGTAAGGACTTAACACAAGTGACATTTATATTCTGGCTACCACACCAAGGTAATGGCCTTTCAAACACTATATACGTCTAAGGACAGGAGGTCTGATCAAGAGCTGGCCTATTCACTTTATTCTGCCCTGGTGAATGGCATTGTGGTTATTTGGTTACCATGCCAGCACAATGGTCTCTTTGTAGAAATATGTAAATAATAACAACAAAAAATTCATAAGTTGAGGACACTGGCTCATTTTTGGGTTTAAGTGGCAACCCTGTCAAGGCTATAGATGCCTGCTGGCAGCAATGGCTCTGCTTGTGGTATTGGAGTATTATTCTATATTGCCAATTCTTTAGTATGCTAATACTTCCTATTTAATTAATCCAAAAGGAGAAACCACCATTGAATAATGTTTATACTTTTAAAAACCAGTATAAACGTTGAAAATCTATTGAATGAATCACTTCAGCATCGTCCAATCAGTTGACACCAACAATCATTATTATTTTCATGTCATGTCAGATTTCGCTTTATCAATCACAAAAAGGTAAATAAATTCTCATAATGAATATTTACATGCTTTATTCTTTTTTCGATCATCTCTAACCACTCGTATGACTGTTAATTATTTCGCTTCACTCCACCTATCAGACTCCTTTGCCAACTTCATGCCATATTAATGATGTTGTGTGTACTTCTTATTTTCTCATACTTCGAGGACAAGGACACCCTTTTCTTATTGGAGGGGGAAGGTTATGCGCTATGATGATTTGACAAGATATAATTACCCAACTCCGCCATGACTTGCTGATTTGACCAATTAATTAGTATTGCATTTATAAAAAGCTTTTTCTGATTGACCGATCATTATTATTGCATTTATATAAAAACTTTTTTTCTAATTGAAACTCTTGCATGTGGCTTATTCGTTGTTGTTCAACACTAAAACCATAGAAGTAAGGTTATTGCATGCAGAGTAGTGAAATTGTTACAGGAGCACAACAAGCATGGGGGGCAACACCATTCGCAACGAGCCCACACTATTGCAATTAACAGAATAAGCTCGAGCAATTCTCAAACACGTTGGGTGGATATAGTACCTAGTCAGGTTGCAGGGATTTCACAGTGATGTTGCACTGGAATTTTTGCAAAACTTACAGAATGGACACACAACCATAAAAGGAAGAGCTATAACAGTCTTTGAAGCGGTCATAGCCAAAGTCTCAGGACTTTCGACAGAAGGCATAAAGTGGAATAAGAAGCATGTATAATTGCATGAATTTGTTGAAGTATTCAAAGATTTAGGCGAAGAATTAATACGCAAGGGCAAGGGAATTCAACCTGCGTCTTTGAAGGAACCATGGCAAGAATTGGCAATAGTTGTTCAGAAATATATCACTTGCGATGGCCGATAGGACGTGGTATGGTCTATACACCTTAAGTTGTTAGCAATACTTAGGCAAAAGATTGTAGTTAATTAGCCATTATTTTTAAACTCTTTACTGCTTGATGTTGCTAGTCGGGTTAGGAAGCCTAAGAACTTGCATGCTACAATTAGCCATCATGGTCTAATTAATCTCATCGTCACTCGAGAACTAGCCCAACAAAAATTAACCTGGGATAATTTTGTAAGCCCTATTGTACGCTCATTAGAAGAAAACCCATGAAATTCACAAGCACGGGCAATGGTTGACCAAATTGTAGAGAATGTTGATGAACCAGATAATGAACAACAAAATTCAGAGGTAACAATCTCAGGGAGGGCACGAAAAAGGAAAACCTCTACTTTAGCCTCTGACCCTACAAAACAAAGATGTTCTAAGAGGATAAGTTCACAATAGAATATTACAAAATTAACAGAGGCAGCAGGACCATCTCATACACCCCCTACAAGTCCACAAAATGTTTTTCCACAGGGTGATGAAGAAGAGGTGGCCCACATTTTGGAAAACTTGGAGACCCTCTTTGAAGAGGAAAGTCAATCTGGACACTCACAAGATCAGGACCACGCTCTTAGCCAATTTGCCTCTGTTGGTACTTCTGGTCATACAAAAATTTTATCGTCCTCCGAAGATATGGGGGATTCACAGGAACAAGGGGGGAAATTTTCCTCTATAAATGGAAGTCCTGAGCCAGAAACTTATGTAGAAAGAAGCCCTGAACTGGAAACTCAGTCAGGAGGTACTGTTTTATTGGAAAGTGATCCTAATAACGATATAACCCCTCTTTCGCCTGAAACAAATACAGTTGTTTCTTCTCCAATCAAACACCTCACTAAGAAGGCAAGGAAAGCAGATAGTGCGAGGATGAATCTATTGAGCAAAGAGAATAAGAAATTGAAGAAAAAGATCAAACAATTGAGAAAATGGTTGAAAGAAGCAAGCAAGGCTCATAGGAACAAAGTGGAATTGAAAACTATTGGTACTCAAAGTGAAAACCTCCTTCAAACCACTGGAACGCAAACATAAGACACCCCTGTAAATTCAATTGGAATTCAAATTGAAATGCATCATATTGAAATCGTCAGAACTCAGACTGAAGATATTTGCACCCATTCAATGGAGACTCAAACAAATTTTTCTCTTTCTGCAGATTTTATGGATGTTGCTGTTCAAATAGATTTTCCAAAAAATTCTCAAACAAACAACTGCATTTCATAGGGAACAATCGATACAACAGAAACAATTGTTCAGACCGACTCGGTGGTAACCTATGATAATGCTGCTCAAACTGAAGACACACCCCTGTATACTTCTTTGGTAAAGGATGCCACTATCCAAAAGTTGCAGAAAGAACTAGAAAAATCACAGCATACTCTAGCACAGTATCAAAGAGAAGTGGTACCCCTACAAACACATAAGGATTTATTGAAGAAGTTTGATGAGCTAACTGCAATAGAGGATGAGACTTATGCTAGTCTCAGAGCTGAGCAAAAAAAAGTAAAAGAAGTACAGAGTCAGCTTCAGAAAGATATGGAGCAAATTAAAACTATCTGCTCCATTTATTCAGATGCTTTGTCTTGTAGGTCACCTGCTACCAATTACGCATTGTTTTTACTTGAGAGGTATTTACTGTTGAAGGTTAAGGCCATCAAGACTGGTAAACCAGTCGAATTTAAATTGACCCCAGACTTTATTCAATGTTGCAAGGAGTAAGATGAAAAGGTGAGGCGTTTCCTCTGTGAATTATACTTACGCAACTTTTTCCTAGAAGATGAAAGGGATGCTAATCTTAGCCCCTTCATCGAAGATGTTCAATTTCAAGTCTTCATTTCTTTTGCCTGTAATCAGATTAAGTGGGCTAAGGCATATAAAATTTTCCAAAAAAGGGAGCATGAAATAGATCTTTGGGTTAGGGGAGAACCTACACAACCATTACACCTTTTTATACAACATAAATGATTTATGGAGCAACTGAAGGTTGTGGCCCCTTTAGGTCCTCTCCATAAAGACACTGTAAAAGTAGGAGTGGAATATTTGCAGGATATTAAGTTTGTTGCAAAACATAGGTGGATGGTTCCACCAACAACATTAAAAAAAGAGAGTTGTTCAGTTATATAAATTTCAAAGCTTTTGTTGCTCGTTTGGTTAAGTACAACAATATTATTTTATGCATGGGCCCTACATGGATAGGCTGCCATTATAGAAGCCTCATTATTTGGTATCCACCTGATGGGTATCATTTTGACTATGAATTGCCAGAATGCCAAGAGGACCAAGCATTTGCAATGCTTAAAAAGAAAAATGGTTTTCGGTTATATCAAGAAGAGACCTATCATGCTTACTCCTTAACACAAGTGCATGTTAATCATCTTCTTGCATGAGGACATGAAAAAAGGTAAGCAGGGGAGTATGTTGGGTCATAGAAAAGGTATGCTTTTACCTTTACATTACTTGATAAATCGCTTACTTTTATGTATTTGTCTTCATTCTTGGAAAGGATTTGGAAGAAAAGATTGTGAAAGTTAGGTAAAATAAACCATTAACATATTACATGTTTTTAGCGTGAGAAAACTAACTTTTGCTTGCTTTTATGTGCCGGAAATCAGAATTGGACAATTGTTGTTTAGTCTATAGAATGACAACGCCAAACTAGGAGATAAAACCGTTCCTTGGCTATGGAGGCTAGTGAAAGATAGGAAAGAAAGTGCTAATTCGACAAACATAAATTCGATTGTTTAGCCACAAAATCCTGAGGATCTCTTGATCCTCAGGATTTGCTTTCATCCATTAGTTTTCCATTAGACTATATGATGCCGATGGGTGAAAAGGATCGAGACACTTAACCTGTTATTGTATCTTTGCATTAAACATAGCATATTTTGACATTACAGTAACTTTGTACTTATATTATTTCAATTAATGGGAAATATAGAGATTCTCTCTTAATCGTGTTAAGAGATTTATCAGCAGTAACTTCTAGAGGCTTTGGGCACGGTCGCTAGAAGATTCACTGCTCTTTTGTGTCATAATTATTTCCTTATTTTTTGCAAATATTTATTATTGTTATTTTACAGAATCGAGTTATTCTTTACAGTTTACATTTTCATTTGAAATAGATCTTTTACTTTAACATGTTGAATAGGTGAAACTGCGTGACATCTTAATGTTGTTCTTTTAATGAATTGCATAGATTAAGTCAAGTGTTACAATTGATTGATGTTCTTTCTAATTTATGTTAAAGAATGAAGTAGTGACTTGTTGTTCTATTGTTGTAGTATTTCTTTCCATCTACTATTTCAGAAAGTAGCCCATTAGATATGGTTTCTTTTAGTCCACATGCTTGAAATTCATTTCCTTTGCAAATCAGTCTTGATTGGATCTAGATTTATGGTTTGAGTATGTTTTGAGATTTATTCTTTGAGTTGTCTTTGATTGAACTTCGAGAATTAAGGATTTGTTAATAAATTATTGCAACGATTTGATGAAGTGTTATACTCATTTAGTTATGTAACAAACTCTGATCACTATTGCACAGATAATGACAACATCCTTGAAATAAACCGATGAATCCCAAGTTGATAATGTAATGTAAGAATTAAGATTGATTTAAATAGTCATCTTAGTGCACCAACACTATTTAACTCATAAAATTCATAAGTTAAAACTTCAAATATTGGGATATTAAAACAAAAATAAATCATCTTAATCCTTCACCAAAAACTCGACAATAGGCACACACAATTAGTAGCAGTAATCTACAAAATTGCCTAGATTTATGATATGGGTTTTGAAAAGTGTTTTTTTTTATTCAAATGGGAGGTTATAGGACCTTAAGGCATGGAAACCCCCTGATTTTGGGCTGAATCGAAACCAAAATACCTAGGGATGCGATTATTTAAAACAACAAAAAATTAGATACTTAATGTCTCATTTACGAATTTTGTCAAACACACGAAATGCAAACTTTCATCTACAACTCTACATGAGGAAAGGCAACCCAGAGTTATGCTACCAAGATGTGTTCATTGAATTCACACATTTCTAAATCCACCATATGAGTTCTTGAAACATTTGACAAACCACAAGTTAATTCCTTTGACATTATTTGACAAGCTTATTGCAGCCATTGCTACAATTTGACAAACACATGACAACCCTGATTGCTACAACCATTAAGGTTTTCTGTCAAATTTTAATAGTACTATAAGAAAAACTTGAATCACAACACATTGAATTATTGATAAGAATATAAAACACAAGCCATAACTGAAATTTACCTCAAACTTACCTCAAGTCTTTGATCTTCCAACCCATATTTTAACTGCCATTAATTTTTTGCATTTTCTTTTAAGGGCTGATTTGTAATTCCTCCAAGTATATTTTGTGTACATTTCTATTTTCTTACTTCTCTTGTAAGCTGCAAGTTAGCACTTATTCATGCATAAATAAATTGATAGCATTACTCATTCATGGATTTTGTCAAACACTTTGCAAAATATTCTGAAACCTTTTCTAAAACATGCATATAATTACCTGAAACAAAACCATAACTCATGAAATTCTTACCCAAGTCCTTTGGAATTTCTTTATTGCAATTACCTTCAACAATATTTGGCTTTCCTTTCTCAAATTCTACAATACCAAGGTTAGTACAATAAACTACACCAATAATAATTCCATAACAGCTTGAGATCTAAACATCCATACATATAGACCACTCTTAGTCTTCATTTTCAACTAGCCAATAAGATTCCAGATAACATAAGCTTAAACCAAAATTAGATGCTTACAACAATTTAAATTTCTACTTTTTATTTTATGCTAAATCTATACTACAATTTTAGGACAATGAAAATTATACCTGAAGAGATATTCAACTCCAATCGCTGAGAATATGATCCATCTTTGATCCCTTAACCAACTCATTTGAACCATCTGGTTTTCCACCCAACCATATCCAGGGAGAACTTCTCCCCCTGGAACCCCCGAGCTGTAAGAGCTCACAAGTAGTACCAAAATATAACAATAGAGAGATATACAAGGCAAGTTGAGGAAGATAAGTTTCAATTCTTCCAAATACCACTCATGGTTAGCTCCACCAGGTAAAGATACCCATGAACATTGGTATTGCAACAATAATACTAGAACTCCCAAGGCTACCGACTTTAATTATCAACCCGGGGTTAATAAAAAATTAAGAGGTATCGACACTATATGTGTAGCATACAATCTGTCCTTCCTTTGTTGTCATGAGAGAAAAGAAATGCTGCCTATTTGCAAGAATGAAAGACTAAATTTAAAAATGCTTGTAAAGTAACATGAAATCCTCTATCTACTTATTAACACACTTTGCTTGCAAAAGAACCCTATTTTAACCCTATCTGTTAGATGTGATGTTTTAACTAATCTAAGCATGAAATCTGATCTAGAGAGTACTAACTCCTATACCAACTTCAATGATGATTTTTCTTAATTCGGGCTCAAAATAGGCTGCTACAGGATTTCCTACAGGATGTACTAGTTCTCTTACATGATCCCCTGTTTTACTACAGGATGTTACAGATTTACTATACGAAATTATAATTCATCGAATCACCAAGAAAATCAAATCTAAATTGGATGGGAAAATTTTTGTTATTGACTAGGATTTCTTAGGTCCCCATTTCAAGTGGAATCACTCAAAAATACCTCTGTTATCCCATGCTAAAAAATAACAGAAAATTACTAGTCTAAAAATCAAAAATTTGAGAACTAGTGAGCTAGTAAATCCATCAAATGCCTAACATAATCAAGTGCAAATTCAATGGGGTAAATTTTGTTATGAAATAGATTTTTTTGTGATATAATTCAAGTGGAACCAAGTCGACTGAAACTCGTTAGGATGCTCTAAATTATAGCGGAAATTTATTGTTCTTTGCCACAAAAGAGTTCTAGGAATTTAGATTTGGGAATAAGCAAGCTAATCCAAGTAGCTCAATGATTACTATGACCTTACAATTTTTTTCCAAGGATGAAATGATGCTTGTGATCCTGTAAAATAACTTACATCAACCATTTAACCCAATCCTACAACAAGAAATCATTAATACTAAACACAAAAGTAGAAAGAAATAAAAACAAGAGATGCATGTGAATAAGAAGTGAAAATAAGGAAATAAAATGATACAAAAGGGCTCTGAGGCTCCTAGGATGGCCAAGCGCAAGGAAAATCAAAGACCTATGGAGGAGAACAAGATTTAAAAGCTGAACATGACACCAATCTTCATTATTTTCATTAATATAATTACATCCCTGCAAGAAAATACAATGGAGTTGCAGATATACGAGTTCTCTCCACAAGAACACTAATGAAAATCCCCCCCCCTAGAGGAAAATTCGACTTGGTACTTATACAAATGATTAGGAATCATTCCCCATGAATGGAGGAAGCTTTCCCCACCAAAATCCCTTGATTAGCAGATCTAGTTCCCAATACTAGGAATCTTCATTAAATGGCAGGGAACACATTCCTCGATTTTCTCAATCATTGGAGTTCCACAATCTATGCCATAATTCAATAATATCTTGTTAATTTATTGTTTAATAGTGATCCTCCTGTAGTAGGGAGCAAGTCTCTAAATTATCTCCTCCTCCAAATCTTCATAATTTGCCCAATATTCTCATAATATTCCACAAAAAACAAATAATATTAGGCACAAATATGCAATTATTCATAAACCTTCCTAATGAATATATTAAAGTTAAAAATACATTATCTTATATAAAAAGACAAGTTTAATGTGCTGAAGGATGGTCATAGGCCTTAATTTATGTTTAATTTAGAGGCATGGAACTTAATTTATGTTTAATTTAGAGGCCCATCAATACTTAGTAATTAGTTTAGGAATTTCAAATTCCTTTCGAAAGAAATTGGGTTCTCTCCAAGTCTTTCCTCTCGTGTATATATATATATATATATATATATAAATCTCTCCCACGCTTGCTATCACAATGCACACCCCCAAGTGAGAATACATGAGACACCTATATAGGAGGAGCAACAAATTCTTGTCATAAAGGAGGAGTAATATGCATGCCTTGTATTCCATTTATAGGAGTGTAACTCATGCCATTAAGGAGAGGTATGCATGCCTTAGTTAAGAAGAGTGTAAAATATGCATTAAAGAGATTGTAAGAGGAATATTTTATGACATGTCTTTAATGAGTGTAAGACGAATATGCCATTCTTTGATAAGTGCATAAAAGAGAGTGTACTGTATTATTAAAAGAGAGATAAAGTTACATAGATCCATGAGAATCACCAAGGAGAGAGGCGTGAAGTGATTGAGGAGATGAAGGCGACTTTTAATTCCCTTTCAATAATAATATCATAGTCTCACAGAAGATAACAATAATATTAATAATATTGAGGATTAAGTCGAGATTGAATTATTAGGATTGAGTAATGATAAGTTAAGTGATTTTTCTTCAACTATACTTGATTGCCCATTGATTGAATATGATTTACTATTTTTGGAAAGTCATACTTGAGATGCTAGACACGACTTTCTATTTTTAGAAAGTCACTGTAGAATTGTCAGAAATGAGATTTTATTAAGGAAATTCATCCCTCATATCCCCCCGAGTGGTATTTTTCTTCCGGAGAATAGGGATTCTGCATCCCTATTGCATACATCTCTGTGCCTTAGTAGATTAAGGACTCCGCCCCTTGGTCTACGCCAAGGATCCAAGATTCCACACCTTGATATTTTAAATATTTTGGACTCTACCTCCCAATCCTTTTATTATAGATCCAAGACTCCATGTCTTTATCTTTCATGGATTTAGGACTTCGTTCCCTAATCCTTTAGTATATATCCAAGACTCCATGTCTTTATCTTTCATGGCTTCAGGACTCCATGCCCTAATTTCCATGGCTTATCATTTTCTCTACTTCGAAACTCCACGCTTCACCTTAAGGTACTGATTGTGAGCTCATACCCATCTGATGGTTCATTGGTAAGGCCTTATTCCAAGACCTGCACAACTCACAATCTCATAGATCAAAGGAATCAAATGAATTTAATAATTAACTTATTCACATTTTACGAAAGATAGTGAATGCTTCCATAGTCATTTTGGTTCTAGAGAAATGACTTCCGCAGCCATCTATCAATTGAACATCTTTGTTTGCAAATAACCATGTCCACTGTCACATCCTGCTCAATACAAGATTAAGCATATATAATCATAAAAACCATGTATCATGACTTCCACAATCATTTATAATTTGAGCATCCTTGTTTGCAAATAACCATGTCCCTTGCCACATCTGCTTAGTACAAGATTAAGCATATATAACCATACAAATCGTGTATCATGCATAAATCATAATTAACCATATGTTCCACATAACCATGATCATCCATGGATCTATGTGTCTCAATGTTGGTTCACCATCCATGTCATACACCTATGTCCAAATTAGGATACCAAAAGAGAAAACATCGATAATATGCTCTTAACCAAAATTAGTTCTTATACACACAACTATAGATATTATCATAATCACATAGCAACCAGGTGACCCAAACTAGTCTATAGCATATAAGCATGTACATAAGTATGTCATGCACAATCTTATATCATTACAACAAAATCACCCTCTCTAAGTGTCACAAAACTAACCTTGCCAAGGTGGGACACTACGTACTCCCCCTCTTGGATTAAACTTGGCCAGAAGTTTTCTTATAGTTGTCAGATGTCTATTTATTTTATATATATCTTTCTAAAGTCCAATCAGTTTGTCTATGAAGACAAAACATGCCATTATTAATCAAATACCATGTATAATTATGCCATACATATATTTTTACATACACCACAATATATACTATATAAAACAATAATCTAAACAAGCATATTATATCTAGGTACTATTATCTATAAATGATATGACATATAAAACATATATTCATATAAAGGACAATGGTCTCATATCGCACATGATTTTCTTTTCCTTATCTAATACATTAAGAATTCAATAATATTTTATGTCTCATTCTCTTGGGTTCTATAGAAATATTGAGCTTGATAACTCACAAACAACTCCCACATTAGTTGTATAAACAACAATTATAGTGCATTCCATCGCACATTCAAATTTGCATACAAGAAGCATCAAATTATCCACATACAATTTCCATTGAAACTATGCAACAAAACATGTCATATATATAGGCCACTCTTACATCCCACTTGATTTATGTCTTCTCAATCCAATTTTCTCCTTTTTCATTTAATAAGACATCCCTACAATCAAAATCTTTAAGACCTACCTACATTTTTTAATAAATGTTTACTCTTTAGGAAAAAAGTCACAATTTGAGGTTCAAAACAATTTTTTTTTTAAACTAACGAGCTAAGGTTCCATATGGTCCTCATTGGCCCACTTTTGTATTATAGACCATTCCTTAGTTCCCATAATATTCATTATTATTCACTTCTCTTACTTGAGAATCAATTATGAATGACTCCGTTAAAAGATCATCATTCCAAAAAAAAAATTAAACATGTATTTTTTTGTATGTTTGTAATCAAGAATAACTCTCATAATTATGCAAATACAATATTTATATTATTGAATATATCTTGATAACTGCAAGTCATCTTGTTTTTTGACTATAAAATCGCTCATGATTTATTTCAATAAAAAATCAATTCATCCCCCGATCGTGGTGTGACAAAGAAGAGGAGGTGGGCCAACGACGATGGGAAGTGGAGATGTCAGGGACCATCCACTCGAGCGCAAGGACAGAGAAAACATCGGGATGCGAAGGAAGAGGAAAACAGGAAGGGCGGGTGGAAGGACATGGCAGGGAGGGAGAAAGCCCCGAGAGAAGATAGGTGGGGTTACGAAGGGAAGGCACAGAGGAAGGCAAGGGAGCCAGTGAGAGAGCATGCAGAGTGATGCCAACAAGTGGCAGGAATATAGAGAAGAACCCACGGTAGGAGCAGCCAGAAGCATGAGGGAGTTAATGAGGGTCAGAGCTGGAAGGGATGGAGGGCCATCATTTCGAGGAGTAGGAATGAGGAAAAGGACGACGAGAAAATTAGGAGGATAGGTGGTAGGTGTGACAAAAGGCAGCAGGAAAGTGAGGTAAAACAAAAGGTAAGAGAGATATAAGATAGTTGCATGCAGAAAGAGAGAGCGAGAGTAAGAGTAGAGAAATGTAGTGGACTCGGGACGAGGGTGCATGCCGGTGGATGCAGCTGCGTCAACTCAGGTCGATGGTATTTATTCTTCCATTTCCTTAATAACATAATTATAGTAATGCCAAATTCAGTGGTTCTAGGGAAAGAGACCTGGGAAATTCTGGACTCAGAAAGAGTCGGAACCAGGGTCTCTTGGAACACCACTTGGGTCAGCAATGAGGAGGAAAGGGTGAGAGAAGTGATAGATAAAAAAATTGCCCCTAAATAAAGCGCAAAGAGGGAAGGAGGGCAGCCGAGGAGAGAAGAGAGAACCTGGTAAGGGATAAGGCCTAAGGAATTCAACTCTAGCTAGGTGGCTCCTGAGGCACGGGGGGGATAATTTAGGTAGTTGGAATAGAGAGGAATCTACCTAGGAAGCCCCAGTAGCTAAGACAAGGGACATCTAGGCCACTGTGAAACCTATCTGGAATATCCTGAGTAATATCGAGAGGATAACCAAGGGCTCAATTAGAGCGAAGTATATAGAAAGGTGTGAGAGTGGAATGAAAAAACCTCATGCAGTTCAGAACAGGGACTTGGTCCCCCCTTGTAGACTCCCCGGTAGGTCCTCTATGGTAAACCATCCGAGTGAGGGTAGACGGGGAGAGATGAATCTGAGAGAAGAATTGAGAGGCTGCAAAAGGCTAACACAAGAGTTGGCAGGGGAAATCTGAGGGAAATGAAAAGCAAACTCAAGTCGCTAGGACTTAAGCGAGAGACCAAACACGAAAAAATTAATTACAAGACAGAATGGGAGGTATACCTTCAGACTACTAATACTTCTTATGGTATTGTTTTAGGTTTAATCATAATCTGTGTCCAGTACAGTGTGAAGACAAGCAAACACACATAGGAAAGAGAACTAGGAGAAGAAAATGACAACCGAGACAACGCAAGAATGGGGAGAGATGGAAAAGAAGTGGCTAAGAAGAGCAACTAAGGTGCAAGCAAAGAAGGGAAAAGGACTGCCAGGGGGGTTGGGAATCTCCAGCAGAGAACAATACAAGAGAGGGAGAAAGATGGGACAGGATCATATGAAGACCCTCATAGATGCGTACATGGCAGGGAATCCACCCGAGGTCAGAGCGTAAATAGCGGGTTGGGAGCGAGAATTAAATGAAAGTATCACCAACCAAGACATTCCCATTGAAGAATGGGAAGACATGGTACAAGACCCGGGAAACACCTGCAGCCGTCACACTTTATTCAGACAAATGATCCAACAATACTAGGTCATGAAGAATGTAGTGGCCTGAGCCATGACTCTCAACAAAGAACAGGGAGTAAAAAAAGGACATGAGGCATAGGAGGACAACAAAGTGAAGGAACCCATCAGAGCATATCTCATCAGAGAGATAGCAGCAATTCAGATTCAAACATATCGAAACAACCTGGCACTGAGTAGGATCGAGCAAAGTTTGCAGGACATGAGAAGAAGCGAGATGCCGGGATCCAGTGCTAAAGCCCCAACCCCCGTGGAGTCCTCGGACGAGTAGTAAAACATAGATCCAGATAAATTTTGTTTTTGTTTTCATGCCAAATAGCTTTTACTTTTTAAAGTCGATATTTAGTATAGACAAAATAGACAATGTTGTAAGGATGATAGAAAAAGACTTATTTAAATTTTGGACACCTTTTAATGCTGACAGGTGGCCTACCTGGTTTCCTACGGGCAGGTTGAGGCCACCTGTTACTATTGGAAAAAACTAATTATGGTTAGTTAATACAAATAGAGAAAGTACTACCAAGTTTACAAAAAAATAAATTCAATCCATTTAGTTTAAGGTCTTATTCCTTACTATTAATACATACACATCCAAGCACAAAATTACTAAATCCAACAATACCTTCCATTCCACATACAATACAATCATCTTAGGTTTCTAAATCATGCAACAATTCCAATGCATAAAAATGCAATCTCGCTTTCCTTCAATTTCTTCCTCAAAAAAATGTCACAAGCACATATTCTTGTAAAACAAGAACTCAAATAAGCTTTTCATTAATCACATACCTTTTTCCTTTAAGTTCAAATAAAACAAATTTCTCAACATAAAACATGTTATTCTCTTAACGATTTACAAGTTAATCAAATTTCAAGAAGGCATTTCACTGAGTTCATAAACAATATGATTTTGAATCAATTGCCTAACTAACAATAGTTTAGAGAAGTTCACGAGTTCAATCCTCATAGTTTCTCTAATTAAAATAGTTTAAATAGAATTCAACCAATATGCAATTGATAAAATTATTAAGGAGACTATTATGGTTTTCCTAGATCTAATTTGTCTTAAGCCAATAGAAAATATATTTCATCAACTTATCACAATATTTTTTCTTTCTACATTTCAAGAATTTGAAAATCAATTTAATTCTACTTAAATCCAATACATACAAAAGAATTACAATACTAGAGGATAGATACCTAGTTCACACTTGATTCCATATATCAAAATCAGTTATTCCAAACATCCTAAACCACTTAATGGTGTTCACTATACCAATCTTAGTATCTTCATTTGTAATAAAATGAAAATAATCGATTTAAATATCAAGCAAATTCATGTTACAAACCTCTATCCATTTAACTTTAATTACACATAATCATTCCTCCTTAATCGTGTCTATGAGATTTCATCAAAATAATTTGGTCATTCTAACCAGAAGAATTACTTAGTTCATAGATGTATGTTAGTATGAATTCCATACCAATACCTTACCTAATGGATATATGTTAGTATGGATTCCACACCCATACACTAGTTCATAGATATATGCTAGTATGGATTCTACACCCATACATTAGTTCATAGATATATGCTAGTATGGATTCCACACCCATACATAACTTAAGGAAAACATAACCTTCAAGTGTTCCTTAAAATGGTTTCCACAACCCTTCATTCACTAGTCATTTAAGCCTCTTGTTTATTAGGAAGGTCATACCTCAACATGGTATTTGAGTTATTTCAAGTTATTTGATGCACAACGTCAACCCAAACTACACAAAATCATGTCAAAGAAATCATAGGAATTCCATTCTTACTCATTAAGAATGTATTCCCAAATCATATTTTAGAATATCAAATTAATGCACATATCTTACTCTTGAACCTACATTCACAGTTAAAAGTGATATTCTTCAAGGTAGCTTTTGTTAAGTTTCCATTATTGTAGGTAAGAAAAGACTCAAAATTAACATGGTGAACTCAATCACCATGTTAATTGAATCTTGGCCTTACACTTGTTACACATTACCAAAGCATTAACACCAAGGTCATCATAATATAGTGTAGATTAAGCCAATATTTTTCTTGTTAGATACAATTTCAACTAGTAAATATGGCTAATAGGCCCATATCACATTGATAATGATGCATTAAATACATATGAAACCTTGCATCCACTCCACATAAATCAATTGAATTCTACATAAATCTAATACATACAAAAGAATTACAATACTTGAGGATAGATACCTAGTTCACACTTGATTCCATATATCAAAATTAGTTATTCCAAACATCCTAAACCACTTAATGGTGTTCACTATACCAATCTTAGTATCTTCATTTGTAATAAAATGAAAATAATCGATTTAAATATCAAGCAAATTCATGTTACAAACCTTTGTCCATTTAACTTTTAATTACACATAATCATTCCTCCTTAATCGTGTCTATGAGATTTCATCAAAATAATTTGGTCATTCTAACCAGAAGAATTACTTAGTTCATAGATATATGTTAGTATGGATTCCACACCAATACCTTACCTAATGGATATCTGTTAGTATGGATTCCATGCCCATAATCTAGTTCATAAATATATGCTAGTATGGATTCTACACCCATACATTAGTTCATAGATATATGCTAGTATGGATTCCACACCCATACATAGCTTAAGGAAAACATAACCTTCAAGTGTTCCTTAAAATGGTTTCCACAACCCTTCATTCACTAGTCATTTAAGCCTCTTGATTATTAGGAAGGTCATACCTCAACATGGTATTTGAGTTATTTCAAGTTATTTGATGCATAATGTCAACCCAAACTACACAAAATCATGTCAAAGAAATCATAGGAATTCCATTCTTACTCATTAAGAATGTATTCCCAAATCATATTTTTAACATATCAATGCACATATGTTACTCTTGAACCTACATTCACAGTTAAAAGTGACATCCTTCAAGGTAGCTTTTGTTAAGTTTCCATTATTGTAGGTAAGAAAAGACTCAAAGTTAACATGGTGAACTCAATCATCATGTTAATTGAATCTTGGCCTTACACTTGTTACACATTACCACAACATTAACACCAAGGTCATCATACTATAGTGTAGATTAAGCCAATATTTTTCTTTGTAGGTACAATTTCAACTAGTAAATATGGCTAATAGGACCATATCACATTGATAATGATGCATTAAATATATATGAAACCATGCATCCACTCCACATAAATCAATTGAATTCTACATAAATCCAATACATACAAAAGAATTACAATACTTGAGAATAGATACCTAGTTCACAATTGATTCCATATATCAAAATCAGTTATTCCAAACATCCTAAACCACTTAATGGTGTTCACTATACCAATATTAGTATCTTCATTTGTAATAAAATGAAAATAATGGATTTAAATCTCAAGCAAATTCATGTTACAAACCTCTATCCATTTAACTTTTAATTATACATAATCATTCCTCCTTAATCATGTCTATGAAATTTCATCAAAATAATTTGTTCATTCTAACTAGAAGAATTACTTAGTTCATAGATATATGTTAGTATGGATTCCACACCAATACCTTACCTAATGGATATATGTTAGTATGGCTTCCACGCCCATACACTAGTTCATAGATATATGCTTGTATGGATTCTACACCCATACATTAGTTCATAGATATATGCTAGTATGGATTCCACACCCATAAATAACTTAAGAAAAACATAACCTTCAAGTGTTCCTTAAAATGGTTTCCACAACCCTTCATTCACGAGTCATTTAAGCCTCTTGTTTATTAGGAAGGTCATACCTCAACATGGTATTTGAGTTATTTCAAGTTATTTGATACATAACATCAACCCAAACTACACAAAATCATGTGAAAGAAATCATAGGAATTCCATTCTTACTCATTAAGGATGTATTCCCGAATAATATTTTAACATATCAACTTAATGCACATATGTTACTCTTGAACCTACATTCACAGTAAAAAGTGACATCCTTCAAGGTAGCTTCTGTTAAGTTTCCATTATTGTAGGTAAGAAAATACTCAAAATTAACATAGTGAGCTCAATAATCATGTTAATTGAATCTTGGCCTTACATTTGTTACACATTACCAAAGCATACACACCAAGGTCATCATACTATAATGTAGATTAAACCAATATTTTTCTTGGTAGATACAATTTCAGCTAGTAAAGATTTCTAATAGGCCCATTTCACATTGACAATGATGCATTAAATATATATGCAACCATGCATCCACTCCACATATCTCACTCACCCATTGACAATCAAGCCATTCACATGCTTGGGTTTAACCCCAACTGCTCAAGCACATTCTTTCCCAACATGTCTTTAAGTCCTTTATCATATTTCTAATAATTTGTCTTAACAAAAATATAAAGGAATATAAGAAGGCATTCTATTTCTTTCATGAGTTTCTAAATGACATAATAATAATAATAATATCCTTTATGCAATCAATATGCTTTCAAGTCAACATACACAATAATTCAACATTCATGCATCAACCTACAAGCAAGCATGTTGGCCCATTAGGCCCTAGTGTTTTAATTTGGTTCTGATACCATATGTAAGGTCCCACCTTACCAACCATCAATAATATAGAGAAGTGTTAAACATTAAGACTCAAAATGCTATATTTTTTGATGTTTTTATTTCCAGATCCCAAGACAAGCCCAATGTAAACGTCTCACTCAAATCCCAAAGTCAAGCCACCAAATGACAACCATCACTTGATCCTCAACCTCAAAAATCATATTTAAAGGAAAGAGTCTTTGGTGGGATGAGTAAGTATTAAACTTTACGAGCCACAATTTCCAACAAGCTAATATTACTTATGTTACAACTAAATGTGTTCAAGAGTGACTAATTTGATTTTACTTTAAATAACATGGTTATGAATTCTTTACTTTAAAGGAGAATTCAACTTCTATAGGAGTTGATGTAGGTACATTAGGCTGAGCACATAAAAATGATAAGTTATTAAAGTTAGAACAAGAGCCTAGCAATGCGAGGATTCATCACATGCCAAGGCTAGAACATTTTAAAGTTCATCTGTGAAATGTTTTTGATATTTAGTTAAGATTAGTTAGGAACATCTAGTTAAAAGAAATGATTTTATAGTTAGTGGGGAGTTAGAGCTAAGGGAAATTGGTTCACATCCGTGAACTCATTTCTTGGACAATTTTTATTTTTATTTGTTTGTTTGTTTGTTTGTTTATCTATTTTTGAAAGGAAAAAAAGAGAGAGGAACATTTTAGAAAAAGAGAGATTTTGGGAGTGTGTATGGGGAGCAAGGGTTTTTGTTCTCTGTGTGAGATTGAAGTTAATTGAACAACATTTCTTAGACCACTGGTTTTTATCAGCAAATTGAATTTGTAAGTGTGTGTGAGATAGTTATTTGCATATGCATTTGTGAGGTTTGTGAACCGTAATATTAATATCTGAAGATTGAAATTGATTTGGTCTTTAAATTACTGTGTTGAATGAGGAATTCATGCACTACATTCTTTATGTTCTTTACATTTGGATGAGAGTAAAATATAAACCTAGAGAACCATATTATAGTTAATCTTTTAATCACAGTTTGCATCAAATCTTGTGTATCGCAAGGAGTCATTTACATTACAGGTTCGAGAATACACAACATTCTGTATCAAGCCAACAGAAGAGGGGAAATTTGTAAGGGAAAACCGTCACCAAACTTGCGGGTCAATTTTTTATTTAAGGAATATGAAATTTGAAATTCTACCATCTGATTTTTGTGTGAAGCAGGGTCTATTTGGTAAATTGTGAGCAATTATCCAAAACAATCCTTGGTTTGGGAGTTCTGAAGTGATATTTAAATTGTGTTTTTACAGATTATGTGACTAGGGAACAATGACTTGATTTTCCCTTGCACCAACACCTGTGTTTGCTGAAACTGAAACTGAAAAGACGATTTGTTGTTCCCTTGCATCAACTCCTATGTTTGTAGAAATTGAAACTGAAGAAATGACTTGTTGTTCCCTTGCACCAACGCCTCTGGTTTGTAGAGATACAAACCATCAATTTGTGGTATCAGAGCCTTAACGTTGTTGGTATCTACAATATAGAGAGATGAATAAGCAATCATGAAGGGCAGGAGGTCGCGGAGGCAGACCCATGGATAATGGAGAACTACGGGAAGAGATAAGGAGACTGCAAGTTCGGTTAGAAACCATGGAAGTAGGGAGACAACAGGATCCTGAAGGTGGAGATGTTAGTGAGGCTGAAGAGGAACTTGAAGAAGAAGGAGCAACACCTGTTGAAGAAGTTGTTGAGAGAAGTATTGGGCTCATGTTCAAGGCGAAAGCCTAAAATATCTATTTACGATGGCAGTTTGAAAGATGAGAATCTAATAGATTGGATCAGTGAGACGGACAAGTATTTTGAGTACGAGGAAATTGACGAGGATAAGAGAGTCAAGTTTGTTGTGACAAGGTTAAAAGGCCATGCTACATTGTGGTGTAGGTAAAATTTTAGGTGTGGACACAAACAATTCCTCTAGCCAGAGAGCAGATCTAGCCACCCCGAGAGCCGGTCTAGCCACAAACAAGACATTCTATGGAAGATTTCCTTAGGTTAGAACCAATTAAGAGGGCCTACCTCTTAGTACGCTATCCAGTTGATGACGACCCTGTTTCCGTGCTCCAACTATCTTCCATTTCTTCTTGCGAACACTTGAAACAAGTAGACAACAAAAGACAACAACTGTGATAATCTACAAATTGTATTCAACCTACTTAACAAGTCAAGAAACATTAAGCCATAAACATGTGAAATGACATCTTATGTAGGAAATCAATCGATAGTTGCATATAATTAAATCAAGAAGAGATTACAATCGACATCTTGACGTTACTGTTCTCCTCTAACAAATCCAGTTTCCCACACACTTCTGCTATCATTCCATGGATGGCCCCAACAATGATAGTCTCAAGGCTCTTCCCTTTAGGCTTCACACGAAACCAACTCACAATTCTCCCTTAAACACAAACAAGAGAGCTACAAAGTATGGATAACTGGCTGATTACTCCATACAGATCTTAATTAGCACTAGCACACGCAGACACTAGCTTGTGCTTGGGAAAAGTGGAGGTTTATATAGCTTGAATGGATGGGAGATGGTTCCTCCTCTCATAGGAGAAGGTATTATCTCTTGAGGTAGTTCCACCCTAATAAGGGAAAGGAGCCCAATTTGATCTCGTCGGCTCCATTCGGCCTAACCATTTACCAGACTTCCGTTACGAAGCTTCTAGAGTTGGAAGCTTCGGCTCCATATTTAAAAAACTTTCCAAAAGAGGATTGGCGTGACTGAGAAAGGGCTCAGTCGATTCGATCGAAGCTAGGGATAGTTGTAAACCCTGCATATCAGCGCGAGGAGGACATGGGTCATTAGCGCCGATCTTCTAAATTGGGATAAACATAAGAGTTTGGGAAAATGATGCCAAGGGGAATTGTTTTGCTCATGAAGAGGGACACAATGGGAGGTTCTTCATGATGGGAAAGCATGAAGGGTTCACTGTAGAGGTCCTCCAAGATCAAGGAATGGGGAGTACAGGGACAGTGACAAAATGCTATGTAACATGCATTATGGTGGGACAATGTACAAGCTGAAAGAAGGAAGAAGGGAAAATCATTGATCAAGAGCTGGGATAGAATGGTGGCAAAGATGAAGAGTAAGTTCTTTCCAAAGGATTACCATCTAACTCTTTACAAACAGATGCAAAATCTTAAACAAAAGATGATGACAGTGAGGGACTACACCGAAGAATTTTACAAGGTGAATTTGAGAGCAGACTATGTAGAAGATACCCTAGAGAAGACAACAAGGTATATCAATGGTTTGAGGTTAGATATCCAAGATGAAATCAACATACTTTCTCCAAGGACAATAGAGGAAGCATACCAGTGCGCTTTGAAGGCAGAAGAAAAGATAGCTAGGAAGCAAAGCTCTGGCAAAGGACGTGGTTTTTCCAAAGGGAAAGGACAGACAAATGGAAGAGGAAAGTTTCCTGTGCAAAATAATGATGAAGGAAACTCAAATCAGCAAGGGTAGTCAGAGAAAGAAGGTGGCAGCAAAGGAGGAAGACCTTACCATAGAGGTAAAGGTAGAGGAAGAGCCAGAGAGATTGTCTACCATTGTTACAGATGTAACAATTGGGTCACTGATATTTTGAATGTCCTGAGAATGACAATACGGGACAACGAGGTGCATACATAGCTCAAATTGAAGCAGTAGAGGCACAAGTACCTGAGGTAGAGAATGTGCCAGATACTGGAGAGGTGTTGATGATGCACAAATTCGTGTTAAAACCAGCAGTGGAGACTGTTGAACCTGACCAAAGGAAATCCTTATTCTAGACAATGTGTAAGGCAAAAGGCAAATGCTGCAAATTGGTGATTGACAACAGAAGTATGGACAATCTAGTCTCCCAAGAAATGGTGGAAAAATTGGGATTGAAAAATATTAAGCACCCCACACCTTATAAGGTATCATGGTTGCAAGAAGGACACTAATTGTTGGTGCATGAACAAAGTGAAGTTGAGTTTTAGATAGGCAGGTATAAAGACAAGGTGCTCTGTGAAATAATGCCAATGGATGCTTGTCACATTATTTTGGGTCACCCATGGCAGTTTGATAGGAAGGTGATAGATGATGGAGAGAGAAATTGTTATAAGTTCAAAAAGGATGGCATCAAGCACACTATTGTACCATTGAAAGAGGAAGGTACATCTAAAACAAGTAGCCCAAAATCACTGTTGCTTAGTGGAAAGGAATTTCTACAACAGATGGAAGAAGAAGAGGTAAGCTATGCAGTGGTTTACAAGCCAAAGGTAGTACTTTTGCACACTGAAATTGCAGATTTACCCATTGAAGTTTAGGAGTTGTTGCATTAGTTTCATGATATTGTAGTTGATGAATTTCCAAGTGAGTTGCCACCCAAAAGAAGCATCAGTCATCACATAGACTTGATACCGGGAGCAAGTCTTCCAAACAAGGTTGCATATCGAATGACACCCAAAGAGAATGAGGAAGTGAGGAAGCAAGTCCAAGAATTGTTGGACAAAGGACTAATAAGAGAAAGTTTGAGTTTGTGTGCCATACCTATAGTACTAAGTCCAAAGAAGGGTGGAGAATGGAGAATGTGCACTGACTCAAGAAATCAACAAGATCACCATTCATTATAGGTTTCCATTGCCACAGATGGATGATATGATGGATTGCTTGGGTGGGGCAACTTACTTCTCAAAGATTGACTTGAAAAGTGGTTATCATCAAATTCGGATCAGAGAAGGAGATGAGTGGAAGACAACTTTCAAGACCAATGAAGGCTTGTACGAGTGGATGGTCATGCCATTTGGCTTGTCAAATGCACCCAGTACCTTTATGTGGCTGATGAATGAAGTCTTGAAGGAGTTCATTGGTAAGTTCGCCATTGTTTACTTGGATGACATTTTAATTTTCAGTCAAACTAAAGAAGAGCACTTGAGACATTTGAAGTATGTTTTAGAGAGATTGCAGTAAGAAAAGCTATTGATTAACACGAAGAAGTGTTCTTTTACGAAGAGTGAGCTTGTATACTTGGGTTTTGACATTTCTAGGGATGGATTGAAAATGGATCCGGAGAAGATAGAGGCAATTGTAAATTGGCCCTCACCTAAGAACATTTTTGAGGTGAGAATTTTTCATGGCTTAACCAGCTTCTACAAAAAAATTATTAGGAATTTTAGTGGAATTTGTGCACTTATCATTGACACCATAAAGAAGAATAGGAATCCATTTTATTGGACAACGACAATAGAAAAAAAAAAAAAAAAATTCAACTATTGAAGAAGAAGATCACTAAGAAGCCGATGTTGAAGTTGCCAGACATCAATCATCCCTTTCAAGTGAGATGTGATGCTAGTGGGACAACCATTGGAGCTGTACTAAGCCAAGAAGATAAGCTCCTTGCATATTTCAGCGAGAAGTTGAATGAGTTAAAACAGAAATACTCTTCTTACGACAAAGAATTTTATGTGGTGGTCCAAGCTTTGAAGCATTGGAGGCATTACTTGATGCCTAAGGAGTTTATCCTATACATGGATAATTCTGCCTTACAACACATTATGTAGCAACATAAGTTAAATCATAAACATGCAAAGTGGGTGGAGTTCCTTCAAAATTTCACTTTTGTTTTGAAGCACATTAGTGGGAAGGCAAATAAACTTGTTGATGCCTTGAGTAGGAGATGCTTAGTCATGCAGGAAAGTCAAATAAAAATTTTAGGCTTTGATTATTTGAAGGACTTGTATGACATTGATGTTGATTTTAAAGAAGCTTTTGCAGTGTGTAAAAATCCAGTTAATAGGGCCAGCAGTCCATGGAAAGAGTTTATGTTGCAGGATGGGCTATTGTCCAAGAACAATCATCTATGTATTCCGAATTGCTCAATAAGGGAAAACTTGGTCCAAGAAAAGCATAATGGCGGGTTGGTTGGATGCTTTGGTGTTGAGAAAACACTTGGGCAGCTGAGTCACTTCTATTTTTGGCCTAATATGAAGGCAGATGTACAAAGGTACATGAGTAAGTGTAGGTTATGTCAACATGCGAAAGGAATAAGTCAGAATGTTGGATTATACATGCCATTACCCATTCCCGATAGACCTTGGGATTTGGTGAGTATGGACTTTGTTCTGGGTTTACCTAGAACTCAACGAGGTAATGATTCTATCCTCGTAGTTGTGGATAGATTTACTAAGATGTCTCATTTCATTCCATGTTTCAAAACTAGTGATGCTACCCATGTGGCTAATTTGTTTTTTGATGAGATTGTTCGATTGCATGGTTTTCCAAAAAGTATAATCTCTAACAGGGACACAAGATTCACCAGACATTTTTGGAGGACCTTGTGGAAGAAACTTGGCACTAAGCTAAATTTTAGCTCAGCCTATCATCCACAGTCTGATGGGAAAACAAAGGTTGTAAACAAGAGTTTGGGTAATTTGTTGAGGAGTTTAGTAGGTGACCGACCAAAGCAATGGGATCATGTGCTAGCCCAGGTTGAGTTTGCCTATAATGACTCACCAAATAGGAGCACATGAAAAAGTCCATTTCAGATCTTGTATGACATGCATCCGAGGGGAATTTGTGAGCTAAGAGACTTGGGAAAGCTTGAGCATAGAAGTGTTGATGGAGAGGATTTTGCAACAGCCATGAGTGAGTTGCACGAGAAAGTAAAACAAAGATTACAAGATACAAGCAATATCTACAAGAAATGAGCAAATTTACACAGGAAAGAGGTAAACTTTGAAGTGGGAGATGTGGTCCTAGCTCACCTAAGAAAAGAGAGGTTTCCAAGGGGAGAATATAACAAATTGAAAATGAAGAAGATAGGACCTTGTAAGATCCTCCACAAGTTTTCAGCGAATGCTTATGAGCTGGAGTTACCTCCAGGAATTGGCATTTCACCCATTTTTAATGTAGCATATTTGTATCCCTACACAGTTGGTGATGTAGATCAAGCTTCTGGGAATCTTGACCAGGATGAAGGAAAGGAACAATAGTGGCTGAAACAAATGCCTGTGGCAAAGAGTTTAGAGGTTGAACAGATTTTGGATACACATGTTGCCAAGAAGACCAGAATGAAAGAATACTTGGAATATCTTGTGAAGTGGAAAGACCATCTGATGGAGGATTCTACTTGGATGGATTTCGCAGCACTACAGAAAGTGAGTCATTCTATAGAAGATCTTATGAGCAAGAGCTCATAAATTTTTTCTTCCATGGGGAGTCTGATGTAGGTGCATTAGGCTGAGCACATAAAAATGATAAGTTATTAAAGTCATACCAAGAGCCTAGAAATGTGATGGATTGATCACATGCCAAGGCTAGAACAATTTAAAGTTCATTTGTGAAAAGTTTTTGATATTTATTTAAGATTAGTTAGGAACATCTAGTTAAAAGAAATGGTTTTATAGTTAGTAGGGAGTTAGAGCTAAGGGAAATTGTTTCACATCCGTGAAATCATTTTTTGGACAATTTATTTTTTTTTAGTTTTGAAAGGAAAAAAAGAGAGAGGAACGTTTTAGAAAAAGAGAGATTTTGGGAGTGTCTACGGGGAGCAAAGGGTTTTTTTCTTTGTGTGAGATTGAAGTTAACTAAACAACATTTCTTAGACCGGTGGTTTTTATCAACAAATCGAATTTGTAAGTGTGTGTGAGATAGTTATTTGCATATGCATTTGTGAACCGTAATATTAATATCTGAAGATTGAAATTGATTTGGTCTTTAAATTACTATGTTGAATAAGGAATTCATGCATTGCATTCTTTCTGTTCTTTACATTTGGATGAGACTAAAATATAAACCTAGAGAACCATATTACAGTTAATCATTTAATCACAACTTGCATTAAATCTTGTGTATCGGAAGGAGACATTTACATGATAGGTTCAAGAATACACAACACTATGTATCAAGCCAACAGAAGAAGGGAAATTCGTAAGGGAAAACCATCACCAAACTTGCGGGGTCAATTTCTGATTGAAGGAAGATGAAATCTGAAATTCCGCCATCTGGGTTTTATGCAGAGTAGGGTCTATTTGGTAACTCGTGAGTGATTTTCCAAAAAGATCCTTGGTTTGGGAGTTCGGAAGTGATCTTTAAAATGTGTTTTTACAGACTGTGTGACTCGGAAAAAATGACTTGTTGTTCTCTTGCACCAACACCTTTGTTTTTCGAAACTGAAACTGAAAAGACAATTTGTTGTTCCCTTGCACCAATTCCTGTGTTTGTAGAAATTGAAACTGAAGAAATAACTTGTTTTTCCCTTGCACCAACGCCTGTGGTTTGCAGAGATAGCAACCTTCAGGAGTGGTATGCAATAATTATGAATTCAATTTTACTTTAAAACAATTCACTTACTCAAATTTGACTTTATCAATATGAATTTTAACTCAATGGGATTATCACGGATATTCATTGAGACAGGGCCAGAAACATCTTGGTTATAAATCCTAATTTCAATTAGGCATTTTTTTAATAACAATTCATAAATGTAAATAGCTAAAACCATTGAAGCATTATGGAAAACAATTTGCAAGCATACAATTTACAACGGTTGAGGCATTTTGTCAACCACTTGGCGGCCATCATCTCATAAGACAATTTTAACAACCATTAGCAACATGAATATAAGATTCTTACTCAACCTATTTAATTCATAAAATTCATAAATTAAAACTTCAAAAATTGGGATATTAAAACAAAAACTAAATCATCTTACTCTTCACCAAAAATTCGACAATAGGCACAACCGTTAGCAACAGTAATATGAAAAATCACCTAGATTTACAATATGGGTTATGAAAAGTGTTTTTTTTATTCTAATGGGGGGTTATAGGGCCTTAAGGCACGGATACCCCATGATGTTGGGATGAATCTCAACCAAAGTGCCTAGGTATGCGGTTATTTAAAACACCAAAAATTTAGATCCTTAATGTCTCATTTACGAATTTTGTCAAACACATGGAATGCAAACTTTCATCTACAGCTCTACATGAGGAAATACAATCCATAGTTATGCTACTAAGGTATGTTCATTGAATTCGCACATTTCTAAATCCACCATATGAGTTCTTGAAACATTTTACAACCCACAAGCTAATTCCTTTGACATTATTTGACAATCTTATTACAACCATTACTACAATTTGACAAACACATGACAACCCTGAATGCTACAACCATTAAGGTTTTCTGTCAAATTATAACTACAAGAAAAACTTGAATCACAAAACATTGAATTATTGATAAGAATATGAAACATAATCCATAACTGAAATTTACCTCAAACTTACCTCAAGCCTTTGATCTTCCAAACCATATTGTAGCTGCCATTAGTTTTTTGCATTTTCTTTTAGGGGCTGATTTGTAATTCCTCCAAGTATATTTTAGGCACATTTCTATTTGCTTACTTCTCTTGTAAGCTACAAGTTAGCACTTACTCATGTATAAATAAATTGATAACATTACTCATTCATGGATTTTGTCAAATACTTTGCAAAATATTCCAAAACCTTTTCTAAAACATGCATCTAATTACTTGAAACAAAACCACAACTCATTAAATTTTTACCCAAGTCCTTTGGAATTTCTTTTTTGCAATTACCTTCAACAATATTTGGCTTTCCTTTCTCAAATGCTACAATACCAAGGTTATTACAATAAAATACACCAATAATAATTCCATAACAACTTTAGATCTAAACATCCATACATATAGACCACTCCTAGTCTTCATTTTGAACTACCCAATAAGATTCCAGATAACATAAGCTTAAATCAAAATTCGATGCTTACAACAATTTAAATTTTTACTTTTTATTTTATGCTAAAGCTATCTATAATTTTAGGACAATGAAAATTATACCTAAAGAGATATTCAACTCTAATCGTTGATAATATGATCCATCTTTGATCCCTTAACCAAATCATTTGAACCATCATGATCTAAAATGGGGACCTAAAGGCTTCTTGTCAAACTTACAAGAACCTCTCCCACTCCAAAGCTTATATATTCCCAAGATCTATGCTTATGATTGATAATTGCGGAATTAAAAGTGCATGAAAGAGGTGTATCCTTTTGTTTGCCTTTAAACTGTTAAGTGCTTATGTTCATTTGCTTCAACTGATATGAAATGCATATAACAGTAAAGAAAGCAACAAATAAGCAAACCACAGGAGACAACAATATAATATGGAGTTCACCCTGATATCTTGGGCTACGTCTCCTTAAGCTCTAATCAACTCGGTTAGGCTCTTTTGGATTATGGTTGAATTCTTTTACAAGTTCCACACTCAACTCCAATAAGTTACAACTGAACCATTGGGCTTAGAATACCATTTTTATCCCTGGCCGTTTGGCTCTCTAGTTCTCGGCTCTTGGCGCTGGCTCTCGACTCTGGCTCTGGCTCTAGCTCTAGCTCTTGGCTCTGGCTCTCGGCTCTGCCTCTGGCTCTGGCTTTAGCTCTGGCTCTAGCTCTAGCTCTTGGCTCTCTATCTTTGCAACTCTGCTGCGCTCAAGCTCTCTGGCTCTGCAACTCTGCTACGCTCAAGCTCTTTGGTTCTGCAACTCTACTGCGCTCAAGCTCTCTGGCTCTGCAACTCTACTACACTCAAGCTCTCTGGCTTTGAAACTCTGCTGCGCTCAAGCTCTCTGGCTCTGCAACTCTGCTGCGCTTAGCTCTCTGAGGAATCACCCCTTTTCCATCATCCCCAACCTCTAGTGGCTTCTCTGGCTTTCTCTAGAACTGCGTCTCTGCCTCCAACCTCTAGTGGCTCTACCTCTATCAGCTCTCTGAAGGAAAAACTGGCTTCTTCGCTTGGCTCTCTGGCCTTTGAGGAACCCTTCGACTCTGTGATTTCCATCCATTCCTCTGTCCCCAATCATGAGGAATCATTCCTTTCTGCGGCTCTACGTCTCTTCGATTGGCCTTCTGGCTCACTGGTTCTGTGGCTTTGTGCTTGGCCCTCTGGCTCACTGGCTTGTGGCTCTACGCTTGGCCCTCTGGCTCACTAGCTCTATGGCTTTGCGTCTTCTATAATGCATCCCTGTTACAGAAACGCCCGCTCATAGCATGGCACAGGTGTGATGGCTGTTTCCAAATGGAAATGAACCGATGGCCACAGGAAACCCAGTTGTTTGGCCTTTCTATGCAGAAATCCTGAAAATCACTAAATAACAGAATACACAGGAAAAACGCATCATGAGCCATTTAATTGGACTTCAAATAATATAGGATCACATCTATATCCCTCTCGGGTCTATGTTCTTCATCTCTCATCGCAAATCGCATTGCCTATGGCCAAACACCAAATACACAGAAATACAGGGAAAATCTGAAAATCCGGATTTCAAAATTTATGCAATCGCATCCGTAAACCTCATCGGGTCTGTGCCTCGATCGCATATCACAATCGCACGTCACATATGTCAACAACCCTTTGTATTGGGGATTTGTCGATCTCCCGATCTCTGATCACTCCAATGTGTGCCCCATCGGCCCATCGGTACTTCGGTTATCGGCTATCGACGCATCAGCTATCAATGGTTGGCTTATAGCTGGTTCCATGGCCCATGCTCCTTATCCTTTTCCGATCATCGATCGCTGATTGCCGATCGGTGCTATTGCTTGATCGGCGCCATCGCATATTGGCAAGTCTCAATGCCATAGGTCTTGGTCCTTTTCCCATTGATTTGAGCGATGCGATAAAGCCATCTCCACCGTTGATCTGTGCATCTGATCTAATAGTGATGAAAAGAGATCTTGGGTCATTGCCAAAATCCCCTTTCATGTAGAAATTCGGAATCTTGACCTGTGGGTTATGGCCTATGATCTAAACAAAACAATTTATTATACAGCAATAAAATCCATCAATACCCTGGTACTTATCTTTATACAAAGAAAATATAATAACATCGATTCATGTAAATCGATCTGTCTTGATCCGTCGAATCTGCAACACTTCGTTCTTAGGTCCGAGCAATGTTCTGCAATTACACTTCTCATCATCAAACGTATGACGAGAATCGGTTTCACCATTCTGCTGAGCGTCAATACTATTACCCCTCCTTTCCACCTGCAGATCGATTCCTAAAGCTGTTTCATTCAACAGATTCTTCCACGCGATTGTAATATCGCTCCTTCGACATTCTTGAGATTTCAACGCCAAGCCAGAATTTGGCTCTTTAACCAGATTTATAACACTGTAACTGTGAATCGATCTTACTCTTCTATCAACAATCCTCAATTAAGTATTACGCCTTTAAATTGGATTCACGCTTCTCACAACAGCACGCAGGATCAATTTAAAACTGACATACTCATATACATAATGAAAGAAAATCGTAACCACAAAACACATGATTTATATTATTTCTGAATTCAGATTACAATACATTTTTATTGAGCCAGGTTGCCTTGGCAGCGCTGGATATACATGCGTCTGGCTCCCCTACGAATGCAGGAAGACTAGTTTATAAGAATGGAGGAGAATCGGTTTCATGAGCGTCAATACTATTGACCCCTCCTTTCCACACTGCAGATCGATCTTCCTAAAGCTGTTTCATTCAACAGATTCTTCCACGCGATTGTAATCATCGCTCCTTCAGACATTCTTGAGATTTCAACGCCATCCAGAATTATGGCATCAATAATCTGCAATCGATCATTATCTCTTCTGATCAATACAATCCTCAATTAAGTATTACAGCCTTTAAATTGGATTCACGCTTCTCACAACAGCACGCAGGATCACTTTAAAACTGACATACTCATATACATAATGAAAGAAAATCGTAACCACAAAACACATGATTTATATTATTTCTGAATTCAGATTACAATACATTTTTATTGAGCCAGGTTGCCTTGGCAGCGCTGGATATACATGCGTCTGGCTCCCCTACGAATGCAGGAAGACTAGTTTATAAGAATGGAGGAAAATAGATTGGATCAAACCAATGTGAAGTTACATCTGCTTCACAAAATTTCCATTTGTACCTGTTTGACATTCTGTCAACAACAACTGTTAACAACAACAGGATTACAGACAACAACTGGATGGCCTAAAATCCTGCTTCAACAAAAGAAATAGATTTCACATCTTGTGAACACCTCCAATCTTTACGTCTGCATACAAATGATTGACTAGATAACAAGCCAACAAAACATACCTTTAAAACAATTGACCCTTCAAGTCAAGCATGTAGAAAAATAATTATGCAGTTCTTTTGCAAAGATGAAACACTTCATCATCATCTCCATCTTGGAGACCAAATCAACTTTTCTCAAGTCAATATTGCATTACATGCATGTTTAAAAACAAAGCAATCAACACTTCAAGTTAATTACACATACATGTTCAAATACAAGGAAATCTTCAACATCCCTGTGGTCATGCATATCATGCTTATGCCTGCATTTCATCTTTCAACTTTCGCTTAAGCACACTGTACTTTCGAAGCTGAAATAAATATAATGTTGCATCCTTCAACTTTCGCTTAAGTACACTGTACTTTCGAAGCTGAAATGAACATAATGTTGCAGCAATAAAGTGAGTCTCCTACTCAAATTTTCCATTCACCTTCTTGGTACAATCCTGCAACTTGCATTCCATTAACAAAGAAATGCAAATAGATGCATTATATCAATAGACATGCAATCTTAATTGGATAAGAATTCTAAACATTTCTTACCAATCCATTTCAGAGGCACTACCTTTGTCTGCACATCAGCATCAACATGTGAATCATCCTGAAACACATCAATAATGGAATCTCTCTTTCCATTCCTGCCATTTTTTCTTTCCACCTTCTTCAAGTTTTGTGGAAGCATTGTTGGATTCAAAGTCCAACACTTTTCAGCAATGTGTCCTTGCTTATGGCAGTAAGTGCAATGCATGTGCATCTTCTTGACAGCATGATTTTCCTTGTCCAATGTGTTAACACCCAGGTTTTTCCCTTTGACTCCTGAGGGAATACGGCCGGGGTAACCACTAACCAAGCTTTGGATTACAGGTTCTAGCCTACCTGCAATCAGAGAGGGCTCTCTCTTTTGATTTAGCTTTGCTTGTGAAGATCTTAGGCTAGTTATGAGTTGGGAGTTTGTTTGAGTTTTGGTTGAAGACTGTTGTTCAAAGAAGGGCATGCAAATATGAAGGAGAGTTCAATCCATTGGGCATGTGGAGTCCAGAAATAAGTAGGTTTTGATGTCTGTAATAAAGAAAGGTTCACTGCAAGGCTAGATGGGTATTCATGATACAAACTTTGATTTTTAGCAAATAAAACAATACAAATTACACCAGGAAAGGCAATTAAGAGTTCTTTCACAGTGCAATACAAAATGAAGAACAAATCCTACCCAGCAGCAACAAGAATTACTGGATAAGGACTCATCATGAGATTAGAGCAATTGGGAGCATTTAAGAATTCCACAGTTGCAGCTAACCTTGAAGAAAACATATACAGTAGTAAGGTTTGAGTTTAGGGTGTCTTTAATGGACAAATCCTGAACTAGTCTTTTACCTTTCTACCAAGATTTAACACCATACATTCACAGACAGATTAGAAAATAGAAATAAAACATGAATACAATTAGAAAACACTTATTGTATCAAGCCATAGCATGAGAATCTTGCAGCATTCAGTAATTTCATCACAGCACATCCGAGCCATACATCTCTTCTGGAAACCAACAGCTCCTTTTATTATTTCTTTCAGGAAAAATACAGCCGAGTTCTCTTGAACAATATGAGTCACAACAACCCCCAATAAACAGCGCGGGGGTGGATATATACAAAAATATCACAAAAATATCTTAGTTCTGAGTTATTGTACAATAAATGTTCTTACCAACTTTCAAAGATATTTTTACAAAATTGAAAGCTACTTAAATGAATACATAACAGCTGTTTGCTGTTTGTCAGAAGTCTTTGACTTTGAGGGCAGCTGGCTCTGCAAGGTGCTTTGCATTGATTCTGAATATTGCGCTCTTTGTTTCTCTGTCGTGCTGTAGCTTTCTCGGCCCTGTCATCTGCACCTGTCAGTGTTGCTTTAGTGGCCAAATTGCTTTGTTGAGTTGGCTCAGCCCACTCTTTTACAGTCATAGTGAATATATCACCTGTCTGAACATGATGATCTATATTTTTGAAGCAAAAATTTGATGAAAACCTGTTGGTTTACAGCAATGTCTGTATCATGCTGGTCCACCATTCCTGTGTAGGCAACTGATGCCTCAAAATTGGGCCTAGTGTTTCATCTACCTCAGTATATTTGTAGTAATTAGGAGGCACTTCAAACAGATGTCTGATTTCATTCATGATAAAAAATAAATTTTCTATTTTCTCATAGAGGCTCTGCCCAGATGTAGGCCCTGTTTCCTCTGGGATACTTGATCCTGCAGTGATCCGATTTGTGGCAAATGTATTCACCCTTTTAGCATAATTTTCATGGGACAGCAATCTGCCTGCACTGTTTAGTAGGCTGGGAAGGCCTCTATTGTGCAATGCTGTGAATTTCTCAGTGAACTTGTTCACCTCTGTTTGCATTTCCTGGCACCTTCTATCCAATGTTTGTACCAGACTCCTCAATGTGAGGACCCTCTTTATTAGTAAGATGGTGTCAGTTCTATTGGTGATTCCTATTGCTACCAGCTGAGGGCCTGTGCGGTTATTGAGGACATTGATCATCCTGTTGGCTATCTCAGGCATAGTGCCTAGAGATGCCCTTGCTTTTTGACTCTCCTTGTGTGCCCTGCCTATGAGGTCCATGTGCTCATGAATGGATTCTATGTATTGCCATTGGTCTGTTATGGATTGACCAATATTGGCCCACAAGACCTTCTTGATCTCAGCCACCACTTTGTCAAGAGAGAGCTCTTTCTCCAGCTCTTTTATCTTCTTCTCAAGGGCTCTTACTTCCCTTGTTCTTTCAGCTACAATTTGTTTTGATTTGTCATATTTTTCATTAACAGTGGCAAATTTCTCCTTGGCTTCATTTAGCTCTGCCATCTGGGCCTCTAGAACTTGAATCTCCTTCATCATCTTCTGCATATCAAGGCTTGGAGCTTGTTCTGATGTTGTTGCTGGTGCTGATGTTGATGGACCTGTTTCAGCTGTCTGTCCTGTGGGAGGAGTGATAATTTGAGGGGTTCCTCAAGGTTGATCACTGGCTGAGGGGGTTGAGATTTCTGGCCTCCTTCTTTCTGCTGCAGGGCTGCCTGTAATGCAGCCTCTGTTTCTACCAATTTCCCTTCCGTTTGTACCAGCTGTTTGTGTAGTGTTAGCAACATGGCTGCTACATCCTGGTCCTTCCTCTACTGAGCAACCTCTTCTGTTTGAGGGTGAAGGGTGGCTGGAATTTTTACCATTTTCCTCAAAGCTGCTTTATCTACATCTCTTTCCTTTAGCAGTGCTTGTACAGCTTTGGGATCCTTTGGGTCATGCCCAAGCTCTATAATAATATCTTCCAAAGACCTGATCCTGTTGTCTTTCGCCTAAGAGGATGCCTTCTCCAACTCAAGTTGGGCAGTTGTATTATGCAGACTGTTTTGTAATTTGTGTGCAAGGAAGGTCTTGTCTGCAAGAGTTGAATAAACCATCTCACCCGTTTGCTTGTGAAGCTCTATCTGGTCCATTGGGTGGATGTCTTTTGCAAGTACTTCAAGATTGGTTCTTATATAATCTGCAGCTGACTGTGGCTGCAGCATAGTAGGCATGAAATGACTCATAGTCATTTTCCCCTCTGTTATGTCATATGCTGACATAAGCCTCTGCTGGTTTGTGGGAGCCATTTTAAGCAAGTGATTATACAGCTGGAGCCTGACTAGCTCATTTCTCTTCTTGATGTCAATGAATTGCTGCTTTATGCTTGATTCAGCTCTCCTCTGTTGGCTTGAGGAGCTGACCTCTCCTCCAAGGGTTCTTTCTTGTTCCTGCTGAAAGGAACTGGCAGATGCCTCCATACTAGGGGGGCCCATACCCAAGGATTGCCCAATAGGCATCTCCTCTTCAGAAAGAGGATTTAATCTCTGCCTTTTCTCCCCTTGTTGATTTGTTGATGTAGTGAGGGGAGTTTCCTGCTCTCTATCCCTCTTTCTGGTTCTGTCTTCATTTAATGGGGTTTGGAGGACCGAGGCCTCCACTGTCGTTTCCTGCCTAGGAGGCACATTTTCTTGAGCCTGCTGCTCTGTAGATATGGGAGCTTCAACCATTTCTTCTTGCTGTTTGGGCTGCTCCTTCTGCTGTTCTGCTGTAGGGGGTGGCTGCTCTTGTTCCATCTCTTTTTCTTTACCTTTGCTGGCAGCCTGAGGAGTAGTTTTAGCTGCCTGCTGGTGGGCTGTAGAGGATGAGGCAGCTGCTCCAAGTTGCACTTGATAAGAAGAGGAAACCTGCCCACAAGTTTCCAAGTCAACTTCTTTCTCAAGATTCTTTGCTTCTTTTTGTAGAATTTCCTCTTTAGTACTTGCTTCCTCTAATGTGCCCTCTTTCCATCTTAACAAATTGGCATATTTTTCAATGTGGGGCAGCCTGACATGATCATAGCTGGCCAATTTATACTTGACCCTTCTAAGGCTAATGAAGTGATTGGGGTCATAGGGTATCCAGAGGAAACTAGTTTGCAGTCCAAGGCGTTGCAGGATCTTGTCTGCTTCTTGCCATGCCTCTTCTCTTTTATTATAAATAAATGGGCCTAGCTAATTTCTGACCTTTAGTTGCACCTTCTTGTTCTTACTGTGGAAATGGACCATGTCTGCATTTCCAAACTGCTTGAAATACTCTAAGGCAAAGAGTCTCATAGGGACATATCTTGGCAGCCTATATGGGGCTAATTCACAGCCATATATTCTGATCACTGTATGGTTTTGGTAAAAGTACCAATCCCCAATGCTGTAGGCCTTTGAGAGCTGGAGGATCCTTTGCATCTCATCTGTTAATCTTGGAGGAGGGGCACTCAGCAGCAAGGACATGGCTGGATGGATAAACAGGTCTATGAATTCACAATAATTGTATGGTGAGAAAGATATATGATGGAAAACTGAAGACCAAAACACTACAGACCTTGGGTTCCCTTGGGCATCAAGCTTTTTGAGAGTAATAGGGAAGCTATCAGGCTGATAAAATAGAAATAGGTGATAGATATAAGAAGTATACCTAAATATCCTTTCCCTCTCTAGATTCATCAATTGCTCATGAATCTTATTGGCAATGTAGGCAGCATAATCATAGTGAACAGCAGGAGGCTTCCCAGGGGAGAAGATGGACAACATGGCCATAATAGTTTCATTAGCATCCTCAGATGTCCTATAACCCAGGACATAACTGATCATATCCACAAGCATCCTGCCCAACTCATTGAAATATACATTTCCTATGGGAGGAGTCCTCACAGTTTCAGAGCCTGGTTGAACGAATAACTGATTGATCTTTAAAATTTGGGCACTTGACAGCTTGCCTCCTTTCTTTAGCAAGTCCATCATGGAGAGAGGAGTCAATGGCTTTGCAGTATGAAAGTGTAGCATCTCATTTATGGCCTCAGGGGTGACATGGAACAAAACTGAGCTTGAGGAATTGAGGACAGCTCTCTGACAGGGGTCATAGTTGGCACTGCATCTGTGTATCAAGTCAGGGAGGATATTGACCTAAGGGAGATTGAAAATGGGCAAATCGGAGTCCCAAATCCCTAGGATATCATTCCCACTGAGATGTTTGGCTTTAAGGTCATTGAGTACATGAATGTGGTACTTACTATATTCTGGGATTCCCTCTGCCATTTGGTAATCTCTGTCAGCCAAGGGCAGCCACTCTAGCTCTCTTTGTGGGGCATTTAGAGGTGTCACATTCAATGCAACTGGTGTCTCCATGGTTTTGGTGCTTCGAATTGTATTAGAACCTGTTTCTCTGGGCACAACGATACAGGGCAATGAGTTTCGCAGTAGTAGGGCAATTTACAGATGAAACAGTGTGAATTATGGTGAAAACAAGTTGAAATCCTCCTGAGAAGGTCTAATGAGCAAATGCTGGGACTAAAAAAGTTGTTTTCCTGGTGAACTTGTGCAGCAGAGGTTTCAGTTTGCGACTGCGCAAACAGGCTGTAAATTTGTGAAAATTCAGCTCAATGGGGACTTCTGTGGGTAAATTCGGCCTTACAGTGTGGAGGAAAAGCACAGGTTTATGGGGATTTCTGGAATTTACTGTGTTTTTCTTCTCTTCTTAGTTTCTTCTGTGATTTATTGTAAAAACCAGGCGCGGAGGGGATGATTTGATAAATACCTGGTGTAGACGGCCAATGGTGGCAATGCAGGTGAGTTGAGGGCGCCCACGGTCTTTAAATCGATTTCTGGAGGGTGGCGGCGAAATGGTCGTAAATTACATGCAGAGAGCACAATAGACTTTTGGTGAAAAAATGAGAAAAAACGCGAATTTTGGCGAAAATATGGACATTTTGGGCCTTTGGCGCATTTTTTGGATGACGTCAGCATGACGTCATCAGGTGGGGTCGGGTACGGAAGGGTGACGTGGCGGCCTGTGAGTGGTCCGCGTGGATGGGGGACGTGGCGGACAGGTCGGAGCAATGGCGGGCCGGGCGCTGACTTGACATGACGTGGGCATGACACGGACGTGACGTGGGCAGGCGGTATACGGAGGGCGGTAAGCGGTTCCATCGGACCGCTTATAGTACGAGAGTGGTATTGGCAGGCGGCCTCCCGATACGATTTGGGAGCGACGCGTGGCCGAGCCCTGACGTCACCCTCTGACATTTTTCGGGTGCTAACGTCCGGACATCGGGGGCGGCCCGATATTGATATGGGCCGTCGGATGGGAAAGCCCAGATCCGACGGGCGACGGGTTGCCAAGCTGAAAGGACAATACGGCGGGACCCGGCGGCATTTTTTAATGTTTTTCTTTGTTTTTCGTGAAATGCCCAATATAATCCAAACTTTGGATAGGCGGAAAAAGTGGGTTTTTGCAATGTTTTGGTGGCGGAAATGGGTTTTTGATATTTTTACAAAAGTGGGGTTAGGGCTATAAATCAAGCGGATCTTGATTTAATCCCAAGACACTATAGTAGCGCAGTCTTGCCTTAGCGCTTTGATTTCTTTGTATTTCAACCCTTTAGGACTATTAGGCTATATTGCCTAGGGGAAGGGAATATACTTATTTTTTTGGGGGTTTTTATACATAATGATGCTATAGTAATAGGGAAAGGGGAACATAGGGAGTTAAGTGTAGATAGAGTTAGTAGTTAGTTTTGGACGGGAATGTGAATGGGAAGTGATAGATACTAAGTTTTTTGGAAACAAACTTAGTTAGGGAGTAGATCAAAATGAAAAGACTTTTACACAGGAAATGTGGCTCTTTATGCAACATGGATCAATCCATGAGTTTGATTTATCTCATGAGCAAAGGTGGTATTGGGATGTTAGCAAGGAATGTGATGGGGGATGATTGGGAAGTTAGACATGCTTCATTTTGCTGCTACAAAACCGCTGAATAGTAAGATCTGCACTGACACCATGTTTTTCCTTTGCTTAGGCCAGTGAAATGTCATAAATCATGCTTCTGCAACCCCATTTACCTACCCATTCTATTGCCTAGCATTTTTTGTTACTTCAAGGAGGGTGCACTTAGACTTGCAAACCCTCATGTGCCTTTTCTTTTCCTTTGGATTTTTCCTTTTGATTTTCTATCTAAGGCTAGCCTTATTACTTCCAAGTCCCCAGATTAAACAATTGGGAACCTTCATTCTCTACCTAACTACTTTATCTGCCAAGATTGAACAGTTTGGATAGATTTCTTTATCTAATCTACAACAAAAAATTGAAACATGGCATGACCCAGCTTAGACTGTTGGATCACCCATTCAGAAGTAGGACAACATCAACCAACTGTAGATATGTGTCTTCCACAAGAATATGAGATCTTTGCATCACCAAAGTAGATCATATTGGCACTTCCCCTGCCAATCATGAAAAATGAAACCTATTGGTATAGGTAGCTAACGGTGGCTCCACTTGGGGATGGTTTTTCTACTTGAAAGACCAAGAACAGCAGGTCAGAATGCCTTGGCTTTTGACTTCTTCTCAAAACTTGAAAACTTCCTCTTTGGACTTCAAAACTGGAATTTGTCACCATTGTGGAACTTCTGAAATACAAGCTTTTTCCTGCTTATTTACAAAACTTCTTAAACTGAACTATTCATATGCTGGAAGAAAAACTATATACAACTGACAATGTACAGGGCAGAGCCATGCTATACATATGGAAAGTAATCGAAATAGTGCTTTAACATCCGGCCATTTACAGGGCCCTCTTCAGCTTCAGTGCCATCCAAAATTTTCAAGAAATAAGTGTTATTTCCTTGTACTGCTTGAATAACAAAAGGCCCCCTCCAAAGGGAGTCAAATTTTCCATGCTTACCCTTGTCTTCTCTTCTTGAATCCCATTTAAGCACTTTATCCCCAATGAAGAAATCTTCAGCCTTGGTTCTTCTATCAAAGGCTTTCTTCAGTTTCTCTTGTAGGATTTGAACTCTGCTATACACTTGATCTCTAGTTTGCTGCAAACGTATAATCTGGTTTATTCTTCTTTGCATGTCATTTGGTTCAGCTTGACTTTCTTGAAGTAGCTTCATGACAGGGACCCCCAATGATGAAGGGAATTTGGCTTCCATTCCATAAACCAACTCATATGGGTTGACCCCAATAGATCTTTTGGTTGTTAGCCTGTCTGCCCACAAGGCATTTACAAACTTCTTGTGCCAATTTTTCTTATTCTCTTCTAGTACCTTCTTAATGATGTTGATAAGACTTTTGTTAGATGATTCAGCTAACCCACTGCCTTGAGGATAGTATGCAGTAGAATGGCCCAAAGTAATGTGGAATTTGTGGCAATAGTTCACCATCTTCTTGGATCTAAAAGCAACAACATTGTCTGTTATAATCTTGTCAGGACAACCAAATCTAGAAAGGATATTAGTCTCAAGGAACTGAATGATAGTTGAATCATTTGCTTGTCTACATGGAACAGCCTCAATCCATTTAGTAAAGTAATCTGTGGCTGTTAGAATCCATCTATGTTGGCCTGAGGATGAAGGATGAATTTCCCCAATGAAGTCCAAGCCCCATTGCTGAAAGGGCCTTTCTGTTGCAATAGGCTTTAAGGGAAGTGGTAGTAACTTTCTTTTTCCCTCAAACACTTGACATTTGTGACATGAAGTGGTAAATTTTTTAACATCAGAGAAGACAGTGGGCCAATAGTAACCTGCCCTTAATATCTTATCCACAGTGGACTTCCAGTACAAATGTCCACCACAATCACCTGCTTGAAATTCTTTCATAACATTGTTAGTCTCATCCATATTCAAACAGTTCAGCAATATACCTTCATGATTTTTCCATAGTAAATTACCATTTATAACACAAAATCTTGAAGCTTTCATTTTTAAAAATCTAGATTTGGTTCTGGACAATCCTGGGGTAGCACACAGGTTTTGCAATATATAACAGATTTCAGAATACCACAGGGATTGTTCAAAGGCTGCATTGATCTTTGGAGTCGCCAGCTCCGATTCATTGTCCAGTTGGTTAATATCCAAGGCTTGGAAGTTTGCTTCTGACATCAATTTAGCCAAACCTTGCCCTTTTATTAGTTTTGTAGGTCTTATCTCAATGTCAAATTCCAATATGTTAGCAATCCATTTTCCTCTTTTGCCTTCTAAATTTTCTTGAGTTAGTATGTCTTTCACAATGGGATTTGGTACATAAGCAATAACATGGGAGAATAGGATGTAAATCCTGAAGTCTTTGATGGTTTTGACCAAAGCATAGGCTTGCTTTTCTATGATCTGATATTTCAGAGGTGCATCTCTAAGGGTTCTACTAAAGAAAGCAATAGGTTTTTCATTCCCTTGATCATCCTTCTGCAATAAAACAGCAGCAATAGTATGCTGGGAGGCAAAAGAGAAAATGATAAAATCTCTGTCAAATTGAGGATTTGTTAAGACTGGGGTTTGGGTAAGGGCCAATTTAATACCTTCAAAAGCTTGATTTGCTTCTACTGTCCATTTTACTTTTGAATCCTTCTTTAGCATGTTGTTTAGTTGTCTGATCAATTCTGCTAAGTTTGGGATAAATCTCCTTAAAAAGTTGATCTTTCCCAAGAAGGCTTGTAATTCTTTGATGTTTCTTGGATGGGGCATTTGCAAGATGGCTTGTATTCTGTCTGGGTCAATTCTAATGCCATCCTTTGAAATGATATGACCCAATAGCTTACCTTCTTCCAAACCAAATAGAGACTTCTTGGGATTTAAGGAAATTCCATATTTCCTACATGTTATGAATATTTGTCTCAAGTGTTTCAAATGTTCTTGGTCAGACTTTGAGAAAGGTGTGAGGTCATCTAAGTAAATGACAAGGAATTCATGAATTTCTTTAGCAAAAGCAATATCCATTGCTCTTTGAAATGTAGCTCCTGCATTTTTTAACCCAAAAGGCATTTTAACATACTTGAAAGTTCCCCATGGGGTTGTGAAAGCTGTTTTATCTTGATCATCAGGGTGGACTAGGATCTGATTGAAACCTGAAAATCCATCAAGTAATGAAATTCTTGAAGCCCCCACCACTCTTTGGAGAATATGATCCATTTTTGGTAAGGGATAGTTGTCTTTAAGGGACACTTGATTCAAATTCCTTAGGTCAACACAAAGCCTAATCTCCCCAGTTTTCTTTCTTGTGGGGACCAAGTTTGAAATCCAGTCTGAAAACCTGATTGGTGCTATGATACCAGCTTTAAACATTTTTTGTACCTCTTTCTCAATTGAAGGGAGGAGCATAGGATTGATTCTTCTCAATTTTTGCTTGAATGGCTTTTGATTGGGCTTGAGAGGGATAGTGTGTTGAATAACGGAGGTGTCATGGGATTTCAAATCCTCATAACTCCATGCAAACACATCTTGGAACTCTTTAAAGAGGTCAATGTATTTAGGCTTCTGGTCAGGAGGTAAAGAGGCAGACAATTTTATTATCTTGGGTTTTTCAATAGTTCCAATGTTGCATTCTTCAATGGCAGCATTAAGGGGTTGCATTTTTGGTTTTCTAGGAACATCATTTGAGTCAAAAATGTCCTCCAATGGAGTTAGGCCTGTTGGTAGAAAGTTGTCCTTTAGCTCTATGATTTCAGCCTCTGTACTAGCTACTTCATCAAAATGCAATTGTTCAAGTTCTTGTATTTTTTCCTTGTCAAAGTTTGTTGGACAAAGTATTTGATTTGCTGTTTTGAGTGATATTGCTGTTTGGTCCTGTTCACTCAATGGTTGTGTGTCTTTCACAGAATCAACATCAATGTTCAAGCCTGAAAATTCATGCTGCAAGGTTAAGAAATTATTTATCTGTGCATCGTCCTCAAACACTTGCCAATCTTTGACATTGTTTGGGACAGAAGGTCTGTGTTTTATCTCAGCTGTAAAGCAGTGGTTGGGTTCAAAAGGCAATTTGCATGTACTGGCAAATGTAGCTAAACTGTGTGCATGAATGTTGTGAGTCCTAGGTATTTTGGTCATTTGAAATTCAGTGAAAGCTTTGAGTATTTCAATAGTAGCAGACCTGTATGATCTTAGTCTTTTGTCATTTGTGACAAAATTGCCTTTCACTTGTTGGATAATAAGGTCTGAATCTCCCATGATTGAAACTTTTGTGGCCTGAAATGATTTTACCAGTTTGAGGCCTAGCAGAAGAGCCTCATATTCTGCCATATTATTAGTACATCTAAAATTAAGCCTATAGGCTCGACCTTGTGCATGATTGCTTTGTTTGTTATGAATCCACACTCCAGCTCCTGCCCCTAATTTGTTGACTGATCCATCAAACTCAAGAAACCATAGGATCTCTTGATTTAGGGGATTTTCAACATTTTCTCTATGACTTGGGATTATAATTTGGAGTTCTTGTCTTTCACCTGGTTTGTCTTCTAGAACTGCCTCATCAATTGATTTCTCAATCTTGATTTCTTGGGAACTTGATTGCTCACTCATATGCTGATCTTGTTCAAGTATGACAGATTTATTATCACTCATTGGGCTTATATCATCATTGAACAGAATGAAGGAATCCATATCAGAATGGACTGCATAAATAGGGAAATTTTGAGGTTTTTCTTCACTGCTCACCATGTATTTCATGAGTGACTCTCTGTATAGCCTCTTTGGCTGCCCAAAGACAGAGATAGTGGCATATGACATATCCAATTGTAGGGAACCTTGGAGTTTGGCTCCCCATGATCTTGATAACAGAATTCCGTATTTGGGTGGGATATCAGCAACCACAACGTCCATTAAGATTGTTTTATTTGGGTACTGGACTAGGGACACACATAGATCTTTTATCAAGCCTAAACACTTAACTTGGCTGGAGTCAAATGAAAATAGGTCCTTATATGGTCTTGTAATGTCTAGATTCAACCTCTCCATCACTGATTTAGGCATAAGGTTATGAGAAGCGCCTGAATCAAACATTGCATTGTGTAATATCTTATCATGAACATGCAAGCTGACATAAAAAGGTAAGATTCCAGTGGTTGCTGTTTTTCCATCAACCTCTGGACCGAAAAGCAATTCTGGGGTATCATCCAACACATTGACATCATCTTTGTGGTGGGTCAGTTGAAGGGACTTCTTGATTTGTTGTTTGTAAATGTCATGCTTGGCTAGCTCTGAAAGAGGAATGGCTATCTTTAATTTACCAATTTCAGCTTCTAGGTCAAAAGGTCTTTCAGATTGGATCTTGGTGTTCTGGTTAACAACCCTTTCTCTCTCAATTGAGTTCTTAGAGTTTTCTTCTTGATTCTCATTTTGATCTTGAGGCTTGTCCTTTTTGCTCATCTTTTGGAAAGTGCTGCTTGGATTGTGCTGTAAAGGAGGTGTAGCCCTTGGTTCTTGATTTGAGGGAAATGGTTCTGTTACCTCTTCAACTATTACTTCATTTGTAATTGAATCAGTTTTGTTAGTAGGCTCTGTGACAATAGCTTTCCTAGGCTGTAGGCTATCCTTTGTTTTCTCAGGCTGTGGCACATTTACAGTTCTGCTTCTTAATTTGTATTGTTTATGAACTTCAAAAACAGCTGTGTCATAGCCTTGTTTGAAATCAAATGATTCACCTGATCTAGTTTGGAACTGGCTTATGTCTTCCTCTTCATGATCTTCTTGACTCAGAAAAACTTGCTGATCATCGTTCAGGCCCATCAAATTGATGTGGGTATCATCTATCTGCTCACTAGAAGTAGATGCTTCAGCATAGTTTTCTTGGAACGGAGGCCTTATCTCTGGTTCAGGGCTGGCCTTGCCAACATTGGGATTTTGATTTCTTCTAAAATTAGGATTCCTGATTGGATTATTCTGTGGTGCTTCCCATGATGACTTCCTCTCAACTGATTCTACTCTGTCACCTAACCTATGCATGCCAGTGATTATTGCATCTAATTTCTGATCCCAGCCTGAAGGCTCTTCTTTGAAGGTAGTCTTTCTTTCAGTTCTGGTCCTATTTCTCCTAGCTATCAGGTTGGCTTCTACACTCACTGCTATGTCTTGCATTTCAGCTAAAGTTCAGGGAGCTCTTTCTCTTAATTGGTATGCCATATCTGAATCAAACCCATCAGGAAAGGTGTATAGAGCTAGATCAGGTGGGGGTCTGAGATTTTGGGGAATAGCATTGTAGACATTGTTAAACCGAGCACAATAGTCCAAGACAGTTTCTTGGGGACCTCTTTTGATAGTATTGTATTCAGATAAAATGTGAAGTGGATCCTTTTTCTTCTCCCATCTGTTGATAAAGGTTTGATACAGGGCTTCAGGGTCAACTATGGAGTTTGCTGGGAGTGACCTAAACCATGATCTTACATCTCCCGTTAGGCTTTGCACAAAAATTTTCATTCTAACCCCATCGTCATCTATCTCATAATTTTCAAAATAGTCCTGCATTTTATTAGTATGTTGAAGGGCTGGATAAGAGCTAGTGCCATCAAAATATGAAATCTTGCTTTGGTAATCTTGAGGCATAGGCCCTGGATTGGCAGGTAACTGCAGTGGAGCATATCTATTAGCCATGTTTGGTGGGACAATAGGGATAACAGGAACGAATGGGACAAGTGGAGGAAAGGGGATGAGAGGGGTATGTGTAGTTGATGGAGTGGTTGAAAGGATACCTTTTGAAGTAGATGAAGAACTAGAGGTTGTGGCACAGTGGTGTGAGGATGTAGAGAAACCTTAGCAGGGGTTGGAATGTCAGTTTGAAGACCTGCTTCAGAACTTGAATCTGATAGAGTCCCTTCTGATTTGTGTCTCTTAAGGATTCTTGAAATCAAGTTTGGATTTTGGAACTCAGGTGATGGATCAGGATCTGGGTTTGACCTTGTATAGCGAGTTTTCTTCTTAGGAGCCAGTTTCTGAGATTTTACTTTTAGGAGAATTTTCTAAGAGATAGTGATATTTGACAAGGACTGATCAGGTATAGCACAACTGTATGGAACTTAAGACCGAATAAAGATTGACTGAGGCAGCTTTTATATACTCCTGCAAATGCAAAGCAGAGGCAGTTTCTAAGGCTGTCTGGCTGTCACTCAGGCTTTATCTACAGTATTAAGAATCAGACAGGGGGTTACAAAGTTCATTCAGCTCCCCAGCGGAGTCGCCATTTACGTTAACACCCAGGTTGTTCCCTTTGACTCCTGAGGGAATACGACCGGGGTAACCACTAACCAAGCTTTGGATTACAGGTTCTAGCCTACCTGCAATCAGAGAGGGCTCTCTCTTTTGATTTAGCTTTGCTTGTGAAGATCTTAGGCTAGTTATGAGTTGGGAGTTTGTTTGAGTTTTGGTTGAAGACTGTTGTTCAAAGAAGGGCATGCAAATATGAAGGAGAGTTCAATCCATTGGGCATGCAGAGTCCAGAAATAAGTAGGTTTTGATGTCTGTAATAAAGAAAGGTCACTGCAAGGCTAGATGGGTATTCATGATACAAACTTTGATTTTTAGCAAATAAAATAGTACAAATTACACCAGGAAAGGCAATTAAGAGTTCTTTCACAGTGCAATACAAAATGAAGAACAAATCCTACCCAGCAGCAACAAGAATTACTGGATAAGGACTCATCATGAGATTAGAGCAATTGGGAGCATTTAAGAATTCCACAGTTGCAGCTAACCTTGAAGAAAACATATACAGTAGTAAGGTTTGAGTTTAGGGTGTCTTTAATGGACAAATCCTGAACTAGTCTTTTACCTTTTTACCAAGATTTAACACCATACATTCACAAACAGATTAGAAAATAGAAATAAAACATGAATACAGTTAGAAAACACTTATTGTATCAAGCCATAGCACGAGAATCTTGCAGCATTTAGTAATTTCATCACAGCACATCCGAGCCATACATCTCTTCTGGAAACCAACAGCTCCTTTTATTATTTCTTTCAGGAAAAATACAGCCGAGTTCTCTTGAACAATATGAGTCATAACAACCCCCAATAAACAGTGCGGGGGTGGATATATACAAAAATATCTTAGTGCTGAGTTATTGTACAATAAATGTTCTTACCAACTTTCAAAGATATTTTTACAAAATTGAAAGCTACTTAAATGAATACATAACATCTGTTTATTGTTTGTCAGAAGTCTTTGACTTTGAGGGCAGTTGGCTCTGCAAGGTGCTTTGCATTGATTCTGAATATTGCGCTCTTTGTTTCTCTGTCGTGCTGTAGCTTTCTCGGCCCTGTCATCTGCACCTGTCAGTGTTGCTTTAGTGGCCAAATTTCTTTGCTGAGTTGGCTCAGCCCACTCTTTTACAGTCATAGTGAATATATCACCTGTCTGAACATGATGATCTATATTTTTGAAGTAAAAATTTGATGAAAACCTGTTGGTTTACAGCAATGTCTGTATCATGCTGGTCCACCATTCCTGTGTAGGCAACTGATGCCTCAAAATTGTGCCTAGTGTTTCATCTGCCTCAGTATATTTGTAGTAATTAGGAGGCACTTCAAACAGATGTCTGATTTCATTCATGATAAAAAATAAATTTTCTATTTTCTCATAGAGGCTCTGCCTAGATGCAGGCCCTATTTCCTCTGGGATACTTGATCCTGCAGTGATCTGATTTGTGGCAAATGTATTCACCCTTTTAGCATAATTTTCATGGGACAACAATCTTCCTGCACTGTTTAGTAGGCTGGGAAGGCCTCTGTTGTGCAATGCTGTGAATTTCTCAGTGAACTTGTTCACCTCTGTTTGCATTTCCTGGCACCTTCTATCCAATGTTTGTACCAGACTCCTCAATGTGAGGACCCTCTTTATTAGTAAGATGGTGTCAGTTCTATTGGTGATTCCTATTGCTGCCAGCTGAGGGCTTGTGTGGTTATTGAGGACATTGATCATCCTGTTGGCTATCTCAGGCATAGTGCCTAGAGATGCCCTTGCTCTTTGACTCTCCTTGTGTGCCCTGCCTATGAGGTCCATGTGCTCATGAATGGTTTCTATGTATTGCCATTGGTCTGTTATGGATTGACCAATATTGGCCCACAAGACCTTCTTGATCTCAGCCACCACTTTGTCAAGAGAGAGCTCTTTCTCCAGCTCTTTTATCTTCTTCTTAAGGGATCTTACTTCCCTTGTTATTTCAGCTACAGTTTGTTTTGATTTGTCATATTTTCATTAACAGTGGCCAATTTCTCCTTGGCTTCATTTAGCTCTGCCATCTGGGCCTCTAGAACTTGAATCTCCTTCATCATCTTATGCATATCAAGGCTTGGAGCTTGTTCTGATGTTGTTGCTGGTGCTGATGTTGATGATGTTTCAGCTGTCTGTCATGTGGGAGGAGTGATAATTTGAGGGGGCTCCTCAAGGTTGATCACTAGCTGAGGGGGCTGAGATTTCTGGCCTCCTTCTTTCTACTGCAGGGCTGCCTGTAATGCAGCCTCTGTTTCTACCATTTCCCTTCCGTTTGTGTAGTGTTAGCAGCATGGCTGCTACATCCTGGTCCTTCCTCTGCTGAGAGCAACCTCTTTTGTTTGAGGGTGAAGGGTGGCTGGAATTTTTACCATTTTCCTCAAAGCTGCTTTATCTACATCTCTTTCCTTTAGCAGTGCTTGTACAACTTTGGGATCCCTTGGGTCATGCCCAAGCTCTATAATAATATCTTCCAAAGACCTGATCCTGTTGTCTTTGGCCTGAGAGGATGCCTTCTCCAACTCAAGTTGGGCAGTTGTATTATGCAGACTGTTTTGTAATTTGTGTGCAAGGAAGGTCTTGTCTGCAAGAGTTGAATAAACCATCTCACCCGTTTGCTTGTGAAGCTCTATCTGGTCCATTGGGTGGATGTCTTTTGCAAGTACTTCAAGATTGGTTCTTATATAATCTGCAGCTGACTGTGGCTGCAACATAGTAGGCATGAAATGACTCATAGTCATTTTCCCCTCTGTTATGTCATATGCTGACATAAGCCTCTGCTGGTTTGTGGGAGCCATTTTAAGCAAGTGATTATACAGCTGGAGCCTGACTGGCTCATTTCTCTTCTTGATGTCAATGAATTGCTGCTTTATGCTTGATTCAGCTCTCCTCTGCTAGCTTGAGGAGCTGACCTCTCCTCCAAGGGTTCTTTCTTGTTCCTGCTGAAAGGAACTGGCAGATGCTTCCATACTAGGGGGGCCCATACCCAAGGATTGCCCAATAGGCATCTCCTCTTCAGAAAGAGGATTTAATCTCTGCCTTTTCTCCCCTTGTTGATTTGTTGATGTAGTGAGGGTATTTTCCTGCTCTCTATCCCTCTTTCTGGTTCTGTCTTCATTTAATGGAGTTTGGAGGACCAACGCCTCCACTGTCGTTTCTTGCCTTGGAGGCACACTTTCTTGAGCCTGTTGCTCTGTAGATATGGGAGCTTCAGCCATTTCTTCTTGCTATTTGGGCTGCTCCTTCTGTTATTCTGCTGTAGGGGGTGGCTGCTCTTGTTCCATCTCTTTTTCTTTACCTTTGCTGGCAGCCTGAGGAGTAGTTTTAGCTGCCTGCTGGGGGGCTGTAGAGGATGAGGCAGCTGCTCCAAGTTGCACTTGATAAGAAGAGGAAACCTGCCCACAAGTTTCCAAGTCAGCTTCTTTCTCAAGATTCTTTGCTTCTTTTTGTAGAATTTCCTCTTTAGTACTTGCTTCCTCTAATGTGCCCTCTTTCCATCTTAACAAATTGGCATATTTTTCAATGTGGGGCAGCCTGACATGATCATAGCTAGCCAATTTATACTTGACCCTTCTAAGGCTAATGAAGTGATTTGGGTCATAGGGTATCCAGAGGAAACTAGTTTGCAGTCCAAGGCGTTGCAGGATCTTGTCTGCTTCTTGCCATGCCTCTTCTCTTTTATTATAAATAAATGAGCCTAGCTGATTTCTAACCTTTAGTTGCACCTTCTTGTTCTTACTGTGGAAATGGACCATGTCTGCATTTCCAAACTACCTGAAATACTCTAAGGCAAAGAGTCTCATAGGGACATATCTTGGCAGACTATATGGGGCTAATTCACAGCCATATATTCTGATCACTGTATGGTTTTGGTAAAAGTACCAATCCCCAATGCTGTAGGCCTTTGAGAGCTGGAGGATCCTTTGCATCTCATCTGTTAATCTTGGAGGAGGGGCACTCAGCAGCAAGGACATGGCTGGATGGATAAACAGGTCTATGAATTCACAATAATTGTATGGTGAGAAAGATATATGATGGAAAACTGAAGACCAAAACACTACAGACCTTGGGTTCCCTTGGGCATCAAGCTTTTTGAGAGTAATAGGGAAGCTATCAGGCTGATAGAATAGAAATAGGTGATAGATATAAGAAGTATACCTAAATATCCTTTCCCTCTCTAGATTCATCAATTGCTCATGAATCTTATTGGCAATGTAGGCAGCATAATCATAGTGAACAGCAGGAGGCTTCCCAGGGGAGAAGATTGACAGCATGGCCATAATAGTTTCATCAGCATCCTCAGATGTCCTATAACACAGGACATAACTGATCATATCCACAAGCATCCTGCCCAACTCATTGAAATATACATTTCCTATGGGAGGAGTCCTCACAGTTTCAGAGCCTGGTTGAATGAATAACTGGTTGATCTTTAAAATTTGGGCACTAGACAGCTTGCCTCCTTTCTTTAGCAAGTCCATCATGGAGAGAGGAGTCAATGGCTTTGCAGTATGAAAGTGTAGCATCTCATTTATGGCCTCAGGGGTGACATGGAACAAAACCGAGCCTGAGGAATTGAGGACAACTCTTTGACAGGGGTCATAGTTGGCACTGCATTTGTGTATCAAGTCAGGGAGGATATTGACCTGAGGGAGATTGAAAATGGGCAAATTGGAGTCCCAAATCCCTAGGATATCATTCCCACTGAGATGTTTGGCTTTAAGGTCATTGAGTACATGAATGTGGTACTTACTATATTCTGGGATTCCCTCTGCCATTTGGTAGTCTCTGTCAGCCAAGGGCAGCCACTCTAGCTCTCTTTGTGGGGCATTTAGAGGTGTCACATTCAATGCAACTGGTGTCTCCATGGTTTTGGTGCTTTGAATTGTATTAGAACCTGTTTCTCTGGGCACAACGATACAGGGCAATGAGTTTCGCAGTAGCAGGGAAATTTACAGATGAAACAGAGTGAATTCTGGTGAAAACAAGTTGAAATCCTCGTGAGAAGGTCTAATGAGCAAATGCTGGGACTAAAAAAGCTGTTTTCCCTGGTGAACTTATGCAACAGAGGTTTCAGTTTGCGACTGCGCAAACAGGCCGTAAATTTGTGAAAATTCAGCTCAATGGGGACTTTTGTGGTAAATTCGGCCTTACAGTGTGGAGGAAAAGCACAGGTTTATGGGGATTTCTGGAATTTTACTGTGTTTTTCTTCTCTTCTTAGTTTCTTCTGTGATTTATTGTAAAAACCAGGCGCGGAGGGGATGATTTGATAAATACCTGGTGCAGACGGCCAATGGTGGCAATGCAGGTGAGTTGAGGGCGCCCACGGTCTTTAAATCGATTTCTGGAGGGTGGCGGCGAAATGGTCGTAAATTACATGCAGAGAGCACAGTAGAATTTTGGTGAAAAAATGAGAAAAAACGTGAATTTTGGCGAAAATATGGACATTTTGGGCCTTTGGCGCGTTTTTTGGATGACGTCAGCATGACATCATCGGGGGGTCGGGTACGGAAGGGTGACGTGGCAGCCTATGAGTGGTCCACGTGGATGATGGATGTGGCGGACAGGTCGGAGCAATGGCGGGCCGGCGCGTGACAGCGACGCTGAGTTGACATGACGTGGGCATGACACGGACGTGAGGGGGCAGGCGGTAAGCGGTTCCATCAGACCGCTTATAGTACAGGAGTGGTATTGGCAGGCAGCCTCCCGATACGATTTGGTAGCGAACGCGTGGCCGAGCCCTGACGTCACCCTTTGACATTTTTCGGGTGCTAACGTCGGAACATCAGGGGCAGCCCGATATTGATATGGGCCATCG